>CM038221.1:103866041-104526041 GCA_021442155.1 Cymbidium sinense | reverse complement strand
TTTATTTATTTACTTTCTTTATTTACATTGACTTTCTTAACTTATTTCTATCTAAATTACTCAATATGAATCTATTTCCATTATTGAAATGGGATTTTTATTGAATTTGAATCTATTTTTATTGAATAGATTTTCATCTATAATATCATTTCATAGAATCTACATATAATATATAAGTATAGTATCATCTATATATTCTATATATTATATATATAGTTCTATAGTTCAGGATAGTAGAATATTTATGGGAGTATGGGATAGCTCATTCATGAACGAACCATCAAATCCAAAGAATTCTATGGGATCATAACATAAAAGTAGTAAAGATTCCTCGGATCTAGTCATAAAGTGTAAAGCTCGGCCCAAGAATTCGTCACTATGAATAAGATCTAAAAATTTGTCCTCTATAAACAGAAATCCCGGATCTGTATAAAATAAAGAAAAAGAGTCCATTTTTTCTCATCCATTCTTTTTATTTTCATTTGCAATACGGTAAATACAAGAAAATAACCATAGATTACTAGTAATCTATGCCACTCTCACTAAAGTCCATATCTATGCAAATAAGATATTCTATAGAATTCGTGTTTCTGTTCAACACGACAAAGAGAATGCTCTTCTGAAATCATAAGACTATGTATGCCATGCATATGGCTGGGATTGTAGTTCAATCGGTCAGAGCACCGCCCTGTCAAGGCGGAAGCTGCGGTTCGAGCCCCGTCAGTCCCGATCTGATGAATTGATCAACTCATCTCCCTTTTCGTGAAAGGGAAGACGGGGAACAAAATAGAATCTCTGGGAAATCTTTATTTCTTTTGTTTTCGTTTCGCATTTTCATCGTATTTTTGATTTATCTAGCATTGTAGAAACATATGTAGATTTGTAAAATCTTCTATTCTAATTATTAATTGCAAATTATATTCAAACATATGTATATTTGAAAAATACTTGTTGTTCATTTTCTATTATTATAAATGACAATAGATATATTCAATATTTGTATTTGAGAGCACATAATTGTCTCATATCTTTTCTTTTTCTTTAGTTCATGTTTGTGCATAAACGAAATGGAAACAATCTATCCATTCTGATCCAAATTGAATACAGCACATTCTTCTATTATAAACAAAAAAAATGAATAATTATCTTTAATATTCTATTTTTGATACTTCATCTATCGTTTTTTATTTATTCATTTCTACAAATTTCTTTGTATTGTGCATGACCTATGAATATTGGAATATAGATTATATCTCATACTTAAGATTACACTTTTCTATTTTTTCTATTTTATATATAAGATATAAGAAAATAAAGAAGGAAAGAATGAATAAGAATACAAGAAAAAATTGGTGATTTAAAATAAATGTAGACAAAATGAGAATATTTCTAATACTTCATCCGTCCTTTTATCCATCTCATTTTCCACTACTGTTTTTTGTTTTATTTCATATGCATATTGACATATGATTATTTATAATTCTATGTAGATTTTATATTTTCTCTTTATATATAAGATAAATAAGAAGATACTAATAAAATAAAAAAAAATCTATTTGAATAATTGAAGTTTTTGAAAACAAAAAAAAAAAAAGATGGGATTTCTATTTAACAATAAGAATTATTTTGATATATTACTGTATTAGATTTCAATTAACCTATTAATAAATTAAAATTAAATAATTAAATACTTCATAATTTATTAGATATTATCTAATATTATTCATTATATAATTCTCTAATTGTTTAATGGTATATAGTATTACTTGATTTTACTCACATTAACTTTTGATGGGGAAGGAGCATAAAAAAGAGATATAGAATCAAGAATTACTTTACTTTTTGATTTATTTTAAAATGTATACAATTTAAAAAAAATAGAAATTCTTTATTTCATTTTATTATTTATTTATATATATATATATATATATATATTTATATCTATTTCAATTGATTATATGATTTCTAAATACAATTTGTTTTATTAAAAATTAAATAATAAATAATTAAATAGTATTTAAATTAAAACTATATTATCTTTTTATACATTATCTTAGATATTTTATAATTTATTTAGATTATAGATTTTAATTTATTTCTTATAAAAAAATAAATAAAGTTTCTTCAAATTAATTTTTTATTAGATATGATAATAGAAGAGATAAAAGAATCAGAATTCAAGAAGTTGGGCTTGCAATCTTTTATTCTTTCTTCTTTCAAATTAGACTATGTAGAGATGATAAATAGAAAATTCAAGGTATTTCATTTTGATGTACGTCAAATATGAATAACAATATCAAATAAATATCATGTGAATTGATCTATATAGAATATCTTTTATCTATACTCAATCTATGAAATAGATTTATATTCTTACTACTATCTTATGAAAATATTTCTAATCTATACATAAACTTTAGATTTCTTATTACTAGAATATGAAATAGAACAACAACAACAATAACAACAACAACATTAATCACTAGAGCTTGAATCCTTTCTCACTTTCATTATGATCAAATTTCATTTAAATCAAGTATTAAGATCATTTTTTTTCATATTAAAATCTTTTGTCTTCATTCAAATAATCAAATCTAATGCATCTACTCTTAATTGTATCTAAAAGGCAGTGGAACTAAATCTAACTCGCAATCATATAATAATGACTTCAACTTTTCTCAATATAATTCATCTCTCTAAGAGTAAAGACTCATATAACATATCAAATATCAACAATTATGCTTCTCTTTATTGAACATATATAATGAAGGAAGTCTTTATCTTATAAATTTTCTAATATAAATGAAATATCACATAAAAAATAGGATTCTTACTTAACCATTCTGAATCTACTAATTTCTCTATTTCAATCATTTTGAAATAGAAAGAATTGAAAAAAAAAGAAAAGAAAAAAAAAAAATAAAAAAAATATAAATATATAGTAAATAGAAAGAAGAGCCATTCAACCATTCTGATTAAATTTATGAGCAGCACTCAGAGCCTCTAGTCAGTCTGAATACAAAGTATCTTCAGTTCTTTGTCACAATTATTCAATGAATTTACCATCAGCCTATCCAATCTAATTTCATCGCAAACAGAGTTAGTAGACACTACCTCAATATTAAGAAAGTTCTAGTTTAAAATAATTAGGGAGTCTTTATAGTCTTTTAGAATCCTTTCTTCAACCTTAGTAGCCAAAAGGAGTGTCTCTTAGGAACCTTTGGATACCAAGATTTCCGACTTTCTTACTTTCATAGTTCTAATCTGAATGAATTCTCACTATTTCTTTTATTTGATTCAATTCAGAATAGCCCAAATCAATCATTAATAAGATTGGGTTGCTTCAGATTTCTTGGTACCTTTTGAGCCACACTCAGAACCCAGATTTTGAGAAAAAAGATGACAGGCTTTATAGGCCCTACGAGTTCTCAAAATCAAGTATCAACAGACCTAGCCCTTGCCTATGCTTTTACGGGGCAAGAATTCGTCAAGGATCAACAGGATTAATAAATTTCAAGTTTTTTTTGTTGATCAGGCGACACCCAGATTCGAACTGGGGATAAAGGATTTGCAGTCCCCCCTTACCACTTGGCCATGCCGCCAAATTCCATCCAAAATGGATAAAGATAAAGAAATTCTATAAAATTCTATAATTAGATAAAATTTATAATTATAATTATAATATATATATATATATATAATTATATTATATATATATATATATATATATATTCTTATACTTATATTCTATATATTTCTATTTCTTTCTATTTTCTATTTCTATTCCTTTCCTCATTTTGTTTTGATTTAAATTTTTTACTTTCTTAATTTCTTTTCTTTTGGATCTTGAATCCCATTGTACTTATCCTTTTCCAAAAAAGAATTCCTCTTTTTATTGGATCCTTTTTCTATCCTATCCTTTCTTCGATTGATTTTATCTCAAAACACGTCACTTACCTTCTCTTTTCACTTTTCTATAGATTCGATAGATCTATAGAAAAGTGAAAAGATTCCCGGCCGGTCACAGACTGTAAAATAGGGCAATTTAGAATAATTCATTCTTGACTTCATTAACTATTTACTTAATTACTCTCTTTACTCTTACTTACTTTGAATTAGCGAATAGCTCTTCATTTTGTATATCCATTTGTATTACCTTAATGGTTAATGGATGCAAAATCCAATTGATTTACGACTAATCATTATCAATTCTAATTATAAGAAAATATATGGTCATATGTAAACCCCAGAACAGAAATTTTATACGTGAATACCGAACCCGGTTCTATTTCTTATGCACATATCCCTATATAGTACTTGAATATGAATAGAAGATAGACATTATGATAGAGTGCGACCTAACCTATGTTGCACCAAGTTCAATTATGATAAAAGATGTGATATACGGATAGCTAGATAGCTATATTGGCATGTACTTCCTAAAGATTACTCCTATGACTATATAATACGTATGCAATTCCATTGTATTTTAGAAATTATACGATCAAAAAAAGATTTGCGAATTCCTTTTGAACATTCAATTGTGTGTGCTAAAAAAGGGGAAACTCTATGCTGTTCCTGATTCTTCTATTTTATCTCATTCATAGAGAGCAGATTGAATCCTTAATTCATTGAATTTTTATTTTTTTGTACCCTTGATCGTAATATCATAATAAAAGAATTAGGTATAAATTGAATCAATTTTGACATCCGATAAAAGACTCCATCAGCCTAAGTGACAGAATTTTTCCCAGGAATGCTTTATCAATTTCCATTTCTTTTATTATTTGTACCTGGCTCAAGCTCAAATTTGAACTTGTATCAAAATGCCCTCCATTTTTCTGTCTTGCTTCCGTTCATACGTATGATATATATGGATGGAGTTGACTCAAATTTTATGTGATTCAGTAAACAGAATATCCATTCCATCATTGCTAGATCAATCGGTAGGGTTCGATGAATAGTGAGCCAAGCCAATAATGGGATTTTTTCAATAAATAGGAAATTTCAGATTAAGATGCTCCAGAATGGAAATGAGGGAATGTCCACAATACCTGGATTTAGTCAGATACAATTTGAGGGATTTTGTAGGTTCATTAATAAGGGCTTGACGGAAGAATTTCATAAGTTTCAAAAAATTGAAGATAGAGATCAAGAAATTGAATTTCAATTATTTGTGGAAACATATCAATTGGTAGAGCCCTTGATAAAAGAAAGAGATGCTGTGTATGAATCACTCACATATTCTTCTGAATTATATGTCCCCGTGGTCTTAATTTGGAAAACCGGTAGAAATATGCAAGAACAAACTATTTTTATTGGAAACATCCCTATAATGAATTCTTTTGGAACCTCTATAGTAAATGGAATATACCGAATTGTGATCAACCAAATATTGCAAAGTCATGGTATTTACTACCGTTCAGAGTTGGAACATAACGGAATTTCTGTCTATACTTGTACTATAATATCGGGGGAAGGTCGGAATTAGAAATTGATAGAAAAGCAAGGATATGGGCCCGTGTAAGTAGAAAACAAAAATATCTATTCTAGTTCTATCATCAGCTATGGGTTTGAATATAAGAGAAATTCTAGATAATGTTTGTTACCCTGAAATTTTCTTGTCTTTCCCGAATGATAAAGAGAAAAAAAGATTGGGTCAAAAGAAAATGCTATTTTGGAATTTTATCAACAATTTGCTTGTGTAGGGGATCCGGTATTTTCTGAGTCCTTATGCAAGGAATTACAAAAGAAATTTTTCAACAAAGATGTGAATTAGGAAAGATTGGTCGACGAAATATGAACCGGAGACTTAATCTTGATATACCCCAAAACAATACATTCTTGTTACCACGAGATCTATTGGCTGCTGTGGATCATTTGATTGAATGAAATTGGGAATGGGTACACTTGACGATATGAATCACTTGAGAAATAAACGTATTCGTTCTGTAGCAGATCTATTACAGGATCAATGGATTGGCTCTTGTTCGTTTAGAGAATACGGTTCGAGGAACTATATGTGGAGCAATCAGGCATAAATTGATACCGACTCCTCAAAATTTGGTAACTTCAACTTCATTAACAACTACTTATGAATCATTTTTTGGCCTACACCCTTTATCTCAAGTTTTGGATCGAACTAATCCGTTGACACAAATCGTTCATGGGCGAAAATGGAGTTATTTGGGTCCTGGAGGATTGACGGGCGAACTGCTAGTTTTCGGATACGAGATATCCACCCGAGTCACTATGGACGTATTTGCCCAATCGACACGTCCGAAGGAATCAATGTTGGACTTATTGGATCATTAGCTATTCATGTGAAGGTTGGTTATTGGGGATCTATAGAGTATGTTTTATGAATTATCTGATAGATCAAAAAATGCACAGATGGTTTATTTATCACCAAATAGAGATGAATATTATATGGTAGCAGCAGGAAATTCTTTGGCCTTGAATCGGGGTATTCAAGAACAACAGGTTGTTCCAGCTCGATATCGTCAAGAATTCCTGACTATTGCATGGGAAGAGATTCATCTTAGAAGCATTTTTCCTTTCCAATATTTTCTATTGGAGCTTCCCTCATTCCTTTTATCAAGCATAATGATGCGAATCGAGCTTTAATGAGTTTTAATATGCAATGCCAAGCAATTCCCCTTCTCGGTCCGAGAAGTGCATTGTTGGAACTAGGTTGGAAGGCCAAATGGCTTTAGATTGTGGATTCACCCATAGGTGCACTTGATATGACAAAAGCCTCTATTAGCTAATGTGGACTTAAGCATGTCTCCTTAAATGAACACCACCATAGGTCTACAATGTCTCTTTGGACGATTTAACCCATAGTTGCGACAAGGATCATTCTGTCATGTTGGGACAACTACCTCCTCCGACTAAGTAGGACCACCTACGGATGACGTAACCATGGGATCTTGATCGAAATAGTCATCATTCCTCTAACCATCCGCTTCAAGTTAAAGAATGATGAATTTCATAAATCTAAATTCTAAAACTCTATATACTACTACTATACACTACACATTTAGTGATCTAATGATTAGCCTTAATTGAAAGTTCTCTCTCGATTAGAGGGGTAATTAATTATAGCTTGCACCTATAGAAAACGAACCATATCTAAAGTCCTCACAAAAAAGGTGAATTCTAGGTAGTGTCTTATCTACTACTCCATCGCCTTCTAAAATTTTGACCGACATTTAATCTACTCTTAATTGAGAGGTGGTTAATTTTAGAGCCTACAGATTTCGCTTAGGGATAGGTTTCTCTTTCCATCTTTGGCTAGTCGAATCAAAATTATAATAGCGTGGAGTGTTAATAAAATTAAAATTTAAAGTTAATTATAAAATAAAATTAATTTAAATTTAAAATTATTTGTATAATGAACATAATTCTAAAATTTTTAAGATTTTATTTATACATAACTTGTTTTAATATTCTATCAGTTTATTATATCTGCATCATGAAAGTGTGGGATGATATATCAAATTGATTAATAATCCTCATCTTTCATTTCATGGATTTTTAACAAATTATTATCTATGCATTTAGGTCATGGAGCCAACATCCTCCGGCTAATTGTCATCAACACCAGGATACTAGCTACTATAATTTGGTAGTTTGGATTTCGGATCACTAGTTGTATTTCTACTAGGCCATGAGATAATTATGCTCAATTTTCAAATCAAGCGCAATACAAGTTTACCAAAGCTTCTACCTCTACATGTGAGAGGTTCCTGAAAGAGGGCCTTTATATTCAAAAGGTTGGGACACAAGCTCCTCCATTAAGAGAATTATAAGTAGACAATTTTAATGGTGCATCCAAACACTACTTCCATGTCAACCTTGCCCTTAGCAAGACCAACATGGTGATGAAGCTTCCTCATTTAAAGGAAAAGGCGACTAAAAGGTAGAGGAAAAGAATAGAACTGAGCCCATCAACTCACCTAGCCCATCTGTTACATAGCTAACGTTACAACCGTAAGTGTTCTCCAACAAGTTTAAAATCTCAAGTGGTGAAATGGAACACCTATATTAGTGATATTAAGAAATTATATGAGCAATGATACCAAGCTCCAACCCAAAAGAAGGCATCTTGAGACTCTATCCTCTAGAGTGCACAAAAGAAAAAGTTAGAACAAGGTTTTATATGATGAAGAGATGTCAAAGGCAATTATTAGAGAAGCCAATAATGCTCCATTAGAAGCTACCATCATAGTAAGAACTAGACATTGCAAACAAGCCTTGCATGGTGAACATCGTATGCACACCAACCACGCTTTCTACCGCCATAAGGTCTCAAAGAAAATGAAAACAAGTATAGAGGCCAAGCCTCAAGAAGCTATCAAAGAAAGGCAAAAGGTGACATCCATTTGCATATTATGATTCGCCAATGACAAGGCCCAACAAGAATGGGTTCCTAAAAGAATGTTATAATTAATGAGGCTCGTGGTGACACCATGGAGAATCCTCCAAGGAATCCCATCAACAACATAAATGATCTTCCCTTGATTTTGATCATAGCCCTCTAATTAAGAGATGTTCATCCCACACTCTAAGCTTGAAATTAGATAGGATGTCGATCGAGAGGAAAAGAAGAAAAGGAAGATGTTGAAGATATAATGGGGTAGATGTGGTGTAGATGGTACAACACATTAGAGAACCATCTGCTATAATAATATCAATTTAGGCATCATACACGCACCTCCTATCCACATCAAGAACCGACCGGTCAAATGGAAGTAGAACCTTTTGAGTTTCTCCTCAAGTGATGAGTAAGAAGAAGCGAGAAGAAGAAGATACACCGCCACACTTGCTCAGGCAAATGAAAAGGGAGATGAAGGCTAAAGATAAAGAGATCTCTCAACTAAATTTGAAAGATGAATCGATGATGACACAAATGATTCTCATGATGCAAATGATGAGGAATGTTGTAATGCCCACACTAGTTCATCCATAATCATCAAACAATCAATATTATGCCCATCAATTGAGCAAGCGTCAGTGATGTGAGCACAAAGTGCTCGATGGTAGAAATGAAGTCAATCTGCCAACATACTCCTCAACATATATTGAGCACATCCGAAATGTGTGACAACCATACAACTCAAAACCATCATAAGTGAAAAATCAAAGTCATACATAATAGGTAGAGAAAATGATGCACTTTGTTTTGCCATTGTTAGCGCCTAACTTCCAACGCTTTCAAATGGTATGCATTGTCGAATGACTCAATTAAAATATTCATCGATATGGAGCCAATGTTCATCAAAAGGTTTGTTGCAATGAAAAGACTACTATAGCTAACCTTGCCTTGGATAAAAGGAAGAAGGATCTTATAAAATACATAACTCGTCACAACATGAGCATGAAGTGCAACAAATTTAAAGAGGAACATGCAATTTAGCAAAAAGCAACATTAATGATAAAATGATGCCCTATTTATGCATGTCTTCCTTCACCACATTCCAAGAACTACTTGATCGTGATGAAATTTGAAAAGTTGAATCTTTCCAAGCTTAAACTCATCCAAATAAAGGAAAAAAGTTCTAATCAAGGAGAAGTGAATCTCACACTACTTCATATGATTAAAAAAGGAAGGTGAGCAACCTATACAAATAAAGGGAAATGATCCATTTATTTGAAGAAAAGGTCAAACAACCTTCAATTCTCAAAGTTAGTTCTTGAGGAAATGATAAACCCAGAACTTTCTCGTGTAATGGTGAGCATCCAAGACAATCATTAGGAGATAATGATGAATACATCCATCTCTGGAGAAAATGAATAAAGAATAATCTTTAAAGAGAAAGTGTAGCTAAACTATTCGACAAGCACTCAAGGAAGGGTCAAAGTTGAATAAAAAAGACCAAGAGTCGTGACAAACTACCCAAATTACTATCTATATCATGATAGTTAGCCACTCTATAGAAGATTGCTATGTATTCAAAGACCTCGAAGGAAGTACATAGAATTCATGGTATCTAATAGTTTCTTATTCACCCAAGGAAAGAATCTACAAGGGTGGTGTGTGTGGTGAAATTTTAATGTTTTTTTTTCTAAAGAATAAGATATATAATTCCATCTTCACTTAGAAAAAATTAGGATGAAATATACATCTCCTTCTTTATGCATTTTTGACACCATGTAGATCCTAGATGTTCTTGAGAGTGATCGAGTATGATGGGAGAGGTGTACTATCTCAAAAGATAGAAGTCACCACCTTATATGGACCTAATCACCTCAACAAGGACTCTAAGAACAATGGGTGTGTACAAAGATATTCCCTACTTTACATGGAAAAGTAAAGTAGGGTTTATTTTAAATGAGTTCGTTAAGTTCTCTATAAGGGCAATCCCCCCATAGTTAATTACATCCTAAGGAATGATTAGGAATACTCTCAATTAAGGTAAATAATCATTATCTAAAGATTTCAATAGTAGACTATCAATCGATTAGTTTATTTTGGTAGATCAAATGGGATTGATCAAAGAGAGGAGTTATTATCAAGCCAAAAAAATAAGTAGGAGATGCCCAAGATGCTAGAAAACTTAGCAAACATCTCAAATTATCATGTGGTTGGGCTTTTTACATTTTTGAAATTGATTTAATTTATTTGAATTGAATTTTTCATTAGAAATTTAGGGCTTATGATTCCACAACACAAGATTATGGAAATGCCTAAGAGGTGAGGATTTATGCTTATGGCCCAAAGGGAGAAGCAATCTTTGAACCTAAATCTATGGAGCTTTGAGCCAAAAGCACAACCTAAATCTAAGGAAAATAAGTATTTGTTTGCCTCCACAAGAAAGGCAAACCACCCAATTTGGACTTACAACCTGTGGGTGGCCAACTAACCTCCTATGATTTTAAATTCATGTAGGCAAGTCATATGCTTTATGCAAGATAGTTAATATTTATTTAGAAAGAGACTAAGTCCTTAAACTCACTAAAGAGATCATAAGGGTATACAAAATGACCTAAATCTAATGCAAATCATATTACATTTTATTTTTATTTTGGACAATCATTTTGAGTCGCTTAATTTGATTCATATACCTAATGCATGAGAAATGAGATTATTGGTCAAAATAAAAAGGGAGGAGGTGTGTTTCCACCACTCAAAGGTCAAGTAAGTTTCTCAAGTTCCAATCAAGAGTGAAAATAATATGCATTTGTTCATGATGTTATAAAAAAATATTCATCCAAATTGCTAATTCTTTTATCTTGATTTTAGCCTAAGCTTTTAAGTGAGGTTATGAGTTCTTTATTTTAATTTTGAATTGTTAAATTTGGTAGAAGATTTATTTTCATAAGAGCCTAATCCACATCTAGGTCCATACATAAAGCAAGGAAGAAACTAGAAAAGATTACATCTTAATGCACAAGCTAAACAAATCATCAATCAATTTATAAAGTTAATCGCAAAAGAATAAGAGATCATTTGTGGTGGCACCACCACAAACCCAAAAAAATAAATTGGGTAGCAAGTTCTACCCTTATACAACTGGATTACAAATGAATTAAGTATAATTAAGCAAGGAACTCATTATTATGGATTCATTTCTTCATTTTTTTTCTTATTCTTTCTTCTTCTTTTCTTCTTTCTTCTTTGGTTCCTTCTTTGGATGGTTGGAAGGTGGTTGCTAATGGTTTACATGGTACATAAGATGAAATCTTATGACCAATGCTCATCCTAATCCCCATAACAATCATTCTAAAATCTAATTACAAAATTACATGAAAAGGAAGAGTAAATCTAGCTAACACCGCAAAATAAAGATTAGCTAAACAAACCACATAAATCCCAAGCATGTATATTTGATTTATCACACATGGATGACTAAGTCCACCGGCCTATTGGATTATGCTTAGGGTATAATCACATAGCAAAAACATTTATATTTTTTATTGAATTATTCTAAGCACCCAAATTTATCATAGCTTAAGCACAATCCTCTAAATGATAATGATTAGATCACCCTACCATTCTCTATGCACATACATCCTAACATCCGTAAAATATATCATAAAATAAAATCAAATATTAGCATGCACCATCCTAACTTAAAGCTAGAAGTGACTTAAAAATGTGTGCTTTAGAGGTTTGTGTGGTATGCTTAGCTATGGCTTTTAAGTTAGAATTTTCTAAGTGTGAAAATGTTCAACTTAGAGGAGGGTTTCATTTAAGTGATTTAATATTTTGGGTTGATTTTATTTTATGTTTTGATTGGGTTCAAATGAATCTATAATTAATTACTAAGTTATAAAGAGAGAGAAAGAGAAGAACTTCTTTTCCTTCCCTAACCTAAGTAACTTCTAAAGTGGATTCATGTTTTAGTTTTGTTTAGTGAATATTTTATTATATGTTTTAATTAATCCTAAGTTTAGATGAACTCTAAATAAACCTATTCAAAAGAAAGGCATTTTAAGATTAAGTAAAAAATGAGCACAAAACATACATCACTTAATTTCTTTCACAACATGTATAACATGCATATGAATGAGTCCAAAACATATATACATACAAATAGAATGTTTAACACACTTTATGATGCATGCTAAGTAGTTCATTTAAGAAAATTTGAATGTTTATGATGCATAATTTTCATTAAATAAGGGGTTTCTTATCCAATTTTCACATACACATGAATTGAAAGACATAAATGAGTATGCCATTGTTAACCAGGGTGTAAGGTACAAGACCTACTTAGGGCTACTTAAACCCTCGCAACCCGGGTTGTCTAGACTACCATTTTTTCTTAAATACAAGCATGTGTACAAAAAAATGAATGGAAAAGAAAGAATGCAAAAGTTTGTGTTGGTTGATTTATTTTGTTTATGCAATTTATATGTACAAGTATAGGTATCCTTCTTAAGTAATATCATAGGAATGAATAAGAGATGGAATTAGGCAAGTGTTAGGTTCTTTTCAAATGAACTATACACTTTGTCAAATCCTATTCAAAACTATACCAAAAGAGAGAGAAGGAAAACTATACTAAGCACATCATTATATTTTTACTCACATGCATGCTTATAAGTAAGATATAATACACTTTCTTTGATAATTGATTCATATATTTTGAAAATAATTTATATTTAATAGTGATAATAGCCACTCATATTATTACTTTAGCCAACACATGCAATTTGGACATAAAAGGAAATATTTTCATTTTAAATTTGATTTTGAAAGCATGAATCATGAAATCATATGACAAACATATTTAGCATATTGGGAAAGAACTAAAGTAATGAAAGCATGTAAACACATTCACCTTAATTAATTCCTAAAGGCAATCTTATGAAATAAGAAAGCTTAAAGTAAATCAAATTTTATTTAATGTGATTTTTTTTTGATTTTGAATTTGATTTAATTTGGAAAATGTGAGGAGTTTGCTATTCCTAAATATTTTGTTCAATTTTTAGGTGATTAGATTCATTTTATATTTTGATTAGGTTAAGGTATGAATTAAGCATGTTAATTACCCTTACCTACACCACCTTAGCATAGTTAATCAAATAATTATGAGCAATGAGATGACATAAAAACCTCACAAGAAATTTAAATTTGTAATACATCTAGGAAGGAAAAGGTCTAATTTTGGCTCATGATTAATGATTAATTAAGCTAGAGTTTAACTTAAGTAATTTCAAACACCCCTCACACATATGAGTTGAATCTTGATTTTCTTAATTGTACTTAAGCTCTTGAATACCTAAGTATCTACCCGTAGATTAATTGAGTTCTTTAAAGTTTTATAATTTTAAGAAATTAATTAAGAGGGTAATTAGTGAATTAACCCTTAATTAAGAGAGGATTAAGAAGAAAAGGGCTTTTAAGGAATAACTTGGGAAATGCCTCAAAATTATTCCTTCCTATTCACTGAAACAGATCTTAATCAACTTCAACAAAAGATTAAACCACTAATCAAACCCCTTAATTACTTAGATAATTAGGAGATGAATTAGCAATTTCCCCAATTAAGCCAATAAATCCCAAGAAAATTAGGGAGGCAGTCATACTCTAAAATACCAAGAAGTTTGGAATAATTAGTGGATTAATTAAAGGGATAATTAGCAAATTAATATTCCCAATAAAACCTAAAATCAAAGAAAAAACAAATTCAAAATCAATTAAAATTATTTTATAAAATTCCAAATCAAATTATCTATTAAATGCAATTTATTTCATATTTTTTATTTTTCTATGTTGAGATATGAATTTTAGAAGTTTAAATTAGAATTATTTAAACCCTAATTATATTGTTAATCCCTACCATATGCATGACACGACACACACTTTGCACAATGCCTCTTCGTAGCACCATTCGTGGTTACGTGCTTTCTCCTCACGTTCGATCAGATCGAATGGCTAGATTAAAGTCATGGATCGGGGATTAAAAATGGATATATGGCATGTTTTAATCTCGGTCATCCATCCAAAATGCGATGGATAGATCCCTCTCGATCTCCTTGTGAACAATGGAGTTGTCCATGTTCTAGCTCAATTAAGGTCAAATTGATCCCAAATTTTACCCACATCATCAACATGCATAGAAGATTACATCCAATGGTCAATATCCATGAGATTAATATTTCTTTCACAAAGCTCCACACCACATTGAGTTTAATGGTGAAAAATGGCTAACCTCATTGAGGAGATCACCGGTGATTCTCCAGAAGCTTAGTCAGTTGAGGAAGCTTTTTGAAAGTTTGAGGGGCTGGTTGAGTGGATCTTCCTATGGGTCACCTCCTTCTTGAGCTCTACTTTGATTGGATCTCCCTTGCTTCAAGAACTTGAGAGCATGGGTGCACTGACTGTCCCACGATGAAGCTTGAAGAAGGAATTGAGTGGAGTTTGAGTGTGGAGAAAGATGGCAATTCAATGGACCTCCCTATTTTTACTTAAGAAAAATTGAGAAGATGCAAATTGAATCTTTCTTTTGGAAGCTTAGGATCACTTGCAAATGGCTCCTATGACTCTCTCACCCAATCAACTATGGCTTTGAAGATTCAAAAGAATTAGAGTATATCTCCCCTTTGGCAAAGCATAGCTTGCCATTTTGATCCAATTGCCTTGATTGGGTGGGTTGATTGAGTTGTTAGGACTATCCTTGAGTTTGATTTGGCGGAGGGTAGGAATATGAACTCCCCAGTGCTCAAAATAAGTGGAGGCATGATTCCCATGTGGCCATTTCAAGGAGTGGTTGGTTTGGCCATTGGGTCAAGTTGGGCTGACCCAAACCCATTGGGTTGGGTGCACCACCCTCCCAAGTATTCACTTGATCTATTTGAGAGTATCAAGTAGGTATGAAAGGATTTGACCAAATTTCTAGTGGAATTGATCAAAATTTACTCTATGGCCTAGGTAAAATGATCATTTGGTTGATTTTTTGAATTTGGATGTTTGGTATGTTGAGAAAATAGGTTTGGCCAAGTTTCATTGGATTTGGAGTTCATTTGGTATGGTTTGGCTCATGTTGACCATTTAGGTCAAAATGGGTCAACAGTTGACCAATTGGTCAAAATCAAACCAAGGTTGGGTCAAGTTCATATGACCATTTGAAAATATTTTGGTGGCTTTGGTTTGATTCAATTTGGTTTAGATTTGAATTTGGTTCATATGACTTCATTTAGGTCAAATGGGTCAAGTTGACCAATTTGACCCATTTGACTTCTAGGCCATGGGTAGGTTTAGGTTTGGTTAGTCATATGAAGTGGATTGGTATCTTTATTTCCAATCAATTTTTTTGGTTAAGTTTGAATTTGGCTCAATATGACCCTTTTAGGTCAAGTTCCAATAGGCTAGGTTAGGTCGTTGACCAATTGAGGTTTTGGTCAAGTTCAACAAGTAATTTAAAATGAACTTGACCTATTGGTTTCAATCAATTTGGCTTAAATCAAGTTTTGACACATTTTGAGTTTTAAGTCAAGTTGGGTCAACTTGGGTCAAGTGGCCAATTGACTAGTTAGGCTCAAATGTTGACTTGTTCAAGTTCAAACATTGGTCATGAATAAACTTAGATCAATGTTCAATCAATTTGGCCTATGATGATTTTGGCTATGTTGGATTTCATTTTAAGTGTTTACTTGGTCAACCCTTAGTTTGACTTGGTTTGACCTAATTTGAGTGATTGATCATGATGATGATCATGATAAGAGATTTAGGTGAGTTTTATTCAATCCAATTTGATTAGGATTAGAATTTGGCTCATAAGGATACTTTAAGTCACTTTGGGTCAAGTGAGCCTAAGTGAGTCAAATGGCTTGGTCAAATCTTGATTTGAGTTTGATTGAACTTATATATGGACTTATGATTGAAATATAAATCCATGAAGTAGTTTGAAGTCAAATGGGTTTTGATTTATTTGACAAGTTCAAAGTAAACATGAAATGATTTTGGCTTAATTTTGAATTGAATTTTGATTTAGTTTTGAAGTTTGAATTTATATTTGGATTCATGATTGAAGAATTGATTAAATCATGAAGAAAAGCAAGAGTTTTTGATTTGAAGTTGATTTGGCTTTCAAGATTTTGACTTGAAAGAGTTAGGTTGAATTTTGAATGAATTTGAGTTTTTTTAGTTGGTTTATTGATTTGATTTGTAAATATAAATGAGAATATAAATGGTTATGAGAAAATTTTATGAATTTAGAGTGATTTGATCATGATTTAGCTAAGTCCTTAAGAAAAAAATTAAAGACTTAGGAAATTTTGGAGTTCAAAAATTTGAATTTGATTTGCTTTGATTGATTTGAATATATTTCATTTATATATATATATATATATATATATATGAGAACAGAATATAAATAAATTAAGAAAATTTCATGATTTGAATTGATTTGAAGATGATTTAGGCAAGTCCTTAAGAGAAAAATTAAGGACTTAGGAAAGATTTTAAATTTGGATTTTAAATTTTGGATTTAATTTGATTAATTTGAATTTATATTTCATTTATATATATGAATGTAAATGAGAATATAAATGAGTGAGAAAAAATATCATGAGTTTGAATTGATTTGAAGATGATTTAGATAAGTTCTTAAGAGGAAATTAAGGACTTAAGAAGGATTTTGAATTTGGATTTTCAACTTGGAATTCAATCATGGATTTCAATCATATGTTTTCAATCATGTGTTTCAATCATGTGGTTGATTTGAGTTTAGAAAATCAATTAGTTGATGATTTAGGTTTGATGTTGATTTGGAGTTTGACTTGAAGGAAAGAAGTAAGGAAGTGGTCTAAGAAATAGGGTAGGCAAATTTTCCTAACCCCAAGGCATGACCTACTCCTATGGCTATCTCTCCTAAGTCTCTAAGGTTAGGTTGAGTGTCAACCTAATCACTAGATGTGTCTTAAGAATAAAGAACTCTTAAAGTCTAAGAGAAGTCTATGTCTAAGATGGAGAGCTCATTCTAAAAATGAGATCAATATGTACGCCCTCTTCGTGCCCCCAGAAAAATAAAGCAAAAGAAAAGACAAGAGGATGATAAATGAGATACTATGTTCTCAAAGAAAACTGTGAAGATGTGAAGCAATTAGAAGGCGTTGTCAAGTGAAGATCACCATTTGAGTTGGTACTAGAACTAAAGATAGGTCCACAAAAGTTATGCTCTTCAAAGTCCAAGGTGTTTGCACCAGAAGCGGCTTATTCAAAACCCACCAAAACTCCCAAAAACTAGCAAAATAAAAGAAGATAAGAAAAAATCCACTACCTAAAAGATTAATAATCTTAAATAATATCAACAACTAAGATAACCAATTGAGCTTGTTGATTTCATGTCGGACTCCAAATCATTGAATCAAATGATGAAGGAGATGATGACAAAGAATCTTTTCTAGAAGTCTGTTGTTATCATAGTGTCCTTGGATACTACCAATGAAATTCATTCCTTCAAGATAATCCAGAAGAGGAACCACCAATGATGTGGCATTCGTGCCTTGCGATGGTGAAGCAAATAGATAGCTCGGAAGAAGACTTGTGCTTTTGAGGAAGATGAGTCGAGTCTTCAATATCACCATTGATGAAGGGCATAAAGCGTGATTAAGTCTCCATCCAATCCTCTAACATAAATGCGGTGATTGAAGGGAGGCTTCCTCGAAGAATCATAAAATAGAGCAGCAATGCAATTAAGAAATGGTAAGATGTTGCCTTCATCATAGAAGAAAGGAACGTCAAACAAAGGCAATGATAAGAATATAGAAGTTAATGAAAATATCATTCCTAAAGATCCAAAAAAAAGAAGTAACATGGATAAAGGAGTCGATTAGAACATCATATCACACGAGGAAGATCCCGATAATTGAGTGTGTATGAGGCCCTCTTAATGTCACAAGAAGATCTCCATGAAATCTTAATTCGCTTTAAGAATCCAAAGAAATATGAAGCGTTTCCCCGAAGCAAGGATCAAGTATTATAATCTCAAGACCTTCCGATGATCACCTTCTCTATGAAAGATCTTATGTTAGGAACATCATAACAATCGCCTCGCTATATGTCTTTGGAGAGATAGTGTCATAATCAATCAATCTGAATTCAGGTTCATCGTCAATCTCATGAGTCTATGAGCATTGAAAGGATTATCTTGACATTCAACATCTAGGAAGAGACAAATTGATGATCCATGGCTTCAATGAAAAAGGCAAAAGACTCGATCCATTGCCTTGCCACTAAGATTTAGGGAACTTTACACATAAGCCAAATTCCATGTCATTGATATGACACCTCATTCAGCCTTGTTGGGTAATCCTACATGAGTATGGAATATCTCTATCTACTTTACACCAATGCATGAAATACATAAGAAATGAGGAAGAACATAGAATTCTGGAAAACTTCAACCATTTGCAGTCCATGAAGCTAAAATCTATGAAGATGTAAAATATTATTTCTTAAAGGAGCCCAAGCCTCAATAATTCAAGGCTTCTACTTCAAAAGTAGCAAAATAACCCAAAGAAGTGAAAAAAGAAAGAAGAAGGTGACACCACTCTTCCTAAAATAGCCAATGTGTCACTTAAGTTGAAAAGGATGGTCCCTCATCAATGACACGAAGAAGAAGAGGATGATCCTCTGTTGGGCTAAGGGAGTGAACAAGTCCGGTGAAAGGAAAAAAAATTTAGACTTGATTATGATTTTGAACCTACTTATAAAAGTAAAGTTTAGTGTATCTCTTCAAGAAGGATGATAGATGTTGATATAAGAATCATTAGTGATCATGATAGTTCCTTTTCAACATTTCAAGAAATCACCATGTGAGGTCTACATAGTTGAAGAGTTAAAGGCTTTCTATGTGCCTCCTTTCGGAAGTGATGAACATGAAATTTCATTCTACAAGTCTTGAGTGCTACCACCAAGATTTTGATTGGCTCATGCAATTTGATGAATCTAATGATATGTTCACAGAATGCCAAAATATTATCCTCCAAGGATTGCAAGATGATACACAAATTGGGAGTCGATATTAGAACAATGGCAAGCCTACTTCTTTGATACCTCCAGATCTAAAAGTCCCAGACCACATGAAAGTGTGATAATCATACATCTAAAGGTCTTGGATACATCCAACGTAAACATCATCGAAGAAAACATGTTACAAATAAAAGAAGAGATTGACATTGAGAAATGAAGATGATCCTCATGTTGTCAACCTATCAAATGATGAAGAAATAGAATCCAAAGCCTGAAGAGCTTAAAGATGGTGGACAAATAACTACCATGGATGAGTTAAAGAAAATTAACTTAGGAATGATGAGGATTTCCTAAGCCTCCGCCGATGAAAAGGTTGAAGAAATGAAAGCTCCTATGTAAATTCAAGGATATTTTGCTTGGACATACTCAAAATGCTAGCTTATCCGAGGTGGTAGTTCATAAACATGTCATTAAATCAAATGCAATGCTATTAAGCAAGCTCCTAGGTGAAGATTGAGAATGGTAATTGCAAAAACTAAGAAGCCGAGTAGGCTTCATCCGGAGGCAAGTAAGATTAGCCGACATCATCCCGTTAAAAGAAGAATGGTCAACCATTCTACATTACTGAGACTTGAACAAAGCATGCCTAAAAGATGATTTTTTGCTTCCAATATAAGAACTACTAGTGGATAATACTTCCTACTATGACATTTATGGATTGATCATCGGGGTATAATCAAATCAAGATGGATCCCAAGATAGAAGCACACATCATTTAGGATGCTAATTGGTATACCGCTATCATACCCTTAATTGAAGAATGGTGGAGCTACATATCGAGAGCCATGACACATCTTTGATGAATTGATTTATTAGAAAGTAGAATGGTATGTGGATGACCTCATTAAGAGCATGGATCGAAGAATCATTTTGATGACCTAAGGATGGTCTTCAAAAGAATTAGTACAATGATCTCAAGATGAACTCTCTAAATGTGCATTTGGGGTTTTGCCAAGAAATTTCTTGGCTACATGGTGTGCACAAGAATTGAGATTGACCCAAACAAAAATCAAAGCAATAATGGATATGCCACCATGAAGAATCTTCATCATCTTCATTCGCTCAGGACATTTGGCATTCATCCCATGCTTCATATCAAATCTCAGTGTCAACCATTTGCTAAATTGATGAAGAAGAATGTGTCATTTAAATGGGATGGCAAATGTCAAGAAGCATTCGATAGCATCAAAAGATACTTAAATCTACCAATCAACGCCAATCAAGAAAGCCTCTCATTTTGTATACAATGCTAGAAGAATTTGGAGCATTGCTTGCACAAAGACAATGAAGAAGGCAAAAAATGTGATGTAATATATCGAGATTGAAAAGAGTGAGAAAAGTACTCTCAATCGAGAAGCACTTTGCACCGATCGCTCGATTTCGACATTATATGTTATCACATAAGATAACACTCATCTCAAAGATCGATCCGTGAAGTTTTGATGATGATCACATTGACAAGTTTGCACGATGGTTCTATTACGCTTTGATATTACATATGTATCTCAAGAAAGTTATAAAGGGAAAATACTAGCATATTTTCTTGATACATCTTATCCCAGAAAATAATGATGATTTACTTGATGAACGATTCTACTTATCCATGAAAGAAAAAGTCTGACAGAAATGTATTTTGATGGTGTATCATCTATTAAGTCCGCTTCAACCCCAAATCTCAAAAGCAAGAGTCGGCATTGGCCTCGACTTCATAACACAAAGGTGGCATAATGAGGCATTTATAGTAGAGCCAAGAACCAACAATGAAGTCAATACAAGGCATTGGTGGAGTCTCAAGAAGTTGTTATCGTATCCAAAATTTAAGAATCTTTGGAGACTCTCAATTGGTGATCAACCAAGTATTGGTCTTTATAAGATTAATAAACTTGAATTACTATCATAGGCTAGTGCTTGAGCTCATGAAGCAAATTCCAAACATTAAACTAGCTCAAAATTTCTCGAAGAATAGTAAAATAAATTATCTCCAAGCTAGCAAAAGAAATGGTGAACATGGATGACGATGATGTGTTGATTGAAGTGTCCACTCATGAGTTCTACAACCAAGAATCCATACTCCTCGTAGGTAGAGGGACATCAAACTCAAGCCAGAAGCAATTTAAATTGCTCCTCACTCTCCCAAAGAACAACAAGTACAAGAGATAGAAAACTCAAAAGTACTACAAAGAAATCATGTGAAGCTTTCATAGTGGAAGAGCTTGATGATTGAGACAACCCTTCATCAATTATTTCAAGGAAACCAAATTATCAAGCAATAAATCACTAGCCATGCAAATTACAAAAGGATCCTACAATATGCCTATGTTAATTACACATTGTAATAGATCCTTTGAATAAATGTGGTTGCATGCTTAGGATGGATGAAGCCAACAAAATTATGTCTGAAATTCATGAAGGATTTTATGCATCAATTAAAAGTCAAAAATAGTGGCAAAATTAAGAGAATGGGATACTATTGTCCTTTAATGGTGAAAGGCATAGATCATGCTAGGAAATGTCATGAATGTCAAGTCCATGGGGATCTCATTCATCAACCTCAAACCCTCTACACCCAACAATAGTGTCATGACCGTTTCAAAGTTGCACAAATATATAATTTGATCCTCCATCATAGATGGACATCGATTCATCATTAGATTACTTCTCCAAGTGGGTTGAGGTGCTCCATTAAGGAAGTCACCGAAGTTGACTTGACTTCTTCACCAACAAAGTTGTCTATAAATTTGGGGTGCCATGATGAATCATTTCAAACAATGGCCTAATTTTCAAGAGTAAGATATACAAATTCGATAACACAAAATTGATTAGTGGTCATCAATCTACAATCCAAGGGCCAATGATTTAGTGAGGCTTTCAATAAAATTTAGTGAAATTGAAGATTCTCACGAAGAAAAAAGAGAGTGACACACTAAAATGATGGAAGCACTTTGGGTATATAAAATAACAACAAAAATACCTACCAAGGCCACTCTTATGCTCTAACATTTGGATTTGAAGTTGATTTACCACTAGAAGTTGAGCTACCATCACTGAGTAGTCCAATTCAATCTTACTCAAGATAAAAAATGTTCTCCAATGAATGGAAGAGTTGGATGCTTGATGAAGTTTAACTCCAAGCTCAACAAAGTTTAGAAATTTATCGAGGATGTCCAAAGCATTCAATAGTTCAAGACGCTCTCAAACATTCCAAAAGGTGAATTGGTTATGGTGCGAGAAGGCCAATCATCCTCATCAGAATCGAAGGTAAATTTGAAGCTAACTGGAAGGTCCTTACATCATAAGGTGTATGAAGGAGAGCTACCTTATTGACATGAATGGTCAACAATCGATGCCACCAATTAATGATCGATATATCAAGAAATATCACAACTGACCGCAAATAAGTATATAAATACTTAAATAAATCTTGCACTAAGGCTTTCATACCAAATACACATGTAATGTCACTTGAAGATTCTCTCTAAAATGAGACCAAATTTTCAAGTTATCCAAAAGCTCCGTTAAACTGAGCATTTTATATATTTAACTAAGTTGGCATTGTGCTTCAAGCCGAGATCTTAGATAAATATATATATATATATATATAATTAATGAGCTACACTTATTTATATTAAAGAAGTTCAAACTCTATACATTTTAAACTAGTTTGCAATCCCCTATAAAAGGGCATTTTTTTAGTTTTTATCATCAAAGTTGTTTAATCCTTTCATGTGAAATAAGAGATCCTTATATATATACATTCAAGATGACATCAAACTTTATGCAGATCTCTAAATATATCTATAACTATTATTGTTAAAGTTGCGGTCTTATAAGATTAAAAAAGAATCTACTTCAATGTATGAAAAGACACCCTAAATGTCAAAAGTTTTCCTCCAAGATTCATCAAATGTCAAAGATCAAGTCAAGAACTCCCAATTTTGGAAGCTTCAATCAACTAAGTTGGAAAAACATCAACATCTACTTCTTCAAAATATAGGATAGATGGGTTCTAAAGGTCAAACTTAATAATCATATAAATGGTCGAGTTCGCTCTCCTCACTCATAAGCCAGAAGAAAAGGCATGAAAGAACCGTTCATCAATCTAATGATAAGGCTGCCAAATCAAGTTGAAGACTTCAGTAGGTTTTAAAGGTCGGACTCAACAAACCAAATGATTGAATTTGATGCTCACTCCAACAAGTCACAAAAGGTTATATTGAAAGATCCACTACTCATCGTCCAATTGAAGATAGTTTTCAATCTCAAACCGGATCCAACTTAGTAACTACAAGCAAGAATCTAAAAGATCTTCTACTGATCAATGGACCAAGACAATCTAAAAAACTCTTAATGCAAAGTGTCTCAAATCAATCTATATATTTCTACAATGTGATATTCCAATCTATTTTCAAGTTAGTTGGTCAAGCATAAAGCACAGATGCCAATTCCTCATCAAGTCCCATGTGCAGGGACCGAGGCGATTCCATGGTTCACATAAAGGCAATAGTCAACTAAGAAATTTTATGATTATTGATATGTTAAAGCACATTGCTAGGCGATAACTCAATATTATAGACTTAATATAAGCGAAGATTGGGTCATCTATGTATCCAATAAGTATGTCAAGAAGCAAACACAAGACTTGAGTACATACACTTTCGACAAGTCAATATGGACAAATCAAGTCAATCCTTCATTAAGTCCATCAAGCTTAAAGCTAGAATAGAAAAATTTCAAATCTCAAAATAAGAAAACAATTCCTCCATCAAATCCAATCAAGAGCGAAGCTAGGGTTGGAGGAAACCAGATCTATAATGACACAAAAGAAAGAGAGCCCTTCAACAAACTCATGGCGAAGTGATCCAAGACCCATGACCCCAAAAGGTCAACCAATTTTCAATAAACATGACTTTATGCATGAATCATATGTATTATGGATTATTTGTTGACCTCCATCCATGCACCATAAGTCAATTCAAGCTCGGGGTGAATTCAATAAGCTTATCGAGTTGAAATACACTTGGCGATACCAAAATCAATAAAATGATCTCCAATCGATGAATGGACTTTGCCATCACATGTTGATGTTGAAATTGATCAAAATATTTATATTGCATAATTGATGATTGGCCGATCAAGAAAAAGTCCATCGACACATGATGTCATAAGGTCAAGAAACCACGCGTTGATGCCCTGACCTCCGTTCATAAAATTGATTGCATTGTTAGCGTTAAAATATAAAAACCTTTTAAATAAGACTATCACGCTCAATTTAGATGAGTGCATGAATGTCGAGTAATCGAAGCGACAATGTGATTTGAATTGAAATTGATTTGATTAGACTCAAACCAAACAACCTCCGATTATGAAATACATCTTGCATCTAGAATAATGAAATAACCTAAAATTGATATATATATTCCCATAAGATAATTTTAGCACAAAATCTAAATTATGGTTAATTTTAGTTAAATAAGGAAAATCTTATAAATACCCCTCTAATCCCACAACCACCTAACTTTTCCCACGTGATTTCCTCTTAGTCAAATGAGCTCCCTTCCCATTCGATCATCCCTCGCAACAAATCCCTCAAGCTCCAGCGGAAGAAGCGGCGTCCATCCATCTTGCACATGAGCGACTGTGAGCTCTTCCCATCTGATCTCTTGCGTTCATAGCGTCCGCTTCCCACCACACTCCGTGCGACACTACGATGCAGCTCCCGCGCCGCGCATTAGTGCGTGCCCTCGCATGCCGGCGCATGCTCGTGCTTTCAGTTTGTCTGAAATATAAGTACTTATACATGCCTTTCTTGATGATAAGGAAAAGCTTACCTCATGTGTTTAAGTACTGTATGCCTTTATTGGTGTGGCGGGAAATATGTGTTTCATGAGGTACCTTGAGCCATACATTTCTTGGCATGATGGGATGACATTCAAGTATAATTTATACCACCCATACACACCTTTCTTGGCATTGGCGGGCAGCATCGAGATAGCCCCTATCTGATGGGACACTAGATGTTGTTGAAATCGCCAAACTTCACACCAACAGGGGCCTAAATATTTAACATAAATTCAATAATAATTATAAAATTATTATTTAAAGCGAAATTACAAGTGTATAAGGACCTATACATGCCTTTTTTGGTGTGGAAGAGAAATGTTTCACGTTGGTACCAAAGCCCCATACATGTCTTTCTTAGCATGGTGGGAAGGCCTCCATGATATTTATACCACCCATACATCTTTCTTGGCATGGTGGGTAGGCCATACCCAAACCTATGTAGACGTCGGATGCTACCAAAATCTACCAAACTTTTATATTGATAGGAGACATAAACAAAATTAACTACAAAGTTAAAATTAATATTTTAACTTGACATTGCTAATATATAAGTACACATACCTTTTTGTGGCGGGAAAATCGTGTTACATGCATGTGCTTCAAAGACTCATACATACTTTTCTTGATATGGTGGGATGATGCATTTTGGCCATGGTGTTTATACCACTCATACATACCTTTCTTGGCATGGTGTGGCCCAACCCCATTGTAGCCCCATATGGGGGACGCCGGGAGGTTGCCAAATGCTATCAAAATTTCATTTAAAATCATATAATTATAATGAAAACTCAATCAAAATAAGTAATATTATTCAAATTCATTAAGATTAAATCAATATTAAATTAAATAACTACATGAGCACACTATATTGAATGCATAAACTTAGTGTTTGAGAGTGATGTGCGGGTTAATTCCGTTGGGTCTTAGGATTGACTCGGTTAACAAAACTTAAAAATCTAATAATATTATTATAAGAATTCTAACTCAATATGACATGATGCTAATTTGACATATGAAAGTAGATGTCCTATTATTAAATTAATAGTTGACAAGATTTGAAAAATACATCCAACCGATGATGGCATGTTGAATAGAAATTTCAACCAAAAGGATACTATCAAAATATATTTAAAATTTTAAATCAAATTAATATAAATTAAACATCAATCTAAATAAAAAATTTGATGAATTATCAAACTCAAAATGCTTAAATAAAATTCAATCTTTAAAGAACTTAAAATTAAAACTCAATCCACCTTCCTTTTCTAAAGATAAATTAAGAAAACTTTAGCTCACAAAAAAAGTTAAAATCAAATCAAGTATATTTTATATTCACTCTCATCTGCCAACAAAGACATGGCTTGTGTCCTCGATTGTATGGCTTGGCTAGTATATGATGCAATTATGACCGAGTCCTCTAATTGGGTGATTATCAAATGACACCATTATATTACTTTCACTATAGCCCATATGCTCTCCAATGGCTTTGTCCTTTGAGATGTGAACCATATGGTGCGATATAACAAAAATTCTATGTTAGCTATATGGACTTAAGCATGTCTCCTTAAACACCACCCCAAGTCTACAAGGTCTTCTTGGGCGATGCAACCCATGGCTATTGACTAATGAACCCATTTGGTGGGTGCGACTACCTCCTTTGACTAAGTTGACAATGGACCACGATCTAAATTAGGAACCATGGGATCTTGATGGATCATCATTCCTAACCATCTACTTCATGTTAAAAATGATGAATTTCATAAATCTAAATTCTAAAACTCCATATCTTCTACTATACACTATATTTAATGATCTAGCCTTAATCAAAGTTCTCTCTCAACATTAGAGGGTAATTAACTCTAGGTGCTTGCTATAGAAACCTGAACCGGATCTAAAGACCTCAAAAAATGAGAGCAAAATCTAGGTAGTGTCTTATCTACTATTCTATTTGCGCCTTAAAATTTGATGACATTTAATCTACTTTCTTAATTGAGAGATCGATGGCAAATTTTGGAGCCCATAGTAGGGATCCCTTGATTGAAATGCTTAAAATTCTTATTTTCTATTCTCGACTTCACCATAACCCTCACTCTAATTCATTTTCTTTTCTTATTCTCTTGACTCTTGGTCGACATTCCCTACTCTATTTCCTCCTTCTTGGTGCTTAGGGTTCAAATCGAGCGGTATTTCAATTTCTTACAAGCTTGAGTCTTCATAAGTCTTGAATCATCAAGTTATGTAATGATTTTTATGTTTTTCCTATATTTAGATTTAGGGTTAGCTCGCATACACTAAGAATGATATTTTTTTTTGACTTCTTTAATTGGTAGACAACCCAAGGGTTGAGAGGTGTTCTAGTGCTCCTTCATGGTATACATGTGTGTGTAAGTAAGAACTTCCAAGATAGTTGATGCCATGATGGTTGGAGTGGGGAAGGTTTTATCATGCTTCTTGACATTTCTAGCTCTCCAATATTGGTAAACAATGTTGTAATAGATTCTCTCCAAAGTAATTTGGTGGTCCTTAGAATTAGCAAACTTTTCAATGATTCCTTGCACACTAGTTGGCTAGGTAAATTGATCCATTCATTCTACCTTTTGAAAACCTTCTCGGTGGCCACAACCACTACAATGTGATTGTTGTCCTCTACTTCATTTACAACCCCAAATGCAATCAATGGAGTCCTCAATTCCTCTTTTATGCAACCAATGATTAGTTGGTATTGTATTGTTTAGTGGTCTCCACCAAAAAAACTACTCTCTAGGATTCAATTTCAGCTTTCTTACCCAAGTTATGATATCTTTGCCACCCAAAATTGTCTAGGAAATAGAAGTCACAAATTTGCCAAGAATTGTAGTTGAGTGTTGATCCTCCCCATCTATAGCGATCTTTTTATAAATTTTGTGTTGAAGGTCCCAACCAAACCCTTTGGCTTGCTTGCATCCCCTTCATTTGGTTGTAGAAAAGCTACCTTGTGTTGTCTAGTGCTTGGATATTTATGAAAGTAGGTCATCTATTGAGTATTTTCTTATAATACAAGCATGGTCAAGAGTGTTGACACAAAGCTCATTGCCAATCTCCCATCTAAGGATCATTTTAGGTTGGTTAACCCACTTTGGATAACTTCCCAAGTGCTAGAATCTCCTTTTTCTTATATTCTCCCAAAATCGAGGCCCATATTTTTCATGTATGCATTTGTTAAGTATTTCTTTGTTGTAGAGAACATTTCATGCAATTACTGATGCACCCTCCACTTGGTGGACATGTGGAACCCGAGCCATCCTCCTTTGTTGGGTTGGCAAATTTTCTCCCGACTCACATAGTGCACCCTTGACATTGGGTCCTTTATCCCAAAGAAAGCTTCTAGCTAACCTCTCTAAGTCATGGGTGATAGCTTTAGGCAAAGTGGTGTGGGTGATCGGTAAGTAGCATGGTTAGCAAAGAAGACCTTATAAAGTTTCGGTTAGCCAAGGAGAGATGGATTTCCCAAGCTCTTATCATGGCACTAATTTTTTGTAAGATGTTGTTATAATCGTTTTGGTTGTCTTTCTCATAGCAAGATGGATCCCCAAGTAATCAAACTCCTCAACCTCTTGAATCCAATGGTTCTAGTAATCCCATTCTTTCTCCATTTGAGTGCTTTTCTCGAACATAATAAATGATTTGTTCTTGTTTACTCTTTGCCTAGTCCATGCACAAGATTTGTTTGAAAACTTTGGCAACCCTCATGTTGGTTTAAATAGGAGAATATCTTTAGCATAAAAAATGTGGATAATTTTTGTACCTCCATTAGTATAGGAACTCTCATGTGGTTGCATCTTTGGTGAATGGCAATGGAGGAGCTCAAAATAAGGATGAAAAGATAAGGTGATAGGAGGCACCCTTGCCTAAATCCACTTAGCTTCAATCCACTTAGTTTTGTCCATTGATGAGGATGGAAAAGGATGGGATGCAACCTTGAACCCATTGGATAAGGTGTGTGGGAATTGAAAAGCATGATCATTTTCAATGTGTTCCAATTCATTCTATCATAAGCTTGCTCCATGTCAACCTTCAAGGCCATGAAACCACTAGTAGAGGTAGAGTTCTTAAACTTTTGATGATTTCTTAAGCAATTAGACAATGATCGATATATTCCTAGTGGAACAAAGGCCCCTTGCTTTTGGGAGGTGAGGGATGGAAGGATGTCCATTCATTCTTCACAATAATTTTGGCCACCACCTTATAGATTGTTTGGTAAATCTTTGGTAGGTCACATGGCGGGAGAGTTGGCATGTTCCACTTTAGAGAAGCACCACCAATGTCTTTTTCAAATGGCCATCATTTGCCCAATATTGAAGAACTCAAAGATAGTTTCACACATCACCCTTGATTATCTTCCAAAAGCTCTTTAGAAAAGAAGCGGATGTCATCTAGTCTAGGGACGATTTGGACTCATGGATTTGATGGCATCCCATATGTATTCTTCAATGACTTGTCTTATAAGCATATTAGTCATGTCTTGATTGATCTTGGGCAAGTACTCAAGAGAGAAGATTCTCTAATGATATAGGGATGTCCGCCATGTGGCTTCAATTAGTTGATAAATGAATCCTCAATCTCCTTTGGATTTTCAAAATTTGTCTCATTCACTTGTATAAAGTGGATCATGTTGGTTCTCCTCCTTGTTGAAGCAACTATGTGGAAAAACTTTGTGTTAGCATCTCCCTCCTCAAGCCATCTGATTTTAGCTCTTTGTTTCACCAACAATTGATCCTACCAAGTGTGTTTGTAAGATCTTGGACAGCCCCTTATATCCTCTTGCTCCGGGTTGAGCCCAAGAGGTGTACTTTCAGCTTGTTGTAGCTCCGAATTTTAGCCTCAAGGTTGGTCTTCTTCTCACCGCTCTTTTATTTTTTCTTGCTCTAAAGTGCAAGGCCTTCAAGATTCTCACATTTCCTTTAGAATTTCAACCTTAGACCCCAATGCTTTCCTATTTTCCCAAACAATCTTCCAAGTGTTGGGATATGAGCCAAACATTCTCAAATTTTCTCCATCTAAATTTTGTGTATGTTCTTCATTTTGAGTTTAAGCATGATGGGGCATGGTTGAGGCCACCCCAGAGGTGGTGAACAATGGCATTGGGGATAGCTTCAAGGGCCTTTGAATGGATGTCCAAATTTCTTATGGTCTCCTCAAGTCCTTCATCCCCTATGAGTACATGAATATCTTACCTCCCTTTTTTTATCTTGAAGGGGAGAATGCATTGAAGTCCCCTCAATAATGGAAGGTTGTGAGTCAATGAGATGGTTCTCCAAGAGTTGCCAAGATTTCTTCTAATGAGTAATCTTTATTAGCATAGATGGTTGCAACATTCCAAACTTGTCCATTCATGAGATGGGCTGTCCAATGATACATTGGGGAGTCATTTCAACAAGATTAAAATTTAGGATTTCCTTTCTCCAAAGAGTAAGATTCCTTGATTTTCTTGAGCGGGTTGGTGGATGAAATCCCAAGAGTGGTCGAACTTGTCAACCTCCCTTCAAGTGATGTTCTCCACCATGGTTTCTAACAATCCCACAAAAGGGCATTGTCTCAACCATAGTGATTTAGGTAGTGTCCAATGGCTATTTTTGGACACCCGCCATTCCAAAAAATTATGCTAGGCATGGGTAAGGAAGCCTCCCACTATTTTGTTTCATTGGTGGTCTTCTTCCTCTTCTTTGGGTGTGTTTCAATGGGCTCTAGGCTCTTGAGCTCCTTGTCAAAGTGTGTCTTGGATACCCTTGGCTTGCCACTCCTGTGATGTTGGGTGGTCGGTTTTATGTGGTTTGTTTGTCTACAATGCGGCGTGATAGCAAAACTTGTAAAATTGTTGTGGTCGATACCCCAAAGTCCTTGGGATCTCCAACTTCCTTAACTTCAAGAGGAGTTGGATTTATTTGTTGGAACTCTCCATTTAGCTTTCTATAGCTATAGGCTTGATCCTGCGGCATTAGTTGTAGAAAATTCCTATTAAAGATTTCATTTCATGTTCCCACTCCCCCTTGTTGGATTAGTTTGTTCTTCTTCTTGGTCACTAGGATCCATGGGCCATAGGCCTCCTCATCATGTTTGGGAGCTCAATTTTACTACAATTTGTTTTGTTATTTTTAGCCATTTTGCATCTTGACATTGATTCTCTCAGTTCTTGTCTTGGACTACCTCTCTTGTTCTTCATTGTTATGCATTGTTGGGTGTTGCTTTTATCTTCTCAAGGCTGAGATTTACAAGCTGTTCTAGGTGTGTCTATTCAGGTTGTTGTTCTTGTTTTTTGGATGGAAGGGACAAGCTTCCACCTTATGTCCATCTTTACAAGGTGGAAGCAGAGGGAAGAGATCCTTTCATACTCAAAGGGCTGGAAGAACCTTCCATTGATGCCTTGTATCCATGCTCCAGTGGGCAACTTCTTTGATAGATCCACCTTGATGCATAGCCTAGCATAGGTGCTTTGGCCCCATTCATTACTTTGGGCATCCATCCGTAGTGGCTCACCAATGGAAGAGGCGAGCAAGATTCTTGCTATCCTAGTAAATGAGAGGCCGAAGTCCCAGTTGGGGTTGATAGTCCATGTATGGAATTTAGAGAAGGAGGGCTCCATTTATCTAAGCCCATGACATTGTCGCCACAAACCAAGGTCCATTCATAATGACTTCTCTAGCTTCCACATTGTCGAAAATGCAAATAAAGCAATCACTAGCCACCATGACCAACTTGAATTCTCCACGTGTCCCCATTTCCTTCTCAAGTCATTTTGAAGAAAGAAGAATGGGGCCTTTTACCAAGAAGTTTGCCAACCAATGCTTTCTCTAGCTTGCTCAAGTTGTCCTTTAAAGCTTCATTATCCATGGTGAGGGTGATTACATCTTCAGCTCTTATAGTGTCCACTTGCACCTTGTCTAATGGGACAAAGGCCTTCTTTCTCCAAACATTAGGTGCTTCAGCTCTAGGTTCCTGATTTGCAGTTCTAAGTGGTAGGGACCTTGCCTTGTTGTTGTGCACCAATTGGGTGGAACTGAAGTCCCTCTAAGCTGTTGTGTAGAGATCCTCCCTCCCCTTGCCAAGGCTAGTGTCCATTCGATCCAAATAAGAAATTATGTTCTTTAAGGCATTCTGACAAGCATCTTGTGTGCATTCTGCTGAATTTCTGCAATCAACCCTATGGAGGCCACCCTCAGTCACCCCATGCAGGTGGGGTGTTTGGTATTCTCTTCCATTTCAGCATCACCCTGTACATTGGAGCCACTGGCTCTTAACAAAGATTCCTCATACACGGAGACGGGCATACCTCTCTCGGCCGATTGTCCAGCTGCAACAATTGAGCTCAATTTATCGGGTTTCCGGGCATCCATTCGATGTGTTCCTTCCCTAAGCATCTCAACCCAACTTCTTGGAGGATGGTCACTAAGGAGGTCACTGAATTGGCCCTTCCTGTGTTCGGTTTAATCGAGCTGGCAGCAGAATACAGAGTTCGTCCTTGCTTAGTCCAACTTGCCATTCCTGTTGTTCGGCTTCTTTGCTGGAGTCGACTTCCATAGCATCATTGCCTTAATTTCTTGTGTGGTGTGGATAGGTCATATGGGTACTTATGTTGGCCTTATTGTAGTACATTATAAATCAGTGATTTATTGAATGTTTGGTAGCATGAAAAGTGAAAATTGGTGCTTTTATGAAGATATTATAAATTATGAAATCAGAACTTTCAAGTTTTGCCTCATCATTATACACTTATACTTGCATATTGCATACTTGTATAACTGCATTTTACATTATGATTTATTAACATTTGGATCCTTCTTTCATTATATAGGTAATGGCCACAAATTCTTAGAATAAATTAATTAGTTCTGATTCGGCCTCTTGTTGACAATGTAACCACTCAAAATAAAAGTTTAGGAGATATTACTATCATTGAGGAAAAGAAAAGAAGGAAAAGACAGATCTGAAATGTGACAATGTTTTGGTTAAATTTCAATGTCTGAGAAAGGTAAGATTGTAGAAAAGTGAAAGTACAATTATTAATTTTAAATTATACATTAGACAAAATGTAGGTATTACATCTCAAGTGAGAGGGCATTTTAAAATCAATCATTATAGTAAAACAAATACTAAAGAAGAAACAAAACACTTTGACCCAATAAACAAGCGTAGAGGTTAATGAATTAATGTCTTATTTATGTGTTTATAGTAGTTATGATCATAACAAGATTAAAAATATCATTGCAAAATTGATTATTATTTATGAGTATTCATTTATGACTCTTAAGCACTTATGGTTCAACATTTTGATGAAATCAATGAATCTCTAAACATGTCATCAAAGAAGAGTGCAAAGGTTTATGAAATAAGAAAGGAAAAATTAAAAAAAAAAAAATCTAAAGTTTATTTAGCATACTTCCCATACTTGTGATTATTAGACCTATAACTTGACTATTTCTATATGTGTCTTAAATGTGGACTTTAGTAGTCCTAATTGGAAGTTATAAAGTAGGATGATTAACTTTAGTGACTTTATTGGAAGTTATATTTGTTTGAATGCAATTTCTATCACGTGTTCTGGAAAATCAATTTGAAATATATAAATTCAAATATGAATCGAATGAATGAGTCATCCTAAGCTAGCTTGAAATTAAATGGTTAGCCATCCAATTTCAAGTTGCTCCGTGTTAATTGATTCTGACCTTGGATTGACTCGAAATTGGCTCGTTAACATCCCTACTTTGGACTAGTCTATATAGGAGTTCAAGGATGGCTTTTAAAATAATATCTAGAATACAATTACATGATTATCAATCCCAAAAAAAAAATTATAAATAATAAAATATTAAGATATCTGACCTTTTGACACGAAAATATTTTCTCCTTTGACACAACATACGATATCTCAATAGCATTACATAACATTCAGATGTCAAGGATAGAGTGGGAAAAAAGTCAAACTAAAGAAAAAAGACTTACATACCAAATACAACCACCTCATAGAACTTAGAACAGGACATGGACTATACAAAAATAAACTACAGAAAAAAAAAAAAGAAACAAAGTTCTCTAGCATAACGTAAATCAAATTGTAAGTGTAGTGGGGAAAACGTATGAGCTTCTTTTTTGTTCAGGAGGAGAGCATTTTATTTGGAAAGAAAGGGCAATCAGTTTAAAAGAAAGACATTGGCATTGATGCCCGAAGGTAAAGAGCAAATATACAGAATCTCTGACTAAATACAACTGTTCAATCCCTGAGATACGTTACATTCATCACAATTCTTCACCAAAAAAACAGTGGCGGGTAGGAAAAAATTTTAAAAATATTAAAAAATTATATTGATCGTTTTCAGAACCCCTACTCAACTTGAACTTATTACAAACTTCAGATTTGTCAAAATCTCAGAAATCTGTCTATCCAAGAAAACAAGAAACATTAAAAACAATAAAATACTCTAGTGCAACGTCTGCCCTGCGGTCTCTGTGTGCGAAGGGGCAAGAAATGAGATTAAAAAGGATAATGCAACTCTTGGAGCAAAGAACCAGATGACGTGGCTTCCATTGGCGCCTCGTCGGAGAATTTTAAAGAGAAGTCATCTTTGCTTCTCCTCCAATCCTATATGCCAAACCCTAAGATCACAAGAAACGATCTATTACAGGGTTTCAGTGAACTCGTAGTAATGCAAAGAGAGGAAAAAATGGAAAGAGGAGAGCGAGAGAGAGAAGGGACAAATGGAAGGAATTGGAACGAATCGTGTGCTTGTCTCCGCCAAAATGAATCTCTGTTGGCTTATTGGCCGTTCATTCCGTGCAGCCCTGCAACTCCATGAACCCATCACCGTTGGTTCTTAATCAGCGTTTCATTTGTATTCATATTTTACTATTTTTTTTTTCTCCGAGAGCGATGTGCACTGTGGCCGAATCAATAGACTGAAACATCAGCCGAAAGATGTATACTTACATTTTTTTTAACCTCAAATTTAATTTTTCGTCTTTTTTATCTAAAGGCTAAAATAGTACTTTAGCTAAGTCCGCGTTTAGCGCAGTGTTTACTTCTGAAAATTTAATTATAAATGAGCCTTTTTTTCTTTTTTTTTCTTTTTTTTTTTAGAAAACAGGATTTTAAAGTTTATATAGAAAAAGCTGTGTTTGAAATATTAGCTTAAAACTTTCTTTTTTACTCTGTTTCATTAAACTAATAGTTTAACTTTTAACTTTCTATTTTAAAAGGCTAAAATGTCACTGGAATATTTTAAATTTTAAGATGATACACTAATCTATTTAAAAAAAATCACTTTGTTTATATTTTTCAGTAAAATATATTTGATGATAATAATTATTTAAAAGATTTATATACTTATCACACATTTTTTATGCATTTATATAGTTAACATTTAAAGTTAGATATTTAAATACTAAGGCTTTAATTTGACTCACCACACAAGCCTTTACATTAGATTGATATATCACTAATTTTAGACTTTAGTTAAGATGAAGTTCGATTATAATGTATTGATTTTTTATGGAGTAATGTTTTTGCTATATGTTAGAGATTATTTGCTCATATGTTTGGTGTCAGTGCTTTATTTATTTTGAACTAAATTTATTTTCACAAGAAATTGTGCTTAAAAGGCCATTATAATAATTTTAAGACTAGCATGTTTGCATATAGTTATTTTCTATTTAAGCACCTAAGCATGGCTCATTAGAATTTAGATTTTATGTGGTTTATAAATCTCAAAATTTTCTACATCCACTTCCACTAATGGTGTTCTTTTTTTTTGGTGAGATTGAAAGAATTAAATATTCATGAATCTTAATTTCTATTAGATTTTAGAGCAAAATTATCAGACTTATTTGTTGTTATACAGTTTTTATTTTTAGACCTAAATGTGAATTTTTTTTTTAGTTTAGAGTTTATTCCTCATTTATTTAAAAAAAAATAGGAAATACAGGATTTGAGGGAACATAGAATTATATATATATATATATATATATATATATATATATATATATATATATATATCAGGAAAATGTCTTGGGACTTATTTTGTTAGTAAGAGATGGCTCACCTGACATTACACTCCTGTCGCAAAAAGGTCCCTCAATTTAAAACAACAAAATATATAATTAACCAAGGCCACGGCTTTTAGGTCTTTAGTTAATGCAATGAATAAGTAGACATTTTCCTGGCGGCTGGTGCAGTTCTCCATATAATATATATGGAACTGCATCATGACTTAATCATGGAACTTACCGCACTTATAATTATTTTGTTGTTTTAAATGAGGAGACCTGCATTCTGACAGGGCGATCTCTACTAACAAAATAATAATAATAATAATAATAATAATAATAATAATAATTAAAATTTAGTTTTAATTTATCTATCCATTTAAAATATATTAAATTTTAAATGAGGTTATTTTATTGTGATTTAATTATAATAATAAATATTATTAAGTGTTTATTGTTATTTAATATTTATTATTTTAAGAATTTTTTGGGATAATATATGAATTTAAATTTATATTAGTTTACAACTAAAAAAAAGTTGAGTAAAATTTTTAAGTAATAATTTTCTATGAAATTCTAAGACAAATAGATAATTAGAGATAATCATATAAAATATCAAAATTTTTACATAAATAAATCATATAGAAATGAAGAAAAATTAAGAGATATTGTTTAGAATAATCCACTATATATATAATGATTTAAAAGTTTTATTTTTCTCTAAGATTGATGAAGATGAAAATACAATGAAATTCTAAAACACTTCATCGAACATTCTAAAACAACCTCATGAATTTGTATTATTATCCTCGCATTTAAACGAGCGGGTGGGAGAATATGTATTGAAGAAAATGAAGAGTTTTTTTACTCAAAACTTAATGAGCATTAAATTATTGTGCATAAGATTTAGCATTTAGAGTATTGACTAATGAAAATTTTATAAGATAGTTGTGAGACTTATAATGATTTATGGCTCATAATATTGATCAATAAAGAGAAATATAAAATTAACTAAACTATTGCAGAGATGAAGATGCTCAAGTGAATGAGTGATTTTACACTTAGAGATTAAATGAGAAATGAGTACATATTTGTTATGATTGGATTAGTTTATGTGACATATAAGATTAGAGAGAGCCACCTTAGATGATTTGTACAAAACATCGTTAGTCCGATGGCCTAATTAAGAGAATAGTATTAAATTAACCCTATGCTAAGAAAGATAGAGGTATACCTAAAAAAAACTTGATTATAAAATATAAAATGATCTAAATTTATTAGGATTAAACAAGAATATGATAATTAATATGAGACATTAAAAAAAATCATGCAAATGATCCCATGTAATGGGATAAAAGCTTATATTGTTGTTACTCGTGTATAATATGATTATAATAAATTTGGTATCAATTGGAAATTATGATTTTTTTTCTTAAAAGTATAAGAGAGAGATTACTAAATTTTACTATAATTAATGTGCTTAATAAAAGCATAATTTTGAATATTGTTCGAGAGTTTGGTAAAATTTTACTAAAATTTAAAGAGCTATGAATGAAATTTATGGATTTTATTAAAGGCCATTTTATTGGCTTGAATGAAGTGGAAAAGAAATTTAATATAAAAGAAATATATTGTATTTAGAATATTGTATTTTTGTTTGAATAGATTTAAATTAAATTAATGATTTGCTTTTTTAATTTTATATTTAATTTGTCTTTTTTAGCCAATCAAATACAAAAACTTTTTTTTTTTTTTACTTAAAACAGAAGCAAACATCCCCTAAGACTTTCACAACATTTCTTTTAATTCTTAAATCGAAAATCTCAAAATCTTAGACATAAATAAAAAAATTCTAATGAGCCTCGCTTCCATTTCAACTAAAATATCGAAACTCAATCAAAGCTTTAGAAATATTAAACGTAAAAAAAATATAAAAATATTTAAAAGAAAAAAATTCTTAATTATCTGTCACATTTTTCAACAAATTGTGAGAATTTATTTTATTTTATTTTTATTTTTTAAAAAATGTGTTTAGATTATTTATGGAAGTTGGACATTAAATATATACATAAATGTATTTAGTGGAAGAATGGGACATTGAGTTATAATGATGATCCAATGTTTTTTTTTTTGTTAGAATTGAAAAAATGTCAATGAAAAATAATAATTTAATTATTTATTAATTATATTCAAATCAAATGTCAAATAGAAAATTATGAAGTAAATTATATTTTAGTATCTCTGAGGATAAAAAATAATTTTTTATTTAAACAAAGTTTTTTTAAACTATGTTGTATATAGTTTGAATGTGATTTTAATTTCTAACTTTTGGATTATGTATTTTATGTTAGCCTGGAATCATCTGAAAATTCACTTGAAACTTCAACACATAATGTTCATAAAAAAATTGATATTGCATGGAATCATTTCAGTGAATTCAAATATCTTGATCGAAAGAAACAATATAAATATTTGCATTGTAGACTTTTTTTTTATTAATGCAAGGAATTGATAGAATGAAATAACATTTTATTTGGGTGAAAGGTAACATTGTTGCATGTAAAAAAAGTTCTTACGATATGTATTATCAGATGTAAGAAAATTCAAAATAAATTTCTAATAAAAGATAAAGAAAAGAAAGAAAAAAATACAAATTTATAACATCATCTATTCATCGAAGAAGAAAGAGCTTTCAATTTTGTCTCCAAAACTTTAAGTTCAATTGATCATTATAAAGGATCGAAAAAGATAAAATAAAGAATAAAATTGATGAAATATAAAATTGCTTTGTACCTAGGTCAAAATAAGGATCATAACTATCTTTTAGTGTATTGACATCATAAGATGTTATTCACCATATTGATTTGGCCTTGGCTAGATGATTTTTTTTATTGTTGTATTTCTATGCATTGAACTCTCCATTTGCATATAAGATTTTTGACACAATCGCATCTATTGGGTTTGGTTATCAATTACCATCTTATTATAGAATGAGAGTGAATTTATTGAGAGAATATAAAAAAAATGCAGGTTAATTGTTGAGTCTTATAGGCATACTTGGAAAGAGGCTGGATGTACTTTAATGGATGATGGATGAAAAGATAAAGAAACAAAACTTTAATTAACTTTTTTGGTTTATTATTCATGTTGTGTTTCATTTTTAAAATTTATTGATGCTTCTGATGTTAAGAAGGATTCAACAACATTATGTGATTTATTTATTGAAGTTGTTGGTGTGGGTCCAAAAAATATCATACAAAAAAATAGTAATTGATAATGCAACAAAAAGGCTAGAGTTATTTGATCACCTTGTGCTACACACTTCTATATTTTTATAAAATATATTGGTTCAATGTCTTATATTATTGAGTTTGACAAAATGCATCAAAAGTGACAATTTTTATTTATAATTATGTATTTATATTTGCATAGCTGTGAAGAAAACCTAAATGGAAAGAAAGAAAGTGTGTCGTGGAGCAACACGATTTGCCACAACTTTATTATATTGAAGAGTATCCATGAGAATAAACATGATTTACAGGCATTTATCTCTAACAAATATTATACATATTCAAAGTTGGCTAAAGCTATGAAAGGAAAAAAAGCAGTTTCTATTATCTTGTATTCAAAGTTCTGAAATGATTGTTTTATAGTATTAAAGTTAGTTGGGCCTTTGATAAGGTTAGTGTCTCATGTTTATACAATTTTATTTTTATGTTATTAGTTGAAGCAATATTTTACATGGTCAATAATTTTTAACTATTTACAAGTTACTTCAAGTAGTTGATTATGATGAGAAGTCATCACTTGGATATCTTTATGATGGTATGTACAAAGCTAAAAAGGCAATAAAATTATGTTTGGGAATACAAAGAGATTATATAAACCATATATTGCTATTATTAAAAGCATATGAAATTTTCAACTAAGACAAGGCATCCATGCAACTGCATATTTTTGAATCCTCATTTTCAATATGATAAAAAAATTAATGTCATAAACTTGAGATAATGCAAAGTTTGATTGAGATTATTAGAAACAAAGATATATGTCATAAACATACACTAATAATGAGCGAGGTTAGACTTTTTTTTGAAAACTTAGAATGTTTTGGTAAGCCATGAGGATTATAAACTTATTTTAACATATATTTACTATTCAATAAAGGCGATTAGTTTAGCTCAAAAAATTGTGTATCACTCAAAATCAAATCAAATTTGGATCATCGATTACATTGGAATGAACTATGAGCCAAAATTTGGATCGAACTTTTTTCGAGGTGATCTTGAGCCAGTCACAAATCGGATAGAACTAGCTCGAGATCGGATCAATTTAGATATTATTTAAATATTTAAATTTATAAATAATACTTCTAAGTTTGTAATAATAAAATTATTCCTAAATTAAATGTATGGAGTTATAACTTATAATCTTTTAAAATAAATATAATATATTTATTTGTGGATGGCTCGAAAATCAAATCGAATTTGGATCATCGATTACATTGAGTCGAATTATAAGTCATTGTCCACCCTTTCATACCATAAAAGTAATAATCTTTTTTATAAGCCTCAAAACTTAATAATGTATTGATTGTAGCAAACATTCTTTATAAATAGTAATAATTTTTCTATAGTACATGACTTAATGATTCATGTATGTCAACCATTGGAGATTCATGTCAATTAATTCAAGATATTAAAGATGAAGCATTTGAAGGATCAAAAACCTAAATGATAATTTTAAACATTTATTTAAAATTTTAGAAATAATTTATTTAGTGAAGATTAAAAAACTAACTTGCACTATAAACATGTATAGCCTAATTCAAAAGTAATAAATAATAAATAAATAAATAATCAAATCGTAGTTTAAAATTTTAAAATCACTTTTTGATCATCATAAGATTATAGTATGTCATGGTGCCTCAAAGGTATAAAGTTAAGAATTGTCTTATACATTTATAACAATAGCTAACTTGCTAATATGCTTCTCTCATCTTATTTGTAAATTTCTATTTTGATCTCAATAATTTATCAAATTCATCTTAGATATCAATAAAATTTAAAAAAGTATAAAATAATGATACACTTAAAATCCATTTTTAATATACAATAAAAAATTAATGTAATTATTAATCAATTTTTTGTTTTAAAATAAATAAAAGATATTATAATCTATTAAAGAGAATAAGAGAATATATATATATATATATATATATATAAGAGATTTACATATATCACACAATTCTTATATATTTATATATAGATAACACTTCAATTTTTAATATCATATAAAATATTATCATCATTTATATATTTTTATAAGTTAAGAGATTTACATATATGTCACATAATTCTTGTATATATATATATATTTGACTTCTTAATTTTAGTTTATTCTATTTAACCGATCTTTTAAAAAAAATCAAACTAAAAATCAAATAACTAGGCATTTATGACTAAAAATTGAATGAGACTTAAAATTGAACCAAACCTAACGCATCGGTTCGGTTCAATTTTTTAATTTGATAGACTAGTCACACCCCTACTAACATAGAATTTATATATTTTAAAAAAAATTAAAATAATTATATAAAATGGCATGCTAAAGATCATGATATTATCAATAAAATGAATTTAACCCATTTTTACCTCTTCTCATAAAATTTTTAAGTAACAATAAATTTTTTATACACATATTCTCTACTTAAAATGTCAAAGTTATTTGACAAAAGCCATAAAATTTCTTCTTAGAAAGGGAGGGCAAACTTAGATGAAGTCTTAAGAATGCGTAGTTATATCTTTTAAATTATACTATTGATATGGCTCTCAAAATACCACCGGTCAAAGCACAAATCTTGATGTTGAAAGCGATATGATTTTGAGTCAAAAAAATCGAGATCAAGCACTTAAAATATCATTAGAATCTTGGGACATCAATTAAATCCCAAAAAAGCTCTCAAATGTGGAGTGTTTATAGTCAAATCGAAGGCGTCGCAGCGGATCTAATGAGCCTAAGATCTCATAATTCCGACTTCATTTGGGCATCCAAATGCTCAAAATACATCAAATGATCGAAGGAGTCATTCACGTCCGTCGGGAGTGTACGGCTTACATGAGTTTACTAGAATACCCTCCTCCCATCTATAAATAGGCCTCACTCCTCACATGGGGCCTAAGCTAAATAAGTGAAGTGAAGCAAGTGAAGAAGGAAGGCAGAGTGAAGAAGCAAGAACCAGCGAAGAAGAAGAGTCAGCAAAAGTGAAGAAAGCTAAAAATAAGGAAGAAGGCAAGGAAGAAGAAGAGTCCAAGCAAGTGAAGAAGAAGGAAGCTAAAAGCAAGGAAGAAGGCAAGGAAGAAGGAAGAGTCAGAGGGAAGAGGAAAAGTGAAGTGAGGAGGGAGAAAGCTCTAAAGCTTGAAGATCCCAGCAAGATCACTGCACGCAGCCATAATTATACATTTCCACGAAGCTACCCGGCATCTCCAACATCGAACTATTATGCGATCGTTGTTACCACATTGTCCTCTCAAATAAATTACGTAATCTGTCTCGGAAGATTTTGTACTCAAGGATACATAGTGGAATCTTTTCTGGGCTAGGCCAGGTGGTTTTCCCCTCTTTTCGAGGTTTTCCGTTAAAATTCAGGTGTCTCATGTTCTCTTTAATTACATGTGTGTGTCTTTGGAATCAACAAGGCGGCATAAATTTTACTCTACATGGCTGGTTTTCCGGACGCTTGGTTTGGCGCCGCGTCTTATTATTTCATCTTGTATGGCGACCAAGTTTCCCAAGATCAAAACCACCATCGAGGTGGAGCATTTCAAGCTTTTAAAGCATGGCGAAGAATGAAGATTCATCAAACTTTGTTCCTTGATTCCGGGGGCAACTCTTAATCTCAAAAGATAAGCAAGTCAACACCAAGCGAAAAGGCAAAGATCAATGATCAACTCGGCTACAAGCTCATACAAATATTCGACCTCTTCCATGCACGGGTTACGTCGTGACTCGACTAACAACTCGGGATAGGTCAAAGCGTCCTTGGTGGACTTCGCGACCTCTTCCATACGGGTTAATGTCAGCAAAAGCTCGACAAACCGGAAAGGTCAAAGCGTCCTTGGTGGACTTCCGGCCTCTTAGATGCGGGTTAGCGTCGAGGAAAAACTTCGACTAACAACCCGGGATAGGTCAAAGCGTCCTTGGTGGACTTCCGCGACCTCTTCCATCCGGGTTAATGTCGCGAGCAGCTCGACAAACGGAGGGAAAACCGTCCTTGGTGGACTTCCAGCGGCCTCTTCCTTATGGGTTAATGTCATCGAGCAAAAACTTCGACAAACAACCCGGAAGGTCAAAGGTCTTGGTGGACTTCCGGCCTCTTCTGGTTAGTGTCGACGAATAATATTAGACCAATAACCAGAAAGGTCAAAACTTTGTACCCACTCGAGTTAATGTCATTGGATAACACTCGACAACAACCACCGGATGGGTCAAAAATCCTCATCATCGCCGGTCACCAGCTACCATCGTCGTCCGCTGCCGACCATCGCAATCTTACGCGGTCATCACCATTCACCGGTCATCAGCGCGATTCGGCGTATTACCCACCGTCGACAACCATTGCATTCGTGCCACGGCCACCAATAACCTTTGCCATATCGCCGGTCATGCTCGCCGTCGCGGTCCGCTGGTACATCACCGACAATCTTAGCGGTCATCACTTTGTGTCGCCCGGTCATCGCGCCCTACCGTCGCCGATCGCCGCCGACCATTGCGGCAATCTTATCATCGCCAGCCAGCGGTCATCCGTACTAATCGATGCCGATCGCCGCCATCAACTACCTCAGCAGTTCAATTTGACCTCTTCCATGCGGGTTAGCGTCATCGGTAAAACTTCGACTAACGGGATAGGTCAAGCGTCATAGTGGACTTCCAGCGACCTCTTCCATGCGGGTTAGCGTCGCCGGTAAACACTCGGCAAACAACAGGATAGGTCAAAGCGTCCTTGGTGGACTTCTGCGATCTCTTTCATGCGGGTTAATGTCGCCGGTCGACAAACGAGGAAAGGTCAAAAGCGTCCTTGGTGGACTTCCTGCGATCTCTTACGGGTTAATGTCATCGAGCAAAACTTCGACAAACAACCGGAAAGGTCAAAGCGTCCTTGGTGGACTTCTGCGATATCTTCCATGCGGGTTAATGTCGAGCAAAAACTTCGACTAACGGAAAGGTCAAAAGGTCCTTGGTGGACTTCGGCCTCTTCCATGCGGGTTGGTCATCGAGCAAAACTCGACCTAACCCGGGGAAAGGTCAAAGGTCCTTGGTGGACTTCCGGCCTCTTCCATGCGGGTTAATGTCGAGCAAAACTTCGACTAACAACCCGGAAAGGTCAAAAGGTCCTTGGTGGACTTCAGCGGCCTCTTCCATCACATGATGTCATCGAGCAAAAGCTTCGACAAACAACGGGAAAGGTCAAAAGGTCCTTGGTGGACTTCCCGGCCTCTTATGAGTTGCGTCCGATAATATTCGATAACTGAAAGGTCAAAACTTTGTACTCTGCAGTTAATGTCGCCGGTATCACCCGACAAACCAACCGGATAGGTCAAAACTTTGTACCCACTCTACGGAGTTAACGTCGTATAACCCGCTCGGCAAACAAACCGGATGGTCGATCTCAAATCGGCCGTCACCGCATTAGCACCGTCGGCCGACCACTGCGAGCAGTCACGCCGCCCATTCCCATGCGGACACTGCCGCCGACCATCGCCGGCAATCTCCCGGTCACCACCATCGTGGGTTATCGCCGACCGCTTACAACCAGTCACCATCGCGCCAATGTCGCGGTCCCCATCGTCGAAGCATCGCCGACCCGTCTCCGGTGAATGCCTCTAACCCACGGGCCGGGCGGCGAGGCGGTAAACCCGGAACCACGGCGTATACCCGTGGGCCTTGATCGCCTCCCCACGGACCCGGTCGGCCGTGGCGGGAGACCGCTCTGTGGGCGCCCTCGCCTCCCCGGGGGCGATCAGTGGGACGATCGCCGGACGAGGCGAAAGCGGGAACCACGGCGTATGCGGGGCCTTGATCGCCTGACGATCCGGCGGGGCGATGGCGGAGGCGGGAAGCGGAACCACCACGGCGATACCAGCGGGCCTTGTCGCCTCTAACGGACGGTGCAAGCGTGGCATGGCCGGAACCACGGCGTATCTGACAAACCCGTCGCCTCTAACCGGACGATCCGGCGTGGCTGCGCCGGAACTGGCGTGTATCCGTGGGCGCCAATCGCCCTCACAACCGGACGGTGCGGCGTGGCCGTGCATCGGAACCACCACGTATCTGGTGGGCCGTCGCCCTCTAACACGGGCCAGCAGCGTGGCGGTAAACGGAACACGGCGTATACCGTGGGACGATGCGAGCGGTAAAACCGAACCACGATACCGGCCTTGATCGCCTTCAACCCGGACGGGACACGTCCGGTAACCGAACCACGACGATACCGCCTTGACGCCTCTAACCGGACGAGACGTCGGTAAACCGAAACGACGTATACCGTGGCCTTGATCGCCTAACCCGGACGGTCACGCCGAAACCGGAACCACGACGATACCGTGGGCCTTGATCGCTTAACCGGACGGTCGACGTCGGTGAACCGAACCACGACGGAGCGCCTTGATCGCTCCTAACCGGACGGACGATCGGTAAAACCGGAACCACGACGATACGGCCTTGATCGCCTTAACCCGACGGCCCGACGCGGTCAGAACCGAACCACGACGATACCGCCTTGATCGCCTCAACGCTTGATCGCCTTCGATTCCAGGACTCACTCAAGAAGAGGGAGAGGGAAAATTCTCCTCTTACCCTGGGGTATTTATAGCACAAAGGGTAAAACCCCTCAAAACGGTTCAAACGGCTCAAAACCGCTCAATTTCTGGCCGGGCTCATTGCGTTCAGGGCGCTGGCCATGGCTACTTACATATAATGCAGAGACATGCTATACAAAGGCCATAGCTCGCCCGCCATTCGACGGATCGTTTCACGCCCGCTGATCAACGACTGAATGGCTGACCGATCCGCGAATGGCAACTGCATGAATGGCAAACCGTGGAATGGCTGACTTGTCACGCTGGTAGCGCAGCTGCCCGCTGGGCGAATGCTCCAAGGCCATATGGCTGGCTCGCCCACGGCCCGCTAATGCCCGCTGACGGCCGCCATCACGGACGGCCAAGGCGAAAGGCTACCAAGGGCCTCAAGACGCTCATACGCTGACGGCGCCATGGTCCCCGTAAACGCCTAAAAACTTCCAATGTTATTTTTGAACATTTGACACATATTTTTGGATGATTAAGCTAATGTCATCCAAAAATAGCAACTGATATGGCTCTCAAAATACCACCAGTCAAAGCACAAATCTTGATGTTGAAAGCGATATGATTTTGAGTCAAACAAATCGAGATCAAGCACTTAAAATATCATTAATCTTGGGACATCAATTAAATCCCAAAAAAGCTCTCAAATGTGGAGTGTTTATAGTCAAATCGAAGCCTCGACGAGGATCTAATGAGCCTAAGATCTCATAATTCGACTTCATTTGGGCATCCAAATGCTCAAAATACATCAAATGATCAAGGAGTCATTCGAGCCGTCCGACGGGGAGTGGTACTGCCTTACATGAGTTAATACCCCTCCTCCCATCTATAAATAGGCCTCACTCCTCACATGGGGGGCTTGCTAAGCTGAAGTGAAGCAAGTGAAAGGAAGAAGAAGAACAAGAACCGAAGAAGGAAGAAGAAGAAGAGTCCAAGCAAGTGAAGAAGGAAGCTAAAGCAAGGAAGAAGGCAAGGAAGAAGAAGAAGAGTCCAAGCAAGTGAAGAAGAAGGAAGCTAAAGCAAGGAAGAAGAGGAAGAGTCCGATCGAGGAAGAAGAGGAAAAGTGAAGGAGGAGGAAGAGAAAGCTCAAAGCTTGAAGATCCCCAGCAAGATCGACCACTCGGCCATCGTTAATTATACCCCGATTTCCACCGGTTACCCAAAGATCTCCAACATCAAGAACTATTATAAACCGACACGCATTGTCCCTTTCAAATAGAATTCAATCCGTTATCGGGAAGATTTTGTACTCAAAAGGATACATAGTGGAATCTTTTCAAGCCCGTGGTTTTTCCCTCTTTTCGAGGTTTTCCATGTTAAAATTGAGTGTCTCATGTTCGCTTTTTTTAATACATGTGTGGACTAATCAACAAGGCTAAGCATAAATTTTACTCTACCGAATGGTTTTCCAAAGACGCAACAACTATATTATATTATGGCTATTAGATTGTCCTTTGTTATCCGGTAGCTCTTATATTACACTCTTTTATTTGTCTTATAATTTATTATGTTATAACTATTCAACTTTGTAATTTACTGTGTTAAAATTATTAAAAATATTTTTTGATGCATCTTCAGATTATATTCAATCATTTTTTTAGTCTTGTTTGAATAGAATTTTAATTTTATTTTAAGCCACTTTGAACTTGTAAAGCCCTTTATGAACTATGTTCAAGTCCTATGTGAGTGAGTTAAAAATTGACTGACACACAATAACTCAACACGAACACTCAAAAAATACGAGTTGACTCGAATATTTTCGTCGAAGAGTTGAAGAAATTGGTTTGTTTGATATTTTGGGTTGGCCCACCAACCCAAATTGACTGATATTGAGGCCAACTCAAATTTGACTCAAAATTAACTGCAAACTCAAAATTGACTGATTTTAACCACAAACTTCAATTTGACTCAATTTTGAGTTAAAATACATATATAAGATCATTCTTGTGTTAGTTAATCGCGTTGAAAATGATTGAGTTGAAGTCTTTTATCCGTTTAATAATCGTTGGATCAAACCTTTTGAATGGTCAAATTTGTGATCAACTCAATTCCAACCGAATTGACACTCTATATATATGATTCAAACAAAAGTTGAAATCTGTTTGAATAACCTTGCTCAAATGGGGTTCTAACACCTTCTGAATAAGGCTTAAATATGATCTAAATTTTGCTCGAATATAGTTCGAATATTTTCCAAATTTTTATAGCTCAATTTATATTTTAATTAAGTAATCTATAATAAAATGATAGCATTGTAATTTAAAATAAATTACAAGAAATACTTCTCCAAGATAATAAATACGAGTATTTTTCAATTATGACTATTATCAAATATATAAAATCAAAATTTTCTAATTTAAATAAATATAGTTATTAAAAAGGAAAAAGTAAAAGGCATCTAACTATCCCTAGTCAAATAGTTATAATTTATATTAAATATGATCGACTTTCAATATTTGACTAATGAATGTTAAAACCGTTATTAAGATTGACTTTGGAATAATTAAAACTTTAAATTAAAGATTTTCAGCTTTTGAAAAAGTAAAATAATGAAGATATGGCGCAATACAATGCTGGTTACTAGAATTATCATTGAAGCTTCCTTCGTTTTTTCCTCAGGTTCTCTATTAGTTTAATGCGCTTGAACGTTGACTAATATAAGGATTGAATGAGACATTAAAATATTTTAAATTATATTAAAAATTATGGATAAATATATTGTTGTGCGTTAGAAAATTAGTTACGCCAGAATACAAGTTTATGTCTTAGCTTTGTTGTGAGATCCAACACACACAATGTTTGAAGAATGAACAAGAACTCCAAAATTTTTTTGAAAAAAAATCCTCAAAAGGAGAAAATCACGGGCTACCAAGAAAATCTTTCACTATATATTTGTTTGATAAAGTTTTCCGATAACGGATTTAATTAGATATGAGAACGACCAATAACAAAATCCCGATCGAACAAATGCCTATCGTCGTAGTTGTAGCATTGTATTGTTGGTAGTAATGACGACGTGGTCAACAATGATGGAACGACGGCGGTGATGACCGACACGTCAGGAGTAATGACAACGTGATCGAGTGACGACCGTGGTGATGGTCGGCGGTGATGACCGAATGACTGCGATGACACGATGATCGATGGTGGTGGCTAATGGCTACGACGCGTGGCGGCGGCAACGACGACCGGTGCGGGCATGATACGATAGGATTGACCGATGACATTATGGCGATGGTGGTGGCGTGAGGCCTACGATGGTGGTTGACGTGAGACGGGCGACGCGTGGTTGACGATGGATCACGGATCTACGGGCGCGGGCGGTGGTGCAGAGGTCGAATCGCCGAGTGACACGACATGAAGATTTTCAAGCATTGAGCTCTCTCTCTCTTAGCCTTCTTTCATACGAAGAATGAGCTATTTATATATTAGGAGGACATTTCCATAAATACATGGAAAATTCAAACCACTCCATCGATGACTCAAGATGATTTTCTTGTATTTTAAGTATTTGAATGCTCAAATGAGATCGAATCAAGAGATCTTGGGCTTGTGAAATCCCGCCAAGACGCCGATTTAATCATAAACATTACATATTTAGGAACTATTTAGGATTTAATGATATCCCAAAATTTTTAATGATATTTTAAGTCCGATCTCATAGTTTTGACTTAAGATCAACTTATTTTTGACATCAAGATTCATGAGTAGTATTTTTAGTGTCATATCACATATCAAGCGAAAATGATCGTTCTTTATAATTATTGTTTCTAATAATTATATGCAATTCAAAAAATTTAATTTCACTAATTTGTATTTTTTTATATTAAATGATCCATCAAATAAATAAATAACTAAATAACTAAATGACAAATGACATCTTATAAAAGGTTTATTTTATTTATGTATTTCAATTCAAAAGAATATTTAAATGAACTTTATAATAGCGTCGACAATCTCTGTAGCTAAAGTTTATTTCTTTGTGCTTTGCAATATCTTTATTAAGGATCTAATAAAATTGTTTATCAAAATTAATCTTTTACAAAATAAGGAATAATTAAATATACATTTTTTCTGAATAAAAAAACAAATATTAAAGATCAAAATTAATTTAGTTTAATTACCTATTGTCTCTTATCGGTTGGTGGTTATCAAGGCCGTTCAATTCCTCTCTATGGCGGGCGCTGTTAATAGTCGCGGAAGTTAAGTGGGAATACAAGTGTGGGTGATAATGTGGCGCTAGACATGAAATTAGATTCTGATATCCTCATGAATGATGGGGTGTTGTATGGATACTCATTTCAAAAAAAAAATTTACTTAAAATAAATGTGCTGTACATTCTTTTTTACTGTCGCATAATTATTAAAGTTTTTTTGGAACTAATTAATCATTAGCTCATGCAAATTTAAAATAGTGCCGGCGGCAGCTGCCATCGCCATGTGGCAGTAAATTTTTTTTTTTTTTTTTTTTTGGAAAAGTTTGAGGGCCATAGACCCAATTCATTCCAGAAGTATAAAGGGTTACATTGCTGCAGAAAGATAAATGACAAAACTAATAAACAGAGCAAACATGCTCCAAGACAACTTTGGCAGGAGAGGTCAATTAGACCAAAAGCAAGCCAAACCCATACAAAAATTATGGATGGAACAACAGCAATAACAATAAGAAAAACACAACAACAGATTGGAAAGAATAAAGAGAACTATGAAAGCTAGACTCAGACACAAAAACAGGTATTGGAGAGCTAGGCTAATCCCGACAATGAGGAGCTAGCCATGAATAGATTACCACCAGAAGAAGACCTGCGATTTCCTTCCGGCCATCCAGTGGTGTCTAAGATGTATGAGGTGAAGAACTAGGGTGCGGGGAAGGCCATCAACACCTCATCGGTCGAGAGCAAATAAGCGCCCAGTTGTCATCATCGTCGGATAAGCAATTGACAATAAAAGGAAAAAAAAAACCCATTAGAGAAGGAGTGAAAAATAAGTTAGAGGACATCATTGATGACCCAATCATTTAGAGTCCTTTTCACCGAGCACTCATCCTTGATTTTCCAACGAGAGATTTTATAACCAACCCGTCTCTTGATTTGGATCGTGAGTGCCAAGGAGCTAGAGAAGCATGAAGAGAAAAGCTGTTATTTCTTTCCTTGAGATGATGTATACTAAGACAACCACAATGAGGTTCTTAAGTTTCCTTATGGCTTTATGCTCATATAATTCCACATTATCCAGAATTTGATGCGTGAGATGCTTAACAGAAGAATTGCCCATTAGGAATTACACTTCTAACCAAGTTCATGGAGAAAGGGCATTCAAAAACAAGTGATTATGAGATTCATATGCATCTTGGCAAAGACAACACCAAAAGGTGGTACCAATTCCTCTTCGAGCAAGCATATCCGATGTTTTAGCCCCCCAAGTAGGCCAACCAACAATATAAAGCATAGTTAAGGCGAACCCTTTGAACCAAATTTATGCCAATTGATGTTGGGAGCAGTTTGAAAGAGAACATTTCTAAAGTCACGGTTTGATGGAGATCTTTTCCCATCCCAAGAGATCCAGTCAAACCACCGGGATGTTCTTAATATTATCAAATAACAAAGAGAATTCAAGATAAGAATCCCATGGAAGGCTCCAATTTCCGACAATTAGAGAACTAACCTTGGCGTGAGAGGGAGGCCCAAATTATTGGAACCATTCCCCCATAAGATGGTATAGTGTATTGCCTTCACAACAGGGATCAAAGAACAAGGAGGTAGAGTGGCCATTACCAATATTGAAGGTGAAGTGCTTACCATATTTGATACCGTGCGTCTTGGTCCCTCGGGGAGACTCTTTGCTTACTAGCAACCCAAAAGCGAGCCATACTTGATCACACCATTGTGAAAGAGGTTTTCCTTTCTCGAGATTTCCATAGAGTTTTAAGCTTGCTCGAGGTGTTGATAGAAGTAGTAGAGAGAAGACCCATTACCTCCCGAGTCACAGGAAGTGGTGGTTCAACCATGAGATGGTGTGGAGCTTTCTAATTGCTCCACTATGATGAAAAAGTTAGAGGTAAAAAGAATTTATCCTATTGATTATCGATAGGAACATCCATAGCTCAACCAATAAGAAAGAAGGTTATTAATAGATGATCTTATAATTTGAAACCTCCCCAAGAGAAAGGAATTTGCATTTCCACCACCAATTTTTGCGGTTTATCAAAGAGGTGACCTAAGGGGACCAAAGGGAGACCTGTGTATGTAAGGGGAAAAGCCGATCTAAAGTTCGTCAAGGAGATCCTCAATTCAGGAGTGTTTTGGAGAAGCGGATAACAGATTTTTCTTTATTAGTGACTAAACCCAAGTAGAGATGTAGAACGACAGTCTTTCAAAGAACTAAGTGTAGATCTATCAGACAACCCATAGCTAGTAAATCATCTCAAAGCAGTGGGTGAGAAAGCGAGGAGCCAGGAGGAAAAGGGGTTAAAGCATAATATTCACTTCTCTATCCATAAGACAAGAAAAAGTATCCATTACTATAGAAAGCAGAAAGGGAGAAAGAGGCGCCTTGCCTCAACCTATTAGCAATTAAACCAACCTTTAATCTCACCATTGAACAATAGAAGGGAATGTTCATAATACAACCCTCAACCCAATTAACAAACTTCAAAGGAAAGCCTTTAGTCACAAGTCTATGAAGTAAAGATTTCGTTGATAGAGTCAAAAGCTTTTTTGAGGTCAAGCTTAGCAAGGAACTTGCAATGTTGATTAGGGGAGGAAAACTCATTTGAAATCTCACTAGCCATAGCAAAATTGTTAGCTATATCTCTTCCTCTTATAAAAGCGGTGTGATTGATGGATGATTGATGGTAAGATACCCTTAAACCTTTGCAGATCTTAGCAATCACTTTATAGAAAGTGTTGCATAGGGATATAGGTGCGTAGTGAAATATTACAAGAGTGTTTTACTTTAGGAACCAATGAGATCAAAGTATGCTTGAAATCGTTAGGCAATTTGGAGGTCTTAAAGAAATAGTGAACCGCCCTTAAGAATTGCTTACGAGTGGTCTCCCAAGAGGATAGAAGAATTGAGAATTAAAGTCATGACCCCTTATTTGCGTTGATACTTTTAAGAGCCAAAATTATTTGATGTCACTAACATCAACATTCAACTCCACGGCTTGCCCCAAATTAACAGTTACCCACAGGGAGGTCCAAAGTAGATCTGAGACATCGAACTCTCATTGAGCAGATTGGAATAATACCTGATTTCCAAGGCAATCAAATTCTTATCGGTAAGAACATCATTTTCGAGTATGAAGCTCCGGGATAATTAGCGTTCTTCCTTTCTTTAATGGAACGGTAAAGGAATTTAAGATCATCCTCGGCATGAGTCAACCAATGAGCTTTGGGCCTTTGCTTCACCCACAAACTTTCCTTTCGATAAGCATAGATTATCTCTCGAAACCTCTTTAGCATCAAGCAAAGTTCCACATTAGGGGTCCAATTGACTTTAGAGATGATCTCTAGCGGTCACTTCTAGCAAGACTAATCGATCTTTCAAGGGACATAAGTCTCATTTCACGCCCTTATAGACTTTCTTAATAGAGGACAACTTTTTTAGGCAGGCATTAAAGGATCTCCATTCACAAAAGAACTCCAAGCATCATTAGTAATCCGATGGAAGTCGGTAGAGAGGGACCAATGGTTTCTAAACATAAATCGTGAGGGAGAAAAGGTTATGGTGGCATAAGGTGATGATAGGTGAGTGATCAAATGAAAGGGGAGGGGAATCTTATAGAAGAAATTAGGACAAAACTCCAACCGGGAAGAATTACAGAGGACTCTATCCAACTTGGAGAAAATAGGATTAGAAACTTCTGGTTTGACCAAGTATGAGAAAGCCCCACACCGAGAAGCTCCATCAGTTCACAATCATTAACACACTAAGAAACTCTAAGGAATTTTTTAAGAGATGGGATTACCTCGACTTCTCCCAACTAGATAAACGAATTAAAGTCACCCATAATAATCCATGGTTCGGAGATCTTGTCCTTATTGAGTTCCATGGAGACAACCAGAAAGCATTGTTTTCTATACACACATGTTAGAGAGAAAGAGGAATTACTAGCCAGTAGTAAGTTGACCATGAATTGTGCATTTGTGACCAAAGGTTGAAAGCATAACCGGTCGGCCACTTAAAATAGCCTCCCAGTTAGAGCAATTGGATTAAGGAAATAAGATAAATTTATTGTAACATAAATGATTACAAGGAGATCAAGAAACTTTTATCTCTAGGAGGAAAAAAAGATCGATATTGAATTCTTGAATAAGACGCTGATAGATCTATCTTTAGATAGACCTCTAACATTTCAACAACCTATGACAGTTCATTGAGAAGAGGTTGTTGAGGGTTTCTTACCCTTCTTTTACCTTTATTGGTTAAATTCGAGCCATTGTTTTGCTTAAGAATCTCCTCCCAGCCTATATGGAGCTTTTCCTTTTAACTTTAGGATATCATTAAGGGTGGGATCCCTGCAGATCTAGTCAACACTCAAGAGTGATTATCCCAGGTAGAGCTCCTGGGGATGTCTAATTCACTCTTCTTATCTGCAGAGTCAATGATGCAATATACTTGCTCAATTGTCATCTTGGGGTTGGGGGGGGGGGGGGGTAGAGGTGAGAGCACTATGGGTTGGAGGTGCTTGAGAATCATATTAGATCCTGAACCTGCTGATTCCATCGGCCGAGAGAGAGATGATTTGAGGAGTATGAGCATGCACTTGAGGATCGAGATCCGAGAAAAGGAGGGAGTTGAGTTTTACTCCCCTACTATTCTTTCGAAGGGGACACAAATTCTCATCATGAGAGAAAGTATTACAACTGGACATGCCGATGGTTTCCAATCATACAGACTTCTGGTTAAATCTCAAGCCATTTAGATTTATGGGGATCAAGAAGGAAGAGACGAGGAGGTATTAATTTGTACACAGATCATCCCGAAGGTGATTGGCCTTTAGATCTTTAGGTTATCCACCGCCGAATACCGATTTGGCTAGCCACCTTAGAGAACCCAATCTCATTCCAAAGTGTGACAAATTGGGGAGTTTAATCCAGAGGAAGCTCAGATTTGTTCTTTGGAGGAAAGTTCAGTCCACTATTGAAAGATGAAGGGACCATTCAAGAAACACGCCCATTGTCCCACACTAAATCGTAATCCTCTTTGCAAGTAAATTTAAGCGAAGTCTCCTTTCAAGGTGAGGAGTTTCATATTGCCTTTGAACCTCCATCTCTTCTTTCTTTACATAGAGATCCATAGTATGGTCACTACGATAGTATGTCCCATTAATGACAATTCCCATTCTTTTTTGCCAGAGAAGATCCTCTTGAAAAGCATACCTCCAATGAGTTAGGGGAATAAAGGATAGGCTACATTTTCTCTCATTTTGAGCTAAAGAAGGTCTTTCCAGTTACACGGAAGATTCATTGATACGTTTTCCCAAAAGATCAGGGAAGGAGAAGAAGACAGAGGGGAAAAAGTTGCACTAAACATGTCTCCCAATGAGGTCATACTCAAGAGATACTGAGAGGAGGAAGGATAGGAGAAGAAAAGGGTGAAAGAGGAGGCGACCTCCACCAAAAGCCGAGGTCAACAGAGAAAGAAAAGGGAGAGTAGAGAGAACAAGTCCAGCAATCGATCGGAGAATACAGGAAGGAAAACAGAGAACCCTAGCCGCATCAAGAGAACTCTTGTTTTCCACGTGGCGAAATTTATTTTAATAAAATATTTAAATAGACATATCTTGAACCCGTCCTCGGTGTCAGCTCGAGGGTCGGTAGAGTAATATTTTACCTTAGCGGACATTATTACCCCTATTCTTTTATCTAATACCGCCTAAACCCTAACTTTATTGCCCCACGTAACTAAGCTCGATGCCCTATCGTTCGACCTGTCAGTCGGATCACCTTGTGTCAAGACTGGACACCGATAACCTTTAGAAAATTACAAGGGCAAAATATACATTAAGAGGGCAACCCGATCTTCCCAAAGTCAAATAACCCTAACGACCTCTCCGCCGTTAAGCTCCTCGTTTTTTTTAATGATGTATTGTGCCCTTGCGGTGGTGCGATTTAAAAGTTAAAAGAACCCGTATGAAGGGAAAATTGTAATTTCGCTTGGTACTTCTTAGCTTTGGTGTTACAGGGCGAAACCCTAACCCTAAATTCTGATTCTTGATTCAACCCTCCGTTCGACTGTTGTTCCTACTTGAGTCGACCGTGTATAAGCATTTGGTTAGTAGTATTTGGTCATGGTTCCGATGAAACCGTGAAAGATATAAGTATAGTTTATCTACTTGATTTTTTTGGCTTTTCTTGTTTCTATCGGTTTGTCAGGGGAGCGAAGAGGGAGGAGGAAATGGCTCGTTGTGATCGAAATATTTGGTGTAATAAATGGTGGAAGAAGGGGACAAGTGGGGTTAGAGGAAGGGGAATACAGATCGGAAGGTAAAATTGTTTAATAACATTATTGTAAAATATCAAGATTATTATTCATTGCTCGAAAAGAAAGATCGAGATTATTTCTTTAGTGCATACACGCATGAGGTGTGGCGATATCCTCTGCTGCCTTGCTCTCTCGCTCTCTCGTCTCTCTCTATCTCTAACTCTCTCTTACTTTATATCTTTCGCCATCTTTCGTCGTCTTGATTCCTCTGTTTTGCTTCGCTGAACAGAGCACCAAGTTTGTCTTTTGGGAGAAAAAAATAATCGAACTCATGGAAAGGGGTTATGCTTGTTTCATTGTTTCCATCTTTTGCTATTTTAGTTTGTGAGACTATCCTTTTTTGAGAAGCCCTTCGCCACGCTTATATGACCCTTGCTTTATTTATTTTATTCTTTTTTTTTCAGCCAATGCGGCCGGGAACAACCGGACTAAGGAGAGGAAGGTGAAAACATAAATATTAATAAACTACGAGGAATTAGTTATAATTGTGGTTGAGTTCTTCGGCCATGGGAACGAGATGCAGCAGGCAACGATGGTGGCGCATATGGACGCATGGATTTTGTGGATGATGTTGATGGTGTCCGCTTTGGGTGGCAATTCGTTGGTATAACTGAATCGATCATGACGACGGCCAGGAGGCCTTGGTGAGTATGTGTGATGAAAGGGCGAGAATGCTTCAGGACCAGCCGTCAGTGTTAACCATGTCCACTCCGTTCTTATCTCCACCTTTCATTACCAAGAACTGAGGCCCATGGATCAAGTTAGTTTCTTTCCTTTGCATCGTTGGTTTCTTATTACCTTTCTGGATTGTAATTATTATTAGGGATTTACATACATACCATAATTCTTATGAGTTTTCTTTGAATTTCTTTTGAAATTTGTAGATGGTGCACTTACTATTCCTTGCAAAATCATTGTAGTTATGAGGAAGACCCCTAAATGAAAGCTTCAGTGCCAAGTTGATGTTAATTTCTTCGTTTCTCTTACGTTTAATACGCTTAAAATGAAGATTTGCAATAAATATTTATAGGTTGTTTTCCTTTACAAACTAAATGAAAGCTTTCTTTCCTTTACTTGGTGATGTAGGAACTGATAGAAACTTTCCCGTCGTTTAATTTTCAGTCAAATGGGAGGGTTTGCTCTCGATCTTTTTCCTAAATAAATCATAATGAATTCTCTTTCTTAATGTCTCTAAATGATGTTATCATGGTGGTTTCTTAGTTTTAGGGATTCGGGGAAGGCGCTTGGTAGCGTTTTGAGCAGGATTTAAGCAAGATTTAACTTAAACCTTGCCAAATGCAAAAAAATTAGGGATCTAAATTCTGCATAATGCTAAATCATGCTACTCTCCCATTTTGTCTTAAATCCTTGACTTATCAAATTTTGGTAATTAGTGGATATAATTTACATTTGCCCCTCTTTCCTCAGTAAGCTGTCATGAACTCCCTGTTACGCTTATCAAATTTATGCTCGCCCCAACTAGCTCCCTCCACAAACTTTTCTTCTCCTCACTCATCATAGTTTTGTAGATGTCTCCCTAATGAACTTCGTGTCATGAACTCTTCTCTTTCACATGTTTTCTCATTTACTCCTTTCACCCGGTGAGCTCCGTGACTTTTACACTGTTCCTTGTCAAGTAGAGTTTCAAGTATTGGGTATGAGTGACAGAGCATATAGGATTAATTAAATATAACTAATAAGAATATATTAACATTATTTTGTGATTTAATTTGATTATTTTCATTTGTGGTATAAATATATCATCTTTAATAGTTAATATTAATTAATTAATTATATTAACTTAAGTAATGTAGTATTCTTTATTTATTTAATTTTATTGATAAATGTTATTATATTTAATTTTCTTACTAAATAATGATTGATTAGAATTTTATCTTATACTAATTATGATGTTAACCTAATTATGATTGATATAGAAATATCAATTAAAATATTTGTATTCAATCAAACAAACTAATTATAGATACATTAATTAAAAAATTCATCATGAATAGTTATATTAAGTAAATTTGTATTGTTTAAATAAAAATATTTTACTTAAAACTAATTAGTAAATTTGTATTAAGCGTAAAATATTAATTAATAAGATATTGAGTAAATTTGTATTATTTGTGGCTTAATTTGTCTAAAGAGAAGTTCTTGTAGTTAAGTAGCTTGGTAGATTACTAGTTAATGATTAGTTGGGTTATTTTATGCCATTTGTGATTTAATTAGTGTTGAAGTAATGAAGGAGCATATCCTCTGTAATGAGAGGATATATTATAATAATAATTACTATAAATTCTAGTCAATATTAAGCATTTTGATAATAATCTTTTGTGGCAGATAATAATTCTATCATTAACAATGATATGAATTCTTAAATCCTAAAATAAACAACGAATAGTTTATAGGAATTTAATTTGATTTAACACCTATCATACTCAATGATTTTGGATTTATCCCCATAGGATTTATTAAATCTGGATGTATAAGATTTACTAAATCATTTTCTAGTTTAAGTTTACTTCTACTTATTTTACTCTATGTGAATGCTTCGTGATACATTTGCATTTTATACCGGAATGACGCATTTGAGCTGCCTCTGAATGGTGTGGCATATGCACAACGAGTCCTTCATTATGATAGAGGAAATTTTGAGAGTCAACAAGGTTGGACAATCAAAACCGCGGAAAACGGGAGCCATCTCGAGCAAGATGAATATGCACCGCTATTTTTTTTCACGTGAGACTGTTTCCTATCTTGAGGTTGGATATGATGTCCAAGAGGTATTTTCTAATGGTTGCTCACTCGCTACTCTTCAAAAAATTTTCTTACCGTTTCTCAGATTTATTGTTTCTTCTTTCACCGCAGAAGATCGAGAATATCTTGAGGGCTAGCCACCGGCAAAGCGTTTTCTTACAAACCCTTTTAGGTTACCGGAATCAAATCATGGTGTAGTTCTTACATTCCCGCTTTATAGAATGGGACTTCACGATGCAACTGTTGAAGACGAATAGCTACAATAGGGTGAGATTTTATGTTTGCAAAAGTCTCATTCTCAAATTTTTATGAATAAATGGATTGTAATGGATGATTAGCCTATTTTAGTTTCATTGTTCATACTTTGATAGTTCTAAGCTATTTTGGTTCTATTACTGGTTCTTATCACGTGAGAGTGTTTTCGCCCGATTTGTGCTTATGGTTGACGCTTTTCGAGTATCTTGGTGGAGCTTTTGATGTTGAATCACTTGTGGATAATTTGTTGAAGAAACTTGCAGGATATAGTGGTGAATGTACATGATGTTACCAACATTTTGATCCCTTGATTATATATGGAGCCCAAAATTGAATGTTATAAACCATTGTCTCATGTGAGTATGCTAGATTTTGGTGACCCATTTAGGAAGCACCAAACGGTGTCGGTAAGTTCAAGACATCATACTTTCACCAAGATTATTTATGGAGAAAATTTATTTTTTGAATCTTATGGACAAGCGAGGTAAGCCTCCTATTCGATGGTCGAATTACCTTACCATCCGGTATGGTAGTGATCTTAATGTTAGCGCCTATATATATTGTATGCTCGCTGCTATGTCATGGTTATGGAGGATTTTCGAAGATGGAAGAAAAGTTCAAGCTAAAGTCTGGATGTAGCAAAATCTCGGTTTGAAATTTAATTTTTTGTGTGGTCATGCCAATTTTAATAACGGTCTTCTTCGCTTTTTTGTTTAGTTTCTTGCAATTGTATCACATGAGATAACACCCATGAATGGTGTCCTTGGTATGATTCATTAATAATAATAATGCATCATAAATTCTAGAAGAATATGCAGAAGCCTTTTTTGTTAAAAAAATGTGTTTTATTTTTCGTGCATGTTGGATATGCTTTTAGATACGATTTGAATTTAACTCAAAAGATTATGCCCTGACCGCTCAAGTGTGTGGGAAAGCCTTGATAGCATTGATCAACAAGGTTCTTGATCGCGAAAATTGAAGCCGCAAGTTGGAGATTGAAGTGCCATTTGACTCAAGGCCATTCTTGATGATGTCATTTCATTATTTGCAAAATCGAGAGAGGGGAATTGAGGTTATAGTCGTTAACTACGTTTAATTACTATAAGTGCTACCCCGGTCTTGTTATTCTTCATCTGCCTTCGCTCTCAAGTTACAACTTTGTGCTTTTGCTACATATGTAATGCGTTGTTAGTGGCTCGAGATGTCTAACACGAGATGAAATAATTACAAATCTTTTGGAATGAAAGGCTATTGGCAATTACACAAAACAATTCACGGGCATGGGGCCTTTGCTTCAAGAGTGAAGGCCTTAGATTACTCTGGATTATGGTCTTTTCCAAGGTCACATATTTATCCGGTGAGGGCATGCACTAATGAAATGTAATGAATGAGGTGTTTGCACCTTTTGAGTGGATATAAAGCAAATGATAATAGAAACAAATGGGAGAATTTCAAGCTCTTACTTTCAAATGAAGCATCTCATTCTACAACCTCTCTAAATGGGCTACCAAGTGAAAAAATCCTAAAAGTATTACTTTGATTGTAAGCGTCAGGACCGGGATAGAATTCAAAAATGCCCAAGATTTTCATCCAGTGCATACTCAACATCCGAAATTATGGTGGAACCGGTATTTATGCATAAGTAAAGTTTTAGTTGAACTAATGGGCGACGAATCGGGCCATTTCATAAGTAAGCCTAATGTTGGAAGCACATTCACATTTTATGTTGTCCTCCAACGATGTACTACAAATTCAAGAGGGGATCCAAAGAGATCTTTATCGAGGATTTACCATCTGTTTCAATGGATTAAAAGTACTTCTAGTTGATGAAAGATCTATCGTCAGAACAAAGTATCATCTCAAGACTTGGCATAAGTGTTGAAATTGCAAAAAATACCAAGATGGCTCTTCAAAAGAAAAGGACGTTTGAGGACCGTGTAAGTTGTTTGTGTGAACACATTATCTCGAATGTTTATTTGTTTGCCAAACAATAAGCTTGCTATGTCTTCTCTTTTCCTTAGTAAAATTTTGTCTTCTAGTGAGATTTCTCATGTATTATTAGCAAATTTCTTGTGGTTAAATTTTTAAGCAATAACATATTCTCTTTTGCATATGATTAAATTTTCAATGATTTGCAATTTTTATTATAGTATATCTTCTTAGTAGTTTGACCGGTTACTTCAATTCTTTCCATTTTAGTCATGTGTTCATTTGACCCTATCATTGTCATCACACGTAAAATTACCTAAGGTTTTATTTATTGAGAAAGATTCTTGGAACAATAGCGATGTTCCTTGCATAACCATAGCGAAGCCGGCCATATTCATGAACCGCCAAAGGTTATTCTTTTGGGAATCTATGAATGTGATAAAGCAATGGTTGAATCTCTTGTGGATATTGTCTTAGTAAAGCCTTTGAGAGCTAGATGGCAGATTGCGAAGTACTTGGAATGGATAACCAAAAGAAAAGAATTATCTATGAGCGCTTTTTTTCCTACATAGCCAATTGTGGGGAAGAATATATTGGTGGTTGATGATAATAAGGTAAATCTTAGAGTGCGCACTCTAAAAAAAGTATGGAGCTATAGTTGATCTTTGAAAGTGGGAAAGAAGCTCTTTCACTACTTCAACCGCACAAATTTGATGCTTGCTTTATGGATGTCCAGATGCCGAGATGGATGGGTATGAATGACCTTCAACGCTCGTTTGAAAACTTTTACTTATTAATAAGTTTCTTTATCGGAATCATATTCATTGTGTTATGTATTTTTATTTGCTTTTCATGTAATGTAGCAAATAATGAATGTGTATTTATGTTTACAAATACAATTATTAAAACACAATAATACATATATTTAAAGGTCGTTAGATTAGAGGGTGTTGTCGTAGTGCAATCCTTAAATTCTATATATATAGAATGAAAGAGTACTATTAATGCTTGATTATTAAGTAATGCAGATAAGGAGATTTTTGTTTCGTGTTATATTCTTATTAGAGTTGTGAATAGTTGCTTACATGAGAAATCTCGCTCTATTTTTAGCTATATTGAGAACTTCCCTTAGTTCTCAATCTCTCCTATCACTTCTCCTTCACTCCCTCTTCATGCAAGCAACACACAAATCTCCTCTTCATCTTCTTCTCTTCATGCTTGTTGCCTTAGGCTCCTCATTCCACATAAAAGCATCTCCACCCCATATCCTTCTTGCTTGAAACTACTTGAGCTCTCTCCCTCGATCTCTATCAAGATGTTCCATCCAGCTCTCATTTACTCCAACTCACATCACCAATTGCTTCCATCTCTCATTTTAAAACTACTTGAGCATGTCTCTCTCTCTCCCTCTCTATCAAGCTGCTTCCATCCAGCTCGTTTACTCAACTCAAACATCACCAATTGCTTCCATCTCTCATTTTCTTTCCTACCGTATTTCATCACAAGCCACACACTAGTGTCCTTCTCAAGCCGACAAATCGTAAAAGTAGCTTTCCTTCATCAACTAAGCCCAACGCCGACGACGATCAAATTGTCCAAACTTGATTTCAAATTTAAGGTAAAATGATAAGAAAACATGACTTTAAGTTCTATAGAATTCAATGTTTTTTATTTGTTAAATATTAAAAGCAAAATGATGAAAAAATAGGATTTCATGTACTTGTTTTAATGTAACAGAAAAATTGTAAATAAGTACTCTTGCATGTTCTTATTGAGGAGAAATTTTAGATTTATGTAAGCATTGAAGGCATATGCATTCCTTCTTAAGCATAGTAGGTTTAAAGATCCACCTCATGATACCTCATGACATTGATCATGTATGCTTTTTTAATCATGATAGGAAGGTGTAACACTTTTATAGATGTCTTTCATGTGAGGGAGATGTCAGAAACTATTGAAATGGATATGGATAAGACTTGCAAAAAAACAAGATGCAAATGATCTTTAAGGCCATCTAATGCGATGAAAAATAAAAAATAGAAATGCTAGATAAACAAGTGAACTTTATACAATGTGCTAAAAGGCTCATTAAATGAAATGAGAAATAAGAACTTGAATTAAATATGAACTTGAACATGAATAAGGTCTTATAAGGACTCAAAGATGACGAGCATGAATGTTGTACCCCTTTTCGACTTCAAGAAGGATCATAATTTTAAACTATTGTTGCTTTTAAAAATAGTTATGTAGGAAACTTTATTCAAAAGTTATGGAAGTATCTTATGGAGTCTATTTGAACATTGGTATGGATTAAATGCTAGAGACAAAAGTGCATTATTTTAAATGCACAATAAGAATTTGTTGTAAATATATACAATCAAGTATGTGAAGTTTTAAATGCAAGCATTAGAATGTGAATGTTGCATTCAAAATGAAAATGGTTGCATTTATTTTTTATAGTGCAAGCAATTGAATTTGAATAATTGGAAAATAAACTACTAAACACCTACATTTTTGGATGACTTTCGCTCAAACATGATGTCTTGAAGATTCTTTAGACATTTCAAAAAATGTGTTTTTTAGAAGCATGTTTTATTGATCGCTCAAGAAAAACACTCAAATTTCTTTGTCATCTTGGGATTTTAGGGAGTTCATTCTTCATAAGGTAGATTGATTTTATTTAATCAGATTTCCCTAACATAGATATTACAGTTTATTTAGATTTAGATTCTACTTCCTATAGACACAAGCATCTATAGTTAATTACCCCTCCTACCACAATAAAAGAGCACTCTCGGTAAGGTTGGAAGTAATTATTAATCTCGTGAATCATTTAGTGATTTGTGAAGTGGATGATTATCTGGTAAAGGAGGGGACTCATTTAAGATCCCATGGTTCTATCATCTCGTGATTATTATTATTTAGGGTTGCAAATGAACCCAGCGTCGACAAGCTACTTGTGGCTCGCTCGATTAGAGCTCGTTCATGTTCGTTGATTAACTAATTAAACGAGCTTGAACTTTTTAAAATACTCGATTGCTAAATAAACAAGTTTGCCTTTTCGCTCGTTTCATTTATATTCATGAACATTATCACTTAAAGCTCGTGAACAAGTTCGCGGAGCTCGATTAGCTCGATTACCTCGATTGAGGCTTGTTTGTGAGCGTATTGTTCAAGTTATTATTTTTTAGGCTTAATAAGCTTAAATTGATACAACTCATGTATATTTCTCAACAAGTTGTTTGTGAACAAGCTCGATTAAGGCTTGATTAAAGCTCATTTATTTTATTAAATAAGTTGCTTAACAAGCTCGATAATCAAATTTGAATTGAGCTCATGAACAAGCTCGATAATGGTAAACAAGCTCAAGCTTGAACACCATTCTTAAAGCTCGAATCGATTCGAATTGAATAGTAAACAAGCTCAAGCTTGAACACATATATGCTCTTAGCTTCATTTGTGGCTATTGTTATTCTAGTCTACCAACATCAAAAGGCTATTAACCGTAATGTCCAAAACTTGATTAATAGCCATCCTCATCCCAAGAATCAATAGATTAGAGTTGTTGAGCGTGTTTCTTAAATTATTTAATCCAAACTTAGTAAGTTTGTTTGATTATTTAGTCTTATGACTTAGTCTTTTGGACATAATGATTTGAGAATTTTATCAATTTAGTGGGTCATTATTAAATGAAGTCATTGGGCTATATCCATTGGAATGTTATATCGTTTATGTGAGTGAAATCTACCTTGCGATACACATTGGGCTTACATCCATTGGAATGCCATGTTTAATATGATTGAAGTCTACCTTGCAAACACATGGGCTGCATCCATTTGAAGGCTTGTGTTTATGTGAGTGAAGTTTGACTTGTAGACATCCATCGGGATTACATCCATCAAAACCATGCTTAAAGTATGGTGGTTTTGCAAACAAAGAATGGGCTTACATCCTTTGGAATGTAAGGTCTAAAAAAGCAATCATGTATTTGGCTACCGCTTTTGACCGCTTTTTAAAAGTTCTGTGGTGAAAATTTTGAGAATTAAATGTTATAATGTGGTTTTAGCTATCGCTTAAATTTTTCAAAAAAGAAATTATTTGTAATACCCATAACAATTTTAAAAAATTATTTTCCCACAACAACTTTACAACTAGTTTTTCAAAAGTTACAACCTAAACGACCTTAAATATCTTGTTTAGAAAGTCTATATTAAATGTGAAATCCACTTGAATGCGTAGGCTAAATGTAGGCTCGATTTATAGGCAAAAGATTGGACCTACATCCTTTAAAATGTCATGATTATTTTATAATTTCTTTACAATTGAAAAATAACATCATGATTATTTTATAATTTCTTTACAATTGAAAAATAACCTAAGTTTGTTATTTTTAATTTTCTTTGAAAATTGATTAGACATTAAACACATGATGTTTGGTCACTTGAATTAAAATTATTGAGCTTTATTAAAATAATTAACTGATATTGAATTCATTCTTGAATTATAAATTTGTCACACAAATGAATTCAATATATGATGATGTTTCATTTAAATTTAGACTTAAATTCTCAAGTTATAATCTTTTTATTTTATGTGAGTACAAGAAGTTATAATTTATCTTAATTTGATAATTTCTTGATTTTTATCAAAATATTTAAGTATAAGTTTTTTTTAGAAATTTAGTTGCATAATGGCTTAACAGTCTGTGATTTTGTGAAATTTAGAGCAATTGACACTCTTCTTTGCTTTGAACCCAAGATAAGCGAAAGGTTTTTTTTGTCTCTTGTTGGACTCAAGATTAATGATAGGTATTCAAAAAATTTTCAGAACTTAAGAATGATTGACGAGTCTTTAGGGTTTCAAAATTTTAAACCCAACCACGGGTAGCCTCTTGATCGCCTCCAGCCTCCCACATCGCCTTCTTGATTGCCTCCAAAGGACCCCCACTCAAGAAGAGGGGAAGGTGTGCCTCTCCCTCCCTGGGGTATTTATAGCCCCACAGGGGCAAAAGGGTAAAACCCCTCAAAAACGGTTCAAACGGCTCAAAACCGCCAATTTCTGGGGCGTGCTGTTCCGCCATGGCCATGTGGCGCCAGCAGCTGCATGGTATGCTACAGCCACAGCCAGGCTCCCGCCATTCGACCGGATCGTTTCACTGCCTGCATTCAACCGTTACGCGAATGGCGTGACCATCCGTTACTGAATGGTCTCAACTGGAATGGGTTCAGGAACGCTGAATGTCTGAAACGCTGAATGAGCCCGCGAACGCTGGAGGGCCCGCTGCTGGCCAGCAATTAATCGCGCCCGCCGCGACGCCTCGCTGAGACGGGCGCCATGCCGCGACGCCATAAGGCCAGCCTTCAAGGGCCGCCGCTGTATCCAGCCCCACGCAGCCTGGGTCCCAACGCCTAAAACTAATTCGTTATTTTGAACATTTGACATATATTTGATGATTAAGCTAATGTCATCCAAAAATGGTGATATAGCTCTCAAAATACCACCGCACAAATCTTGATGAGCATGATTTTTGAGAAACAAATCGAGATCAAGACTTAAAATATCATTAGAATCTTGGACATCAATTAAATCCCAAAAAAGCTCTCAAATGTGGAGTGTTTATAGTCAAATCGAAGTCTCGACGAGGGATCTAATGAGCCTAAGATCTCATAATTCGACTTCATTTGGGCATCCAAATGCTCAAAATACATCAAATGATCGAAGGAGTCATTGAGCCGTCCGACGGGAGTGGTACGCCTTCACATGAGTTTACTAATACCCCTCCCATCTATAAATAGGCCTCACTCCTCACATGGGGGCCTAAGCTAAGCTAAGTGAAGTGAAGAAGTGAAGGAAGCAAGTGAAGAAAGCAAGAAGGAGGAAGAAGAAGAGTCCAAGTGAAGAAAAAGCAGCAAGAAGGGAAGAAGAAGAAGAGTCCAAGGAAGAAGAAGGAAGCTAAAGCAAGGAAGAAGGCAAGGAAGAAGAGGAAGAGTCCGATCGAGGAAGAAGAGGAAAAGTGAGGAGGAGAAAGAAAGCAAGATCCCGAGCAAGATCACACACGCCATCGTTAATTATACCCGATTTCCAGCTACCCAAAGATCTCCAACATCGCAACTATTATAAATTGATCGTTGTTACACACTTGTCCCTTTCAAATAGAATTGTAATCGTTATCGGAAGATTTTGTACTCGAAAAGGATACTTAGTGGGTTTTTCCCTCTTTTGAGGTTTTCCACGTTAAAATTCCTGAGTCTCAGTTCGCTTCTTTAATTACATGTGTGTGTTTAATCAACAAGGCCAAGGCATAAATTTTACTCTACCTGGTTTTCCAAAGACGCAACAACTATATTATATTATGGCTATTAGATTGTCCTTTGTTATCCGGTAGCTCTTATATTACACTCTTTTATTTGTCTTATAATTTATTATGTTATAACTATTCAACTTTGTAATTTACTGTGTTAAAATTATTAAAAATATTTTTTGATGCATCTTCAGATTATATTCAATCATTTTTTTTAGTCTTGTTTGAATAGAATTTTAATTTTATTTTAAGCCACTTTGAACTTGTGCCTAGCTTAAGCCCTTTATGAACTATGTTCAAGTCCTATGTGAGTTGGGGTGTTAAAATTGACTGACACAATAACTCAAACCCCACTAAAAAATACTTTCAGCTCGAATATTTTCGGTCGAGTTGAAGAAATTGTTTGATATTTTGGGTGGGTTGGCCCACCAACCAAATTGACTCGATATTGACGCCAACTCAAATTTGACTCAAAATTAATCTGCAAACTCAAAATTGATTTTTAACCACAAACTTCAATTTGACTCAATTTTGAGTTAAAATACATATATAAATAGATCATTGGTTGTGTTAGTTAATCGCGAAAATCGGTGATTCGAGTTGAAGTTTTATCCGTTTAATAAACCGTGTTGGATCAAACCTATTTGAGTCGGGTCAAATTTGGGTCGATCAACTCGACCCGGCCAATCAGACACTATATATGAGCATGATTCAAACAAAAGTTGAAATCCTGTTTGAATAACCTTGCTCAAATGGGGTTCTAACACCTTCTGAATAAGGCTTAAATATGATCTAAATTTTGCTCGAATATAGTTCGAATATTTTCCAAATTTTTATAGCTCAATTTATATTTTAATTAAGTAATCTATAATAAAATGATAGCATTGTAATTTAAAAATTACAAGAAATACTTCTCAAGATAATAAATACGAGTATTTTTCAATTATGACTATTATCAAATATATAAAATCAAAATTTTCTAATTTAAATAAATATAGATTAAAGGAAAAAAGTAAAAGGCATCTAACTATCCCTAGTCAATTTAAATAGTTATAATTTATATTAAATATGATCGACTTTCAATATTTGACTAATGAATGTTAAAACCGTTATTAAGATTGACTTTGGAATAATTAAAAACTTTAAATTAAAGATTTTCAGCTTTTGAAAAAGTAAAATAATGAAGATATGGCGCAATACAATGCTGGTTACTAGAATTATCATTGAAGCTTCCTTCGTTTTCCTCAGGTTCTCTATTAGTTTAATGCGCTTGAACGTTGACTAATATAAGGATTGAATGAGACATTAAAATATTTTAAATTATATTAAAATTATGGATAAATATATTGATAGAAAATTAGTTACGCCAGAATACAAGTTTATGTCTAAATTTTGTTGTAGACACACGTTGTCGATGTTTGAAAGAAAAAAGAGCTTTTTTGAAAAAAAATGGGAGAAAATCACTGCGCGGTATCAAGGCCATATATTTGTGTGAAGGCCAGGTTGGCGTGCTGTGAGAAGCAGGTGGTAAGCGTAAACGTACGGCACGATGGTATTTGACCGGTCGGCCAGATGAATCGGGCGCGGGACGGCAACGGATAGTGATGACCGGTGGTGATGGTCGGCAGCATGGCGACGCGGCGATAATGGCGATGAATGCGGTAATGGCTAATGGAACGCGGCGTTGGGGAATAATCGACGGCAAGTGAGCGGGGCGGATGACATGATGACCGGCGGATGATGGCTGATTTCTGGTGGAGGACCGCGTGACGGTTGGCGAGATCTGACGGCGATACGACGAGGGATCGGCGGAAGGCGTGGTTGGTGCCCGACGACGGTGGTCGAATCGCCGAATGCGACACATTACTGGAAGATTTTCAAGCATTAGCTCTCTTCTTCTTTACACCTCTTTCATACGAAGAATGAGGCCTATTTATATATTAGAGGAGGACATTTTAAAATACATGGAAAATCCAAACCACTCCATCGATGACTCAAGATGATTTTCTTGTATTTTAAGTATTTGAATGCTCAAATGAGATCAATCAAGAGATCTTGGCTTGAAATCCGCGTCACAAGACGCCGATTTAATCATAAACATTACATATTTAGAACTATTTAGGATTTAGCGATATCCCAAAATTTTTAATGATATTTTAAGTGCCGATCTCTAATTGACTTAAGATCAACTTATTTTGACATCAAGATTCACGCTTGCCTAGTAGTATTTTTAGTGTCATATCACATATCGTTTAAAATGATCGTTCTTTATAATTATTGTTTCTAATAATTATATGCAATTCAAAAATTTAATTTCACTAATTTGTATTTTTTTTATATTAAATGATCCATCAAATAAATAAATAACTAAATAACTAAATGACAAATGACATCTTATAAAAGGTTTATTTTATTTATGTATTTCAATTCAAAGAATATTTAAATGAACTTTATAATAGCGTCGACAATCTCTGTAGCTAAAGTTTATTTCTTTGTGCTTTGCAATATCTTTATTAAGGATCTAATAAAATTGTTTATCAAAATTAATCTTTTACAAAATAAGGAATAATTAAATATACATTTTTTCTGAATAAAAAACAAATATTAAAGATCAAAATTAATTTAGTTTAATTACTTCTTATTTTTTGGTGGGGCTGGAACATCCAGGCGCGTTCAATTCTCTCTACTACGGCTATTCAGTAAGTTAAGTCGGACTTAAGTGGGATGAATGTGACGCTAGACCACAAATATTCTGACATCCTCACCCACAGAGATGGGTGTTGTATGGATACTCATTTCAAAAAAAAAATTTACTTAAAATAAATGTGCTGTACATTCTTTTTTACTGTCGCATAATTATTAAAGTTTTTTTGAACTAATTAATCATTAGCTCATGCAAATTTAAAATAGTGCCGGCAGCTGCCATCGCCATGTGGCAGTAAATTTTTTTTTTTTTTTTTTTTTGGAAAAGTTTGAGGGCCATAGACCCAATTCATTCCAGAAGTATAAAGGGTTACATTGCTGCAGAAAGATAAATGACAAAACTAATAAACAGAGCAAACATGCTCCAAGACAACTTTGGCAGGAGAGGTCAATTAGACCAAAAGCAAGCCAAACCCATACAAAAATTATGGATGGAACAACAGCAATAACAATAAGAAAAACACAACAACAGATTGGAAAGAATAAAGAGAACTATGAAAGCTAGACTCAGACACAAAAGCGGTATTGGAGAGCTAGGCTAATCCGACAATGAGGAGCTAAATAGAAGAAGACCGATTTCCTTCTCGCCATCCGGGTGTCTAAGATGTATGAGGGCAACGAAGAACCGGTGCGGGAAGGCCATCCAATGCACCTCATCGATCGAGAGCAAATAAGCAGCCCGTCATCATCGCCCGATAAACGCCAATTGACAATAAAAGGAAAAAAAAACCCATTAGAGAAGGAGTGAAAAATAAGTTAGAGGACATCATTGATGACCCAATCATTTAGAGTCCTTTTCACGAAGCGCCACTCATCCTTGATTTTCCAACGAGAGATTTTATAACCAACCCGCCTCTCTTGATTTGGATCGGAGTGCCAAGGAGCTAGAGAAGCATGAAGAGAAAAGCTTTATTTCTTTCGAGATGATGTATACTAAGACCACAATGAGGTTCTTAAGTTTCCTTATGGCTTTATGCTCATATAATTCCACATTATCCGAATTTGATGCGTGAGATGCTTAACAGGAAGAATTGCCCATTAGAAAATTACACTTCTAACCAAGTTCATGGAGAAAGGGCATTCAAAAACAAGTGATTATGAGATTCATATGCATCTTGGCAAAGACAACAACAAAAAAGGTGGTACCAATTTCTTCGAGCAAGCATATCCGATGTTTTTTAGCCCCAAGTAGGCCAACCAACAATATAAAGCATAGTTAAGACGAACCCTTTGAACCAAATTTCGTAATTGATGTTGGGAGCTTTTGAAAGAGAACATTTCTAAAGTCACGGTTTGATGGAGATCTTTTCCCATCCCAAGAGATCCGTCCAAACCACGAGATAAGGATGTTCTTAATATTATCAAATAACAAAGAGAATTCAAGATAAGAATCCCATGGAAGGCTCCAATTTCCAAACAATTAGAGAACTAACCTTGGGAGAGGGAGGCCCAAATTATTGGAACCACGCCCCATAAGATGGTATAGTGTATTGCCTTCACAACAGGGATCAAAGAACAAGGAGGTAGAGTGGCCATTACCAATATTGAAGGTGAAGTGCTTACCATATTTGATACACGTGACGGTGTCCCTCCAAAGAGGGGAGACTCTTTGCTTACTAGCAACCCAAAGCAGCCATACCATCACACCATTGTGAAAAGAGGTTTTCCTTTCTCGAGATTTCCATAGAGTTTTAAGCTTGCTCGAGGTGTTGATAGAAGTAGTAGAGAGAAGACCCGTACTCCTCGAGTCACAGGAAGGGTGGTTCAACCCATGAGATGGTGTGGAGCTTTCTAATTGCTCCACCATATGATAGAAAAAAGTTAGAGGTAAAAGAATTTATCCTTTTGATTATACTTGATAGAACATCCATAGCTCAACCAATAAGAAAGAAGGTTATTAATAGATGATCTTATAATTTGAAACCTCCCCAAGAGAAAGGAATTTGCATTTCAGCCCGGTTTATCAAAGAGGCGACTAAGGGACCAGACACCAAAGGGAGACCTGTGTATGTAAGGGGAAAATAGATCCTAAAGTTCAATCTGAAGGAGATCCTCAATTTGGAGAGGAGGCATAACAGATTTTTCTTTATTAGTGACTAAACCCAAGTAGAGATGTAGAACACACAGCAGTCTTTCAAAGAACTAAGTGTAGATCTATCAGACAACCCATAGCTAGTAAATCATCGCAAGAGTGGGTGAGAAACCAAGGTGAGCCGAGGAAAAGGGGTTAAAGCGATATTCACTTCTCTATCCATAAGACAAGAAAAGTATCCATTACTATAGAAAGCAGAAAGGGAGAAAGAGGCCTTGCCTCAACCTATTAAACAATTAAACCAACCTTTAATCTCACCATTGCAATAGAGAAGGGAATGTTCATAATACAACCCTCAACCCACTTAACAAACTTCAAAGGAAAGCCTTTAGTCAAAGCTTTTGAGGTCAAGCTTAGCAAGGAACTTGCAATGTTGATTAGGGAGGAAAACTCATTTGAAATCTCACTAGCAAGCAAAATTGTTAGCTATATCTCTTCCTCTTATAAAAGCATTGTGATTGATGGATGATTGATGGTAAGATACCCTTAAACCTTTGAGATCTTAGCAATCACTTTATAGAAAGTGTTGCATAGGGATATAGGTCAGAATGAAATATTACAAGAGTGTTTTACTTTAGGAACCAATGAGATCAAAGTATGCTTGAAATCGTTAGGCAATTTGGAGGTCTTAAAGAAATAGTGAACCTCTTAAGAATTACAGTGGTCTCCCAAGAGGATAGAAATAATTGAGAATTAAAGTCATCGACCCCTTTATTTGCGTGATACTTTTAAGAGCCAAAATTATTTCATCACTAACATCAACATTCAACTCCACTTGCCCCAAATTAACAGAGTTACCCAGGAGGTCCAAAGTAGATACTGAGAGACATCGAACTCTCATTGAACAGTTGAATAATACCTACGATTTCCAAGGCAATCAAATTCTTATCAAGAAGAATGAAGCTCCTGACTAATGCGTTCTTCCTTTCTTTAATGGAACAAGAAAGGAATTTAAGATCATCCTCGATGAGTCAACCAATGAGCTTTGGGCCTTTGCTTCACCCACAAACTTTCCTTCGATAAGCATAGATTATCTCTAAACCTCTTTAGCATCAAGCAAAAGTTCCACATTGGGTCCAATTCAGCTTTAGAGATGATCTGGTCACTTCTAGCAAGACTAATCGATCTTTCAAGGGACATAAGTCTCATTTCCGCCTTATAGACTTTCTTAATAGAGGACAACTTTTTTAGGCGTAATTACAAAGGATCTCCATTCACAAAAGAACTCCAAGCATCATTAGTAATCCATGGAAGTAGAGAGGGACCAATGGTTTCTAAACATAAATCGGTGAGGGGAGAAAAGGTTATGGTGGCATAAGGTGATGATAGGTGAGTGATCAAATGAAAGGGGAGGGGAATCTTATAGAAGAAATTAGGACAAAACTCCAACCGGGAAGAATTACAGGACTCTATCCAACTTGGAGAAAATAGGATTAGAAACTTGGTTTGACCAAGTATGAGAAAGCCCCACACCGAGAAGCTCCATCGGGTTCACAATCATTAAAATAAAGAAACTCTAAGGAATTTTAAGAGAGATGGGATTACCTCGACTTCTCCCAACTAGATAAAGCAATTAAAGTCACCCATAATAATCCATGGTTGATACCGTGCAATTGTCCTTATTGAGTTCCATGAGACAACCCAGCCCGAGCATTGTTTTCTGCACACACACATGTTAGAGAGAAAGAGGAATTACTAGTAGTAAGTTGACCATGAATGAATTGTGCATTTGTGACCAAAGGTTGAAAGCATAGTTGAGCCCACTTAAGCCAGACGGCCCCAATAGCCTCCCAGTTAGAGCAATTGGATTGAAGGAAATAAGATAAATTTATTGTAACATAAATGATTGAAGGAGATCAAGAAACTTTTATCTCTAGGAGGAAAAAAGAGAATTCTGAATTTGAATAGAGATCTATCTTTTAGTAGATAGTTCAGAGAATATAGAAGAGGTTGTTGAGGGTTTTTTACCCTTTTATTGTTGTTAAAGGAGTCGAGCCATTGTTTTGCTTAAGAATCTCTTTTGCCTGCATATTTGGGATATCATTTTTACCTGGCCAACACTCCTCAAGATTATCCTGTCACGGGATGTCTAATTCACTCTTCTTACAGAGTCAATGATGCAATATACTTGCTCAATTGTCATCTTGGGGGGGTTGGGGGGGGGGGGATAGGGGTGAGGGCACTATGGGTTGGAGGTGCCAGAATCATATTAGATCGAACCTCTGTGATTCAGTCGAGAGAGTACGTGATTTGAGGAGTATGAGCATGCACTTGAGGATGCCGAGATCCGTGAAAAGGAGGGAGTTGAGTTTTACTGCCCCTACTATCTACCGGAGTCGCTGCGAAGGGGACACAAATTCTCATCATGAGAGAAAGTATTACAATTACATGCCGATGGTTTCCAATGACTTCTGGTTAAATCTCAAGCCATTTAGATTTATGGGGATCAAGAAGGAAGAGACGAGGAGGTATTAATTTGTACAGATCCGCTAAGGTGATTGCCTTTATGTCGTGTAAGGTTATCCACGCCAATAACGATTTGGCTAGCCACCTTAGAGAACCCAATCTCATTCCAAAGAACAAAGTGACAAATGGGAGTTTAGGGGGAAGCTCAGATTTGTTCTTTGGAGGCCAAAGTTCAGTCCACTATTGAAAGATGAAGGCGACCATTCAAGAAACACGCCCATTGTCCCACACTAAATCGTAATCCTCTTTGCAAGTAAATTTAAACAGAAGAAGTCTCCTTTCAAGGTGAGGAGTTTCATATTGCCTTTGAACCTCCATCTCTTCTTTACCGCCAATAGAGATCCATAGTATGGTCGCTACCATAGTATGTCCCATTAATGACAATTCCCATTCTTTTTTGCTGCATCCTCTTGAAAAGCATACCTCCAGAGTTAGGGGAATAAAGGATAGGCAGATTTTCTCGATCATTTTGAGCTAAAGAAGGTCTTTCCGTTACACCAAGCGGAAGATTCATTGATCGTTTTCCCAAACCCATGGAGAAGAACAGAGAGGGAAAAAGTTGCACTAAACATGTCTCCCAATGAGGTCATACTCCAAGAGATCTGAGAGGAGGAAGGATAGGAGAAGAAAAGGGTGAAAGAGGAGACCTCCGACCAAAAGCCGAGAGGTCAACAGAGAAAGAAAAGGAGAGTAGGCAGAGAACAAGTGGAGCAATCGACAGGGAGAATACAAGGGAAGGAAAACTTGCTGAGAGAACCCTAGCATCAAGAGAACTCGTTGTTTTCCAGTGGCGAATTTATTTTAATAAAATATTTAAATAGACATATCTTGAACCCGTCAGATCCGTCAAGCTCAGAAGAGGGGTCGGGGTAGAGAGTAATATTTTACCTTAACATTATTACCCCTTTATCTAATACCCTAAACCCTAACTTTATTGCCCACGCCCCAACTAACTGATGCCCTATCACCGACTGCCGAGTCGATCACCTTGTGTCAAGAGGACACGATAACCTTTAGAAAATTACAAGGGCAAAATATACATTAGCGGTAGGAGCCAACCCGAGCTTCCCAAAGTCAAATAACCACCTCTCCCGCTTAAAGCTTTTTTTTTCAATGATCAGTATTGCGGTGGTGCGATTTCGTCGTTAAAAGAACGAGTATGAAGGGAAAATTGTAATTTCAGGTTGGTCTACTTCTTAGTAGTCGGTGTTACGGGACGAAACCCTAACCCTAAATTCTCTGATTCTTGATTCAACCCTCCGTTCATTTCGTTCGGAGTCGACCGGCCAGAGAAGGTCATTAGTATTTGGTCATGAAACGAGTAAACCAGAAAGATATAAGTGCGGCTTATCTACTTGATTTTTTGGCTTTTTCTTGTTTCTATCGGTTTGTCAGGGGACGAAGAGGGAGGAGGAAATGGCTCGTTGTGATCGGGAAATATTTGGTGTAATAAATGGTGGAAGAAGGGGACAAGTGGGGTTAGAGGAAGGGGAATAGGATCTTGGAAGGTAAAATTGTTTAATAACGTATTGTAAAAAATATCAAGATTATTATTGCTCGGAAAAGAAAGATCGAGATTATTTCTTTAGCACACCGCACGGAGGTGTGATAGACATCCGTTGCCTGCTCTCTCTCGCTCTCTCTCTATCTCTAACTCTCTCTTACTTTATATCTTCCATCTTTCTGCCTCTTGATTCCTCTGTTTTTTTGCTCCTCAACAGAGCACCAAGTTTGTCTTTTGGGAGAAAAAAATAATCGAACTCATGGAAGGAGGAAAAGGGGTTATGTTTGTTGTTTCATTGTTTCCATCTTTGTTTTAGTTTGTGAGACTATCCTTTTTTGAGAAGCCCTTGCCACGCTATATGACCCTTGCTTTATTTATTTTATTCTTCTTTTTTTTCAGGCCAATGCCGGGAACAACCGGACTAAGGAACGAGGAAGGTGAAAACATAAATATTAATAAACTACGAGGAATTAGTTATAATTGTGGTTGAGTTCTTCGGCCATGGGAGATGCTGGCAGGCAACGATGGTGGGACATGGACGGCATGGATTTTGTGGATGATGTTGATGGGGTGTCTGTTTGGGTGGCAATTCGTGGTATAATCTGGAATCGATCATGACGACCAGGAGGCCTTGGTGAGTATGATGGGGCGAGAATGCTTACCGTCAGCAACCATGTCCACGCTGTCGTTCTTATCTCCACCTTTCATTAAGAACTGAGGCCCATGGATCAAGTTAGTTTCTTTCCTTTGCATCGGTTTCTTATTACCTCTTCTGATTGTAATTATTATTAGTGGGATTTACATACATACCATTAATTCTTATGAGTTTTCTTTGAATTTCTTTTGAAATTTGTAGATGGTGCACTTACTATTCCTTGCAAAATCATTGTAGTTATGAGGAAGACCCCTAAATGAAAGCTTCAGTGCCAAGTTGATGTTAATTTCTTCGTTTCTCTTACGTTTAATACGCTTAAAATGAAGATTTGCAATAAATATTTATAGGTTGTTTTCCTTTACAAACTAAATGAAAGCTTTCTTTCCTTTACTTGGTGATGTAGGAACTGATTCGTAAACTTTCCTTCTGGTCGTTTAATTTGTACTTTTCAGTCAAATGGGAGGGTTTGCTCTCGATCTTTTTTCCTAAATAAATCATAATGAATTCTCTTTCTTAATTTACTGTGCTAAATGATGTTATCATGGTGGTTTCTTAGTTTTAGGGATTCGGGAAGGCGCTTTGGTAGCAGGTTTTGAGCAGGATTTAAGCAAGATTTAACTTAAACCTTGCCAAATGCAAAAAAATTAGGGATCTAAATTCTGCATAATGCTAAATCATGCTACTCTCCCATTTTGTCTTAAATCCTTGACTTATCAAATTTTGGTAATTAGTGGATATAATTTACATTTGCCCCTCTTTTCCTCAGTAAGCTGTTGTCATGAACTCCCTTTACAAAATTTTACAAATTTATGCCCCCAACTAGCTCCCTCCACAAACTTTCTTCTCCTCCACTCATCATAGTTTTGTAGATGTCTGCTCCTAATGAACTCGTGTCATGAACTCTTCTCTTTCACATGTTTTTCATTTACTCCTTTTCACCCGGTGAGTCTCTGGTCGTGGCTTTTACACTATTCCTTGTCAAGTAGAGTTTCAAGTATTGGGTAGTGACAGAGCATATAGGGATTAATTAAATATAACTAATAAGAATATATTAACATTATTTTGTGATTTAATTTGATTATTTTCATTTGTGGTATAAATATATCATCTTTAATAGTTAATATTAATTAATTAATTATATTAACTTAAGTAATGTAGTATTCTTTATTTATTTAATTTTATTGATAAATGTTATTATATTTAATTTTCTTACTAAATAATGATTGATTAGAATTTTATCTTATACTAATTATGATGTTGTTAACCTAATTATGATTGATATAGAAATATCAATTAAAATATTTGTATTCAATCAAACAAACTAATTATAGATACATTAATTAAAAAATTCATCATGAATAGTTATATTAAGTAAATTTGTATTGTTTAAATAAAATATTTTACTTAAAAACTAATTAGTAAATTTGTATTAAGCGAGAAATATTAATTAATAAGATATTGAGTAAATTTGTATTATTTGTGGCTTAATTTGTCTAAAGAGAAGTTCTTGTAGTTAAGTAGCTTGGTAGATTACTAGTTAATGATTAGTTGGGTTATTTTATGCCATTTGTGATTTAATTAGTGTTGAAGTACAATGAAGGAGCATATCCTCTGTAATGAGAGGATATATTATAATAATAATTACTATAAATTCTAGTCAATATTAAGCATTTTTGATAATAATCTTTTGTGGCATAATAATTCTATCATTAACAATGATATGAATTCTTAAATCCTAAAATAAACAACGAATAGTTTATAGAATTTAATTTGATTTTAACACCTATCATACTCAATGATTTTGGATTTATCCCCATAGGATTTATTAAATCTGGATGTATAAGATTTACTAAATCATTTTCTAGTTTAAGTTTACTTCTACTTATTTTACTCTATGTGAATGCTTGGGATACATTTGCATTTTATCTTTGGAATGGCATTTGAGCCTCTGGCGAATGGTGTGGCATATGCACCTTCATTATGATAGAGGAAATTTTGAGAGTCAACAAGGTTGGACAATCAAAACCATGAAGCGGGAGCCATCTCCAAGCAAGATGAACATATATTTTTTCACGAGGCTGTTTCTATCTTGAGGTTACGGATATGATGTCCGAAGAGGTATTTTCTAATGGTTGCTCACTCTACTCTTCAAAAAATTTTCTTACCGTTTTACATTTATTGTTTCTTCTTTCGGGAAGATGAATATCTTGAGAGCCAGCGGCAAAGCTTCTTACAAACCCTTTTAGGTTGAATCAAATCATCTGGTGTAGTTCTTACATTCCCAGTTTATAGAATGGGACTTCCTTTCTGTTGAAGACCGAATAGCTACAATAGGGTGAGATTTTATGTTTGCAAAAGTCTCATTCTCAAATTTTATGAATAAATGGATTGTAATGGATGATTAGCCTATTTTAGTTTCATTGTTCATACTTTGATAGTTCTAAGCTATTTTGGTTATCTTGGTTCTTATCACGGAGAGAGTGTTTTCGGCTGATTTACGTGCTTATGGTTAGCGTTTTTCAGATCTTGGTGGAGCTTTTGATGTTGAATCACTTGTGGATAATTTGTTGAAGAAACTTGTCTTAATAGATATAGTGGTGAATGTATGATGTTACCAACATTTTGATCCCTTGATTATATAGCCCAAAATTGAATGTTATAAACCATTGTCTCATGTGAGTATGCTAGATTTTGGTGACCCATTTAGGAAGCACCAAACTGTTGTGTAGTTCAAGTTCTCATACTTTCACCAAGATTATTTATGGAGAAAATTTATTTTTTGAATCTTATGCATGATTATAGCGAAGCCTCCTATTCGATGGAATTACCTTACCATCCGGTATGGTAGTGATCTTAATGTTAGCGCATATATTGTATTGTATCTTTGCTCAAAAGTGCTATGTCATGGTTATGGAGGATTTTGGAAGATGGAAGAGCTAAAAGTTCAAGCTAAAACTGGATGTAGCAAAATCTCGGGTTTGAAATTTAATTTTTTGTGTGGTCATGCCAATTTTATTTGAACCTTATGGTCTTCTTCACCTTTTTTGTTTTGAGTTTCTTGCAATTGTATCACATGAGATCGAACACCCATGAATGTTCCTTGGTATGATTCATTAATAATAATAATGCATCATAAATTCTAGAAGAATATGTGTGCAAGCCTTTTGTTAAAAAAATGTGTTTTATTTTTGAGCATGTTGGATATGCTTTTAGATACGATTTGAATTTAACTCAAAAGATTATGCCAATTGCCAAGTGTGTGGGAAAGCCTTGATAGCATTGATCAACAAGGTTCTTGATCGGCGAAAATTGAAGTGGCAAGTTGGAGATTGAAGCCGTGCCATTTGACTTGCTCCATTCTTGATGATGTCATTTCATTATTTTTGCAAAATCGAGGGAGAGGGAGGTTATAGTGGTTAACTACGTTAATTACTATAAGTGTTACAAATTTTTGTATTTTAAATTTTCAGGCTATTTTTCTATATCTGGTTGTTATTCATCCCTTTGTCTTGTCTTCTATCAAGTTACAACTTTCTACTCTTTGCTACATTTGTTTTAACTCATATTGTAATGTTGTTGTTAATGTGTAGCTTCATTTGTCTCGATGATGTTCCTCATGTTCTGGTGACCCAGAGATTTAGGCAAATAATTACAAATCTTGTTGGAAATTCAGTGAAGGTAATGAATCTTTTATTGGGTTGTATTTTTGGATATTTACACGTTGGAGATTCAATTACACAAAAAACTTTCACGCATGGAAAATTTGAATGGTTTCCTTTGCTTCAAGAGTGAAGGCCTTAGATTACTCTTTTATTTTTTGGATCATTTGATCTTTTAATCTTTAACGTCGATCGAGGTCACATATTTATCCAAGTTCATTTTGAGCACTCTAATATGCCAATTGAGGGCATGGTGTGCTCGCACTTAATGAATGAATTTGAGGTTATGTCCGGTGGCTTGCATTCAATACTTTGAGTGGATATAAGCATAATAGAAGCAGTGGGAGAATTTCAAGCTCTTACTTTCAAATGAAGCATCTCATTCTACAACCTCTAAATGGGCTACCAAGTGAAAAAATCCTAAAAGTATTACTTTGATTGTAGCGTCGAGGATCTTTGGGATAGAATTCGTTAAATGCCCAAGATGGGTTTTACGCCCTTCATCTGCAGCTCAACATCCAAAATTATGGTGGGCGGTATGCATGTAAAGTTTTAGTTGAACTAATGACAATCGGTTTCATAAGTAAACTAATGTTGGAAGCACATTCACATTTTATGTTGTCCTCCAACGATGTACTACAAATTCAAGAGGGGATCCAAAGAGATCTTTATCGAGGATTTACCATCTTGTTTCAATGGATTAAAAGTACTTCTAGTTGATGAAAGATCTATCGTGTCTTTAACAAAGTATCATCTCAGAAGACTTGGCATAAGTGTTGAAATTGCAAAAAAATACCAAGATGGCTCTTCAAAAGAAAAAAGGGCTGTTTGAGGACCGGTAAGTTGTTTGTGTGAACACATTATCTCGAATGTTTATTTGTTTGCCAAACAATAAGCTTGCTATGTCTTCTCTTTTCCTTAGTAAAATTTTGTCTTCTAGTGAGATTTCTCATGTATTATTAGCAAATTTCTTGTGGTTAAATTTTTGAGCAATAACATATTCTCTTTTGCATATGATTAAATTTTCAATGATTTGCCATTTTATTATAGTATATCTTCTACTAAAGTAGTTTGATTTTTTTTTTTGGTTACTTCAATTCTTTCCATTTTAGTCATGTGTTCATTTGATCATTGTCATCACACGAGAAAATTACCTAAGGTTTTATTTATTGAGAAAGATTCTTGGAACAATAGCGATGTGCACTTGCATAACCATTTCCTCGGCGGAAGCAATCGGACCATATTCATGAAGCCAAGGTTATTCTTTTGGGAATCTATGAATGTGATAAAGCAATGGTTGAATCTCTTGTGGATATTGTCTTAGTAAAACCTTTGAGAGCTAAATTGGTGTGCTTGACAAGTACTTGGAATGGATAACCGACCAAGAAAAGAATTATCTATGAGCGTCGTTTTCCTACAGCCAATTGGCGGGGAAGAATATATTGGTGGTTGATGATAATAAGGTAAATCTTAGAGATTCTAGCTCTAAAAAGTGGAGCTATAGTTGATTGTCTTTGAAAGTGGGAAAGAAGCTCTTTCACTACTTAAGTACAAATTTGATGCTTGCTTTATGGATGTCCGGATGCGAGATGGATGGGTATGAATGACCTTCAACGTTTGAAAACTTTTACTTATTAATAAGTTTCTTTATGAATCATATTCATTGTGTTATGTATTTTTATTTGCTTTTCATGTAATGTAGCAAATAATGAGCAGTATTTATGTTTACAAATACAATTATTAAAAACAATAATACATATATTTAAAGGTCGTTAGATTAGAGGGTGTTTATGTAGTGCAATCCTTAAATTCTATATAGAATGAAAGAGTACTATTAGCTTGATTATTAAGTAATGCGATAAGGAGATTTTGTTTGTTATATTCTTATTAGAGTTGTGAATAGTTGCTTACATGAGAAATCTCTCTATTTTTAGTATATTGAGAACTTCCCTTAGTTCTCAATCTCTCTCTCCTTCACTCCCCTTCATGAGCAAGGTGCCAACACACAAATCTCCCTCTTCATCTTCTTCTCTTCTTGATGCTTGTTGCCTTATGCCTCATTCCACATAAGGCGAGCATCTCCCATATCCTTCTTGCTTGAAACTACTTGAGCCTCTTCCCTCCTCTCATCAAGATGTTCCATCCAGGTTGCTCTCATTTACTCCAACTGCACATCACCAATTGCTTCCATCTCTCATTTTCACTTGTGTGTCTCTCTCTCTCTCTATCAATTTGTTCCATCCAGGTTGCTCTCGTTTACTCCAACTCACCAATTGCTTCCATCTCTCATTTTCTTCCTCTCTTGGTTTACACCGTATATTTCATCACAAGCCACACACTAGTGTCCTTCTCAAGCCGACAAATCGTAAAGTAGCTTTCCTTCATCAACTCTAAGCGTCGGCAATCAAATTGTCCAAACTTGATTTAAGGTAAAATGATAAGAAAACATGACTTTTAAGTTCTATAGAATTCAATGTTTTTTTATTTGTTAAATATTAAAAGCAAAATGATGAAAAAATAGGATTTCATGTACTTGTTTTAATGTAATGTGAAAAATTGTAAATAAGTACTCTTGCATGTTCTTATTGAGAGAAATTTTAGATTTATGTAAGCATTGAAGGCATATGCATTCCTTTTTAAGCATAGTAGGTTTAAAGATCCACCAGTCATGATGCCTCATGACATTGATCATGTATGCTTTAAGCATGATAGGAAGGTGTAACACTTTTATAGATGTCTTTCATGTGAGGGAGATGTCGAAACTATTGAAATGGATATGGATAAGACTTGCAAAAAACAAGATGCAAATGATCTTTAAGGCCATCTAATGCGATGAAAAATAAAAAATAGAAATGCTAGATAAACAAGTGAACTTTATACAATGTAAAAGGCTCATTAAATGAAATGAGAAATAAGAACTTGAATTAAATATGAACTTGAACATGAATAAGGTCTTATAAGGACTCAGTTAGTTGTGAGCATGAATGTTGTACTTCGACTTCAAGAAGGATCATAATTTTAAACTATTGTTGCTTTTAAAAATAGTTATGTAGGAAACTTTATTCAAAAGTTATGGAAGTATCTTGTGGAGTCTATTTGAACATTGGTATGGATTAAATGCTAGAGACAAAGTGCATTATTTTAAATGCACAATAAGAATTTGAATTGTAAATATATACAATCAAGTATGTAAAGTTTTAAATGCAAGCATTAGAATGTGAATGTTGTATTCAAAATGAAAATGGTTGCATTTATTTTTTATAGTGCAAGCAATTGAATTTGAATAATTGGAAAATAAACTACTAAACACCTACACATTTTGGATGACTTTACTTCAAACATGATGTCTTGAAGATTCTTTAGACATTTCAAAAAATGTGTTGTCTTTTAGAAGCATGTTTTATTGATAACTCAAGAAAAACACTCAAATTTCTTTGTCATCTTGGGATTTTAGGGAGTTCATTCTTCATAAGGTAGATTGATTTTATTTAATCAGATTTCCCTAACATAGATATTACAGTTTATTTAGATTTTCTTCTACTTCCTATAGACACAAGCATCTATAGTTAATTACCTCTACCACAATAAAAGAGCACTCTCGGTAAGGTTGGAAGTAATTATTAATCTCGGTGAATCGTATTTAGTGATTTGTGAAGTGGATGATTATCTAGGGTAAAGGAGGCTGGACTCATTTAAGATCCCATGGTTCCATCATCTCGATTATTATTATTTAGGGTTGCAAATGAGCAGGCGTTGACAACTTCTGGCTGGCTTCGATTAGAGCTTCGTTCATGTTTGATTAACTAATTAAGCGAGCTTGAACTTTTTTTAAAATACTGCTAAATGAACAAGTTTGAGCGACTTTCGTTATTTCATTTATGTTCATGAACATTATCACTTAAAGCTGGTGAAAGCTTCGCTAAGGAGCTCGATTAGAGCTCGATTATCGATTGAGGCTTGTTTGTGGCGGTGTGTTCAAGTTATTATTTTTTTAGGCTTAATAAGCTTATAATTGATACAACTCATGTATATTTCTCAACAAGTTGTTTGTGAACAAGCTCGATTAAGGCTTGATTAAAGCTCGTTTATTTTATTAAATAAGTTGCTCTCTTTAACAAGCTCGATAATCAAATTTGAATTGAGCTCATGAACAAGCTCGATGGATTAAAACAAGCTCAAGCTTGAACACCATTCTTAAAGCTAATCGAGCTTCGAATTGATAATAGTAAACAAGCTCAAGCTTGAACACATATGCTTTCATTTCGGTTCATTTGTGGCCTTATTGTTATTCTAGTCTACCAACATCAAAACTATTAAAATGTAATGTCAAAACTTGATTAATAGCCATCCTCATCCCAAGAATCTGAATAGATTAGAGTTGTTGAGCGGGTTTCTTAAATTATTTAATCCAAACTTAGTAAGTTTGTTTGATTATTTAGTCTTATGACTTAGTCTTTTGGACATAATGATTTGAGAATTTTATCAATTTAGTGGGTCATTATTAAATGAAGTCATTGTGCTTATATCCATTGGAATGTTATATGTTTATGTGAGTGAAATCTACCTTGCAGATACACATTGGGCTTACATCCATTGGAATGCCATGTTTAATATGATTGAAGTTCTACCATTTTATCCATTTGAAGGTTGAAGCATTGTGTTTATGTGAGTGAGGAGTTTGACTTGTAGACATCCATCGGGTTACATCCATTAAAAGCCATGCTTAAAGTATGGTGGTTTGCCTTTTAAACAAAGAATAGACTTACATCCTTTTGGAATGTTAAAAAAAACAATCTATTTGTGTTTGGCTGAGGTTTTATTTGCTTTTAAAAGTTCTATGGTGAAAAATTAGAGTCGTTATAATGTGGTGGTCAAAAGCTATCGCTTAAATTTTTCAAAAAAGAAATTATTTGTAATACCCATAACAATTTTTTAAAAAAATTATTTTCCCACAACAACTTTACAACTAGTTTTTCAAAAGTTACAACTGCCCTAAACAGACTTAAATATCTTGTTTAGAAAGTCTATATTAAATGTGAAATCCACTTGAATGCGTAGGCTAAATGTATTCGATTTAAGGCAAAAGATTGGACCTACATCCTTTAAAATGTCATGATTATTTTATAATTTCTTTACAATTGAAAAATAACATCATGATTATTTTATAATTTCTTTACAATTGAAAAATAACCTAAGTTTGTTAGGTTATTTAATTTTCTTTGAAAATTGATTAGACATTAAACACATGATGTTTGGTCACTTGAATTAAAATTATTGAGCTTTATTAAATAATTAATAGATATTGAACTTTATAAAACTCATTACATGAGTGAGTTCATTCTAAATTTGTCATTCTTGAATTGTTATATTATAAATTTGTCACACAAATGAATTCAATATATGAATTAATCTACACTGAATATGTTTATGCATTTAAATTTATTTAGGGTTAATTATTTAGACTTAAATTCTCAAGTTATAATCTTTTTATTTTATGTGAGTACAAGAAGTTATAATTTATCTTAATTTGATAATTTCTTGATTTTTATCAAAATATTTAAGTATAAGTTTTTTTTAGAAATTTAGTTGCATAATGGCTTAACAAAGTGTGATTTTGTGAAATTTAGAGCAATTGACACTCTTCTTCTTGTTTTGAACCCAAGATAAACGAAGAAGGTTTTTTTTGTCTCTTGTTGGACTCAAGATTAATGATGAGGTATTCAAAAAATTTTCAAACTTAAGAATGATTGACGTAGGTCTTTAGGGTTTCAAAATTTTAAACTTGAAAATATATAAATTTTTTTCAAAATTCTAAAATTAATGGTCATTATACCTAATAAAAGGCCCCAAAATCTTCTAAATTGCTCTAATTTCTCTTTAGAACACTTGGATTGGAGTGATTAAGATGATTTCTTATGGATTAGATCCAAATAATCCCCATTCACGTGAAATAAGGATTGGCTAAGGTTTAAATGTTTCTCGGTCTCCTTTCATGCTATCTCAGATCTAGTAGCTAGGCACCACTATTTCGTGTGCTCTTTCTCCTTTGGCTCGGCTCACTCTTCCCTCTCCACTCACTGCTCACGATCTTGGTAAGGGCTCTCACACTCTCGGCTTGGCTTAGACTTGTGTGTATCCAAGTAAACTTTGGTCAATCCCTCTCGCCTTCTCTTTATAGTTGATATAGCTTTAACTATCCATGTCATTCTTTTTCTCCTCTTTCTCATATGGTTTTGACAATGTAGGATCGAATCAAGCTTGTGCTAAGCTTGGACGTGGATGTGGTAGAAAACATAGCAAGTGGAGGCGAGGATGGGGTCAATAAGGCCTTAAGATTCGATTGCTCCTCCTTTCCCCACCTTTGTTTCAAGCAACAATCATCTTTAATAGGCTTAATCTCCAAGCTTGTCATCCTTCAAATAAAAATGAAGACAACTCCAAAACTATAAGAGTTGTGCAAGAACTCTTAAATTTGAAACATTTTATCTCATTGTATTTGTAATTATTTTCAAGGAATGTGTACATCTCCTTTCAAAAATTAAGACTTGGACTTTTGCATGTGCTCAATAAATGCGCTAAATGCTTGAAGTTAACATTCGAGAATGTTGCATGAATTGATATGAAATGAATTCAAATATCATGCTCAAAAGCATGCAAAATCCCCCATAAATTGTATGCAAATCTTGAATTGAAATAGTTTATATGTGCTCTAGCTTGTGTTAAAATACTCAAATATAAGATATGAGGATTCTACATAGAGGAAAATGAGTTAAAACTCAAATTTAATTCATCTAAAAAAAGTGTAAATCTCATAAATTGTATGCAAAATTTGAAAATTAGAATTACCATCATGCTCGACAAATAAGTTAAACATTTACAAAGTCTATGAATGTTGTGCAGGTTGAAAATTAGATCAATTTAAGTTTACTTTTGTTTTAAGAAATGTGCAAATATTTGAAAAGGCTTGTAATTATACCACTTCAATCAATCCAATCCTTCTTATATGGAATGGAGGTAGCAAGGCCAACACTTTGCAGTATTATTTAAATAATGAACTTCAATTAAATTGTAGAAAAAAATGATTTTATTTCATACTCTCAATATAATTATATGATCTTTATTTTTCATTCATATACGGCCTTTAATGATCTTAACAAAGAATTCATTTAAAATGCAAACCCTCGACATAATACCTATTAGATACATTCACTTTGAATTTGCAGACCCGATCCGCTAGTTGTGAGAGTGGAGTCAATGAGGTATGTAGCATGATGAATTTTAAGATTATTAGATTATTTGCAATATGATAAATTTTCTAAACAAGCAAATCTTATGCATACCATGAACTCGATTCAATAAGGTTCAAAGTGACTGAATGAAATCATTCATAACTCAATGTTGGCTGCATTGACAGAAAAGTTTAACCTAAAGGATATGATTATTAAAATATTTGAAAGGTTATGACCAAGCGTTCTATAATCATTTGATTTTGCCCCTAAATGGTATCATTAACGTTTATGGTCAAAGACTTGTTCTCCGATAGCTTTGGTTAGTGAGTTCTGAATCATAGGGATCCCTGATAAGAAATAAAATCACCTCTTAATTAAGGTTGACTTAAAATATTTCTTTTGATCGAGGTTTAAAAAGGAAATGGGAGGCGTTTTGCCTCTGCAAGATGAGCATTTGGCTCGAGGGGAATCGAGCCGTTAGCCTCAAAATAAACTTTAAAAGATAAAATTATAAATAATTCATAAATATGATAAACTATCTACATATCTACTTAATTCATCTTCATGAACATGTAAATCATAAAACTCAAAATAAAAATTTTAAATATAATTTAAAATAAGTATTCACTTAAAAATAAAATAAATCATGATCACGATCTATAGAGGTAGCTCCTCACATTCAAAATCTTTAGGATTATTCACAAAGTATTTAAATTTTGCATTTTCAAACTCATTATGGCAACTATAAATTGCAGTTATTAACTATCCTATGCTCATTAGAATTGATGCAAAGAATTTGAATTCATCAAATGATTTATATTTGTGCAAAAAATTATTCCAAATTAAATCTAGTATAATCATCCAAGTAATAATTAATAAATAAAAAAATAAAAAATGTTGCCAACTAAGTTGCTCAACTGGAAGATTCGAAAGTTTGAAGGCGTCGTTGGAAAACATCTACTCGGCGAAGATGTTGTTACTCATGAGAAGATGTTGCCAAAAATGTAGACAAATCTCAAGAGAAGGCCTCGATTAGAAGACCGCCATTAAGCTGCTTGCTAGAATACTTTGTTGCTTGGATGACCTCCTTGTTAGAAGGAGCTCTCTTAAATGATATAGTTCTCTACATTTTACATTAAATTATCTAAAGCGTCGTCAGCTAGAGATGGTGTAAGCCTTATTTAGCCGATCAAGGCTTAAGCTTTGAGGTAATTTTCAGCCTCAAATTGAGGTGTGCATTCAGGCGTATGCCTCGATTGCTTGTTTAAATAAACTTCTATCTTAGTTCTATAATGTCTTGTCAAACAAAGCATCTCATAGCTATCAACAGTGATCTCTCACTTAGGTTGGATTGATTATTTCTTTTGGTAAGTAGATCGAGAACACAACAACCTCAAGCGTTGAAATCATGAAATTTTGTTTGGGTTCGTTACTAAGTTAAGGGTGATGAATTTTTAATCTTAATTTGGTTGGCTTTAGAAACCATATAAATTAGAAAAATATTGCGGAAGTGATATACTCGGTTCATAAAAATTTAAATGAACAAAATTTGAACGATATATTAATTTAATAAAGACAAAATTATATAAAATATGGTTTGTGTACCTTTGTTTCATTATAGTTTGTGTCTCTTAAAGAAACTCTTAACACTTTAGTTCTTCCACATCTAATTTCTTGCACTCGATGGACAGACATGTGGGCGTCTCAGTAGAAGATAAAAATTATGCACACACTAGAGAACGACGGGTGTGGAACGGACAGGTGAGATGCGCTGCAAGACGCGTGGGATGGGTCGGTGGGATGCGCGGTTGGGACGCGAGGGACGGGCCGATGCGGCGGGATGGCAGAAGAGCGTGAGATCGAAAAAAGGAATTACCTGCAGGGTCGGAGCGTGTGGGAATGCCGGAAGAGAATGAAACCCTTTTTTGAACTAGAGAAAATGAGAGGAGGGGGGGGGGTCAGTTGCTGCATGAGGGAGTTTTTTTCGGTTGGAAACACAAATAAAAGAGGCCGGAACGATTAAGGTTTTAGGCATAAATTAGGCTTAATTGATTTTTTTCAAATATTTAATTAATCTTAATTGTGAATTTTACGTCGACGGACTCATAGTTGACATATATATCAATCTTAGCTTTTTTTGATGTTCTGACGATCGAATTAGAATTTTGGTCAAATCGATCAAAGTTAATTTCACCAAGATGCGTCGCCGCTTATCGCTCAATTTTCGCAGACTTGTCAATTAAGTGAATAGTCTTATTTGATAGCTTTTGATGTTTCAACGCCATAATCAATTTCGAACGGGATTTGATTGGCCGCTCGACCGAGCGCGGCACATTTCGATAGCTCGGCTTAATCAATCGTTAGATTTTGCAATATTCATATTTCGATTAATTTCGATGTAATGACGGAAGTGTCGTCGATCGGAGGTTGTTTTGACTATTTTTTGGACAGCATTTTGAGTCGAGAGATCGCTTCCGTCGAATTTAATTTATGGGCTTGTCTTGATTTATGACACATATGAGGAGGTCAACATTGTGAAATGATTTTTTTTTTTGGAGTCTTATCTGCATGGAATTGACCAAAACCTAATCAGCACATGGATTTTCAGATAATAGTCGCTTTTGATCAGGAGTTGACAGTAGAAAGCAGGTTATAGTGAACACAATAGGAATAATGGAATGAGGAGGGCACTTTTGAAAGATGAATATCAGGGGCTCAAGTTGAATCAATGTATTAACAACATGGTTATCCATTGAAGTTATAAAAGCTTAATATAATGGGTAAGGGTATTACTAGTATATTAGGAAACTTCTTGGACATCCTGTCTGCTAAAGTTAACTCTATATAAGCAATCTCCAAGAATTCTCTATCCCCACCTACTTTACCTCCCAACTAAGGTAGCGGAATGTATTGTTAACTTTGAGTAGACATTTTTCAATCGAACATCCAAAACAATGAAGTTTAAGGGTAAAGCCTTGAGTTAGCGTCACAATACTTCGGTTGGATATATGGAGTTATGCTTTTAGAACCTTCCAGAAAGAGGTTGTTTGTCTCAATAATCTGGACTTTGTTTGCATCTCATTTTCATTGTGTGATCAAAGTTCAGAATTGTTCACTAGCTCATATTGAGTTTGATAATTCTAAAATAGTTAATTTTTTCACAAGGAGATAGAAATGTTAAAATTAGTGTTACTTTTTTGGCGAGTGATACGAAGGGAGATATAATGCCAGCTTCTTTGGTTTAAAATTGTCAAATAAGTGTTATTTTATGGAGCCTGATTTTATTTGGAGGTAGCCTAAAAAAAATTGTTGATGTGTAGCTCGATGCTAGTCTTGACTTGAAATAGAGGAGGTTGTGCCTTGCCAAAAAACGATAGTATATCATTTCATGAATCACCATGGGGACGGAGATGCCAATGCCTCGACTACAAGAGGAATATACTAGAATCGGGGCACCAAGGCGTAATGAATGTGAGCGATTAACATCTCGATGCTGAGAACTTGATGCTTGAACTGCTCAAAAATTATGGAGAATAGTGACCCCAACGCCTAGGCATTAGGATGGTGTTGTGGTGCTATCAAGTCGAGAGATTTCGTATTTAAGTAGTTTTATGCACTTTTAGTATCTTTTCTCAAATTTTCTTATATGTGAGAATGAAATGTCCTAAAGTGAAGAGACTGATAAGTAATATGTACTATTCTCGTCATTTTTTTCTTTTGTAGTGGATTTTTTGGTAGTGTGACTTTGATTTTTTCTCATTCTTGAGTTTTCCACGTTAAATTTGGTATATTTTGTGTGATTACTTTTGTTTTGGTGTTATTTGTTATATGTATGCTAAATACTCAAATTAGTTTTTGACATACGTGATCTCACAACAATAAGAATAACAGAAATGCTAAACAGGTATCTCCTAAGATGATGAATATTTCTTATGGCTTCTTTAAAAATTAGAACAATGGTTATGGCATAGCAAGTTAGGGGTTGATGATTTTGTCCTTCTACAAGCATTTCTATTGGCCCTTGCTTTTTTAAATCATCGTTTAGTGATGTGTCTTTCTTATAATGTGCTTGTCCTATTAACTATTATATAAAACCTTCAGGAAAATAATAATAATAATGTAGCGGACCTTTTTTTTTGGAGTGTATCTTTGTATCTTTCACAAACTTAATGCCTAAGACCCAGTTCTTGCAGTTCTCAGAGTTTTAAAATCAAGGGGATTTTGCATTTATATTGATATTATTCTAGGAAATCCTTTTCAAAGTAGATCTCTGATAATTTTGCATTGTGGGCTGGTCCTCCATTAGCTTGGTTGTTTTCTATGTACGTGAAAACGTTGATTTTGATTTAAATACTTCTCACTGTTAAAACGTTATAACTACATTCCAAAATAGTTTATTTTAACCTTTCAATACAAACGACAATGTAATTTTTGTATTCAGCTTCTATTTGCATTCAATAATGTAATAATTCCTTTCAGATTCGAGGCAACCCGCAAATTCGGTTGATGGAAAATGAAGCCAATGAGCAAGGCAAGTCAAGAGTACAATCCAATGCTTCTATTAGGAAATCTCCTCGGTGGCACATATAAATTCTAGCCATAACAGCTGATGTCATTCAGGCAACTTATGAAGAGTGCATGAAATGTGGAATGGATGGTTATGTTTCCAAATCTTTTGATGAAGAACAATTATATCAAGCTGTAGCCAAGTTTATGGCTTCAAATCCTTTGCAAGGCTCATGATTAGGTGTAGAAGGAATAATTCTAACAAAAATTTTTTTGGGTAGTAAAAATATTTTCAGTCCATTTTTTCTTGATTTCCTATTATATATATATATATATATATATATATATATATATATATATATATATATATATATATATATATATATATATATATATATATATATATATATATATATATATATATATATATATATATATATATATATATATATATATTCATAAGTTATCCAATGATTAGGATATTATTAAATTGCTTCGCATGTTGGATTTGGTATCATACAAAGAGGGTTCTATTGAAGAACTTATGCTCTTTATAAATACCATAGAAAAATATATATGTATTTGAGGTGAGTGATAATAATAATATTATGGAATTGTACATAAATAATCATGAATTGAAATTTTTTATAACATTGGAGCTCTAAAATTTCATTTTACATTGATTTATGATCAGATGATCTTCACAACCTTGGTTGATGTCTTATCACACTTCTCACCAGATGGCGTGAAGGTAGTGTGTCTTTCCTTTTCCTTTGTGACACGGGTATGAAATGGTGCGAGGTTTTGCTCACCGATCTCTGTTTGATGTCAGTCCGCCTCTTATCTTGATTTATTATTTTTGATACCCATTTTATTTTGGTGTCTCGTTTTTTTCTTCGGTTTATTTTTCGGTCTCATTTTTCGTTTTTTTCTTCTAAACAACTGTTTTTTCGTCCTTGAGTCATTGTTTGTAGTTTTATCTTCTCTTTTACCCTTTTCACTCTCATTGGTATACATGTAATCTTATTACATTTGAAATAGAATTGGGCATGCCTCAAATTATTTCCAAAAAAAAAAACAACAACAAGGCGATAGCGATGAGATCCTTAGTTATCGGCTATGGCAAGTGGTTTTATTGATGAGTTCTTTACTCTCTGTCTTAACGACTATTATTGAAAAGTGGGATCCAATGTATCCGATTTTGGAATTCAACCTTAATGGCTAAGATTCCATGGTCATTCACATTTTGGTAGTTTCTTTTTTTTTTTTTTGGAAAATATGAGGGGATAAACCCTAATTCATTCCAATAAGATAATCATATACAAAAAAACTAGTAATCCATAAAGACAGAACGATCAAGAAGAACTAACATGACTCTTCAAGAAAAGACAAGATACAGATATAGAAAAAAAAAAAGGAGGACTCAGATCACAAAATTTATCCTAAATCGGATCATGCCAAAACCAATATTCACCGGTTTTGAAGTTGCCATCCGTGAACCAATAATGTAGTCCAACTTGCAATAAGAATCGCAGTAAAGGTCCAGTTGCAAAAGTCATCCAATCGGCAACCCAAAGCCACGAAAATAGGCACCATAATCATCATCGTCCTTCCAAAAAAATGAGCATATAGGAAAAAAACACACAACCAAAAACACATAGATATAGCCATCCAGAAAAAATCTTACCCAAAAGCGCACAACCACAAATCTCCATCCTTCCAAAAATGAGCATATAGGAGAAAAGAACATATCCAACCAAAAACCAAGCTTAGAAATACTCATTTTGCTTCCACTGTAGAAGGATCCAGGTGGCGTTTTGGACCAATGATCCTTAAAATCCACCTTCTTAGCTTGTGTGTAACAATATTTCGATCGGCACTCCATCCAAAAGGAAGACTTAGCCACGCTTAAAAAAACCGAGAATTCCTTTCTTCCGGATAATATAAACAAAATCTATGATTAAGTAACATATAATCTAGCCAAAACATGCATAAGTAATTGATTTCCTTGAGGTAATAACTTTCTCATCAAAGTCATGGATTCATAACATTCAAAGAAAAGATGTGTGTGAGATTCCAGATTCACATTACAAAATAGCAAAGGTGGATAGACCTAATCCCTAGCATGAAATATATCAAGTCTTAAGCCCTTTCAATAGTGCCATCCAACAAAAAATTGCATAATTAACAGTAACCCTTAAACCACACTTCTTTGTACCAATTCACCTTAGGGTATCCGGAACAAAGCTTTGAGAATAATCTTAGAAGTAAGTTTGAATTTTATCCCAAAGAACCAACCTTTTAGGTCGTAAATGTAGTTTGAAAAAATTCCAGACATTAGGATAAGCAAGCATTTCGGGAGAAAATACCATTTAAGAAGATCGATTTTACTCTAGCATTCGGTTTATCAAAAACAATAAAGGAATCATTCCCCATAATTTCGTATAAGGATAACCCATTACACCAAGGATCAAGTAGAGTGATAGTAACGATTTATCATCAATGTTAAAAGATATCAACCGAAATCTGAAGCATGAACTTTCAAATCTCTCCATAGAGGAGAAATCTCCCTTTTTAAACCATAAAGAGATATATTTACTCGGCACCATTCAAGAAATTGAGAAGCATTGTTTAAGTATCTCCATAAACATTTTATTTTGCAGAGAATTAAGTATAGAAGCGAGAATAAAAGCGATACCTCACCGAGGGATAGGTCTTTGCCCAAGAAATCATATGAAGTTTACGCTCTTCACCATTATGATAAAAGAAGTTAGCCATAATAGAAGAAACCTTTTTTAAAATACACTTTGGTATAGAAATTGATCTAAACCAATATGACAAACATCCATTTACCGTACGCAAAAGTTGGAATCTACCACCATGGGACAACATTTTACTCTTCCACCCCAACCAATTATAAAGTTTGTCAAAAGAGCTGAAAAATGATATGACTTTAAACTTCCATTAATAGGAATACCCAAATACTTAAAAGGAAAACTTCCGACTTCAATGTTCAATTGCATAAGGGCTCCATTTGAGTGAAGTTTTAGAAAAATAAATAGTAGACTTATCCAGTATTAATCTCCAAAAAGTAATCAATAATATTAAGAGAGTGTTTGAGAGAATTAATAGTTTGCCAACTAGCGTAACCGAAATCAAAAGATCATCAAAAAAAGTAAATGAGATAGCACAGTTCCCACCATAGAATAAAATTCCAAAGAAACTTGTTCATCAAGTAAACAAGAGTATCCATTGCAATAGTAAACAAGAATGGTGAAAGGGGACAACCTTGTCTAAGACCATTTGATGAGCCAAAATAACCTTTAATCTCTCCATTTAGAACCACGAAAAAAATATCACAAATACAAGCTTCAATCCACTTTATAAAATGAGGAGGAAAACCTTTTGGGCCATATGAAGAAGAGCTTGTCGATTTATAAGGTCAAAAGCTTTTGAATATCAAGTTTTGCTATGAAATTGGTGCCATGACTTCTAGATAATAGATCAAAATTGATCTCATGAGCTAGAGCAATGTTATCTCGATATATCTCTCCCCTTAATAAAAGCATATTGGGCCATATTAGTGATATATGGAAGGACCATTTTGAGTCTTGCAATTACCTTTGCCACCACTTTGTAGAAAGTATTACACAAAGATATATGTCTAAAATCGGTAGAGCATTAGAATGTTTAGTTTTGGGATCAAGATGATGAGTATGTTTAAATGGAGAAGGTAGTTTTCCGGTTTTAAAGAAGTGATGTGTACTAAAGGGCTTGCCGGTAATATTCCAAGAATCTTGAAAAATTTTGCATTGAACCCATCGGGACCGGAGATTTATTATCTTCAAAACTATACAAAGCCTCAATAATTTCTTTATCGGTCATCATGTCACGACAACATGCATAGTCACTCTTTCACTGTAGGAAGATTTGAAAAAAGTAACACTTGACCCCTATAGTTGAAAGAGAAGAGAAATAATTGCAAATCTCATTTGCAATAGAGATAAGCTCAATATAGTTCTGTCTCAAGACTTTGAATTTTGTTAGAATTATGCGGTCCTTTATAGAGCAATATAAGAATTTAATATCATCATCAAGAGGTTAACCGGTGTGCCTTGCGTTGGGCAACCCAATTGTATTCATCCTTAACTAGATTAATATTTATTTCTAATATCCACGATTCCCCATTAAAGCATCATTTGAAGGGTCCAATTCAAGCCTATGGAGAATATCTTCTTGATCCAATTTTGTAGATAGAATCGAGATTGGAGAGATGAAGAATTCCAATTTTGTTTTTTAGTAGACTTTAGTTACTTGGACTTCTTCTTTAAAAGTACAAAAGAGGATCACCATAGAAGAAAGTTTTCCAAGCGACCACCCCAAGGAAGTCCATATGGGAGCTCAATAGTTCTAAAACAAAACCTTGATGAGGCTTGGAAGGTTGTTTAGAAATAAAATTAAAGGAGAGTGGTCAAAGAAAGAGGTGGAGAGGATTTATAATAAGAGGAAGGGAAAGAGTTAATCCACATGGTATTACATAAAACTCTATCTTAGTAAAGATAGGGTTATCAATTTGAAGATTAGACCAAGTATAAAACAAAGCGGTCTAGGAAGGTCCACCAACCCATCCTGTGCAATCTCAAATCGGTCATTTTACTAGTTGGAGTAGGATTGCCCCTAATTTTTTCTTTACAAGAGATTATACAATTGAAATCCCCTTGTATTATCCAAGGGCCATTTATTGAAGTAGCAATATTACACAAAGCATTCCATAGGGGCCCTTATCAACGATTGTTATGACCATAGACAAAAGTAATGAAAAATTACGGTATGCCATTACTCATGAGAACCATGAATGTATTGAGCATCCTTAAAATTGTCTTGAAAGATAAATTTTGAATTCCACTTAATCCAAATTCTACCACTTGGACAATTTTCAAAATTATCGAGCAATCCTCTTGAAAATAGATTGAGTTTTCTAGAAAAGAAATCATTATTCAATGATGAGGGATGTAGCTTAGTTTTGAGGAGAAAGAAGATCAAGGTTAAAATTTTAACAATTCTTTTCAATCAAGAAATCGCCTTTGAGTCCATTCTAACACTCAATCTTTGGATTCATGGACATTGATAAAGTAATCTTTACTTTCCCTTCCTTTGGGCATAGCTTTGTGGCTATGCCCATTGTGACTCGATGTGGTCTTGAGATGATCATTATTACCTTTCTGTTTTTTTCGAGGTTTTAGATACATTTATGAATTTTGAGATTGAATGGAAGGCAAGGATCGGTATTACCCAGTGGGAATCTATAGGAAGTTCAAATTGTAGAGGCAAATCAGATTGAGGTTGCTCTTACAACAGAAGGGATATCTCGATATCTTCTTCTTGGAAGGAGAGTGAACCGGCGTCGATTGAGTCATTAATAGGGTAGTTTTGAGATGTTTAGATTTGAAGGAATGGGGGTAGTATGAGTTAAGGGGTTTGGAGAAAGGAGAGGAAGGCGAGAAAAAACTTGGGTTTTAGCAAAGAATGTTTGAGGGGAGCTGAGGGATGACTTGACTCGACCCTTGATACAAGTCTTTTCTCGGGGAGTGGACAAGCCTCATTTTCATGAGAAAAGGAAGAACATCTAGAACAAGCTTTAGGTTTCGTCATAAGAATCTCTTGATGAAATTTCATTAAATTGGAAACAAATCTCAAGGAAGATGGGGTTTACGGACACAAACTCTAGCATGTGATCCTTGATTTAGCTGTAAGATTAGAGGGGAATACCGACGAGCTTGCAACTTTAGAGAAATCGGCTTGTTCCAACAACAGAGGGAAGATTCGGCAATTTAATCCAAATAGGAATTTGAAATATGCTCTTTAGGCGGTGAAAATCCACGACCACTTTTGGAATATAAATGGCCTTCCATTGAAGAAGCATGGTCCATGATCCCAAACCATTTCAAATCTTGAGCATGTGAATTTAAAGAGAAAGAAATCCCCTTCGAGTGATAGTAGTTCCAGTCCCCTTTGAAAGCCCATTTCCTTTTGATTGCAAGTGAACCATAAAGGGGCGTTTTCCAATCGTGTGGAAAAGACCAATCTCCTAGCCCTTATCAGTTCAGAGAAGCGATTTCATTTGACAAGGAGGAATATATGATAAAAGCCACAGACTTACTTTTCGTTTTGGGACATTAGCAATTCTTTCCAATTGCATGAAATAGGTGGTTTTTGTACCCATGGACATAGAGGTTGAGGATTGAGGATGAGCACCCAATATAGAGTGAAATAGTTGAAGAAGGAAGTGGCGGACAAGCCCCTATCAAGATCCATGACGGATGGGGAAAAAAAAGGAGGACCTCCCCCTGGAGGTCAAAATAAAGTAGAGAATCTTGAGCTAAACAAAGCTCTGATGAGAAATCGAACACGGAGATGCCTCGAGCTTCTTTGGGGTGACAGGAGCAATCATAAGCCCTAATTTGGCAATTTCTTCCTTGTTTATATTTGGAGCGCAAAAATCGACGATAGGGCTCATGCTTGCTCAGGTTATAATGGTTATAATTGCTAGTTTTACGGATCGGTGGTTTAAGTTCTTGAAAGAAAATCATTTAGAGTGAGTGCCTTGATAATCTTGAAAGAGTAGAAATGTTTCTTTTGTTAGCTTCACTCATAGATATTACGATCTTTATGCATATCTAAGCTCATTCTTCTTGTCCATAAATGATGTTGTAGGTGGGCGTTTACATTAGTCATCATCTATTTTGTGGTATTGCCCTTTCTCCCAGCTTTCCTAAAATTTTATCGCCATTATTCTAAGTTATAATTTTGAAAAATATAGTTTATAACATTTTAAAACATTGTGAAACTCTTTCCTCTCTAGCTTTGTAAATTCATAGAAGGCTCCAAGAAATTTGGATATTGTTTGTTTAGTTTGTTTCACTTTGGCTTACATGATGTTTGTGAATACTTTCGGCGTCCACATGTATATTTTAAAGTAAATGGTTCAATATTTAATTTTTCATTATTATGTTAAGCGAGGTTTTGAATCTCACGAAACTTTACCTTGTATTACTAAGTTTTAGTTATTCCCGTACACAAGCGGCCTTGCCAATCTTCAGACGAGTGTTGACCTTATCTTGGCTTGGCGTGATCGGTCCTCGAACACCGAATCCTCTGTCGGCATGGACGATGGCTGATTGAACTATATGGAATGTTTGGGTCAATCCATCGCGCCACTTAATGCTTCTGATGATGATTCGATCCTTACCTATCGCGACGCGTGTACCATTTCCATTTTGGCTTGGAGGTCCGATGATATGTGGGATTCAAAACCATGCAGCTTGCTTCTTGTGGAGGAGATTGAGAGTAAATTGATTGTTTTTTTTTTTTGGGGATGGGGTTTAAAAGGTGATTGCTTGGGAGAATATATAGGTTTGGTGTAACATTTGTGCTATGTTTGTTTCTTTGTAATGTTAGTATGTTGTACTGCTTTGTTGAGAGCTATTGTTGTAATATATACCCATAATTATTGATTTTTGTTGAAGACTTCTTCATAGGTTCATCAGGGCTTTTTATTTTTGCCGCATTACAGCATCTTCATTGTTTATTGTAATCAAATTTTTTATCATGATATATTTTAATTCCGTTTAATTTATTCTAAGATAAATGTAATATAAATTATTTTATAACTCATATATTTTTTTTATTTTAAAAAATAATTAATGATATATTTTTTATTAAAATTTAATTGGATTATCTTTACCTAATTAAAAGTTTTCATTGGGGATTACCGCATGCTCTGTTTTTCCCATTTCTTTTAATTCCTTAAATGAATTTAAAATATAGTGCTCTATTAGGCTAGATTTTTTGAGTAAAGATTTGAGTCTAATATTTTAAAATATGTGCACAAATATCAACTATAATAAGTTTGAGCTAAGCAAGAGCCTACTTAAGGCTAAGTTAACTATCAAGCATAAGCTTGGTAGGTCAAATTTCTCATTGTACTAGAAATAAAAAGAGTTTTCTTAGAATTATTCTTATGTATGTATATATATATTGAAATTGGTTTCATCGTATTGTTCATAGACTCATAGGAAAATACATTTACTTGTTTATGGTTATATCCTTACTTATCCATCCAAAAATTAAAATTAAAAGAAAATTCACCAGATCTCTTTGATGAAAAGAGTAGTTTAAAGTGTCGATGTAATTTTGAAGGCATATGAGATAGCAGATAAGACACTACCAGAGATTTATCCTCATTTGGTGAGGACTTTAGTCTTTGGTTCTATAGCACATTAGTCCCTCTCGATAAGTGAGAGAGAACTTTTTTGACGTGATCCCCTAAATGCATATATATAGCGACGTGGAGTTTAGAATTTAAGATATGAAATTTATCATTTCAACTTAACCGGATGGTTGGGGAATGATGACGTGCGATCTAGATCTCGTTATTTGGTCATTCCTAGAGGCACTTCCTAGTGGAGGTGGTCAGGACAAAAGGATCCTCATCAACATCACGAGTTACATTCAAGAAATCCTTATAGACTTGGGGTGGTGTTTGTCCAGGAGATAATCTTGCGGCGGAGGCGTTTCCTTATCAAGTATACCCATGGTTCACTCAAAGAGCCTATTTGGAGGAACATCTGGTATGGTGTGATCATAATATATATTGGGTGGCCAATACCCGATCAAAGGACTCGGTGTAATAATTGTTTCATGGCTCGGCCCAGCCATCGGAAAGACACGTGCTTCGAAAGATTAATTGAGTGAATATAGAGCAGACATTTGACTCTTTGTATATCAAATATTTATGCTTTATGTTAAAATAAAAATTATCAAACATATTTTCTTTCATTTTAAAATAATATATATATAAAGTAGTCCCAAATAATCTCTTAGAGTGTAATAATTAATTTTATTATTTTATTTTTCCATTAAAACAACTAAATATAATTTTTTATTTTTTATTTTTAAAACTAAAATTCATAAAATATCAAATATATTTTTTTTCATATAAAACAAAAAAGAAAATAAAACAAAAAATTGTAAACAAAATAAAAAATAAAAAAATAAAAATGATCCCAAAATGATCCCTTCAATTGTCAATACACCTAATGCACATGTATAAGTTCTTTATAAAATACTTTTATAACTGTATTCAATTCAAGCAACAATGTATGAGCTATTTAAAAAATTATATACATATAAAATCTTTTACTTCAGTTTTATGTGTAATTTAAGTCGCACTGTTTGAGTTTTTTTTTTCAAAATAATATATATACTAACAAAACTAAGTCTTTAACTTTCTATTAGTTATTTAGTTTAAGCCATGACATGAGAAAAATTATGGAGTGGTGATTATACCAATAAAATTTCAAATATCTAAAAAAGTTACTTCAAGAATTTTATTTTTTTATAAAATGCCTACCAAAATAATTCACTTTTAAGAGCTTAATTTAAGTGGCAATATAAGAGATATTTTAAGTGTATATATATATATATATATATATATATATATATATAAATAAAATCATAACTAAATACTTTCACTTTTAATTTAAAATTACAATGTATGAGCTATTTAAACAAAAATTAAATTTATCAACAAAATTTTAAGCACCTAACAAAGCATGTAAATTATTAATATGTATTTAATTTAATTCATAATGTATTAAAGATCACGAAAAAAAATGAATACACCAATAAAATAATTGTTAAGTATATAAATAAGCAGTTAAAAAATTTATGTTTCTATAAAAAAATCTAACAAAGTACTACATTTGTTTGTTCTTAATTTAAGTACCAACATATAAATAATTTAAGAAACGAAATGAAATACACATTTTATGTATAATAAAGTCACAATGTAATAGTGATTGATTTCAGAATGATATATATATATATATATATATATATACACACACACACAAAACTTTAAAATCTAGCTAGGCACTTCACTTTTTATTTTTTTTAAATATATATATAAGAAAATTTTATTGATAATATAAAAATAAAACTTTTGAGTGCCTAGAAAAGTGCTTCAAAATTTTATTTTTCTTTAAAATATCTAACAATGAATTAATGATATTGGTATCATGGAAGCATAGACAATATTCATAAACACAAGTATCAATAGAAAGAAGGGGAAGTATTATTAGTGCATTATCGAAGACTAACTAATAGAGATCATCAACAAAAGAAATGACATATTAAAGATAAGAGACATTAGGTTGCTAGAGATAAGAGGGATATGTCAGTGGTATATTATGATCTGCAAGAAAATTAGGAGGCTAGTGCCTCTACAATCAACAATAAAGATGTGTATCTCACATAAGGATTAACCAAAATCAAAAGATTGAGAAATATGTCATCGAGGTGTTTAATAAAGATTAGGAGAACTTTTTTATATGTTTACAAAACAACTAGTGATGCACTTCACTTTTTTTATAATTTAAGTCACAATATAAGAGTGATTTAAGGAATGATATATATAACAACAAAACTATAAACTCTAAACAATTCACTTTTTATATGTTTAATTTAAGTTACAATATATGAGCCATGTTTATTAAATGATATACACACTACATACCAACAAAAATGTTTTATTTTGTACTTAATATAAGTCACAATATACTAAAATTTTATGAAATGATGAATATACTAATAAAACCTCGAATACCTAAAAAAGTACTTTTAAAAGTTTATTTTTTATAAAAAACATAACAATGAAATGCAATGATATCGGATTATCGATATCAAAGAAACATAGATAAGATTATTAAATACAAGTATTAATAGAATAAGGTAGTACAAGAATCGCAAGAAAAGAGTTATCGAAGAGCATCATAGAGATCATCAACCGAATGGCATAGTGAGGACAAGAGACATGACAAGTTGGCTAGAATATAATCCTAGTGTTGTAGGATCTGGCAAGTGCCCCATCAACAATGGAGATGTGAATCTCACATAGGGATTAGAGCACAAAAGGATGACAATTATAAGCATAAAAGCAGTAAATAAATATCAAAAGTTTGAGGAATATGGAATCCACAAAGTGTTTAACAAAGATTATAGAATGTGAAGGCTCAAATATCATATTAGAGAAGGGAACATATAAACATAGGGAAAAAAGAGAATAATAAAAATATAATATAATATAATATAAATATCCTTAATGAGATATTATAATAAAATATGATGCAGATTACTATTATAAATAATTTAAGTCATGAGCCTATTTAGATCGACAACAATTTCAATCTCTAAAACTTCAATTTTATTTAAAATTGTTTTGGCATTGACCTTCTTAATCAATGCCAAATAACTTGGTTCAATAGCTAATCAATGATCCCAATTGATCAAAATAATACCACACACTCAAAATTGATTGACATTGATTTTCAATCAATATGTGCATTCCATAGACAATAAATGGTCCAATCAAATGTCAATTTATGCCTCAATGAACAGCTAAATGATTGATCAATCAATAGTCAAACATTGTAAAAAATTGATCAACTATCAACTAATTGCTAATGACCAATTGACATTCAATGGTTGATCAATTGGCCAATTTTGGTCCATTTGGGAAAGCTGTAGTTTTTTATAAAATTGGTTGTAAAATGCAGAAATCAACTTTTTTATAAATTGTTTGTGGGTGTTAAAATATTTTCTATTTTTTTTTTAAATTTAAACAACAATTTTTTCTAACAATATATGTAATACACTCTTAGAAATGGCGCGTCTCACATATAAGAGATGCTCAAATCGATGAAACTTGCAACATGTGGGCTCAAACATGTTAGAATAAAATATTAATTTTAAAAAAAAAAACACGTGTGTCAACAAATTTTAAAATAATATTAATAACATCTAAATTTCTAAATAGTGTTGTTTTTTTTTTCGTGACTTTTGTGTGACCTTGGCACCCTTTCATTCATTGAGAGAAGGTTGGGTTCGCTTCCAAGTTGCGAGGATCGTGAAGCATTGCTAGCTTCGCCTCCGCCTCAACTCCTTTGTCGTCTTCATCGACGGCTTCATTTACAAGGATCGTGACTCGTGAGGCAACGCCCTTCACCGATCCTACCTTTAGTACATCTGCACCTCTATTTCAAGTCAAAAAATAAAGCTTGCAGGCAGCAAAAGTTTCTAGCCTTCTTCTATTTTGGGTAATCGTTTTCCTACCTCCTCAAATCCCTACACAATGTTTTATATGTGGCAATTTATACCTTGCATCTTCCATATGTTGTTATTCTCAAGGGAACAATTTCCATCATTTGTGTGAACAAGTCTCATACAATTTTATTATTAGGTCCATCTTGCTACTTGTTTTATTACATTATATAGCATTACATATGCTGAAATCAAGTTTTGCATTAGCTGAAAGCCTGAAATAAATTTTTCAGTGGCTAAAATCCCATATTTGTGAAACTTTGCTGAAATTGCATTTGCTAATTCCGCATTGTTGAAATTAAAGTTTTTGCATTTATTATATTAATCTTTTTATCTGCTAAAATTAAAATTTCTAATTTGATAAAATTATATATGTGCTAAAATTAAATTTTCATTTATTAAATCTACTTTATTCATTAGATGAATTTAACTGTGCTGAAATTAGTTTGCTCTTTTTTTTGCAAAATGGTAAAATATATATTTTCATTTACTTGATTTTGCAATATATTATTACTTATAAAATGGATCTAGTAAAAACATGATTGATTATTTTAATAAAAAAAATATATTTAGATTGTAAAGATTGTATCATTCCAAGTGAAAATTTAAGATTACATCGATTGTTACTTTTAGATTTTAAGATGAAAGATTATAAGAGAAAAATAAATCAAATTATTATCTTAGGATTAGATGGGTATACTTAAATAAATAAAAATATTTTAAGAGCAAACTACAAGAGATTAGAATTTGAGATTTTATGAGGAAATTTAATGTTATGTGGGAAAAATAACAAGTGAAATTAAGCAAGTTTTAAAGATGTGAAGAATCAAAAAAAAAAAAACTTCTTTTAATAAAATAGTTGGTGGTGGATTGGGTGAGTGTAAGAAAAGATAAAGTAAGAAGCGTTATTATAAAACTTGGTTTATATGTAAAAACTCAAATAATTGGAAAAGATATAAAAGTGACATAGAGATTCTAAGAAAGCAATATATGATACAAAAAAATTAGTGATTTATACAATAGATTAGATACCAAAGAAGGTGAAAAAAATGTATAAGTTAACCAACCAAAGAGATAGGAAGTAAAGACCAGTGATATTAAGGATGAAAATAATAAAGTGTTTTTCTTAGAAAATGATATTGAAAATAAATGGATGAGATATTTTGATAAACTTTTCAATAAAAAAAAAATTTCATTTTATCGTCTAGTAAATATGAAGTTAGAGAAGCTTTAAAGAAAATGAAATGTGAAAAATAACGATAATATTCAATAGAAGTGTGGAAATGTTTAGGAGATCAAGGAATTTCTTGGCTTATAAATCTTTTTATTATTTTAAAGACAAAAAGATGTGAAGAAAGAGTTTGTTGGTTTATATTTAAGAATAAAGGTGATGCACAAGAGTGTGCAAATTATAGAGGAATTAAGTTAATGTCATACATTAAAATTATGGAAGAGTAATTGAGCATAAGTTACGATGTGATACAAAAGTTTCTCATATCGGTTTGGTTTCATGCGGATAGATCTACTATGGATGTTATACATTTGTTAAGAGGTTTGATGGAGAAGCATAGAGAAAGTAAGGAGGATCTACATATGATATTTATTGATTTAGAGCTTATGATAAAGTTTCAAGAGATGTTCTTTGGAGAGCTCTAGAATAGAAAGGAGTTAATATTGGTTATATTCAAGTCATTAAGGATATGTACTGTTACTTGTGTCCAAACACAAGGAGGATTGACAAAATATTTTCCTATTTAGGTTGGATTACATCAAGGATCAAGCACTTATCTTTTTACTTTAGTTATGGATGTTCTTACTAGGCATTTACGGAAGATGTACCTTGGTGTATGCTTTTCATGACATTCTTCTTGTTGATAAGACTAGAGAGGGAGTCCAAGAGAAACTTGAATTATGGAGGTCAACTTTAGAGTCTAAAGGTTTTCATTTAAGTAGATCTAAAATTGAATATATGAGTGTAATTTTAGTTGTAGAAGTTCTAGTAGTGTTGTGACATTAGGTGAACAAGTCATTAATAAGTGAGTGATTGGATATTTAGGCTATATTGTTCAAAATGATGGTGAAAATAGATGGAGATGTTATTTAGAATTCAAGTTGGATGGTTGAAGTGGAGGAATGCAATATTGTGTGATAGAAAAGTTCCACTTAAACTTAAGGGAAAAATTTTATAAGATGGTGGTAAGACACGCAATGACTTATGGTGCGAATGTTGGCCAATAAAGAGAAGCATAAGACTAAGTTAAGTGTTATAGATGAGGATGCTTAGGTGGATGAGTGGCTTTACTCTTAGAGATAGAATGCAAAATGAGTATGTTTGGGAAAAAGTTGGAGTAGCTCCAATGGAAAATAAGATTAGAGAGAGTCGCCTTAGATGGTTTGGCTACATAAAGCATTGTGTGACCCATTAGGAGAGTAGATGCATTAGATTTGTTTATGTTAATAGAAAGGTAGAGGTAGACCTAAAAGACTTGGTTAAGATGTATAAAATGACCTTAGTATACTTGAATTAAATGAAAATTTGACACATAATAGACACAATGGAGGCGAAGGATTCATGCTTAGTGGGATAATGGCTTCTTGTTGTTGTTGTTGTTGTAAACTCCAAATTATTAGGGAATTGTAGATATTTGATTGTCCCCTAAATTTGTAAGTTTGAAAGTCAACCCCTAATGTTTAAGAGATATAATGATTGTCATGATTATCTTTCTTCATTTATCAATTTCAACTTAATATACCTAGCCTCAATGAAAAAAAAGTATATCCCTAACATCAAATCACTTCACAACTCTTAAAGTTACTTAGTTTTCCCTCACTTTATAAAAGAATCTATCTTGACCACCTTAACTCATTTATTAATTTCATTTTATTTAGCTACCCCACTTTATATTTAAGGGATCATCGTGACCACCTCCCCTAGCTTGATCAAAATAATATGTCAATTTATCTTGCTTCTCATGGGTGATTGAAGATTATCTTTGTCCTCATGTTTAATAGAAAGATTATCTTGATCGCCTTTAGATGCTTTCTAACATTAGGTTGGTCATTTTACCACTCTATTTAAAAAAGAAAGACTTCTAATCACTTTTAATCATTGATCGACTCATGGTCATTCAATCCATCACTTATTGAAAAGAAATATTATCATAATTACATATCATATATGTACATACCAAATCTAGACCATTTAGTACATCCCATCTATTTGTTTTAAAAGTAATAATTTGTCTCTTTTTGTCAATCAACTTATCTCTAATTGTTTATCGACTTGGTTAGTCCACCTTTAAAAGAAGGCTATTCTAATTGCCACTAATCACTTGACTTTATGTCATTTATTTTACCTCCTCAATTCTAAAGAAAATTTATCATGATTTTTCCTTAATTTTTTGCATAACTCGAGGCTTTTTAGTACTCTCCTTATATTAAAAGTGGTAGGATTGTCTCTTTCACCTCCAATCACCCACCAAATCAAGATTATTTAATGCATTCCTCAATTAATGAGTGAATAATATTGACATTCTCAACTTCTAGTCATTTGTCCACCCTTTCATACCATAAAAGTAATAATCTTTTATAAGCCTCAAAACTTAATAATGTATTGATTGTAGCAAACATTCTTTATAAATAGTAGTAATTTTTCTATAGTACATGACTTAATGATTCATGTCAACCATTGGAGATTCATGTCAATTAATTCAAAATATTCAAGATGAAGCATTTGAAGGATCAAAAAACCTAAATGATAATTTTAAGCATTTATTTAAATTTTAGAAATAATTTATTTAGTGAAGCTTAAAAAACTAACTTGCAATATAAACATGTATAGCCTAATTCAAAAGTAATAAATAATAAATAATAAATAAATCAAATCTTAGTTTAAAATTTTAAAAATCACTTTTGATCATCATAAGATCATAACATTTAGATCATAGTATGTCATGGTGCCTCCAAAGGTATAAAGCTAAGAATTGTCTTATACATTTTAACAATAGCTAACTTGCTTCTCTCATCTTATTTGTTAATTTCTATTTTGATCTCAATAATTTATCAAATTCATTTTAGATGTCAATAAAATTTAAAAAGTATAAAATAGTGATGTAAATCCATTTTTAATATATAATAAAACAATTAATGTAGTTATTAATCAATTTTTTGTTTTAAAATAAATAAAATATATTATAATCTATTAAAGAGAATATATATATATATATATATATATATATATATATATATATATATATATATATATATATATATATATATTATATATATATATAGATAACACTTCAATTTTCAATATCATATAAAAAAAATCATCATTTATTTTTTAAAAGTTAAGAGGTTTTGGGATCAATTTTGTTGTGTTTTTTTTTTTTATTTTTATGTTATTTTTAATAATATGTTTATTTGATATATTTTTATGTGCTTTTATTTTTTATTTTAAATATAAATAACATTATTTTCAAAAATATTCAAAATATCTAAAAATTATAATTATCATCAAATATATTTTAATTTGAAACAAAACATAATATAACAACATAAATAATAAAATTTAAATATAAAAAAAAAGTGAGTCCAAATAATTTTTAAATGTATCTTTTTTTTAAATATAAGTCAAGATTTGATAAGCACATAACTGTGCAAAAGTTTAATCAGCCTCTCATGGAATCGAAAGAAAAGTAAATTCAGAGAAAGAGACAACAAGCCCACGACCGTGTGTGTATATATATATATGTGTGTATGTGTCGCTCCAATGTCGTATCCGACGCGCTTTGTATTTGTCAGAAGAAAAGATCTCGGCGGGAAGAAAAGATCTCGACCGGGCTTCCTCAATATCTCCATGTTGAGGTAAATCATTCATCAAACATTGTTCGATCTTTGCAACTCACATTAGTTCTATTATCGCAATTGGTGTTATGAGGTGTAAGTAGAGGAAGCAAATGAATTCCCTGTTCTTTTTTTTTTCTGTTCTTGGTGGAAGTTGCAGAGGTTTTAGAACCTTTCAATGCTTTCCATGTTTCCCTGTTCCCTATTTTCAATGCAGAGTCAATTCACCTTGATGTGCATAACTGTTCTTTAAAATCTATGAATAGATAATCTTCCTTTATATAGCTCATTTTGGAATTTTTTTTATTGTCGGTTGTTCGGGTTATAAGTAGGATCCCCTTCCTTCCAAGTTTGACTTTTATTTCATTATGATGAAGCCACCACACCGTGCTTATTCTTCTTCCTCTATTTGGCTTCCATGCACGAGACTTACCGTGGCCCTTCTCGTCGTCCCCTCGTCCTCCTCCTCGTCTGGATGACAACTTCGGTGAGGGCTTCATTAAAGAAGAATTGAAAGTTAGTTTCTCCATGGCGCATGAGGCCAAGGCCATGAAGCTTTTGGAGAAGAGAGAGGAAGCTTTAACGCCAACACTTCTTGGCCGCAGCATCTTAGCTCTTCTCTAGTTGTTCTGAGATATCCATTAACAAGAAATAAGAAAGTCATGAATGCTCAACGAGCTTTCAATTGGATTCTAATAGCTAATAATTAATAACCAACTAATAACTAAAACTAAAACTATCAATTAAATAATTAACTAAATTAAACTAAAAAACTAACTAACTAATAAAACTAAGTAACTAACTAAAATAACTAAACTAAATAACTAATAAAACTAACTTATAATAATAACTAATAACTAATAACTAATAACAATAATAATAACTAATAAGTAATAATAAAACTAAAAACTAACTAATAATAATAGCTAATAACTAATAACTAATAATAATAAAAAAATAAAACTAATAAAATAATAACTATAATAACTAAACTAACTAAACTAATAATAAAATAATAAACTAATAACTAATAAAACTAATAACTAACTAAATAAATAATAACTAATAATAAATAAATAATAATAATAATAACTAAAATAAAAATAATAATAATAACTAATAATAAAGCTAACTAAACTAATAATAATAATAAACTAATAATAAACTAATAATAAATAAAAACTAACCAAACTAACTAAACTAAATACTAATAACTAATAATAATAATATAATAATAATATAATAATAATAAACTAAAACTAAACTAACTATAAATCTAAACCAAACCTAAATAAAAAATAAACAAATAAAATACCTAAACTAAAATTAATAAACCTAAAATAAATAAACTAAAAAATAAAAAAAATAAACCTAAATAAAATAAAAATAAAATAAACAAAATAAATAAAATAAACTAAATAAACCTAAACCTATTGGTTTATTGTTTTAAAAAATAAAAAAAAAAAATTAAAATTGTAACCCTAAACTCTAAAATAAAAATCCAACCCTAAACCCTAAGCTCAGAACCCTAAACCCTAAAATCCTAAACTATAAACCATACACCTTAAAACCTTAAAACCTAAACACTAAAAGCCTAAACCCTAAAAACTAAACCCTAAACTAACATTAAACTCTAAATTCTAATCCCACCCTAAAACTAAAAACCTAAACCTGCTAAATAAAATCTTAAAATAAAATAAATAAATAAACATAAACCTAAATAAAATAATAAAATAAAATAAAATAAAACCTAAACATAAACCTAGAAATGAAATAAACCTAAAATAAAAACTTTAAGAAAATAAAACTAAATAAAATAAAATAAAATAAACCTAAAATAAAATAAAATAAAACAAAATAAAACCTAAACCAAAAGATAAATTTAAAAATAAAAGAATAAAACATGAACCCTAAACTTAAAAAAATCAAAACCTAAAACAAAAATAAAATAAACCTAAACCTAAATGAAAATAAACTAAACTAAAATAAAAAACCAAACCTAAACCCTAAACCCTAAACCTTAAAACCTAAACCTAAACTACATAAAACCTAAAATAAAATAAAAATAAACCTAAGCTTAAATAAAATAAAAGATAAGATAAAATAAAATCTAAACTAAAACCTAAACCTAAACCAAACCTAAACAAAAAAAGAATAAAATAAAATACAAATTAAACAAAATAAATAAATAAAACCTAAACTAAACTAAAAAATAAAATAAACTTAAAATAAAAAATAAAATAAAATAAAAACTAAACCTAAATATGAAAACTAAATAAAACTTAAACCTAAAAACTTAAAATAAATAAAACCTAAACCAAAACCCGAAAAAAAAAAAAATCTAAACCTATAAATAAAAATAAAGTAAACTAAAATAAATCTAAACCTAAACTAAAAATAAAACATAAAATAAACCTAAAGAAAAAACCTAAAACTTGAACTAAAATTAAAATAAAAAACCTATACTTAATACAAAAATAAAAATAATCCTAAACCTAAAAAAATAAAATAAAAATAAAACTAAACTAAAAATAAACATAAACTAAACATAAAAAAATAAACTAAAATAAAAACATAAACTAAAATAAATAAATTAAATTAAATAAAAAGTAAATAAAAATAAAAATAAACCTAAACATCTTGGGTTTACTTAATTTAAAATAAAATTTAAAATTTAAAATTAAATAAAAACTAACAAATCTAAACCATAAACCCTAAATCTTAAGTCCACAATAAACCCTAATCCAAATAAATTCTAAAAATAAAATAAATATAAATAAAATAAACATAAACTACTAAAATAACCCTAAACCCTAAACCTTAAACTAAACCTAAACAATAAACCATAACCTAAACCTAAATTAAATAAAACCAAAAATAAAATAAATAAATAAATCTAAATCTAAATAAAATAAAAATAAGAAGATATAAAATATAAACCTACTAAAAACTAAACCTAATAAATAAAAAAAACTAAACTAAAATAAAATATATAAAACCTAAACCAAACTAAAATAAAAATAAAAAATAAAAAACCTAAATAAAATAAAATCTAAAATAAAATAAAATAAACCTAAAATAAAATATAATATAGAGAGAAAACCTAAAAAATAAATATAAAATAACTTTAAAATTAATAATAAAACCTAAACCCAAACAAAATCCTACACAAATAAAAAATAAAATAAACCTATACCAAACTAAAATAATTAAACCAAAACATAAACCTAAAATAAAACTAAATAACTAGCTAAACTTAAACTAAAAAATAAAACTAAAAATAAACCTAGATAAAAACCAATCTAAAAAAAATAAAAAATAAAACCTAAGCCAAACCTAAAAAATAAAATTAAAATCTAATTCTATAAAATAAAATTAAATTAAAACTAAATTAAAAAATATAAACCTAAACCTAAACAAAAATAATAAAATAAAATACCTAAACTAAAATAAATAAAAAAAAGTTAAATTAAATAAAATAAAAACCTAAATAAAAAAATAAAATAAAATAAACCAAAATAAATAAACTAAATAAACATAAACCTACCACTTACTTATTTAAAACAAAAATAAAAATTTAAAATAAAAAAAAACCAATCCTAAATCCCCAAATCTAAAAACTTTGGACCATAAATCCTAAATCCTAAATTATAAACTCTAAACCCCAAACCTTAAACGCAAATCCTAAAACTAACTTTATATCCCAAATCCTAAACCCTAAACAGTCCTAAACACTAATCCCTAAACCTAAAACCCTAAAACCACAAAATCCTAAAATCATATAAAAAACCACAAAACCATTAACCATATACCACAAGCCTAAACCACCCAAACCTGAGCTTAGATCTGAGCCAAGGCTCAAAATACCCCAAACACTATAAAACCCTAAACCCTAACCATGATAATAATAACTAATAATAATCCAAAATAATAAACTAAAAACCTTAAAACTAACTATTGAAAAACTAATAATAAAAACTAATAAACTAATAAAAAATAATAAAATAATAAAATAACTAAACCAACAACTAAATAAATAATATAAACAAACTAATAATAAATTAACTAAATAATAAATAATTAATAGAAATTAATAAAATTAATAAACCAACCACAAATAATAATAAAATAACTAAATAATAAATAATAATAACTAAATAATAAATAAACTAATAATAAAATAATATAATAATAATAAATAATAATAAAATAATAATATAATAAATAATAATAGTAATTATATTATAAAACTAATAATAATAACTAAAATAAAATACTAAAAAAAATTAAACTAAAAGTAATAATAAATAAAAATTAATAATAAATAACTAAACTTATAACTAAATAATAACAATAAATAAATAAATAATAAAACTATAAAAGTAACAAACTAATAACTAATAGTAAAACTAAATATCTAAATAAAAAAAATAATAATAATAACTAATTACCAAAGCTAATAAACTAAAACTAATAAACTAAAAATAAAAAAAACTAAACAAACTAATAAAATAAAATAACAACTAACTAATAAAAAATGAATAACTAAAACTAATAAAATAATAATTAATAATAAAATAAATAAACTAAATAAATAACCAATAAAATAATAAAACTAAAAAACTAATAGCTAATAAAAACTAAATTAAATAATAAATAAACTAATAAACTAAATAACTACTACACTAATATAATAATAACTAATAAATAATAAACTAATAACTAACTAAAAACTGGTTAAAATTAATAATAAAAATAAACCAAAAAAACTAAAACTAAACCTAATAAAATAATAAATTATATAACTAAAATAATAAACTAATAATAATAACTAATAATAAAATTAATAACTAGCTAAAATAATAAAAAATAATAATAATTAATAACTAATAAACTAATAAAATATAATAAACTATTACTAACTAATAAATAATAACTAATAATAACTAATAATAATAAACTAAACTAAAACAAATAAAAGCTAAATAAACTAACTAACTAAAATAACTAATAAACTAAACTAATAATAGCCAAAAACTAAATATAATAATTAATAATATAACTAAATAAATAATTAAAACTTATAAACTATAACTAACTAAATATCTTAATAAACTAAAAATTAATAATATAAATAACTAATGATAAATAACTAAACTAAATAATAATAAATGGTAAACTCTAAACTAAAATAATAACTAAATAAATAATAAATATAGTAATAACTAAATAATAATAATAAAAAAAATAATAAATAAACTAATAATAATAATTAATAAAACTAACTAAAGTAATAAACTAACAAACTTATTAATAAAATAATAAATAAAATAAAACTAAAAAAAAAAATAATACTGATAATAAAATAATAACTAAATAAAACTAAAATAATAAAAAATAATAACTAAATTAATAACTAAATTAATAACTAAACTACTAACTAATTAATAAAATAAAATAATAACTAATAACTAATAAACTAAAAAAATAGCTAAACTAAATAACTAATAAGTAATTGAACTAAGTAAAATTAAAAATAAAATGAATAATAACTAAATAACTAAAACTAAAATAAATTAATAACTAATAGTAACTAATAAAACCTAACTAAAACTAATAACTCAACTAAATATAAAACCTAAAACTAATAACAATAATAACTAATAATAATTACTAAATATACTAAAAGTATGCAATAATACCAAAAACCAAAATACTAATAACTAGCTAAATATAATTAATAACTAATAACTAATAACTAATAATAATACTAATAAACTAAAAAAATTAAAATTAATGAAACTTGCTAACTATAAAAAATAACTTAAAAATCTAATAATAATAATAATAATAAACTAAACTAATTAATAAATAAACTAAAATTAACTAACTAATTAACTAATAATAATTAACTAACTAATATTAACTAAAATAACTTTAATAATAACCAATAATAACTAGTAAAAATAAACTAATAAACTAAAATAATAATAATAATAACCAACTAATAATAAACTAAACTAAAAAACTAATAATAAATAAAATAACTAATAAAAAATATAATAAATAAATAATAAAACTAAATATAAACTATAATAAATAAATAAACTAATAAAATAATTAAATAATAATAATAATATTAATAAACTAATAAAATAATATTAACTAATAATAATAATAAAATAAAAACTAAATAACTAATAAAAAAATATAAATAATAACTAATAAAACTAATAATAATAATAAAAACTAAAAATGAACTATTAATATACAAACTAACTAATAAATGATAACTAATAATAAAACAAAAACTAATAAAACTAATAATATATAATAATAAACTAAATAAAATAAAAACTAACTAAAAACAAAAAAATACAAATAAAATACTAATAAAACTAATAAAATAATAAAAACCTAATAAACTAAACTAATAAAACTAAACTAATTAACTAAAATAAAACCTAAATATAACTAATAACTAAAAAATAATAATAAACTAATACAATAATAATAAATAAAACTAATAACTAATAATAATAATAATAAATAATAACTAACTAAATACTAATAACTAAATAATAATAACAAAATAATAAATAATAAAACTAATAATAATAAAAAACTAAGTAAATAAAAAACTAAGCTAAAAATAAATAAATAATAAATAAAATAAAAAATAAAATAATAAATAAACTAATAAAAATAATAATAATTAATAAAACTAAATAATAAATAAACTAAAATAATAATAACTAAATAATAACTAAATAATAAACAAATAACTAACTAATAATAAATAACTAAAATAAACTAATAATAATAAATCTAATATAATAATAAAAAAAAACTAAAACTAATAACTAAACTAATAAATAACAATAAAGCTAAAAAACTAAAAAAAAATTAATAACTAAACTAAATACACAATAAAACTAACTAAAACAAATAATAGTACTAACTAATAAAATAAATAACAAACTAATGACTATTAAACTAATAATAACTAATAATTAACTAATAACTTAACTAAAACTAATAACTAATAATAATAATAAATAACTAAGCCTAATAAATAAGTAATAACTAATAAACCTAATAATAACTAAACTAAAAAAACTAATAACTAACTAACTAATAAACTAATAAAATAATAAAAAAAACTAAAAACTAATTAATTAATAAATAACTAAAAAAATAATAATAATAATAACTACTAACTAACTAAATAACTAATAATAATAATAAAAAATAATAAAATAATACTAATAAAACTAATAATAAATAATAATAAACAACTAATAATAATTAAATAATAACTAATAACTAAAAATAACTAATAAATTAATAATAATAACTAACTAATAATAAAACTAATAACTAATAACTAAAATAACTAAATAAACTAAATTAATAATAATAAAAATAATAATAATAAAATAATATTAATAAAACTAAATAAAATAATAATAAACTAATAAAACTAATAACTAATAAAAATAACTAATAAATAAATAAAAATAATAAACTAAAAATAAACCAATAAATATAACTAAAATACTAAAACTAATAATAACTAACAAAACTAACATAAAATAATAACTAATAAACTTAACTAAAACTAATTAATAATAACTAATAATAACTCATAATATAAAACTAAAAAAATATAATAATAAAACTAATAAAACTAAAATAATAACTAATAACTAAACTAATAAAATAATAACAAACTAAAAATAAATATCTAAATAAAATATAAATAACTAAAACTAAATAATAAAATTAATAATAATAATAAAAGAAAGTAATAATAAAATTAACTAACTAAATAACTAATAATATTAAACTAAATAACTAATTAATAACTAAACAATGCAAAACTAATAATAACTAATAACAACTAATAAAACTAATAATAACTAATAAAACTATTAAAAAACCTATTAACTAATAATAAATAAACTAAACTAATAATAATAGTAATAAACTAACTAATAAAAAAACTAAACTAATAACTAGTAATAAATAACTAACTAAATTAATAAAACCAATAGCTAATAATAATAATATAAAAACTAAAACTAATAATAATAATAATAAAACTAACTAATAACTAATAGCAACTAATATAAATTAATAACTAATAATAAACTACTAATAATAACTAAGAACTAAATAATAACTAATAATAAATAATAATAACTAATAATAATAATTAACTAATAACTAAATAATAACTAACTATAAATAATAACTAAGCTAAACTAATAGATAAATTAATAATAATTAATAAAACTAAATAAACTAATAATAAACTAATACTAATAATAACTAAATAACCTAAACTAATAAACTAAGAACCTAAATAAAAACTAATAACAATAACTAACTAAACTAATAACATAAATAAACTACTAATAATAATAAACTAAAACTAATAGCCAATAACTAAATAAACTAAATAAAAAAATTAATAATAATAATAACTAAAACTAATAACTAAATAATTAGTAATAAAATTAATAATAAATAATAATTAATAAACTAATAACTAATAACCTAATAATATTAATAACTACTAATAATAACTAAATAACTAAATTAGACTAATAAAAACTAAAAATAATAAAACTAAAACTAAATATTTATATAAAATTTTAAATACAATAATAAAATGGGACATAAATATATATAATATTTATATAAAATTTTAAACTAATAAGATATTCATGAAATGCATTATAATATATCAAGCATCTCCATTAACTAAAAGAAACTAGTATATTATCTGCTCACAATTCCATGATTTTTTAGTTTTACAATGGGTATCCATTCAACATCCATCAATCTTGTAGGTGGATGACTTAATCACGGCTGTGCCACATTCATCACTCCTGCGTGTGGTCCCCACTTACTTTCCATGTTAGATATAGCCTCACCGAGGATTAGGTCAGGGGTTCCTCGCTTGGCCCGAGCTAGAGATGATGAGTAATTTCAAGATCTTCAATCGATGCCCTCACATTCAAATTATAAAATTACACTCATAACACTCCCTCATATTCCACCGGTCCTATCTATCGCAAAATCAACAATTAAAATGGGTGATGTATGATGGATAACGATTACTGAGAACACTCTTATGAATAATTAAATATTGAATAAATTAAGTAATCGAAAGCATTCTATTGAATCGGGTGTGATATGGATTTCGGTAGTTATTGGTGGCTTTTGTTTGGATAGAGGCTTGAGGAATTGATAAAGGGAGAAATTCTTGAAAAATTATTGCCAAGAAAACCCATGTCATGGAAAGTCGGTGAATGTTTACTAGGGCTTCGCTTCTTTCCCGAAGAGCTCGGTGTCTTTTAGCGGCGGTGGTCGTTGAAGATGCCGCTTGAACGACTCCCTCTTTGCCCCCTGGCGGTTTGTAGTCCGTGTCAGGCTCTTACCTCCCACCCCATTTTCTTCTTGGTTTTCTATTTCCTCGACTACCCTTTCGAATAAATACACTCTTTTTTTACACCCGAAATGCACTCTTTCTTTTGAAAATGGCGTGGCGAAATGCCACTTTCGAGTTAGTTTAACAATAATCCATAGTTTCTTTTATTACCAAGAGCTATATTAAAATATTCATCGCGAGATAATGTTAGAGGCCAAAGTGGTTCTGACTAGCAAATCCCACCATCACCAAAATTACACGTTTTCGTCTCTTAATCTCATCATTCCAACACCCATTCTAAAATTCAATATAAATAGGGAAAAAAAATCTCCCAACCGATTTTTATATTTTTTACAAGATGCACTATCAAATCGTGAATCACCGATCAAAATCTTAGCTTAGTTGATTTAAACATGATATTACAAAATAATTTTGATCAAAATCTTAGCTTCCATTTTCATTCCCAAGGTATTCTACCTCTGGTTTCACTTCCATCCCTTTCTCTTTTTTTTTTTTTTTGGAAAAGATGAGGGCATTTGCCCAATCTCATTCAATAGAGAATAGTTACAAGAAGGAGCCGTATAAAGGAGGAAAAAACATATGAAAAACATTAACACAAAGAGGATTCTTTGATCCAGAGACAAAAAAAAACGTAAAGTTCGGAAGTCAAAAAAAAAAACAAGAGGAAAATAAGCCTCCACGGAACTTAGAGACACAAAATTGAGATATAACTTGAGATATGCAGTTCAGGCGGTTGATGCCACCCGCACATGGTCGATAGATAGAGGGGAATCTCCATAGAGTAGAGAACAAGCTAGCGTGAAGGTAGTGGTAAGGCAAAACTTCCAGTTGCGGGTAACACCATCCGGGGAGGAACCATTAAAGTCTTGAAGGAAAAATGTAAGATACATCATCGCTATGGCTGAAGTGGTTTTATCGATGAATTGTTGTACTCTGTACTCTCGTTATTGTGCGAAAGGTGGGATCCAATGTATCCGATTTTGGAACTCGAACCTTAATTTAAGATTCCATGGATGTTCACATTTTGGCGGTTCTTCCTTGTTTATATTTGTGTCGATGGTTATAATTGCTAGTTTTACGGATCGGTGGTTTAAGTTCTTGTAGAAAATCATTTAAGAGTGAGTGCCCTTGATATCGAAGAGTAGAAATGTTTCTTTTTTGTTAGCTTCACTCATAGATATTACGATCTTTATGCATATCTTTCTTTGATTATCTAAGCTCATTCTTCTTGTCCATAAATGATGTTGTAGGTGGGCGTTTACATTAGTCATCATCTATTTTTTGGTATTGTCCTTTCTCCGCTTTCACGAAATTTTATTGCCATTATTCTAAGTTATAATTTTGAAAAGATAGTTTAGAACATTTTAAAAATATTGTGAAACTCTTTCCCTCTCTAGCTTTGTAAATTCATAGAAAGGCTCCAAGAAATTTGGATATTGTTTGTTTAGTTTGTTTCACTTTGGCTTACATGATCTGAATACTCGGCGTCCACATGTATATTTTAAAATAAATGATTCAATATTTAATTTTCATTATTATGTTAAGCGAGGTTTTGAATCTCACGAAACTTTTACCTTGTATTACTAAGTTTTAGTTCTTCCCTTCGTAAGCGACTTACAACCTTGCCAATCTTCAAGGGCGGTGTTCTGACCTTATCTTGGCTTGTGATCGGTCCTCGAACAGGAATCCTGTCGGCATGGGCGATGGCGATTGAACTATATGGAATGTTTGTGGGGTCAATCCATAGCCACTTAATGCTTACGTGGTGATGTGATTCGATCCCCATCGCCGCGTGTCGGGTGTACCATTTTGGCTTGGAGGTGCGATGATATGTGGGATTCAAAACCATGCGACTTGCTTCTTGTGGAGGAGATAGCTGTGTTAGGGTGTTTGAAGTGAGAGTAAATTGATGGTTTAAAAAGGTGATTGCTTGGGGAGAATATATAGGTTTGGGCTGTAACATTTGTCTGCGGGGTTAAAAGGTGATTGCTTGGCTGGAGAATATATAGGTTTGGGCTAACATTTGTGCTATGTTTGTTTCTTTGTAATGTTAGTATGTTATCTTGCTGTACAGAATATCGAGCTCTGTTGTTGTAATATATATCCATAATTATTGATTTTTGTTGAAGACTTCTTCATAGGTTCATCAGGGCTCTTTTATTTTTGCCGCATTACGCATCTTCATTGTTTATTGTAATCAAATTTTTTATCATGATATATTTTAATTCCATTTAATTTATTCTAAGATAAATGTAATATAAATTATTTTATAACTCATATATTATTTTTATTTTAAAAATAATTAGTGATATATTTTTTTATTGAAATTTAATTGGATTATCTTTACCTAATTAAAAGTTTTCATTGGGGATTACCGCATGCTCCTGTCATGCTTTCCCATTTCTTTTAATTCCTTAAATGAATTTAAAATATAGGCCGGCTCTAGCTAGGCTAGATTTTTGAATTGAGTAAAGATTTGAGTCTAATATTTTGCTCACAAATATCAAGCCTAATAAGTTTGAGCTAAGCAAGCCTACTTAAGGCTAAGTTTTTGGCTGGATCTGTCCGCATAAGCTTGGTAGGTCAAATTTCTCTATTGTACTAGAAATAAAAGAGAGTTTTCTTAGAATTATTATTCTTATGTATATATATATATATATATATATATATATATATATATATATATATATATATATATATATATATATATTAAATGTTTACATAATATATATTAATTTGAATTCAAGTTTTTTTTGGTTGAGATCATTTACACTAAATAACCAAATATTTTTATATATTCAACAAATTTGACTTTTTTAATTACTAAAGAAATTTTTTATGTGTAAACTTGATTATTTCATAAATATTGCTTAATAACGTATAATTTCTGATTTAATATTATTTTATATAATTTTGTAATATAATTAATTTTCATTTTTGTGAGAAGACAGCATAATATTGAAATTGGTTTCATCATTGTTCATAGACTCATAAAATACATTTACTTGTTTATGGTTATATCCTTACTTATCCATCCAAAATTTAAAATTAAAATTCTTCAAAATTACCAACCTTTTTAAAAAGAGTAAAATGATGTAATTTTAAGATATGAGATAGTAGATAAGACACTATGAGATTTCATCTCATTTGGTGATTTTAGATCTTTTTTTTATGATTCTATAAATATCTATAAGTAGAACTTTAATTAATTTATGAATGCTAAAGATATACAAAGATGTAGTTTTAATTTAAGATATAAAATTTATCATTTCATTTAAATATTTGGGAGAATGAATCTATGATCCCATTATTACATTTATATAGTTTATTAAGATGATCAGTTGATCATCAATAACATAAGCACATAAAGAATCAGTGTTCAAGAGACAATCTTAAGTATAATCCATATGATTAGCATTAAAATAGAAATCGTCACAACTACAATAATCTCAAAAAAGAAAAGAAAAAAAAGAAATAATTATCGTGGTAAATTATTGCATAAATATGAAAAAAGTTCATCTCTATCATCATAGTAATGCTTAATTTTTTATTATCCATTCTCTTGATCTTATTATAGCTCTTTAAGCAAGCTATTTAGAGAATCTTGCTTTTATTGAGCAACTGGAGGTTATACGTATAAAGCATTAGCTCTATGATGGAGAATAATAACAAAAGTCTTTGAATAAGGTAAATTTGAGATAATTCAACAACAATAGCAAGCTTTATCTCACTAAGTGGGGTTACATAAAATCATTCGTCTTCATAATATATGTAATTTAATTCAAATATACTAAGTTCATTTTTTATACATCTTAATGTGTTTTTTTGGTAACCTTTCTTATCATAAAATTTAAATCTAAAAGTCATGATTAATTATTATGTAAACCATCTAAGCTTAATTTCTTTAATCTAAATACACTATAGTTATTTATTTGATTTGATTTAATTTAAATACATAATAAAGTCTGATCATCATCTTTCAAAATATATTACATTACATTTTTTTTAATAAATAAAAAAACAAACTAATAAATTTATAAAATTCTCAATCAAATAACCTAAAGTAATTTAAATATATTACATTCTTTTACATTGTATTCCTTTTTCAGATAATCAAATAGTCCCAAATTAAATTTGTTTGCATAAGTGAAAATTCTTTTCTCGATTAGTATTTTTTGTCATTTAAATAAAATAAATAGTTGAATTTCAAAAGATAAACCAACAGCGCCATGATTGAATGGATTTAAATTCAGATAAATTTAATGGTTTCTTATGAGGTATGGTTAGATGTTTTTTAGATAATTATAATATTTAAATAATAACTTGATCTATTAAATGTGAAATGTTAAGTTTAACATTATTTTACTTTAAAATAGGATGAACTTAAAAAGATTAAAAAAGTTATGATTTGCTTTCTTATCATTTCTAAACCATTAAATAATTAATAACTGTATGTGAGTAAATTTGCCATTATTTAGGGATGACATTAAAATAAATTTTAAATATTATTTATAAAATTTTATTTAAAAATTAAATTATTGTTATCATCTATTTAATGATATTATAACATCTAAATATTAAAAATATGTAAAATCTGTTTTTTTTTCTTTATTTATTTTTAAAACATCCCGTCATATTTTTCAGATTTTTAAGATATTATATTATATAATAATGTTAATTTTATGTGTGTATATATATATATATATATATATATATATATATATATATATAATCATAACTAAATACTTCACTTTTATGTACTTAATTTAAATTACAATGTATGAGCTATTCAAACAGAAATTAAATTTTTTCAACCAAATTTTAAGCACCTAACAAAGCATGTAAATTATTAATATGTATTTAATTTAATTCATAATGAATTAAAGATCACAAAATGAAATGATGAATACACCAATAAAATCTCTTAAGTCTATAAATAAGCAGTTAAAAAATTAATATTTCTATAAAAAAAAATCTAACAAAGTACTACATTTTTTTGTTCTTAATTTAAGTACCAATATATAAATAATTTAAGAAACGAAATAAAATACACATTTATATGCATAATTAAAGTCACAATGTAATAGTGATTTCCAGAATATATATATATATATACACACACACAAAACCTTAAAATCTAGTTAGGCACCTCACTTTTTTTATTTATGTATTTAATTTTAAACACAATATATATAAGAAAATTTTATGAAATGATAATATAAAAATAAAACTTTTGAGTGCCTAGAAAAGTGCTTCAAAATTTTATTTTTCCTTAATATCTAACAATGAATTGCCAATGATATTGGTATTGGAAGCATAGACAATATTCATAAACACAAGTATCAATTGAAGAAGTAGAAATGAAGTGATCGTCAAGACAACTAACTAATAGAGATCATCAACATAAAGAAATGACATAGTGAAGAAAAGAATCTAATAAAATTATTTATCAAAATAAAACTTTTACAAAATAAGGAATAATTAAAGGCACATATTTTATAATAAAAAACAAATATTAAAGATCAAAACAAATTTACTTTAATTAACTCTTCGGTCTCTTAGTTGGTTGGTGGGTGGCGTGGTTGGGAACCCCTAAGCGCATTCGATTCTCTTTGGGGTGGAAAGCGCCTGTGCGAAGTTAAGTTGGGGGATGGTGGGATGAATGTGGCATTGACACTGGTAAATTAGTCTAGCGATATCCCCACCCATAAGATGAGTGGTGTTGTGTGATACCATTCCAAAAAATAAAAGTATTTTAAATAATTTATAGCTAGTTTCTTTTTTGGGTTAGTTATTAGTTATTAGAAAGTTTAGTTATTGTTTTAGTTTTAGTTTTTTATTATTAGCTTAGTTTATTAGTTCATTTTATACTTATTATTATTATTAGTTTAGTTTAGTTTTATTTTTTAGTGGTAGTTTATTAGTTAGACTTTGATTGGTTTAGTTTATTGGTTATTAGTTTTAGTTGGTTATTTATTTTATTTTATTAGTTATTGCTATTTAATTATTATTTGTAGTTATTTGTTGGCAGTTAGTTTAGTTTTTATTAGTTATATTAGTTAGTTTTAATTTGGTTATTAGTTATTTATTTTATTAATTATTAGGTTTGTTTGTTATTATTTACTAGTTTATTGGTTGTGTTAGTTATTTAGTATTATTAGTTAGTTTTTTATTACTTATTGGTTTTATTCATTTTATTAGTTTATTGGTTTATTTTATTTAGTTTATTTTTTAGTTTTTAGTTTATTATTTAGTTTGTTATTTTTATTTTAGTTATTTTTATTATTATTTATTATTAGTAGTTATTTTTTGTTATTTTTTATTGTTAGTTTTAGTTATTGGTTATTTAGTTTATTATTGTTTTATTAGTTATTAGTTATTAGTTATTTATTTATTTTTTATTAGTTTTTAATTTTTATTTGTTATTAGTTTTAAGTTATTGTTATTAGATTATTAGTTTGTAGTTTATTTTATTATTGTTAGTTAATTTTAATTTTAGTTATTAGTTTGGTTTGTTTTCTTTTTATTATTATTTTAGTTATGGTTAGTTTATTATTAGTTTTTATTATTTAGTTTTTTATTTAGTTTTATTATTTTTAGTTTATTATTACAGTTTTAGTTGGATTTATTCGTTTAGTTTTTATTATTGGTTATTATTAGTTTATTATTAGTTTTGTTTTTTTATTGATTTATTATTTTAGTTATTAGTTTTATTATTAGGTATTATTATTTGTTATTAGTTTATTATTTTGGTTATTAGTTTATTTAGTTGTTATTAGTTTTAATTTCATTAGTTATTTTATTAATTTTAGTTTTAGTTTTAGTTTTATTAGTTTAGTTAGTATTAGTTTTGGTTATTGGTTTATTATTGGATTTAGTTGGTTATTATTATTATTAGTTTTTATTAGTTTTTACATTGGTTTATTAGTTATTTAATTAGTTTTTATTTATTTGGTTTTTATTAGTTATTAGTTTGTAGTATTTAATTATTTTAGTTATTAGTTTTTTTTGTTATTATTATTAGTTTTTTTTTTATTTGGTTATTATTTTTATTGGTTTTTATTGGTTTATTATTTAGTTTATATTATTAGTTTATTATTTTTTTAATTTTTATTGTAGTTATTAATTTATATAGTTTTATTGGTTATTAAGTTTTTTTATTAGTATATTTTATTTTTTAGTTTTTATTATTATTAGTTATTAATTTTTATTATTAATAGTTTATTATTTTTATTTTTAGTATTAGTTTATTAGTTTTTGGTTATTATTAATGGTTTATTTATTATTTTAATTTGGTTATTTAGTTTGGTTTTTATGTCATATTATTATTTTTTTTATTTTTACATTTATTAGTTTTTTAGTTAGTTTAGTTAGTTTATTGGTTAGTTTTAGTTTATTAGTTTTATTAGTTAGTAGTTATTTATTATTGGTTATTAGGTTAATTATTTTTTATTAGTTATTATTTATTATTTTTTTATTAGTTAGTTGGTTATTAGTTAGTTTTTTTTAGTTTTACATTTTTAGTTTAGTTATTAGGTTTATTATTTAGTCATTAGTTATTAGTTATTTATTATTAATTTATTTTTATTGTAGTTATTTTATTAGTTTTGGTTTTTGTTTATTAGTTAGTTTTGGGTTTATTATTTAATTTTATTGGTTTTATTAGTTATTAGTTAGTTTAATTATTATTAGTTTATTTTTTTTAGTAATTGGTTTATTAGTTTTTAGTTAGTTTTAGTTAGATTATTATTAGTTTTTTGGTTGGTTTAGTTTATTAGTTATTGGTTATTAGTTAAATTTTTAGTTTTTATTATTAGTTTTTTTTTTTTATTATTATTTTTTATTTATTAGTTATTATTTTTATTAGTTATTTATTAGTTTAGTATTATTTATTAGTTTATTTTATTATATAGTTGTTTATTTTATTAGTTAGTTTAGTTATAGTTTATTTTTTTTTATTTAGTTTTATTAGTTTTAGTTTATTAGTTTAGTTTTGGTTTTTTCATTATTATTATTGGTTATTATTTTAGTTATTATTGTGGTTTTAGTTGTATTTTAGTTATTAGTTTTAATTAATTTACATTTAGTTTAGTTATTTGTTTTATTGTTACATTTTAGTTTTTTATTGGTAGTTTTTTTTTATTTTTAGTTATTATTATTTATTTTAGTTTTAGTTTATTTATTGGTTTTGAGTTATTTTAATTTATTATTATTAGTTATTATTAGTTAGTAGTTTTAGTTTATTTATTAGTTTAGTTTGGTTTTATTATTGTTTTATTAGTTTAATTTAGTTATTTATTAGTTATTAATTTTTATTATTAGTTATTTAGTTTTTTAATTTTAGTTATTGGTTAGTTAGTTTATTATTATTTAGTTATTATTAATTATTAGTTTTATTAATTTAGTTTTAGTTTTTATTTGTTATTAGTTTGTTATTTTATTAAGTTTTTGTTATAGTTTTTAGTTTTATTTTAGTTTTTTTATTATTTTATTAGTTTTAGTTAGTTAGTTTTATTAATTTATTATTAGTTTAGTTTATTATTAGTTTTAATTAGCTATTTATTTAGTTTTTTTTATTTTTATTTTATTTTTTTTGGTTTATTAGTTTTGTTAGTTATTATTAGTTATTAGAGTCTAGTTAGTTTTATTTATTAGTTTATTAGTTAGTTTTTTATTTATTGGTTTAGTTATTTGTTTAGTCTTATTAGTTTATTTATTATTTTAGTTGGTTATTAGTTATTTTGGTTTTTTTGGTTTTTATTTGAGTTTTATTATTTAGTTATTGGGTTTCTTTTTTATTAGTTTATTAGTTTTTTATTAGTTGTAGTTTTTTATTAGTTTTATTATTTAGTTTAGTTGGTTATTTATTAGTTTAGCTTATTTTTTTTTTTTTAAGTTATTATTATTAGTTATTATTTAGTTTTTTATTGGATTTATTAGTTTGTGGTTAGTTATTAGTGGTTATTAGTTATTATTAATTAGATTTAGTTTATTAGTTTTAGTTATTAGTTATTATTTTTAGTTTATTATTATTATTTATAGTTGTATAGTAGTTTTTAGATTAGTTTTTTAGTTAATTATTTGGTTTTAGTTTTAGTTAATTATTAGTTATTTTATTTGTTTTATTTTAGTTTATTATTATTAGTTTAATTTAATTTTAGTTATTATTATTAGTCATTATTAGTTATTATTAATTATTATTAGTTATAAGTTTATTAGTTAGTTTTAGTTTATTATTATTTTTTTAGTTTATTAGTTTGTTATTTTTTATTGTTAGTTGGTTTTAGATATTAATTAGTTTAGTTATTTAGTTTTATTATTTAGTTTTAGTTATTATTTATTTGTTATTATTATTTTAGTTGTTTTTTTAAATTATTAGTTATTATTATTGTTTTAGTTTATTAGTTTTAGTTATTACTAGTTTAGTTATTTAGTTTATTAGTTTATTAATTTTATTATTATTTAGTTTTAATTTTTTTATTTGTTTTATAGCTTTTTTAGTTTTATTTTATTATTTTTTAGTTGGTTTTATTTATAGTTAGTTTATTAGTTTTTAATTTATTATTAGTTTTAGTTTATTTTGGCTTAGTAAGTTTATTATTATTAGTTTAGTAGTTATTAGTTAGTTTTTATTGGTTTAATTGGTTATTATTAGTTTTTATTGATTATTATTTTTATTATTAGTTATTTCTTTAGTTAGTATTTTTTATTATTAGTTATTAGTTTAGTTTTATTAGTTTTATTAGTTTATTTAGTAAGTTTATTGGTTTTATTTTTAATTATTAGTTATTAGGTTTAGTTAGTTATTATTTATTAATAGTTATAGTTATTTTTTATTAGTTTATTATTAGTAGTTTATTGGGTTTTAGTTTATTAGTTTTAATTGGTTTTATTAGTTATTATTAGTTTGGTTTATTTATTTTATTAGCTTTATTAGTTTTTTTATTATTAGTTATTTTATTTTTTTTATTAGTTATTTAGTTATTTATTTGTTTTATTAGTTTATTAGTCATTTATTTTATTTTATTTTTATTGGTTTTATTAGGTTTTTTATTATTAGTTATTTATTATTATTATTAATTATTAATTATTAATTTTTGTTATTTATGAATTATTATTTATTAGTTATTAATTGAGTTTAGTTATATTATTTGGTTATTAGTTAGTTAATTTTATTGTTTTTTTATTAGTTATTTATTATTATATTATTTTTTATTATTTATTCTTATTTGGTTAGTTTATTAGTTATTACTTTTATTTATTATTTAGCTATTTATTTTTTGGTTTTTTTATTATTTAGTTATTTTATTTTATTATTATGGTTTTTTAGTTATTTAAGTTTATTAGTTTATTATTTAGATATTTAGTTTAGTTTTGGTTTTTTTAGTTATTTTATTATTTGGTTATTTATTAGTTGTTTATTATTATTTTATTTTGTGTATTAGTTTTATTAGTTATAAGTTTTAGTTTTTTTATTTATTATTTAGTTTATTAGATTTTTATTATTATTAGTTTAGTTTTTTTAGTTTTTTTATTTTTTATTATTATTAGTTTTTAGTTTATTATTATTATTATTATGTAGTTTATATTAGTTTGGTTTTTATTATTAGTTATTAGATTTTTTTATTAGTTGTATTTTATTATTTTATTATTAGTTATTTAATTAGTTATTTATTTATTATTAGTTGGTTTAGTTATTTATTATTTAGTTTTATTAGTTTTTTATTATTAGTTATTATTAATTATTCTTTATTTTATTTAGTTTTTATTATTTATTATTATTATTTTTATTAGTTATTCTTAGTTTAGTTATTGGTTTAATTTTTATTATTTTTTAGTTTTATAGTTATTATTAGTTTTAGTTATTATTTTATTATTTTATTATATTATTTTTATTATTAGTTAGTTATTATTATTTTATAGTTAGTTTATATTATTATTAGTTATGGGCTTAGTTAGTTAGTTAGTTTTATTTATTAGTTAGTTTATTTTATTTTATTAGTTTTATTAGTTTTATTTATTATTTATTATTACTTTTTTTTTTATTAGTTAGTTTTATTTAGTTTATTATTATTATTTAGTTATTATTTTAGTTTAGTTTTTTTTTTGGTTGGTTTTTTAGTTTTTTAGTTTTTTTAGTTTGTTATTAGTTATTTATTTAGTTTTTTAGTTATTAGTTATTATTAGTAGTTAGTTAGTTAAATTTTTTTAGTTTTATTAGTTATTATTAGTTTTTGTTATTTATTTTTTTAGTTTTTATAATTTTGTTGGTTATTAGTTAGTTATTTTATTTGGTTAGTTATTTAGTTTTTTATTAGTTTTATTATTGGTTAGTTATTAGGTTTAGTTAGTTAGTTAGTATTATTGTATTATTATTATTATTATTATTATTTGGTTATTAGTTTTATTAGTTTATTATTTCTAGTTATTTATTAGTTATTATTAGTTTTATTAGTTTTTATTATTAGTTATTATTAGTTAGTTTTTATTTATTAGTTTATTTTAGTTAGTTATTAGTTTATTATTTTTAGTTATTATTTTGTTTTGAATTATTATTAGTTTTTTAGTTTTATTATTTTTATTTACTTAAGTTAGTTTTGGTTTATTATTTAGTTTAGTTTTATTTTTATTATAGTTTATTATTTTTAGTTATTAGTTTTAGGTTTTAGTTGTTATTATTAGTTTAATTTTTTAGGTTCTTATTAGTTGTAGTTTACTTTTTAGTTATTTATTTAGGTTATTATTAGTTATTATTAGTTTGGGTTTTATTATTAGTTAGTTGTAGTTATTAGTTGTTATTTTGGTTATATTTATTAGTTTAGATATTGGTTATTAGTTTATTGGTTAGTTTTAGTTATTGTTTATTATTAGTATTATTACATATTAGATTATTATTAGTTATTGTAGTTTTAGTTGGTTTAGTTATTGTTATTTATTTAGTTTGGTATTTTTTTTAGTTCATTAATTTATTAGTTATTAGTTTTAGTTTTTTAGTTATTAGTTATTGGTTTGGTTATTAGTTATTATTAGTTAGTTAATTATTAGTTATTAATTGGTTAGATTTATTATTTTAGTTTTTTAGTTATTAGTTATTTTTATTATTGGTTATTATTATTTATTAGTTATTACTTTTTTTTAGTTATTGGTTATTTAGTTTAGTTTATTAGTTTATTAGTTTTGATTTTGATTATTAGTTATTATTTTTATTATTATTGGTTTAGCTTTATTAGTTAGTTTATTTATTGTATTTAGTTTGGTTATTTAATTATTAGTTGTTATTAGTTATTAGTTTATTAGTTTTTTTGGTTTAGTTATTATTATTTGTTTGGTTATTAGTTATTTAATTATTAGTTTTTAAGTTTATTAGTTTATTAGTTGGTTAGTTAATTATTTTTTATTTAATTTTATTTATTATTAGTTAGTATTATTTGGTTTCTAGTTAGTTATTAGTTATTTTTTGTTGGTTAGTTTTTTATTAGTTTTGGTTATTTGTTTATTATTATTATTATTATTATTATTATTATTATTTATTATTTATATTATTTATTAATTGATTGGGTTTATTGGTTATTTATTGGTTATTTTGTAGTTTATTGGTTTATTAGTTTATTGGTTATTAATTATTATTATTATTGTTTATTAGTTATTAGTTTTATTATTAATTATTATTATTAGTTTATTATTTTGATTGTTATTTATTATTTTTTATTGTTAGTTTTTGGTTATTTTTTATTATTAGTTAGTATTAGTTATTTTTTATTAGTTAGATATTTACTTATTTTTATTAGTTTAGTTAGCTTAGTTATTATTATTATTTAGTTTTATTTTGTTATTAGTTTTATTTAGTTATTTAATTTTTTTTATTTTATTGTTGTTTATTAGTCTTAGTTAGTTTTTAGTTATTTTATTTTTTATTATTATTTAGTAAATTAGTTAGTTTTTTATTTGTTATTGTTTAGTTATTTATTAGTTAATTTTAGTTATTTTTCATTTTGGTTTAGTTTTTTTTTGTATTTTTTATTTAGTTATTATTATTAGTTTTATTTATTTTTATTATTTTTATTAGTTATAGTTTATATTATTATTAGTTATTGGTGGTTTTTTTATTTTATTAGTAATTATGTAATTAGTTTAGGATTATTGATTAGTTATTTGGTTATTTATTAGTTAGTTTAGTTTATTAATTACTTATTAGGTTTGGTTTTTATTATTAGTTTTATTAATTTTTCTTAGTTATTTATTAGTTAGTTTGTTTATTATTGGTTATTTATTATTTATTTAGTTATTAGTTTAGTTATTTTATTATTTGTTATTATTTTATTAATTTGTTTTATTAGTTTTAGCTAGTTAGTTGGGTTTTTTAGATTTTTAGTTGTGTGGTTATTAGTTATTATTAGTTTAGTTAATTATTAGTTATTAATTTTTAGTTATTACTAGCAATTTTGGTTATTATTAGTTATTAGTTATTATTGGTTATTAGTTTATTAGTTGGTTATTAGTTTAGTTAGTATATTATTAGTTTAGTCTATTAGTTTAGTTTTATTTTTTTGTTGTTTTAATTAGTTTTATTATTAATTGGTTTTATTAGTTTTTAATTAATAGTTTAGTTGTAGTTTTTTAGTTTTGGTTTTTATTGGTTTATTATTATTGGTTATTGGTTATTAGTTAATAAAACTCAAAATAACTTAAAATAACTAATAATAAAACTATATTAATAAAATAAACTAAACGTAATAACTTAATATAACTTAGTTTATTAATGTGTTTAGTTATTTATTTATTATTGGATTAGTTATTATTAGTTTTTTAGTAGTTATTAAGTTTAATTTTGTTCGTCTTTGGAAAATGTATTGAAGTGAAAGTTTATCTTAGCGCCTTGTTGAAATCCTTGTGGCCAGTATTTAAAGTAGAACAAGAAGACTCAGAGTTTTAACGTGGAAGAACCTCGAAGGAAAAAAACTACTAGATAAAACTTCCACTATATTTATTTTTTTACAAATTTCCCGTCTGAGATTACAAAATTGTATATGAGAGGGTCAATGTAGTCAAGTTGGTGGTAGCGATTGCTAGTGGTAGCAGATGATGAGCAATGAAATAATACGTGATGAAGGTCGTCATGATGGAGACCACGGAGAATTGGCGGCGAGGATCTGGCGGTGGTTGACAACGTCAGTGGTGGCGATTGTGTTTGGAGGATTTTCAAGCTTTAGAGCTCTCTCCTCTCTCTTGCTTGGGGTCTCCCTCATATGAGAAATGAGGCTATTTATATAGATTGGAGAGTGGCGTCTCGTAAATACATGCAAAATCGAACCACTCCTCATCTGACTCATGATGATTCCTTGATCATATGATGTATTTTGTGTATTTGAATGAATAAATGAAGTCAAAATTATGAGATTTTGGGCTCGTTAGATCTTTCGTCGAGGCTTCGATTTGATAAACACTTCCATATTTAAGAGCTATTTAGATTTAATTGATATCCCAAAGTTTCTAATGATATTTTAAATGCTTGATCTCGTGGTTTCAAGCGAGGATCAACTTGCTTTTGACATCAAGATTAATGCCAGTAGAATTTTCGGATATCGGTTACCCCATTTTTGGATGACATTATCTCAATCATCAAAATATATATGCTTGAAAATAATAAATTTTTATATTGAGAAAATAGACTAAAATGCGGCCAGAGATGTGTATGTAAAAGGTGAAATTTGAGATTCTGACCCATCCGTCTAGGCAGCGCCGCGATGAGGTTCAGGCGTATCTGGCTCCCATGGTCGCGCCAGCGCGGTATGTACGCGTAAAAAAGTCGTGCGGAAGGGGGGTGGGCAGGAGCGCAGTTGCCAGGCGGGCAGCCGAGCGGCAGAAAGTGGGAAGCAGCGACAAATAAGTGGAGAGCAAGCGGCGGGAGTCATGAGAGCCTGGCCTTGAAGCCCAGTAAGCCCAGGGTTTTTGTCCTTTGACGTTTTACATTTTGGGCGTTTAGCGGGTTTTGCGGTTTAGGCGGTTTTGACGGTTCTCTTTGATTTTTACCTTTTGTCCCATAAATAAAACCAGGGCAAGAAAAGGCTCCTCATATCTTTGGAATGTCCCTTCTTCTTAAGGAGGTCGTTGAGGCGATCAAGGCCGCGGTACATATGTCGTGTCTATGTTTCCCGAAGAAGTCAGCTGTACTCGTTGGACCGGGTTTGGAAGCGATCAAGGCCTGCGGTATATCGTCGTGTCTGATTTTCCCTCGAAGAGGCATCAGCTACTTTCGTCGGACCGTCCGGGTTTGGAGCGATCAAGGCCGCTACATCGTCGTGTCTACTGATTTTCCCTCGAAAAATGTGTCAATTCTCGTCGGACCGTCCGGGTTTGGAAGCGATCAAGGCGCGATACATACGTCGTGTCTACGGTTTTCCTCGAAAGGCGTCAAGTATGTCGTCGGACCATCGGGTTTGGAAGCGATTCAAGGCTGCGGTACATACGTCGTGTCTGATTTTCCCTCGAAGATCAGCTGTACTCGTCGTCCGTTGGAGCGATCAAGGCCAGCATACACGTCGTGTCTGATTTCTCGAAAAGCGTCAATGTACTTGTCGGACCGTCCGGGTTGGAGGTGATCAAGACCGCGGTACATACGTCGTTCCGGTTTCTCTCGAAGCGTCAACCGACCTCGTCGGACCGAGTTTGGAAGCGATCAAGGCCCGGTATCGTCGTTGTTCGGTTTTCCCTCGAAAGATCAAACCTCGTCGGATGCCGGGTTGAGGCGATCCTCAGCGGCGATAGCGAGGTTGTGGCGATGCCCAATGATGGTGGCGGCGATAGTGGTCGGCGGTGGCACGATGCGTGGTACGCCCAGCAACGTGTCGCAACAACTAATGATAGTCAATAGTAGCCGTCAGTAGTCAGTGAGATATGAGCGATGGTAAACCAGAGATTACAGCGATATGGTGCGGTAGCGGCAACGGTGTTAGCGAAGAGGTAGTAGCGGCATATGAGTCAGCAATGCTGAGCGTCAGTAATGATAAAAATAGCAGCAAACGGAGACCAGCCGATAATAGCGATGTGTGGCGGTAACCAACCAGCGAGATATAGTATGAAGTGGTAATGTCGGCGGTGTGCAGGCGATAAATAGCAGCGTAATCAGCCAGAGCCGGCGTAGCCAGCGGTAGTGCAATGATAGCGGCGGCGTAATCGAAATTAGCGATGGCATCGGTAGTCGGCGAGGATGGCGTGAAGATTGATGGTGATAGTTCTGAGGTTGGCGAAGGTGATGATCTTTGACTATCCAGGTTGTTTGAGTGTGACTCAATGGCGCTAACATATGAAAGAAGGTCGAATTGAATCCGTTGAGATTTTGACCCATCGAGGTTATTTGTCAAGTGTTACGATAACATGCTATGGAAGAGGAATTGAATGAAGATTTTTGTCCCATCAGGTTGTTTGTCAGTGTGACTCGATGATTAACTTATGAAAGAGAATTAATTGAATCCGTTGAGGATTCTTGACCCATCCAGGTTGTTTGTCGAGTATTACCCGATGATGTTAACATGTGTGGAAGAGGTGGGAAGTCCACCAAGGACCTTTGACCTATTATCGTAGGTTGTTTGTCGAGTGTCTTGCTCGATGGCGTTAACATATGGAAGAGGTGTGGAAGTCCACCAAGAACCTTTTGACTATCCTAGGTTGTTTGTTAGAGTTTTTGCTCGATGACATTAACTGTATGGAAGAGTGGTATTGAATCTGGCGAGATTTTTGACCCATCCGAGGTTGTTTGTCGAGTGTTTGCTCGATGGCGTTAACACTGTGTGGAAGAGGTGGGAAGTCCACTGACCTTTTAACCTATCTAGGTTGTTTGTCGAGTGTTTGTTGATGGCGTTAACTGTATGGAAAGAGGTCGTGAAGTCCATCAAGAACCTTTTGACTATCCTAGGTTGTTTGTCGAGTTTTTTGCTTGACATTAACGTATGGAAGAGGTCGTATTGAATCCAGAACTTTTGACCCATCGGTTGTTTGTCGAGTGTTTGCTCGATGGATTAACCATGTGAAAAGGCCATGCGAAGTCCACTGGACCTTTTGACCTATCTAGGTTATTTGTCAGTGTTTGCTCGATGGCGTTAACACTGTGGAAGAGGCCATGGAAGTCCACCAAGGACCTTTTGACCTATCACGGGTTGTTTGTCGAGTTTTCGATGACATTAACCTATGGAAGAGGTCGAATCAAAACATCCATTTATGGTTGTAGCCAAAGTTGCTCCCTTAACCTATTTTTCCATGAGTATGATTGGAAAATCATAATTGCAAAGGTATGTCTCTCAATATTGAAATATCTTCCAACTTTGACTTCTTTCTTGGGATGATAATCGATTAGATGCTTACCATATTAACATGGAATCTTCGAGATTAAAAGTTGCCCCAGTTAAACCAGAAGGAACTAAGTTTGATGAATCTTCATTCTTAAACTCCAAAAGCTTGAAATGCTCCACCTCGATGGTGGTTTTGATCTTCATTGAGAAACTTGGTGCTTTAAGATGAAAAATGGGAATCAAAGCTTCCCAGGCGTAAACATTTGCGTCTTTGAAGAATGTCAGCAGTAGAGTGAAAGTTTACGCCTTTAAATTTTGTGACGTGAAATCCAGACACACACAGATTTAAAATTTGAACATTAATGCGTGGAAAATCTCGAAAAACTGTGCTTGATAAAAAGAACTATATATTTGTTTAGTACAAGTTTCCGATCACGGGATTACAAAATTGTATATGAAGACAACAACTATATGTAGTCAAGTTGTGGTAGATTGCTAGTGATAGCAGATGATGGTGAACAAGAAGCTTGGCGATGAAGGTGTCATGATGGAGCAACGGGAGAGACGGTGAGGATGTGGCGGTGGCCTGGCGGCGGCGTGTGGTTGACGTCAGTGGTGGCGATTGTGTTTGGAGGATTTTAGCTTTAGAGCTCTCTCCTTCTCTTGGGGTTTCACTCATGAGGAATGAGGGATATTTATAGATTGGAGAGAGTAGCGTCTACAATACATGCAAAATGAACCACTCCCTCCATGGACGGCTCATGATTGATCATATGATGTATTTTGTGTATTTGAATAAATGCAAATTATAAGATTTGGGCTTAGAGATGGGCTCTCGAGGCGCTCGATTTACTATAAACACTCCATATTTAAGAGCTATTTAAGGATTTAATTGATATCCCAAATTTTTTTAATGATATTTTAAGTGCTTGATCTCGACTTGTTTCAATCGATGATTTGCTTTTAACATCATTTGTCTTAGAATTTTTTGAGTCATATCAAATTTAGTTAGTTTTATTTAGTTATTAGTTTCATTAGTTATTTGGTTATTTATTTATTAGTTATTAATTAGTTTTTATTTTAGTTATTATTAGTTTAGTTTAGTTAATTTAGTTTTTAGTTATTATAAGTTTAGTTAGTTTTAGTTAGTTTAGGTATTAGTTTATTAGTTATTTATTAGTTAGTTTTATTTAGTTTTATTATTATTGATTTAGTTATTTATTTTTTTGGTTTATTATTGATTAGTTTTTTAGTTTAATTTAGTTAGTTTTATTGGGTTATTTAGTTTTTTGGTTTATTATTATTAGTTTTATTAGTTATTTTTATTAGTTTAGTTATTAGTTTAGTTAGTTATTACTTTTTTACTTATTTTGTTGTTATTTTATTAGGTTTTAGTTAGTTATTATTTAATTATTTAGTTTATTAGTTATTTGGGTTTTAGTTTACTAGTTATTAGTTAATTTAGTTATTATTTTTTGGTTATTAGCTAGTTATTTAGTTATTAGTTTTAGTTTTAATTTTAGTTAGTTATTTAGTTATTTAGTTTTTTATTATTAGTTTTATTAGGTTTTATTTGGTTAATAGTTATTGGTTTTAGTTATTTATTTATTAGTTATTAGTTATTATTAAGTTTTACTATTAGTTAGTTTTATTGGTTAGTTTTAGTTAGTTTATTATTATTACTTATTAGTTAAGTTATTATTATTGGTTTTTATTAGTTAGTTATCATTAGTTAATTTTAGTTTATTAGGTTTTTATTGGTTATTGTTGGTTTTAATTATTGGTTATTAGTTGTTTAGTTGGTTATTTATTAGTTTATTGGTTATTAGTTATTTTTATTATTAGTTATTATTATTAGTTTTATTAGTCGGTTGGTTTTTTATTGGTTTTGGTTTTATTATTAGTTTTGTTGGTTAATAGTTTATTATTTAGTTATTAGTTTTATTATTAGTTTTTTATTAGTTAATTTAGATATTAGTTTATTAGTTTTTATTAGTTAGTTTAATTATTTGTTTAATTTATTATATTAGTTTAATTTAGTATATTTATTTTATTAGTTAGTTTATTATTAGTTGGTTATTAGTTCTTAGTTTAGTTTTTTTATTAATTAGTAAGTTAAGTTATTAGTTAGTTATTAGTTAGGTTTATTACTTTATTACTTTGGTTATTAGTTATTAGTTAGTTTATTAGTTTTAGTTATTTAATTATTAGTTAGTTATTTGTTAAGTTATTGGTTATTAGTTATTTATGTTTAGTTATTAGTTTAGTTTAGTTAGTTTTTTTAGCTTAGTTTGCTTAGTTAGATTATTTAGTTTTAGTTATTATTATTAAGTTATTAGTTTAATAGTTTTGTTAGTTTTATTAGTTTAGTTTTTTTTTAGTTTGGTTTAGTTTTTTAGTTTTATTTATTTCTTATTATTTATTTATTTAGTTGGTTGTTATTAGTTATTATTAGTTTTTTATTAGTTAATTATTAGTTAGTTAGTTTTTTTATTAGTTAGTGGTTTAGTTATTATTTTATGTTTTTTATTTATTATTAGTTTAGTTTTAGTTATTTATGGTTCTTATTAGTTTTTAGCTTATTAGGTTTATTATTTAGTTTATGTTTAAGTTTTTTGGTTTTATTATTTATTAATTATTAGTTTAGTTATAATTATTAGTTTTAGTTTTATTATAAGTTATTTAGTTTAGTTATTAGTTATTATTATTTTAGTTATTTATTAGTTATTAATTTAGTTTATTAGTTAGGTTTTATTAGTTATTAGTTATTTATTAGTTTTTTTTATTTTTTAGTTATTTACTTATTAGTTAATTATTTTAGTAGTTATTATGTTTAGTTAGCTATTTTATTAGTTTATTTATTAGTTATTGGTTATTAGTTATTAATTTTAGTTTTAAGTTTATTAGTTTCATTTAGTTATTATTAGTTTTGTTTTTTGGTTTAGTTATTATTTTAGTTTTTTGGGTTTTATTATTTAGTTATTATTTATTAGTTAGTTAGTTATTATTATTATTAGTTTTTATTATTAGTTTAGTTATTAGGTTTTATTAGTTATTTGTTTATTAGTTTGTAAGTTTTTATTAGTTTTATTAATTTTATTAGTTATCATTTAGTTTTTTTAGGTTTTATTATTATTATTATTATTATTATTATTATTTAGTTATTAGGTTTTAGTTAGTTATTATTTATTAGTTTTTAATTTATTAGTTTTTTAGGTTTTATTAGTTATTACTTATTATTAGTTAGTTTTAGTTTTAGTTTTTGGGATTTTTAATTATTATTTATTAGTTATTTAGTTTTTATAAGTTTTATTTAGTTATTAGGTTTTTTTTAGTTAGTTTTATTTAGTTTATTATTATTATTAGTTAGTTTTTTATTTTATTAGTTGGGTTTTATTTAGTTAGTTTAGTTTATTATTAGGTTTAGTTATTATTAGTTTATTAATTATTATTTTTATTAGATTGATTAGTTTTTTAGTTTTTTTTTTATTATTTTAGGTTTATTATTATTATATTATTAGTTTTTTTTATTATATTATTAGTAATTATTTGTTTTATTTGTTTTTTGTTATTTATTAGTTTTATGGGTTATTAATTAGTTTTAGATATTAGTTAGTTATTAGTTTTGTAGTTATTAGTTTTTTAGGTTTAGTTTATTAGTTATTTATTATTAGTTATTTGTTTACTAGTTTAGGTTTTTTAGATTTTATTAGTTATTATTATTGTTTAGCTTTTTTGGTTTATTATTAGTTAGTTAGCTACTAGTTAGTTTTAGGTTAGTTTATTATTATTTATTATTAGGTTTATTATTTATTGGTTCTTTTGGGTTTTTTAGATTTAGTTTATTTATTATTAGTTTTTGGTTATTATTATTAGGTTATTATTATTATTAGTTATTAGTTACTATTAGTTTTATTATTGGTTAGTTTTATTAATTTATTGGTTATTAGTTATTAGTTTAGTTTTTTATTTTGTTATTATTACTAATTTTTTGGTTAGTTAGTTGTTAGTTATTAGTTTAGTTATTTAGTTATTATTAGCTTAATTATTATTAGCTTTTATTATTATTAGGTTTTAGTTAATTGTTATTATTGGTTAAGTTATTAGTTTATTATTAGTTATTAGTATTGTTTTATTGGTTATTTATTAGATATAGTTAGTTTTATTATTAGTTATTATTATTATATTATTTATTAGTTTAGTTTATTATTATACTATTAGTTAGTTGTTATCGGTTTTATTAGTTGGTTATTGTTCTCTTAGCTATTAATTTTATTATTATTTATTAGTTTTTTATTTATTGGTTTTTATTGGTTAATATTGGTTTTGGTTTTTTAGTTTATTAGTTATTATTAGTTTATTATTAATATTATTATATTTTTTATTAGTTATTAGTTTATTAGTTTTTTTTATTATTTTAGTTTATTATTAATTTTTTTATTATTAGTTTATTAGTTATTATTATTATTATTTTTAGGTTATTATTTTATTATTAGTTTAGTTTTTTTGTTTTATTATTATTATTAGTTTTAGTTAGTTTAGTTTTTTAGTTTATTAGTTTTTTTGGTTTATTATTTATTTTTATTTTTTAGTTTATTATTTAGTTTTTATTATTATTATTAGCTTTTTATTATTATTATTATTATTATTATTATTATTAGTTTAGTTTAGTTTATTGGGATAGTTATTAGTTAGTTAATATTTATTATTATTATTAAGTTTAGTTTTATTAGTTATTTTTGTTTTATAGTTTGGTAGTATTATTTATTATTGGTTTAGTTATTATTAGTTATTTAGTTTATTATTAGTTATTAGTTACTATTATTAGTTAGTTAGTTAGTTTAGAGATTAGTTATTTATTTCATTTATTATTATTAGGTTTAGGTTTAGGTTTAATTATTAGTTGGTTTTGGTTTAGTTATTTAGTTATTAGTTAGTTAGTTTAGTTATTTTTTATTTATTAGTTTATTATTATTAGTTATTTTTTTAGTTATTATTGGTTTAGTTTATTATTTGGTTTTATTATTAGTTTTTTTAATTTTGTAGTTTATTAGTTTATTAATTTTTTAGTTAGTTATTATTATTATTAGGTTTTATTGGTTTATTTTTTATTATTATTATTATTATTTATTATTATTATTATTATTATTATTATTTATTTATTGGTTTTTTAATTTTGGTTAGTTAGTTTATTACTTTATTATTATTAGTTAGTTATTTTATTATTTAATTAGTTATTATTTTTTACTTATTAGTTATTTAGTTATTAGTTTTTACTTTTTATTATCTAGTTATTATTAGTTATTTAGTTTTGTTCTTTTGATAATATTATTAGTTTTTTTTATTAGTTAGTTTATTATTTTCTATTATTTTGGTTATTTTTTATTTAGTTTAATTGGGTTTTAGTTATTATTATTATTTTTATTGGTTTTAATTGTTATTATTAGTTTTATTATTAATTTTAACTAGTTTTAGTTTATTTATTAGTTATTAGTTTTATTAGTTTAGTTTTTTTGGTTATTAGTTATTATTAGCTTAGTTATTAGTTTAGTTTTTTGGTTATTATTAGTTTAGATATTAGTTTATTAGTTATTAGTATTTTTTTGGTTTTCAATTATTAGTCTTTATTATTAGTTGGTTTTTAGATTATTAGTTAGTTATTATAGTTATTTATTTATTATTTAGGTTTATTAATTAGTTTAGTTAATTTAATTATTAGCATAGTTTTATTAGTTTTTAGTTAGTTATTTAGTTTATTATTTATTATTAGTTATTAATTTATTAGTTATTTATTATTATTACTTTTATTTATTATTTTAGTTATTATTAGTTTAGTTTATTATTTATTTTTAATATTAGATATTATTTAGTTATTATTATTAGTTATTAGTTTGTTTATTACTTATTATTTATTTATTAGTTTATTAGTTTATTTATTATGTTTTATTAGTTATTTAGTTTATTTTTTATTAGTACTATTTATTAGTTATTAATTTAGTTTATTAGTATATTATTTTTTTGGTTAATTTATTTTTATTTTTAATTATTTATTAGTTTAGTTATTAGTTATTGGTTATTAGTTTTAGTTAGTTTATTTATTTATTTATTAATTATTATTAAGTTATTATTATTTGTTAGTTATTACTTTTTTTAGTTTATTATTATTGGTTAGTAGTTATTAGTTTATTAGTTATTATTAGTTATATTAGTTTAGTTTGGTTATTAGTTATTTAGTTAGTTAGTTGGTTATTATTGGTTATTATTAGTTAGCTTTTTTATTAGTTTTTTTATTTATTGTGGTTTCTTAGTTAGTTTTATTAGTTATTAGTTAGTTAATTTATCATTTATTTATTTAGTTATTTTTGGTATATTATTTTTTTATTAGTTGGTTTAGTTATTAGTTGGTTATTATTATATATTATATTAAGTTTTATTTTAGTTTATTAATATTATTATTATTATTATTATTAGTTTATTATTATTATTATTATTAGTTTATTATTTTTTAGGTTTATGTTTATTAGTTTTTGGTTATTAGTTGTATTGGTTTTGATTTTTTAGTTATGAGTTTATTTATTATAAGTTATTAGTTTATTTATTAGTTATTTATTAGTTTAGTTTTAGTTAGTTAATATTATTATTAGTTTAGTTATTAGTTTATTATTAGTTGATTAGTTTTATTAGTTAGTTAATTTATTAGTTTAATATTTGTTTATTAGTTTACTATTTTAGTTTTTAGTTAGTTATTTAGTTATTATTGGTTATTAGGTTAGTTATTAGTTTTATTATTATTGGTTATTAGTTATTATTGGTTAGTTGGTTTTTTAGCTATTAGTTATTAGTTATTAGTTAGTTTTTTGGTTTATTACTTTATTATTGGTTGTAGTTAGTTATTTATTAATTAGTTAATTTTATTAGTTTATTATTTATAGTTTATTAGTTTATTAGTTTATTAGATTTTTTTGGGTTTTCTAGTTATTAGTTTTATTTTTGCTATTGGGTTTTAGTTTATTAGTTTAGGTTTAGTTTTAATTTTACTAGTTTTATTATTATTTTTTTGGTTAGTTATTAATTTTATTAGTTTTATTAGTTATTATTAGTTTATTAGTTTAGTGATTATTATAATTTACTTAATATTATTATTAGTTTTTTATTAGTTAGTTAGCTTATTATTTATTAGTTATTAGTTTATTAGTTTAACTATTATTAGTTACTTAGTTATTAGTTTATTAGGTTATTAGTTTAGTTTTTTAGGTTTACTATTAGTTTAGTTAGTTATTAGTTTTTATTAGTTAGTTTATTGGTTATTAGTTTAATTATTAGTTAGTTTATTGGTTTATTTATTTTATGGTTTTGGTTATTAATTTAGTTTTATTAGTTTTATTTAGTTATTGGTTTATTAGTTTTTTTTAGTTGGTTAGTTTATAACTTTATTGGTTTAGTTTATTATTAGTTAGTTTAAATAGCTATTAATTATTAGGTTTAATTATTATTAGTTAGTTATTTAATTAGTTTTTAGTTTAGTTATTAGTTATTATTATTAGTAGTTTTATTAGTTTTATTTGGTTGGTTATTAGTTGGTTTTTTAGTTTATTGGTTATTAGTTGTGTTAGTTTATTTAGTTATTAGTTGGTTATTAGTTTTAGTTTTTTTAGTTTAGTTAATTTTAGTTAGTTTGTTTAGTTTTAGTTTTTTAGTTATTAGTTAGTTTGTTTGTTTTTAGTTTAGTTAGTTTTATTAGTTTTTTTATTTGTTTATTTGGTTATTAGGTTTAGTTATTAGTTTAGTTTAGTTAGTTAGTAGTTTATTAGTATTTATTAGTTGGTTATTAGTTAGTTTAGTTTTTAGGTTTAGTTTAGTTATTTATTATTGGTTATTAGTTATAAGTTTTAGTTATTGTTATTAGTTTTATTTATTTATTATTATTTATTTAGTTTATTAGTTTTTAGTTTAGTTTTAGTTATTATTATACTATTAGTTTTGTTTATTAATTTATTTAGTTAGTTATTAGTTTAGTTATTAGTTTTATTAGTTATTATTAGGTTATTAGTTTTATTATTAGTTATTAATAGTTTAGTTAATTTAGTTAGTTTTATTATTAGATATTATTTTATTAGTTTTAATTTTTGGTTATTATTATTTTTTTATTATTTTAGTAGTTTTAGTTTTTTGGTTATTATATTAATTTAGTTTTTTTATTAGTTTTTTATTATTTTTTGGTTTTATTTGGTTATTTAGTTATTTTATTAGTTTTTTATTAGTTATTATTAGTTTATTGGTTTAGTTATTATTATTATTTAGTTATTATTATTATTAGTATTATTATTATTATTATTACTATTATTATTTATTTTTAGTTAGTTATTATTTATTAGTTATTAGTTTATTGGTTTAGTTATTATTAGTTAGTTATTAATTTATTAGGTTATTAGTTTAGTTTTTTTGGTTTATTATTAGTTTAGTTAATTATTGGTTTTTTATTAGTTAGTTTATTGGTTATTAGTTTAGTTATTTTTAGTTTATTAGTTTAATAGTTTTATTAGTTGGTTTATTAGTAATTAGTTTAATTATTAGTTAGTTTATTAGTTTATTTATTTTATTACTTTTAGTTATTAGTTTAGTTTTATTAGTTTTATTTAGTTATTAGTTTATTAGCTGTTTTGTTGGTTGGTTTATAAGTTTTTTAGTTTAGTTAATTAGTTAGTTTAGTTAACTATTGGTTATTAGGTTTAATTATTATTAGTTAGTTATTTAATTAGTTTTTTAGTTTAATTATTAGTTAATATTATTATTAGTTTTATTTAGTTAGTTATTAGTTAGTTTTAGTTTGGTTTTGGTTATTGGTTAGTTAGTTTTTTTTGGTTTATTAATTGGGTTCTTTTATTAGTTAGTTTTATTAGTTTTATTAGATTATTAGGTTTAGTTATTAGTTTTTATTAGTTAGTTAGTTTTATTAGGTTATTAGTTTTTATTTAGTTGTTATTATTGTTGCTCAAAATCTTGAAATATTTTACATTATATTTTTTAATAAATAAAAAATAAACTAATAAATTTATAAAATTCTCAATCAAATAATCTAAATTAATCAAATATATTACATTCTTTCTACATTGTATTCCTTTTCAGGCAACCAAACAATCGAAATTAAAATGTTTTGCATAAGTGAAAATTCTTTTCTTGATTAGTATTTTTTTATTTAAATTAAATAAATAGTTGAATTTCAAAAGATAAACCAACAGCGCCATGATTGAATGGATTTAAATTCAGATAAATTTAATGGTTTCTTATGAGGTATGGTTAGATGTTTTTTTAGATAATTATAATATTTAAATAATAACTTGATATATTAAAAATATGTAAAATATGTAAAATCTGTTTTTTTCTTTATTTTTAAAACATCCCGTCATATTTTTCAGATTTTTAAGATATTAGATTTTATTTTTTTTATTATATTACATAATAATGTTAATTTTAATTGATTTTAACAAAATTTACCTTGAATGCAGAATAATAATCGATTAAATTTAATATATCATATTTGTATATATATATATATATATAATATAAATTTAAAAATATTACTTTTTTGATTGATTCTAATTAAATTTAACTTGATTATATAATATAATAATAATAATAATAATATATTTATATCTTTTCATAAATTTTATATTTCTCATGGAATTTAAATATATATTTAATTATTTTACATTTCATGTTTATATACATCAATTCTATAAATGTATCTTTCTTTTACATTTTAACATTTAAAATGCATCGATATTTTTCTTATAAGATATTTTTTTAGCATCGTGATAATCAATAATATTGACTCAAATGTGATATCCCATTTATAGCTTGTTTGATAAATTTTTATATTTTGAATTTCTAAGTTATTCTCTTTATGAGCAGTATTATTATTATTTAGATGATTATTTAAATCTAATTCTTGTGCTTTCCAATTATCGTATTCATTTGATTGTATTTTAAGCAATGGAACAAATATATAAATCAACATCCATCATGTCATTTGTATGCCAAATATTTTTTTGCTTTATGTTAAAATAAAAAATTATCAAACATATTTTTATTTTATTTTAAAATTATATATATATATATATATATATATATATATATATATATATATATATATAAAGTAGTCCCAAATAATCTCTTAGAGTGTAATAATTAATTTTATTATTTTATTTTTCCATTAAAATTTTAAAAATAACAACTAATTATATATTTTTTATTATTTATTTTAAAACTAAAATTAATAAAATATCAAATATATTTTTATTTTCACATAAAACAAAAGAAAATAAAAAAAAAAATAAAAAATGATCCCAAACAGCCCCTTCACTTTTTATTATGAATTCAATTTAAGTCACAATGTATTAAAATTTTATGAAATTGTCAATACACTAATAACCACATGCTTATAAGTTCTTTATAAAATACTTTGGCGCTTTAATTGTATGTAATTCAATTCAAGCAACAATGTATGAGCTATTTAAAATTATATACATATAAAATCTTTTACTTCAATTTTATGTGTAATTTAAGTTCTTTATAAAATACTAACAAAACTAAGTACTTATCTTTCTATTAGTTATTTAGTTTAAGCCATGACATAGTAAAAAAATTGATTATACCAATAAAATTTCAAATATCTAACAAAGTTACTTCAAGAATTTTATTTTTTTATAAAATGCCTACCAAAATAATTCACTTTTTTTAAAGCTTAATTTAAGTCCCAATATAAGAGATATTTTAAGTGTATATATATATATATATATATATATATATATATATAACTAAATACTTTACTTTTATGTAATTTAAATTACAATGTATGAGCTATTTAAACAAAATTAAATTTATCAACAAAATTTTAAGCACCTAACAAAGCATGTAAATTATTAATATGTATTTAATTTAATTCATAATGTTTTAGAGATCACGAAATGAAATGATGAATACACCAATAAAATCTCTTAAGTCTCTAAATAAGTAGTTAAAAAATTTATGTTTCTATAAAAAAATCTAACAAAATTACTACATTTTTTGTTCTTAATTTAAGTATCAACATATAAATAATTTAAGAAAGAAATAAAATACACATTTATATGCATAATTAAAGTCACAATGTAATAGTGATTTCCAGAATGATATATATATATATACACACACACACAAAACCTTAAAAATCTAGTTAGACACTTCACTTTTTTATTTATGTATTTAATTTTAAACACAATATACATAAGAAAATTTTATGAAACAATAATATAAAAATAAAACTTTTGAGTGCCTAGAAAAGTGCTTCAAAAAATTTTTCTTTAAAATATCTACAATGAATTGCCAATGATATTGGTTTAGCATAGACAATATTCAAAAACACAAGTATCAATAAAGAAGCCTAGTACAAGTAGTGAAGCGCATCGTCGAAGACAACTAACTAATAGATCATCAACATAAAGAAATGATATAGTGAAGATAAGAGACAGGAGTTGTTAAATAGATAAGAGTATGTTCTAGTGGTATATGATCTGCAGAAAAACAAGGAGGCTAGTGCCTACAATCAACAATATAGATGTGTATCTCACACAAGGATTAACCAAAAATCAAAAGATTGAGGAATATGTCATCCGGTGTTTAATAAAGATTAGGATTTTTTTCTACAAAATGACTAGTGATGCACTTCACTTTTTTATGTGCATAATTTAAGTCACAATACAAGAGTGATTTAATGAATGATATATATAACAACAAAACTATAAACTCCAACTAAACACTTCACTTTTTATATGTTTAATTTAAGTTACAATATATGAGCGTCATGTTTATTAAATGATATATATACACACACATACATACCAACAAAAGCGTTTTTTATTTTGTAAATATAAGTCACAATATACTAAAATTTTATGAAATGATGAATATACTAATAAAACCTCGAATACCTAAAAAGTACTTTTAAAACTTTATTTTTATAAAAAACTAACAATGAATGGCAATGATATCGGATTATCGACATCAAAGAAACATAGATAAGATTATTAAACACAAGTATCAATAGAATAAGGTAGTAGAGAATCTGCAAAGAGTCATTGAAGAGCATTAATATAGATCATCAACAGAGAATGGCATAGTGAGGACAAGAGACATGACAAGTTGTCACTAAAGAATATAGGCATTCAATGGTGTAGGATCTAGGCCAAGTGCCCCTGATCAACAATGGAGATGTGAATCTCACATAGGGATTAAATAGAGCACAAAAGGATGACAATTATAGCGTGGCGTAAATAAAGATTAAAGTTTGAGGAATATGGAATCACAAGTGTTTAACAAAGATTATGAGAATACTAGGCCATAGCTCAAATATCATATTAGAAGGAGAGAATTGTGAAGGATTTGAATTGCCTTGCTAATACAAGCATATATATGTACATAAACATAGGGAAAAAAGAGAATAATAAAATATAATATAATATAAATATCTTTAATAATGAGGTATTATTATAATAAAATATGATGCAAATTACTATTATAAATAATTTAAGTCATGAGCCTATTTAGATCGACAACAATTTCAATCTCTAAAACTTTTAAATTTATTTAAGATTGTTTTGGCATTGACCTTCTTAATCAATCGTGCCAAATAACTTGGTTCAATAGCTAATCAATGATCTCAATTGATCATCAAATAATACCACAATCAAAATTGACATTGATTTTCAATCAATATTGCATTCCATAGGCAATAAATGGTCCAATCAAAACATCAAAGAGTAATTTTGAGTATTTTTAAAATACTTTATTTTCAAAATGATAATAATATTAAAAAAATTGTTAAATAAATATATTTTTAAAATAAACAACAACCAAAATTGATCGGTAAAAGTATTTTTTTTTTTAATTTATGTAACCAAATGATATTATTTTAAAAACTCAAAAAATAATTTTTTTGATAGTTTGAATATTTTTTAAAATAAATATCATCAAATATTTTTTATTTCGAATCAAATTATAAACAAAATAAAATAAAATAAAACAAAAAAGATCCCAAACAATCTCTTATTTTGTATTATTATTATTTTCTCTAATAAGATACTTACTTGTAGTTGTGGAATTAGAATTTAAATTTAGGAGGCAAATTTTTATTTATTTTTTGTAAAATGCATAATTGTGGGAGAATTTAAGAATAAATTTTGATACTAAACATGATTATATAGGATTTTTCTCAAAACTGTTTATTTTACATTTAATGTGCATTATTTTGCATCTTAGGGATTTGCTAGTGGAAGCCTTGATGCAGATGCATCCTCAGTTATTAGAGCATTTGCTTCGCGTGGTCTCGAGCTATTTGTTGCTCAGTCTTACAGTAAAACCTTGGGTTATATTCAGAGAGAATTGGGGCTATTAACGATTAGTGCTATTTAGGTTAAAATACTGGCTTTCCTCCCTCCCACCTTGGCGTTTTCTGCTTCTAGTCGGCGAAGGTAACCCTCGTCTTTCCTTCAAGTATCACCTTGCTTGCAATTTTCTTGTCTAAATCCGTGAATCCTTCTACAGGCCGCGTTCGAAACCCTCATCTTTCTACTCCACTGCTGCAGTTGGAGTCAAGAAGGAACGAAGTCTGAACTCCGAAGGTAACTCGTTTCCTCTCATTCTACATCACTGAATCACTACTTTACGTGCTTCTGTGGGTTTTGCTTGCGGATTTGAGTGGGATTTAAGCTGGATTCGACTGTGTAATCAATTAGGGGTGTCGATTACTGATTGAGGAGAGCATCAGGGCTTCCATCTAGGATTTTCTACTTACATTGATGGCCTTTTCTCAGCTTTCTCCTCTAGCTATGGTCGAAGGTTTTCTACATTGAAATCTCCTCCATCACCAAACTCTCTTGACAGCCCATTCAGTAAAATCAAGCAACCTCTCTTCACAATTTTCTCTTCGGTGGTCTTATGAATACAAATGCTCATCCTCACTCCTCGACGCTCGTCCCTGTTCACATTTCTAGATTCTTCTGCTTATTTCGTAGCATTTCCCTCTCTAAACTCTTCACGTTCTCTCTTTGATGGAGTTTCCCGTTCTTCTATAGTTGTCTATGGTTCCGCAACCAGCATGAACTGGAAAAATGTACCCACCTCTCGAGTTTCAGCCTCAAACAATTTCAATCACCTTGATGTGCATAGTTGTTCTTTAAAATCTATGAATAGATAATCTTCCTTTATATAGTCATTTTTTGGAATTTGTGTTGGTCATTTGATTATAAGTAGGATCCTCTTCCTTTAAAGTTAGCTTTTATTTCATTATGATGAAAGCCGGCTTCTATTCCTCTTCCTTTTGGCTTCCATGAGCCTTACCAGTGGCCTTCTTTATTCCTCCCCTCCCTCTCTGGATAGACAACTCGATGGGGCTTCTTTGAAGGATGAAGTTAGTTCTAAAAGCGATGGCCATGAAGCTTTTGGAGAAGGCGAAGAGCTAATAGCATACTGGCAAAGGAAAGCTTGATCTTCTCTAATGTTGAGATAGCCTCCGATAGAATAAGAAAGTGGCATGGATGCTCGGCGCTCATTGGATTACGGGAAGGCTTCCCATCTTGTGACGGTAGGCGATGATGAGGTTAAACTAGATGATCAGAACAAAGTATTTCTTGAGTTTATCTGAGACCCTATCACTACAGTTAAGTCCCTCTTTTAATTGATTAAAGTGTTTCTTCTTTTGAATCTCCTATTTTTAGCTAAATTCATTGTGTTCTCTCTTGAAGCGATGCCTTATGAGAGACCGATGACTTTGGTGAAGGCTCATTCCGGAGGATAAATTGGACATAATTGAAGAAAGATCGAAGAGTTGTTCTGATTATTAAGATACATAATTCCACCGGTGGAGTTTGGACCGAATTTAGCAGATCTTTGAGGCGTGAAAGATCAAATTCACGGCTTTAAACTCGAGCAATATTTGACAATCGAAGGATATTTCGGCATTCATTGGGCGAGGATCGACACGAGATGAAAGAGAGGCTCAGTGATGACTACTTGAGGAGTTCTAAGAATTTAGGAGATGATATGAAGAAATTAAGAAACGCTTTAGATTTGAGAGAAGAGAGATAAGAAGGTTGAGAATCCAGCTTCTATCAAAACCTTCAAAATGCTAGCGATGATACGGTGTGCGGGATTGTGGTTGGAGAAAGGAAGAAAGGCTGCTTGATGGGGCAGAGCGGCCTTCTAGATTCTCACACATTCGTCTAAGAAATCTTGAAAGCGGGTAATCAAAATTTATTTTTATCTTATTTTTTAAAAAAATTTATATTTTTGTATGATTTAGGGCCAAGGTTTCTAATTTATGCTTGAAATCATTAAAATTTTGAAGGATAATCTCAAAAAATTAGCGAGTTTGGACAAAAGCAACAGAAGAATCGCGAAAGCGATCGATCCAACGAGCTCATGACCGATCCAAAATTCACATCCATACTTACTGAGGTTTGTTAATTTTTTAAATTTTTTATAAATTATATGCTTATGACAAAATGTCATGAATTCATTTAATAAAATAGTTATTAATCTACATTATTTTTTTTCTTGATGACTTATTATAAGTTTATATTTTGAATTAAAAAAAACTTAATATAAATTTAATTTAAGGTAAGAAATTTTTTATTTTCTTCAACAATAATTATTTTATAAAACTCTTCTTATGATATTAGTCTTTTGTGACTATTTAACTTGCGGGGAAGAGTTTGAGCGAAGCGGCAAATATTTTACCTCCTTGAAAAGCTCTTCGCTCAGGCTCTCTAACGAATCCTTCATTAAAGCATTCTTCTCTTGTGTGGTCTTTCTCCTACATGCTGCAGTCACAGACTTTGATCGAGCTCTCTCTATTTAGGTGAACCTTCTTTTCAAAACCAACTAATATAATGATCCCTCTAATACAAAACCGTTTTAGACTATTCACTCAAATTCATTCACAGTCTGCGTCACATTGTAGTTGAAATTTTATTAAATCTGATTATCAACTCCAATCAGAAATTGGATAATGTCCAAAGTATGGATGGCCGGATCTTCATTCCTGCTGCCTACTCTCATTCTCCATTCCATCTTTACTTACGTAGCACCCCATTCTTGAAGTTTGAGCCTTTCTACTACCTGCGAAAACCATAATTGATCTGCGACTTATGCGGGGATTATGAGGTTTTAAATTATCAATTCGCAACTTACTGCGGTTCGTCATGGAGCTTCGGGCATGGAGAACTTTCAGCTTTTTATGAGTTATGTCTCTTTGGTATATCGTGGAGAAATTGAAAACTTTTGTGATAGAGGCGATGTACGGGTCTTGGCGTGAAGCAGAGCGGATATTCATGGATTGAAGAGGAATTACCGAAGATGTGGATATGGCCGTTGATCCTAACTACTCTTTGCGGAAGAAGTCGAGAATTCCATCATGGCGACGACCCTGCGTGTAGAAGATACAATCTTGCGCGAGTAGATTTTAAGCTACGGGCCATAGGGATTTCAGGAGCTTTTAAACCGAAAGAGAATACGATGCAAGATTTGTATTTTACTCGTTTGGTTGTCATCGTTACAAGTTATTTAATTATAATATCTAAACTCAAGATTTGATTTTGAGTTTTTTGTGATAATGTATGATTTTTCCGGATTCTATTGTTTTTTGACGGTGCATTCTTGTATAAGTTCTTATTGAGAAAATCATTTAGGAGTGAGTGCCTGATAATCGAAAGAGTAGAAATGTTTCTTTTGTTACTTCACTCGATATTACGATCTTTATGCATATCTTTGATTATCTAAGCTCATTCTTCTTGTCCATAAAATGATGTTGTAGGTGGGCGTTTACATTAGTCATCATCTATTTTGTGGTATTGTCCTTTCTCCTTTTGAAATTTTATTGTCATTATTCTAAGTTATAATTTTGAAAAAGATGGTTTAGAACATTTTAAAACATTGTGAAACTCTATAGCTTTGTAAATTCATGAAAGGCTCGAAATTTGGATATTGTTTGTTTAGTTTGTTTCACTTTGGCTTACATGATCTTTGTGAATACTGGCGTCCACAAGTATATTTTAAAATAAATGGTTCAATATTTAATTTTCATTATTATATTGCGAGGTTTTGAACCTCAAACTTTACCTTGTATTACTAAGTTTTAGTTCTTCCCTTCTGTAAGCGGTACAACCTTGCCAATCTTCAACTGTTATTATCTTTGGCGTGATCGGTCCTCGAACACGGAATCCTCGTTGTCGGCATGGGCGATGGCGATTGAACTATATGGAATGTTTCCTGTCAATCCATGCCACTTAATTTCTGATGATGCGATTCGATCCTTACCTTCGCGCCGTGTCGACGGTGTACCATTTTGGCTTGGAGGTCTGATGATATGTGGATTCAAAACCATGCAGCTTGCTTCTTGTGGAGGAGATAGCTGTGTTAGGGTGTTGTAGTGAGTAAATTGATGGTTTAAAAGGTGATTGCTTGGCATAGGTTTGGGTTGTACTATGTTTGTTTCTTTGTAATGTATATGTTGACTGCTTTGTACAGAATATCTGAGCTCTATTGTTGTAATATATACCCATAATTATTGATTTTGTTGAAGACTTCTTCATAGGTTCATCAGGGCTCTTTTTTTATTTTTGCCCGCATTATCATCTTCATTGTTTATTGTAATCAAATTTTTTTTATGATATATTTTAATTGTTTAATTTATTCTAAGATAAATGTAATATAAATTATTTTATAACTCATATATTATTTTTTAAAAAAATAATTATGATATATTTTTTTATTAAAATTTAATTGGATTATCTTTACCTAATTAAAAGTTTTCATTGGATTACCGCATGCTCCTGTCATATCCATTTCTTTTAATTCCTTAAATGAATTTAAAATATAGGCTAGCTAGGCTAGATTTTTAATTGAGTAAAGATTTGAGTCTAATATTTTAAAATATGCACACAAATATCAAGTCTATAATAAGTTTGAGCTAAGCAAAAGCCTACTTAAGGCTAAGTTCGCTTGGCTGGATCTGCATAAGCTTGGTAGGTCAAATTTCTCCTATTGTACTAGAAATAAAAGAGTTTTCTTAGAATTATTATTCTTTATATATATATATATATATATATATATATATATATTAGAATATTGCATATAATATATGTATAAGAATTTGAATTCAAGATTTTTTAGTTGAGATCATTTACACTAAATAACCAAATATTTTATATATTCAACAAATTTGACTTTTTTAATTACTAAAGAACTTTTTTTATGTGTAAACTTGATTATTTCATAAATATTGCTTAATAAGTATAATTTCTAATTTAATATTATTTTTATATAATTTTGTAATATAATTAATTTTCATTTTTGTGAAGACAGCATAATATTGAAATTGGTTTCATCATTGTTCATAGACTCATAGGAAAATACATTTACTTGTTTATGGTTATATCCTTATCCATCCAAAATTTAAAATTAAAATTTGTTAAAAAAATATATCGACCTTTTGATAAAATAGTAGTTTAAAGTGCATTTTTAAAGCTATGATAGTAAAGAAAAGATTTCTTATTCTTTGGTGAGGACTTTAGATCTGGTTTTTTATAAAAGCCTTATGTAATTACCCTCATAAGTGAGGAGAGAGAACTTTTGATTAAAATTTATCGTTAAATCAAATCGTAAGTAAGTAGCGTGTGAGTTTGAATTTAAGATATAAAATTTATCATTTTAAACTACGGGATGGTTGGGGAATGATGGCGTCGTCATCATTGTTTGTATTAGCTCGCGGTCCCTACTTAGTCGGAGGTAGTCTCAACGACAAAGGATCCATCATAACACATGATTTCGTCAAATCCAGACTTTTTTTATTGACAATCTTAGTATATCACTTATGAAGATTAGCATTAAAAATAGAAATCATCACAACTACATCTCAAAAAAGAAAGAAAAAAAAAAAGAAATAGTTATCGTGGTAAATTATTGCATAAATATGAAAAAAGTTCATCTCTATCATCATAGTAATGCTTAATCTCATTTTATTATCCATTCTCTTGATCTTATTATAGCTCTTTAAGCAAGCTATTTAGAGAATCTTTCTTTTATTGATCAACTGGAGGTTATACGTATAAAGCATTAGCTCTATGATGGAGAATAATAACAAAAGTCTTTGAATAAGGTAAATTTGAGATAATTCAACAATAGCAGCCTTTATCTCAAGTGATTAGGCTACATAAATCATTCTTCGTTATTTGTATTATAAAATTCTCATTTAATTCATATACTTAAGTTCATTTTATACATCTTAAAGTCTTTTTTGGTCTTTATCTATTTATCATAAAAAATTTGATCTACTCTCTCAATTGACGGTCAGCAACATGGCCAAACCATCTAAAGCGACTCTCTTTAATCTAAATACACTAAATTATATTTTAGTGTATTTGATTTCAATTTCAAATTGCAAGTCTTGCGATCTCTAATTTCAAAATATATTATATTACATTTTTTTTAATAAATAAAAAAACAAACTAATAAATTTATAAAATTCTCAATCAAATAACCTAAAGTAATTCAAATATATTACATTCTTTTTTTACATTGTATCTTTTTCAGGATAATAGTCCAATTAAATTTGTTTGCATAAGTGAAAATTCTTTTCTCGATTAGTATTTTTGTCATTTAAATAAAATAAATAGTTGAATTTCAAAAGATAAACCAACAGCGCCATGATTGAATGGATTTAAATTCAGATAAATTTAATGGTTTCTTATGAGGTATGGTTAGATGTTTTTTAGATAATTATAATATTTAAATAATAACTTGATATATTAAATGTGAAATGTTAAGTTTAACATTATTTTACTTTAAAATAGGATGAACTTAAAAGATTAAAAAAGTTATGATTTGCTTTCTTATCATTTCTCTAAGCCATTAAATAATTAATAACTGTAAAATTTGTTATTGCCATTATTTAATGACATTAAAATAAAATTTAAATATTATTTATAAAATTATTATTTAAATTAAATTATTGTTATCATCTATTTAATGATATTATAACATCTAAGTATTAAAAATATGTAAAATCTGTTTTCTTTATTTATTTTTAAAACATCCCGTCATATTTTTTCAGATTTTTTAAGATATTATATTATATAATAATGTTAATTTTATGTGTATATATATATATATATATATATATATATATATATATATATATATATATATATATATATATATATATATATATATATATATATATATATATATATATATATATATATAACTAAATACTTCACTTTTTTATGTACTTAATTTAAATTACAATGTATGAGCTATTTAAACAAAAATTAAATTTATCAACAAAATTTTAAGCACCTAACAAAGCATGTAAATTATTAATATGTATTTAATTTAATTCATAATGTTTTAGAGATCACAAAATGAAATGATGAATACACCAATAAAATCTCTTAAGTCTATAAATAAGCAGTTAAAATTAATATTTCTATAAAAAAATCTAACAAAGTACTACATTTTTTTGTTCTTAATTTAAGTACCAATATATAAATAATTTAAGAAACAAAATAAAATACACATTTATATGCATAATTAAAGTCCCAATGTAATAGTGATTTAGAATAATATATATATATACACACACACAAAACCTTAAAATATAGTTAGGCACCTCACTTTTTTTATTTGTAGTATTTAATTTTAAACACAATATATATAAGAAAATTTTATGAAACGATAATATAAAAATAAAACTTTTGAGTGCCTAGAAAAGTGCTTCAAAATTTTATTTTTCTTTAAAATATCTAACAATGAATTGCCAATGATATTGATTTGAAGCATAGACAATATTCAAAACACAAGTATCAATAGAAAAGGTAGAAGTATTAGTGAAGCGCGAGAAGACAACTAACTAATAGAGATCATCAACATATAGAAATGATATAGTGAAGATAAGAGACAGCGAGTTGTCGCTAGAGATAAGACGGTATGTTCTAGTGGTATATGATCTGAGAAAAACAAGGAGGCCTAGTGCTCTACAATCAACAATATAGATGTGTATCACACAAGGATTAACCAAAATCAAAATATTGAGAATATGTCATCAACGAGGTGTTTAATAAAGATTAGGATTTTTTTTTTCTACAAAATGACTAGTGATGCACTTCACTTTTTTATGTGCATAATTTAAGTCACAATACAAGAGTGATTTAATGAATGATATATATAACAACAAAACTATAAACTCCAACTAAACACTTCACTTTTTATATGTTTAATTTAAGTTACAATATATGAGCCATGTTTATTAAATGATATACACACACATACATACCAACAAAAACGTTTTATTTTGTACTTAATATAAGTCACAATATACTAAAATTTTATGAAATGATGAATATACTAATAAAACCTCGAATACCTAAAAAGTACTTTTAAAACTTTATTTTTTATAAAAAACATAACAATGAAGTGGCAATGATATCGGATTATCGACATCAAAGAAACATAGATAAGATTATTAAACACAAGTATCAATAGAATAAGGTAGTAGAAGAATCGCAAAAGTCATCAAGAGCATTAATATAGATCATCAACCGAGAATGGCATAGTGAGGACAAGAGACATGACAAGTTGTCACTAAAGAATATAAGGTTCTAGTGGTGTAGGATCTAGGCCAAGTGCCCTACGATCAACAATGGAGATGTGAATCTCACATAGGGATTACGATAGAGCACAAAAGGATGACAATTATAAGCGTAAAAGCGGTAAATAAAGATCAAAAGTTTGAGGAATATGGAATCCACAAAGTGTTTAACAAAAGATTATGAGAATATGTAAAGATTTAAAGAACAAAATAATGAATCATAGACTATTTCTCCATTAAAATGCAAAATCATCATAATTGACTACATAATAAAAGGTCAATTTATAGTATAAAATGACTAGCTGTAGCAACATATCAGCATTTGGACCAATTGTTATCAATGGTGAAGGAAAATCATTCAACATAGGCATAATGAGAAACAAATCAGAATTATAAGTCATATAGAGAAATAAATAATCAAATATCACTATTCTACTTTTCATTTGGACCAATTGTTTTCAAATAAGCTTAAATTAGATTGTGAAAGTCACCATCAATAAAATCTCTTAACCAACACTTCATGGCTAGTTTAATACAGCATCCCAAGAGCAAAAAAAAAAAAGAAAAAAAAAGAAAGATATTGATGTGCAAAGTAATTGCTTATTTTTCTCCAACGAGTACATGTACGAAACAACATAGCTTATTTTATACAAAAGAAAAATATTTGACACTGTAAAGCTTGAATAGTTCAAATTACCATCCTTATTGGAACATATTTAATAATGCATAGAACATAATGAGGTGGATGAAATAACATTATTACAAAAAAAAAAAATAGAAACATCATAAAAAGAAACAAGTAAGAAGCATAAAAATAGCTTAAAATCATAGATAATACTGGTTACAATTTGAAATAAAGCGGAAGCATTATCATTATAGAAAGAAACACAACAAGAACAATAGAAAGAGAAATAAATAAGGATTATAAGTGCCAAAACTTAGGAGAATTAGTTTAAGCTCGAGTAAAATTAATCATCACATATAATGGTATATTTCACATAATAACTACCAACAACTCTAAAAGAAAGTGCAACAAAATTATATTGAAGATCTTGATCCTTCAAAGAAACCATCGTTATAAATACATTATAATGGGACTTCAATATAATGACTACCAGAATACTTAAAGAGAAAGGCGACTATATATAAAATTAGAAATCATTATTAGAAAGATCAATACTCCATCTATTTTATCATCATTGCCTTCAATAATTCTCCACAATTTGTCATGATGCATTTCTACCATGAGAAACATATTCACTAATGTCATAAAAGTTTAATTATTACATGGTCATAGTAACATCATAAAATTCATAATGAGAATAATACACCAACTTAGTTCAAATTTATAGAAATTCTAATTTCCACACATTGAATCCATAATATTTCAAGGAAAATAATTTTTTTCATCTCTTTTTTCCTTGCACAATATAACACATATAGTTAAGTCAAAACAGTAAAATTGCAATATAAAGTGAAATAAAATAAGCTACTAACATTTATTTTTCCATAAATTTCATAAAAAATTTGTTGCCAATCACTGACTTCATAAATATTGAACTATTTCCATCTCTAGGCAAAATACTAATCAATCGCTCAATCACTAGCACTAAAAGTTGCTTCGAAAACTATTGTTATGGAATCAAAGAATATTGGATACCATCTTTGATAAAATATGATATTTCAAAGTTTGCCTTTCACTAACATAAACAATCAAAATTAGTTGACTTCTCATCCTCCGAACACTATCATCTAAATAAATGTTATTCTTAGATAACAATGATTAGTATAATTTATTATGATATAAGTCTTGTGGTGTTTATTTTTGGTTTATGCATTTTTTGTGTGTATATGTGAGGGACACCACAGTCATGATGTACTTATTAAGGTGATCATATACATTAAGGAATACTATCTCGAGAGATAGAAGTCACTATATAATGGACCTAATCACCTAATAAGGACCTTAAGGCATGATGGGTCTTGAATATACAGATTTTTCCCTACTTTACATGAAAAGTAAAGCGGTTTATTTAAAAATGGGTTCATTAAGTTTCCTATGAAGGCAAGCCTCCATAGTTAATTATCTTAAGGGAATGAATCCCTTAAGAATACTCTCGATTAAAGCAGATGATTGTTGTATCAGGAATTCAAGATAGGACTATCAACAAATTGATTATATTTTTAGAAAATCAAGTGGGAGAGATCAAAAGGGGAGTTACTATTGAAACTAAAGGAGATGAGTAGGAGTGCTCATGATACTAGGAAACCTAGTGAGCACTCCAATCTATCCTATGGTTGGGCTTTATATATTTGAATTTGAGAAGATTTATTTATTTGAGTTAAATTTTATTATAAATCTAGGACTTATAATTTACAACACAAGATTATGGAAATGCTGAGGTGATGATTTATGCTTGTAGCCCCAAAAAAAAACAACAACCTCAGATCCTAAATCTAGGGAGCTTTGGGAGGGCCAAAACATGACCTAAATCTAAGGCGAAAATGGGTATATGGTTTACCTCCACAAGAGAGTAAATCACCTGAGACTTATTACTGAGTGGCAGCCACTAACTCCTCATATTTAAATCCATGTAGGCAAGTCATATGCTTTGCAAGATGGTTAAGCTATTATTTATTTAGAGAAACTAAGTCCTTAAACTCACTCTCTAAGACTAGATCATGAAGGGCATGAATAATGACTTAATCTAATGCAAATTTTGTCAAATTTTATTTGATTTTGGACTTTATTTTGACAGCTATAGGATTTTGTATGCCTAAATGTATATGAAATTGAATATTGGTCAAATCAAAGAGAAATAGGTATCTTTCCATCAAAGGCTCTTACAAGTTAAGCATTTATTCTAGCATAGATGGAAGCCTCTCTTAACAAGAGTGGAAGAATATGACATGCATGATATTATAATACAATCATCTAGCTAAGGGTTACTAAATATTTTATTATCTTGATTTAATTCCTAGAATTTTTATATGAGGTTATGAATTATTTTAAAGTTTTAGTTATGATTGTTAATGGGATAGAAAATTTATTTTTCCTAAGAGCCTAATCACATCTAAGTTACACAACAATCACAATCATAAAGAAACTATATGCTATTTCTAATGCACAAGTTAAACATAACATCAAACAATTTTATAAAGCTATCACAAAAGAATAAGAGGCGTCGGTTGGGTACCACAAAAAGAAATGTGGGTAGTCGAGCTCTAAATTATACATCTCGATATAATGAAAGAATAATTATAATTATAAAATGATAAGTGTTATGGGGGTCTTCATTCTTCATCCTCCATTCTTCACTCTTCATATTTCATTTCTTCATTTTTGATTTGCTCCATTTTTTCTTTCTTTTGGCTGATTGGGATGTTGTTTGCTCCAAAGGATATCACATGGTGTATAAGACTTGATCTTATAACCAATGTTCATCCTAATCCCCATAACACTTATCTAATCTAATGCAAAATTATATTAAAGAGAAGGAAAGAATATCTAGCTACACTGCAAAATAAAATGTTAGCTAAACACATACAACCCAAGTAATTATATGAATAATTTGGACTTAGCACCCACATGGGTAACCAAGTCCACTCTAACTTGGGCTATGCTTAGGGGCTAAGCAACACAGCAAAAAAAATATTTATATTTTTATTAAAATGGCCCTACATAAAATATGATTAATAATGTATTTAACATCGGACTACACACATACACCCTAACATCCAATCTAAAATAATACATCACAAAACTAAACATTCATCAAACCATGCACCACTAACATAAAGCTAGAAATGGTGACTTAGTCTAATGTGCATGTGTTAAGCTTGTGTGGTATGTCCTAACTTTAGAGTTATGATTTTTTATGTGAGGATTTAATTTATAAAGGGTTGATTTCTCTTTAAGTGATTTGGTTGATTTGAAGATTTTACTTAGTATTTTCTTTTCATTTCATATAGCCTATTTAGCAACTAAGTATTATAAAGAGAGAGAAGAAAGAGAGAATCTCTCTTTTATCCCTACCTTAAGTCATTTCTAAGATAAGTTAATTAATAAATTTTCTTTAGTGAATGATTTATTATATGTTTTAATTAACCTAAGTTTAAGTTCACTCTAAATAACCCTATTTAAGAAAGACATCTTAGGATTAATTAGAAATGGATTACTATCACATAATATACATTCATTCATTTCTTTCATCATGTATCATGCATATATATAACCTAAGCATATCTATACATGCAATATAAATCTTAGCATACTTTGATGATGTAAAGAAGTATTTGAAATTTAAATATTTCATTTTTTTTGATTAAATTATGAATGCATGTCTTTATTATATAGAAAAGAGATTTTTCATCCATTAGCTAAATACACATTCACATGTATACAAGTTTTAAGTTCATTATTTTTTCTACACCAGTAAGGTACAAGACCTACTTAGGGCTACTTAAAGCCTCACAGGATGTCGGTAATATACCACTTTTCTTAGATACATGAATAACTATAAGGATAGGAAAATCCATGCAAAAGGTTATACTTGATTTATTTGATTTATGATTCTTATTCATTGGCCACATCATACATGCATATGTATAAGAGTTTTAAGTGAGTACAAGGCCATTATTTTCTACATGAGGTAAGTACAAGACCTACTTAAGGCTACTTAAAGCCTCTGACCAGGGATGTCATAATATACCACTTTTCTCAAATACATATGAATGTACAAAAGAACCACATGAATAGGGAATCATGCAAGAAATTATATTTGATTTGATTATGTGATTTACATATATGATGAAATTCTTCTAAGTCTTAACATGTAGATGCATAGGAATAAATTTTAGGCAATGTTATATTCTTTTCAAATGAACTATACACTTGCAAATCCTATGTGAATCCATGTTAAGAGAGGAGAGAACTTCATATTACACATCTTATACTATCATCACATACAGCTTATAGATATTTGTAATTAATATTACTTTATTTATAATAATTGATTTATAAATTTTAAATAACTTTTTTAATTTAATAGTGATATAGCCACACATATTTTAATTTAAGTCAACACATGCAATTTGACATAAAAGAAAATATTTCATTTAATTAATTTTAAAAGAAATGAATGCATGATTTCATATGGCAAGCAATATTTAGCATGAGAAAGAAATAAAGGAATGTAAACATATGATTTCATTCACCCCAATTAATTCTAAGGATAATCATATTAAATAAGGATATTTAAAATAAACCAAAATTCTTTAAAGATATTTTTAATTTTGAGTTTGATTTGATTTAGAAATATGAGAGGTTTAATCTAAGCCCAATTCTCCATGTGTGAATTAATTTTGTTTAATGAAGAATATTTAAGTTGATTTTATATTTTAATTAGGTTAATGTATGAATTAAGTGAATTAATTAACCCTTATATATCACCTTAAGTTAATTAACTAATTAATGATAAGCCAATATGATATGCAACCATGAAAAGTAAATTTGCAATGCTCTAAGAAATGAAAGGGGCCTAATGAAATTGGCTTATGATTAATAGTTAATTAAGCTTAAGGGATCTCACTTAATTACTTTTTTTCTCATGTAACCATAATTTCATTATCTCTCACCTTGGGTTATTGAACACCCAAGGAGCTACCAAATCAATTAAAGATTGCTTAGTTGTGGATGAATTGATTATTAATTTTAATTTCATTAAGCCTTTAATTTTGATTAAACACTTTGGTTATGTTTTAATTTGAATGATGAAATTAATTTGGGGAAGAGATCAAGGGCAATAATTCAATCCCTAAATCATTTTAAACATTCAATTAGATTTTGATTTTTATTTTGAAGATTAATCACTTAATTAATCAATTAATCATTCCATTAACCCAATTAATTTGATTTTTAAAGGTAAAGAAAACTTAGAAATGAATTAGAAAAGCCTCCCCAATCACATCCCCAAGTTATCTTACTATTCAAGAGATAATTATGTTTAAATGATTAATCAAGTTATTGTTCATTTTAATTATAATTAGATTAAGAGAGTGATTAAAGTGATTTTCCTAATAAAGTAATCAATAAAATCTTAGAAAATAGGAGAGGAGATCATCCCCTAAACATCCATAAAAATTTGAGATTAATTAAATGCTTAATTAAGGTAATTAATAGATTTTGATAAAACCCTAGCAAAATCACTCAAAATTAATTAATGATAATTTTCTAGATTTTACTCTAAAATATTTTCAAAATGAGCTAAGTTTGTATTTTTTGGATTTTCTATAATTAGTTATGATTTTAGGAAGTTTTAGGATTAAAAACAATTAATTAGCCCTAATTAAAGCCTTAATCCCTTCATGGCACGTGGCGCTGCAATGTGCTTTCCATGTGACGGATTGGATTTTAAGTAGTCACATTTTGCCCGACCATTGGACGCATTTTATTTGACCGTTCGATCAGATCACGACCACATTTGATCATGGTTTAGAAAAGGAATCAAGGCTCTTCTTGATTTGATTAGAGCCATTCAACACAATCATGCGGATGGATGGCTCATGATCTATCTCTTTGAAATGATGAAAGATGTTGTTATCTTCCTCGTTCGATTTTAGCTCACCTGGTTGTCTCCAAATTCTTCCACCTTAGGGGAAGGAGGCACACATCCAATGTCAATTTTCATGAAATTCAAATTTACTTCACAAAGGCCAACCCACTTTTCCATAAAGGCAGTTTGAAATTACCTCATAGCTAATGTCGGTGGTGCAACGGGTAGCTTCAGTTGAGAGGCCCAATTGAAGAGCTTTGAGCTTGATTTGGTGTAGGGCTGTTGACCAATCCATGCAGAACAGCTCGATGAACTCACTCCTCGTGGTTTGGAAGCTTGAAGTGGTTTGGCTTCAAAATTATGGTGATGGTATGAGAATTTGGGTTTGATTGAAATGAGGGAGTATTGCTCGGGATTGTCCTCCCTGTTTGATTTTGAGATCCGGTGGAGCGAGAAGGCTTGGAATCACTGTGGGATTGCTTAGGAGGCTCACGATGCTTGGTCAAATGGGTTTGAGTGGTTTGGCTTGGATTTGAGTGGTTTGGCTTGGATTGGTCAAATGGGTTTCATTTGGGCTAGGTTGGGTTGGGTTGACCAATTAGTCAAATTGGTTAAACCAAGGCTTGGGTTAGTTTATATAATGATTTGTGATTTTGGTTCAATTAATTTGGATTGGTTTGTCAGGTTTGGATTTGACTCATTTGGATTCAAAATTCAAATTGGTCAACTTTCAAACCAATTTGACCAATTGATAAGTTGAAATTGGTGTTGAGTCAAGTTCAAGGTTGATTGAAAATCATTGTAGACTTTGGTTTGGTTTGGGATTAATTTAAATTTTGGTCAATTTAGGCTAGGTTGGGTCAAGTTGATCACAATTTGGGCTTAATCATGTCTTTGGCCAAGTTCAAGTGATTTGGAATGAACTTGAGCCATTGGTCACAATCAATTTGGATTAAATCATGATTTGAGCTTTTTTGCCAATTTGGGTCAACTTAGATCAAGTTTGGTTTGGCTCAATTGATGGTTTGGTCATGTTCAATCATTGATTATGAATAGGTTTGAGTCAATGGTTTCAATCATTTTGGCATATGATGGATTTTGGCTAGTTTTGGTTTCATTTGGGCTAAATGTTGACTTGGTCAAAGGCTAGGTTTGACTTGGTTTGACCCAATTCAAGGTGGTTGATCACCCATGATGATTGTTGATCATGATTGAGGTTTAGGTGCTTAGTTCAATCCAATTTGGGTTAGATTAGAATTGCTCAAAAGGTCTTTAGTTCACTTTAGGTCAAGTGAGCCTAAATGGGTCGATTGGCTTGATTAAGGTTTGATTCAAATTTAGTTGAACCACATATGAGCTTAGGATTGAAATATAAATCCAATTACAATTGGTTTGCCAAATGGGTTTTGTTCATATGACAATTTCAAGTCAAAAGGGTCAATTTGGGCTTGATTTGGGTTGGATTTGGTTTGATAATGGTTGATATTTATATTTGGATCAATGATTGAATTGAAGAAATCCACAGTTTTGAGTTGATTTGATTTCATTTAGCCAAGTTAAAGTTTGGCTAAAAGGGCTAAGTAAATTTGATTTGATTTGAGTTTGATTTTGGTCATTTTATTTATATTTCATTTATATTTGAATATAAATGAAGTTATAAATGGTTATAGAAAATCACTTGAGTTTGGAGTGATTTGGTAAGCAAATTAAGCTTAGGATGTAGGTCAAAAGGCTAACTTGGGTTTTGATTTTTTGATTTATTTTCTCATTGGAGGGTGGGTTTCATTTATATTTATTAGTATAAATGAAGGAATGATTGATTTATAAAGAATCAATCATGTTTGGGTTGATTTGGATCAAGATTTGATTAGGTTTATAGAGGTGGGTCCATATGGCTTAAGAAGAGCCTTGATTTGGTTTGTTCTATTTTGATTTGATTTGAATGGTTTGAATTTAGATTTCATTTATATTTGTGAATATAAATGAATGAATGATTGATTTATAAAGAAATCATCCAAGTTTGAGTTGGTTTGAAGGAGCTTTGACTAAGCATATGATGGTGGTTAACATGGCTTAGGAAAGATTTTGGAATTTGGACTTAATCATGGGTATCAATCATTTGGAGTTTGGAATTGGTTCATGATTTGGAATTTGATTTGATATTGAATTTGATAATTGAGTCAATTGATTGGGTTAATTTGGATTTGGAAGTCCATAGGCTAAAATCAAAAGGCATAGGAAGGATTGAGTTTGAATTTGGTGATGGATTTCAATCATTTGATTGTTAGATTTAATTTTGGGGTTAGATTTTGAATTTGAGGTTTGCATTTGAAAGAGGGAAGCAAGGTTGGCTATAGCTCAAAAAGGAAATTTCTATCAACAAGTCTCATATATTTTTCTTTTCATAAATTGTTCTCTTGAAGAAGTAGATTTATGATGACTTCACCAAGTGACCACAAATTACCTCTAAAGAAGTAGAACTTTGCCATTACATTATTAGCTCTATTATTAGCTCTATAATTTATTTATTCCTTTAAAGTTCATCTAAATTTTGACACACATTATTAATGTGCATTTGATGTCTTTTAGGTATATAAAGTTAAATAATACTATAAATATTAAGAGATTACAATACCCCAATTCTTGTAAAATTTTTCTTTCATCCAACTTCTCCTTGATACATCTAATAGAAATATGTTGAAGATAAAATATTAACCTACCATATTTATAAAATTGAACTTAGTTAACTTAATATAAAGCATGTGTGTTTGAGTATTAATAAGGAAATATGTAATTTTGAAAATTTTAACTTGAAATCAACTCTATAGTTTAGGTAAACACCTCAAGAAAAAATAAACATCTTCTTTACCCAATCTTCATTAAAAGGCATAAAGTATAATAAAAATCTCTATCATGAAATCTTGAAAAGAGTTCCTTGAACTCTAGTGAAAAGATGGCATTGCATAAGTATCATTCCATCTAATAATAATCAATAATCAATTTCTTCTTATGAAAATGCAACTATTGGGCTATTTCACTAAACATCACTAAGCAATGTTGTGAAGTGGTCACATTTTTTATACTATCCCTTAACATATTTCACTTGTATTTGTAATCTTAGAAATCTCATCTTGAACTAACAAATTCAAAAAAATATGCACAATAGCACATGAAATATTATTCCACAAAGAAAAGATTATGAAACTTAGACCTACTTTCAACATATTAATCAAGATGCATTGTATCTTTGCATTATCCACTATTTTTGATGTAACTTTGTTCAATTCTAATCCCTCAAACACTTATATAAGATGTCATGCATATTTTTGCTCTATGAAGCGGGGGCACATCGAAGTTAACCACTCTTTTTTGTAATTTCAATTCAGCATCAACAAAATGGCATGTTAAAACCATATGATGAAAAAAATCTAGATTTATAGTTTCATTAAGCTTTAACTAAATCTATAGTTTTATTTTACAATAACTGTAATAATATTCAATTTTGAATAATTGTATCTTTTAACCTCTTTCAATAACTAAAATTCTAATCTTTAAATCAATCCAATGTATTCTTATGTGAAATAATTTAAGAGATTACATTAAGTTTGGTTCTTATTACAAATTTTAATTAAGTATACTCCTACCTCAATTAGTAACTTATTGATTTATCATTCTCAAAGCTTAAATCAACTCTTCTAAAATTATTAAATATTGTAGAATTTTAATTGAAACTGGCCACATAGTTAATTAAATGAAAACAAGATAAACAAAATAATTCTTAAATAATACAACAACTTAATATAAAAAACCATGATCTTTACTAATTTTGATCTCAAAGTCACTTTTTTATTCTCTTTTTCTTTGGAGTCTATCATTAATTCCTGGCAATGTCTCTTTTCTTTTCCGAAATGGTCTCTTCTAAATTCCAATTGTTTTCTCTTTTATTCTCTAACATAAGTCTCCAACTCTACCACGAACTCCTTCAGTTATGTGTCCAAGATAGAATAGTTTTGTTTCAGAGCACTGCAATGCTATGACTAAGCACTTCCACATTGCTATATTATTTTTTTTTAAGCTAAGTGTAACACTATAGCGCTATAAACCAACATAAAAGTGTTATTATCTCTGCTTAAAATCCATGATTTAAGTGCTTCATAGTAAAGATAGGTAGCGCCCCAACGCTTTAAGCACCATGACGTTGAATGATTTAGTGCTATGGTGCTCAAGATCAAAACTAAAATTTGCTTATTTTTTTACCTTATACCTTCATTTCCTTGACTCTTGAATTCATTCTTCTTTCCATTTCCTCCATTATTCATTCCATCTCCATCTGTACTGTAAAATTAATAAATTTATCATAAATTTAATTTATTTATTTTTAAAATAAGTTAGATTAATAGGATATTTTACGAGTAAGACTCGCTGGTCAACATCCCTATCAAACTGAAAAGGAAACTAATTATTTTGCTTTTAAAGGATAGAATTACACTTATTTATGGAGGAGAATTGGAGCCTTTGAAGGGATAACTACGAGTTTTCATTACTGTATATGATTAATAATAGCTGAAAGAAGAAGAAGAGTTACAAATTAAAGAAAAGCAGTGTTACACAACATTAAAAGAGTTTTGATAAGAGCTAAAAAATTCCAAATGAAACACTCGAAATATATTTAAAAATTGCCATAGTATTTGAGGGGTCAAGTAAATTAATCTTCAAATCTTATGTGCTTAGAAACAAAATTATCATCTAAATAAGATAAATTCAAATAAACTAAAATCACTTAACTTTTAGATCGCTAATGTACTTATATACCTAATGAATAATGAGTAATTGAGAGAATCAATATGTAAAATTGATGAAGTATTTAAAATTTCAAATAAAAAATCTAAATTATCAGTCAAAAATTATTAAAATTTACATTCTTCATATGAAGTGGAGCAAAATTGAAAAGAGCTATATTTTATGATGAACGTCGACAATCAACACTAAGAAATACTATTAGCTAATTACTATAACCTAATCACCATCATCACTCACCATCATCCCCTAACCATAATCACTTTTATCACTTTCTAACATTCTATACTATAGCCACAAGAGATGAAATGCATTTGATACAAGAGTTGTATAAATAAATGCATAAACTACTAATGAGATAAATTTTAAGTGAAGCTTTTGCTAGAGAATACTTTTATGCCATTTTCACACATATCTATAGCTAGGATATGGTATTTTATTTCTGTGTCAACATCTAATAGTAAGGTACAATTACAAATAATCCTTTGTTGTGATTTACTAAGTTGATTTGTCAACAAGAACTATAAGAGACTATTCAATTTTGATCAAATTATTGGAATGTTGTAGCAAAGATGATATAATCACTGATGTAGATCTTATAATTATTCTAGAAATATGTTTATAACCTCCCTCAAGTTGATGGGCACTTCAATGTTCATCAACTTATCTCAAAGATGCACAAAATTTCATACACAAAGAGCTTTAATAAAAATTAGTATATTGATCATAAGAAGAGTTGTGATAAACAACAATTTTCTTTGTTAGATAAATTCATGAATAAAATGATGATCAATTTCAATATAATTTCTAGAGGCATAAAATGTTGAATTATTTGCTATAACCATAACTAAATATTATCATAGCATAAAAGAATGGCGATGTCAATAAGAATGAAGAAGTATAGAAAAATTGACAATGCTAGATTAAGTCTATATAACATGTCAAGAGCTTGGCATTTTGTTTTAGAAGATGTGCAACCATATTAGTTTATTTCTTAGCAAATTAAGAAATAGTGTGCGGCCATGATAAGCACAATAACTAGTTGTGGGTTTGCAATCATTCACATCTTTCATAATTATAATCAAAATGCAAATGTAGTTGTGTATCTCCTTTATATGAACAACCCATGATGAAGTGTTCTTGAGGCATCTTAATATGTATTTGTTAACCTCACGTTTTGAGTGAGGTTGATTATCCCCTTCTTAGAATTGGGACTCATCTAAGTACTAATGCCTTAGGACTAGGATACTTTAGTGGTTATGAGAACACTAATCCTAAACTTAGAGACTTATATGGTTCAACCCTAGGGTTAGATCCTAGCTTAGGATAGGAAGGGATCACCTACTCTAAACCCAATTAAGCCAATACCAAACCAAACCTTTAAACTCAAACCAACCCCTTTCAGTTCAATTTGGCTCAATGGTTAAGTTGATCCAACTTGAACCATTTGAGTTTAGAAGGGATAAATCCAAAGTTAATCTAACCCATTGAAATTGAGCTCACCCAAACTCATTTTCAATTGAACTTGATTGTACCTTGATTGCACCAATTGAGTCTATTGAACTTGATTTACCCAACACAAGTTGACCCATTTGAACCCTATAAAGCCAAAATTTAATTCAACTTGATTTAAATCAAATTAATTCAATCTAAGCCTCATGATAATTCTAAATACTTAATTATACATTCTCATTCATCCCAATCAACCCAATTCTACCAATTGATTCAATTACTTTGACCCATTTGACCTAAGGGGTTCAAATGAACTAGAATCCAATCTAACAAATTAGTAACCAAATCATCAATCAATTTTAAATTATTATTGAACATCTCTCAATATTCAATTGATCCTAATTTGATCCAATCAAGCAATTGATTCACTTGACCCAATTTGACCTAAAGGCCAAATTGAGTCAAATTATAATTCAACTCAAATTGGACCGGAAAACTCATTTAATCATTTCTAAAATGATTATTGGTTATGATAATCACTTAATTGCAAAAGCGACGTAGTTCCAATTCAATCATTTGTCCCAAGTTAACCAATTGGATCTAAATGGTCCAATTGGGTCAAAACTCATTCCAATCCAAATTAATTATAACCAATACCTAAGCACTCTTATCATCAATTGAAGCCTATTTGATCAAACCAACCCAATTGACTCATTTAGCTCAATTTGGCCTAAAGGATCAAATCGATATAAAACATATTCTAATATATTTCAATTCAAATCAAAGCCTTCAATCACTCTCAAATGATCAATCAAACATAACTTAACCTTCTTCATCAACCCATTTGGCCAATTTGACTAAATTGATCAACTTAGCCATTTGGCCTAAATGAACCTATATGAGATAAATTTAAATCCACTTCAAATCAAATCAAATTGATTACACCAATAAATTTCAAATGATCATTTGAACATAACCTAATAGCCCTCTTGACCCAATTTGGTCAATTGGTCAACCTAACCTAATTGGACCCAAATTGAACTATATAGGTCAATTTTAGCCAAATCCAACCAAACCAAGTACAAATCCAACCACACTTAGCATGACTCATCCTTAGGTCCCATTGACCTGCCCAAGTGGACCCAACCCAAAGTCGCCCAAGCTAAGTGAACCAAGATTCCAAATATGACAAAATAAAAGTAGGAAGGTCCAACCCTCCTTTTACCTTAAGCAATCACCTTAGCATGCCTTAAGCTCCACCATTTTGAATAAGATTGACTCAACTCTATTGGGCTCAACCATTGACCAAGGTGAGGTCCCTCTCACCTTGGTCGATCGTTCATTCCCATGGGATGTCCACTTCATGGTAGTTGCCAAACTCCTTGAGCCTTAGAGGACCTCCACCTCATCAATCTTTTGATATTTTGGCCACCCCACTAGCGACTTGTTGCCATGGCTTGACATACCATTTCGGTTGGTTCACATGAAGAGGAGAGTACACCTCCCCATTCAAATCAAGTAGACATGTTTATTAGAGCTCAAGAATCTCCCTCTTTCCAGAGCAACTTAGCACCCCATTCTTGCGAGAACAACCCCACCTAAAACCCAGCCTCCTTCCATCCAACCTCACTAAAATCTCACAAAACATCAATTAACTCTTCTACACCTTTTCCAAGCATTGGCGAATCAAAACAAATCAAGAAACCCTTGATTTGAGCACCAAAAGGCACTCCAAGATCAACTCCAACAAGCTTTATGATGGTGTTTAGTCCAGAGGATGATTGGGAGGCGGTTCATGATCTTTTAGTAGATCTTTTCCTTTCAAGGTGAAGCTACCTCGAGTCATTGGGCCATCGGATTTAGCTCGGTGAGGTAAGTTTTGGCCAACCATAGAAAATCATAAAATTTTAATCCTTTTCAAAGTGAATGCATGTTTAGTATTGATTGAGCAATAAGATCCTCTTTAGAATCATTTTTTATTATTTTGCATTCAAATCCACCATCGAATGAGCTTTGGTGAGCTCAGTTGAATGGTGAAAGGAAAATGGTGTATGCGTCTCTCACCATGGGTTGATAATGGATCATTTGTTGTTAGTTTCAAGATTAATCATGCAAAAAAATTCTCAATTTATACCTAGTGACTAATCTCCACTATCAAATCTATGATTGGATGGTTAAGAAAAGTGCATCGCCACTAAGTCAATAGCCACGTGAGATGATTTAAGTAGCTAATCCCATTGGTGTCACGTAGGAGCGTCATGTATGTACATGTTGTACGATGCCTACTGTAAATGAATTAATTAGGGATTGAAATATGTTTTAATTAGCCAAAACTTTAAAAAATTATAAATTGTAGAAAAATAAAAAATATAAATAAAATCATTTTGGAAAGTTTAGATAGAGGAGAACTTAAGAAAAAATAAAAGCACTATTTTTGTCAAATGAATAATGATTAATTATGGTTTAAAAGTTTTACTTAATTTGCTTAATTAAACTTTAATTACTTGGCTAATTAGCTTGGGAATTTGGTGTATTGTTTCTTGGGATGACATCTGCATCCCATAATTTTCTTAAGGTAATTACTAAGTAATTTAGAAAATGTTGATTTTCAAATCTCAATTAGTCATTTTATACATTTAATAATTATTTAAAATTAACAAAATTATAAAATTAATTATGAAAACCTAATTAAGCATCAAAATAGAAAAGGTGACTAGAGAAACTAATTAGGACCTTTGGTTCTAATTATTTCCCAAAATTACTTTAATGGGAATTTATTTAATTAAATCATTAATTAACCTATAACTTAGGAAAATCATAGTATTTAGGGTAGATCACTAAATTTTAACCAAGTCCTCTTTGTGCTTAACAAAGATGTTTCCAATGAAATCAAAATCCTCAATTAGCTTGGGGTATTTTGCGTGTAATTGATAATTTTGGATTTTCCCCATTTATTTAATTAACCCTTGATTATAAGCCTAATTGTATTAGAACTTTTAGAGCATATTTACTTTATTTTTATGCATTTCTAGTAATTTTCTTATACTTTTGGGCCTCTTTGGGATTAACTTGATTAAATATTTAATTAACCCTAATTAAATCATAAAATCACCTAAATCACATTTAAACCCCTCAATGAACATAAATGAGCAAAGTGATTTTAATTATTTTCTCTCATCTTTAGGATCAAGTAATTCAAATTCCAAAATTACTTTTTAATGAGTTTAATTAGGCTTAAGGGTGTTTTTTTTAATGAGTGTCCTTAGGGATTAGTGAAGCCAAATGAGTTATTTAGTAATGCTTAATTGCTTTACTTCAATTATTTATAAATTAATATTCCATTAGTTTCATGCACTCATTTTAAATTTAAAATTGATAGGTTTGCGTTTGATTGTATGGATTTGAATTATATAGTGTGATTATTAATCATTAATAAATCTTAAATTATCTTCTTGATTAATCAAATGACATTTATCAATCTAAATATAAAATAATATGAATAATTAAAAGCTAAATTTAAATTTTATATGTATAAACCATAATTTAGAAGGTATATAGCTTGGAAACCCAAGGTCATGCAAGTAGGTCTTAATACCTCGACCTTTGGTATAACACAACACATATCTTAAAATTTATGGTGGAATACATATTAAGATTAAATTATTTTCACTCATATGTGTTTGAAACATCCCAAAATTTCATAATTTCATTTGTATGTCCATATATGTATATGAAATAATAAGTATATAGTATGACATGGGACACGAGGCGTTAAGTAGTCCTAAGGGGTCTTTGATTACCTCACTTCCTTAGTTCAACAACAACGTACTTATCATTTTTAATATATTGATGTATATGTATATGTATAAGTATAATTAAATTATTATCTACAAAATCCATGCATCATATTCTATATGTTAATTAATGTGCATAAATCTAATCATGCATCAAGTGTGGGGTAATTGAAATATAATATACATATTTATTAAATCTAATTATCTAATTAAGCATATTTACTTAATTAAATGAGTATTTAAGAATGATGAAGTAAGGTCAAAAGAGTATTATTAAATTAATCATAGTTTGACTTCATTAATTCTAAGATGCCTCTTCACATTTGAATAAAATCTCTTAAGTCAAATCCAAAATATGACTTAATAAAATTTATAACACTTCATCAAGAAGATTAAAACTATAAGAATTTATCTATAATTAATCTAATGATAGGAACTAAAGAGTATTTATTTCTTCTTCTTCTCTTTATAACCCCAAAATGAAAATGGAACATAAAATAAATCAAAACATAAGTCTTAAAAAATCATTTCAAACCATTAATCACATAAGGTGTAATCATCCTTAATAAGAAATTTAAGATGTTCATCATTAGATAACTCAAATGTTAAAGCTTAATAATGGCATACCAAACCTAGCACATATTAGGATACAAAGTCACCATTCTAGTTCTAAGTTAGGTTGGTGATTATTTTGATGATGCAATGCTTTATTTTTGTAATGTATTATTTTAGATTGGATGTTAGGATTGATTGAGTAGACTTAGGGAAAAATTAGACTAATTATATTTTTTAGATTGTGCTTAGAGACCACTATAATAAAAAAATATATAAATGGTTTTCTTGCATGTATTACTTAAGTCCCTAAGTATAATTCATTATGATAGGGGACTTGGTGGCCCAAACAGGTCTAAGTCCAAATGTATGAAATACTACTTGGTTTGAATGAATGTTAAGCTAGCTTCTATTTTGATAGGTGTAGTTAGATTTATATTTTATAATATATTTAGAATTAGAGCTATGCGGTTTAGGATGAGTAGTGGATAGAAGGCTTAGACAGGAGGCTCTGATGCAAGTGCTTAAATTCAAGAAAGTGAAGATGAAGACTTGATCTGAAAATTAAACACCATCCGGGATGCACTCACCATCTTTGGATAAAATGAGTTAAAGTATAATTTTTCATAAGAGATTGATATATATTCAACCACATTTCTCCTAACATTTACAATTTTATTTAGATTTGGGTTCTACTATAGATGTAAGCCTCCATAGTTAATTACCCTTTTACCATAGTAAGCACTCTAATTGAAAGAAAACATATCTTGAGTTTCATTGGTGTTTTAGAGGTATAGTGTGGTTTAGATGACCATCTAAAAGGAAATAAGTGAAATCACGACAAGATTCCATGGTTCTTTCATCACGATTACATTTTTCTAACAACATCATAGGGACATAGCATAATGTCCAAAGAATGTGATTAATAATGGGAATAGTGTTATCACATTAGGTGAACAAGTCATTAAAAGAGTGGCGATTGAGATATTTAGGTTCTATTGTTCAAAATGATGGTGAAATAGATGGAGATGTTATTAGTAGAATTCAAGTTGGATGGTTGAAGTGGAGGAATGCATTTGGCTGTTGTGTGATAGAAAACCGCTTAAACTTAAGAAAATTTTATAAGATGGTGCTAAGACAATGATATTTATGGTGCATAATGTTGGCAATAAAAGAGAAGCATGAGACTAAGTTAAGTGTTGTAGAGATGAAGATGCTCAAGTGGATGAGTGGCTTTACTCTTAGAAATAAAATGCAAAATGAGTATGTTGGGAAAAGTTGGAGTAGCTCAAGTGAGATATGATTAGAGAGAGTCTCCTTAGATGGTTTGGCCACATAAAGTGTCGGTCAATTAAATTAGGAAAGTAGATGCATTAGATTTTCTTTATGTTAAGAAAGATAGAGGTATACCTAAAAACATGGTTAAGATGTATAAAAATGACCTTAGATACTTGAATTAAATGAGAATTTGACACATAATAGACATAATGGAGATGAAGGATTCATGTAAATGAATTTGACACTTAGTGGGATAAAGGCTTGTTGTTGTTGTAGTGGGCATGGAATAGGCTCTTTAAGAAACTTAATTTTTCTACATTCAATAAACTCTAATTAATTTAATAACATATAACTTCATTCTAAATCCTAGATATTTAATCAAAGAATAAAAGGATTTGACAACCTCAAGCCATATGGTTGTATATTTCAATATCATGCATGCATGTTATCTCGCTCTTGAAAGTAGGGGATCTCACTCTTCAATGATAAATGATAAAGCTTGACTGTGAGTAGTCTTTTGTAGTAGAGAACACCCATTCATATTGATTTAGCCCATGATCTAATTTTATCATGCATTTATGAATAAGCCCTCTCTCAGTCCAAAATAGTGAGTCAAAATGAAATAAATAAAAATTGTATAAATTTTATTGCATAGTTTAAGTCATAATTTGCCCACTAATCATGGTCTTCTTTTAGAGAGTAAAGGCTTTAGATTCTTTCTTAATAAATAACTACCTAACTATCTTGCATTTATATAAGATTTGATTTTAAATCATAGGAGGTGTGTTCAGCAACCACTTTAGGAGATTGTAAGTTGAAAGAGTCGATTGGTTCAACCTCTCTAGTGGAGGTGAACTAATACATCCCACCTTCCTCAGTAAATTTAGGTCAAGCTCTTAGCTTATGCTAGAGCACATTAGATAGGTTCAAAGGCTACTTATTTCTTTTGTTGTATAAGTCTTGACCTCTTAGGCATTTCTTCAATCTTGTGTTGTTAGGATCAAAGACCTAATATTTTATAAAATATCAACTCAAATAAGAATGATTTTCTTCTTCAAAATGTAAAGCCTCACTATAGTATAAATTGAAGCACTCACTAAGATTCTTAGTACCATAAAGAAGTCTTCTGATTTTGAGTCTTCCCAATTAATCTTCAATAAACACCAATTCTTTGATTACCTAATTTTAAAATCTTTAGAGACATTAATTAAAAACTTTAATCGAGAGTATTCTTAAGAAATTCTCATTTTTTATGATGTAATTAACTTTGGGAGCTTGCCATAGGGAACTAAAGAACCCACATAAAATAAACTTGCTTCACTTTATCAATGTAAAGTAGGAGAAAATATTTGGTAAATGTAGACCCATATGCCTAATTCTTATTAGATGAGTCCAGGGTGGTATTTCTATCTCTCAAGATAGTATATCATTCCTTATATACACTCAATTATTTCAATAAATATCCCCTAAGATCTACATGATGCCCTTACGAACACCCCAAATAAAAAAACACCACAACATCCAAAAGTTTGAAAATGATAATTTAATTGTTGATACATTTTTTGCAAACAAAAATTTGGTCATGTTATTATAATATGTTGAAATAAATTAGCAAGTTCTCATAAAGCATGGAGTTCAAAACCATAAGCAAGAATCTATAGTAACTAGAAAAAATTATAAGATTCCCAATTCCTAAACACAAAGTCATGTGACATAACCTTAATTCCCAAAAAAATTCTAATATGAAGCCTAAATTTTTCACATAAGTTAATGTTGTATAATTTATTATGAAGAGTAGATAGATTTAATAACTAAAATGTTATCAATATATAAATTTGAATATCTTGAGAATGGTACAACAATAATAAATGATCAACACCATTACAAAAAAACCTAATTATTATGATAAGTCAAGAGAATAATATACGATTGTCGAGGAACTTGAACTATAGACCATAAATAACTTTTTTTGTAGATGATGCCATACAAGATTAAAAGTTATAAATCCCTAAACCATTTTGTTGGTCCATATAAACGATTTCATCCATAAAGAAAAGGTATTTCAATCATCTAATTGAAGAATTTCCATAACACAATAGTTAATAAATAAATAAATAAAACATGAGCATTGCTATTTTAGAAAGCAAGTTCAAAAGTTTCATGGTTGTTTATATCATATTATTGCTCAAAATCTTGAGAATTTAAATGGGATTTTTAAAGTGATCATAGACTAATTGGAATTCAAGTTTGTTTTGAATATTTTTAAAACAGGGGTATAGCCAAACTATCCATTGCAATAAAAATGTTTACATGACATTAGACTACAATACCAAGAGACTAAATAAAAAAGCAAATAAACTAAAAGCAAAAATAATTTTGCAAAAAAAAAGAAGTAAGGTTAAGATATTAAAAAAAAAAATCTAATCATAGGCATCATCATAGTGAAACAACTTAAGCAAAACCCACCATGGAATTGTAGACCGAGCACAACACCAACAATAACATTTGTAGTAAATCAATTATTCAAGCAAGTAGCAATGAAAACCACCATAAAAATAAAAATAAATTCTAGGATATCACAAACTAGTAAGAGAAGGGTCAAGGTTCTAATAGAGTGTGAAGTAATAGAATAACAAGTAGTATCATATAATAACTATATTGCATTACTCGGAAAAATGATCCTCATAGCCACAAAAAAATATACCACAAAAAAATAAACTACAAGATTCTAAATTTGAATCCAAACTATAGGTTGAAGAAGAAAAACTCACCATCCGGAGATGAAGAGCGAGCAACAAGAGGGATCAAAAGTAATCTTGAAAAATATCATAACAACAATTTCCATTTTTCTAATTATAGAACTTTGACCAAATATAGGATTTGATTTTGAAGATTATAGTAGAATAATTGCTAATCCAAATTTTATTATTATTTTTCTTTCTCTCGCATGGAAGATAAACAATACAATGAATGAAAATTAAGTAGATGTTTTAGAAGCTTTTGACCAAATTGCTAATGTGTTCCAAAATATATAACAAAGAAGGACTTAAAATGAAAGTTGAAGTCCAAGCCAACAAGCTTTTGAGAATAACATCGAGAAATCACATTAAAAAAATGGTTCAAAGTTTTTCTCTCACGACCATAAGGGAAGAATTTATCCTCACAACAAATATTTCTAACAAATAATGCATTAATAGTTTTGAAACCTTCATTTAAGGCAAGCCAATTATATATTGAAAACTAAACACTATATGATTTGTGGCACACCATATTACACTTATTAACTTCAACAACATGATTGTAATAAGCTTTATATAGAGTTCCATGGAATGATTAGCATCACATTATAGAAGGTCAATATTACTAACCTAATAATTATAAAACAAATTATTGAAATTCATGAAAAAAAACTTATTTCCAATCTTACGAGTCAATGACCATAAGTGGGTAATGTAAGTCAAGGTTAAGAGAATAAAAAGAAAAAAATTCAAGATTTTTTACAAAGATTTACCTTTAATCTAAGCATCACAATAAAGTTTAATTTTGACTCTTTTACCAATTCAAATAAAGAGCTCATTTCTCATAGAGTTGGTAATAAAATGAGTTTTTTTCAAAATAAAGAGCTAGACTTATATTTAAGATTCTAGAAGGACAAATATTTTTCTTGAACCATTTAGCCATCAAGTTATTTTTCTTAAAAGATATTAAGAATGAAGTTAGTCATGAAAGCTTATGAAATGTAGTAAATAGAATGTAGATTTACTCCACTCAATAGTTAAAGCCAAGAGGTAGTTTTTAAGATACCATGTAAAGTTTCCTCTTGGTGATACTACCATGGCAAAGGAATTTAGAACACCAATTGTGTATGATTTTGATACAATCCTTAAGAAGAAAAGGGCTCTCCAATAATTAATGACTTTAATTTGAATTTAAAACTGAAATATACTTACAATGGTGAGTGTTTTGGCTTTACCTCCATCAAGAATATCCTTTATTTTATCATTAAGATATTGAAAGTTAAGCTGCTTTGTGACATGGGACACCATGGTAAGATAACAAGGTTCAAGCAACAAAACCCAATAATGTCTCTAAAAGATGAAATTTTAAAGTACCTCTAGAAAAATATATCAAGCTTTTGACTAAATTATTTTCAAGATTAGAAGTTGTTTAAGAAATGTGTAAGATATGCTTAAGATAACCTAAGTTAGAGGTCTTCCCAAATATAAGGACATAATTATCATATAATAAATAAGAGATGTAATTGTTTCCAAAATAGATGGGCTAAAATTCTTTATAGAATACATATACTACTCCATTAAATTAGATAATCCATCCATATAAATATATAATAAGAAAGAAGATAATGGGAAACTTTATCGTAACCTATTTTAAGAGGGAAGTGTCCTTTAATGCCTAATTAATACATATTGAAAACATTACATTAGTAATGCATTCTTCTATGCATTCAACATAAATAAATGGAAAGCCTAAGTAATCTATTAATGATGAATTTCATATTAACTAAATCATAAGCTTTCTAACTTAAAGTGCTATGAATATCATTAGCCGGATAATGTTATTAGTAGTGGTAAAACAATTGGGCCTTATAAATGAGTTTTAGAGACATATAAAATGGCTTCCATAACTTCTTCTACAAATGCTAGTGCAATAAGAGAGGCATGATAGTTAAGAGGAACCTAACCACTAAATTTAACTTCCAAGAATTGTTAGGTTACAACAACAACAATAATGTCTTGATGAGTCAAGAAAGAGCCCACTAGAGTAGATAAGTAATTAATAAATTGTTGTTCTTCTCCCTTTAATTTTAGAAAAGAGCAACATGAGATCATCTTCATTGACCAATAACCATTTACATTAGCCCTAGGAGATAGCCATGAAGATTGGAATTAAAATAGCTAAAAACATGGGGATTGATATCCTTAAGTTTAGCCATAAGAGTTCCATAAAGTTGGTTTCTATACATGAGGGAGAGAATATGGTGATGATTAGTAGATTCAATTGATGACATTTGAAATGAAAGGATCATTTTAGGGAGATAATCAATAGTTTTATGTTTGACTTTTAGTTTTTAAACTTTCTCAACAAAGTAAACATAAGATTACTCAAGGTAAAAGAGTACCAAATAAGTCTTAATACATTCTTAAAGCCACCCATATTAAGAGAATACATTTTAAATTAAAAGTGATGATGAAAGAGTGATCCCAAAGGGGATTAAGAACATGACAAAAAAGAAAATTTCTTTTACCAAGAGTTGTTGACTATAGCTTTGTCTAGTCTACATCTAATAAGGTAATCTAGTCTAAGCTTAGAATAGGCAAAGAATAATTCTTTGGTGGCTAGATTAGATAAAATTACTTCTAAAATGCACTCATTGAAGATCTTATGTTTGTTAAGAGATATGATTTTACATCATCCCCATCACACTCAAGTACTTTCATTTTGAAATATGCAATAGTTCAAATCCCCAATCATGATCTAAGGGACATGGATAGTGCTAGCAAAGTTATGGAGAATGTTATAGTGACTTTCTTCATTATAATGAGAGTTTACAACATAAATAACCCAAATGATGATTATAGAAGAAAGATTATAAGGAAAAACTCCAGGAATGAACTCCAATAGATAGATGAACAAAAATTGTTTCTTGATTTATTCAATCTAATCCATATCCTTCTTGGAATAACAATTTTTTTGAAGTCCCTTCATCATGAGAGAGTTTGTAAAATTGGAAGAAGAAGAGATCATTAAAGTTGGAAAGGTATATCCTTGGTTTAAGGACACAAAAGACATCAAGATTTAAAGAATTTATAAATTTTTTATCATGCAAAATTTTGTTTGAACTATAAAAGACCAAGACATTCAAATTACAATTGTTGGATAGATCATTAAGAAGCATTAGACTTGGAGAGAAGGGGATAAATTTTTCTCCTTGTGGTGAAAGTTTAAAGGATTTTGGAGAAATAGACCATTTTGATGAGGGATTATCAAGTGAGTTTAGATTGGGAATAACATGTGCGAGGGGAATGAGGAAGGGAAGGAGTGGGATATCATATGTTTGTTATTCTATAGATAGAAAGAGTTTGGATAATTTAAAGAAGAAGGTTTAGAAGGAGGTGGATGAGAATTTGATGAGCCCTAGGTATGAGAAGGTGGAGGAGAGGGTTGAGCTATGATCACCTTGGTGCCAATTCAACTCCAACATTGCATGAAATCAACATGAGCATAAGGTGAGGGAATTGTCATATAAGCTACATATGCATGAAAGAAAGCTACAACTTGTGCATGAAACTATTTTCATATATGATTTTTTATTATTAGTCCCATTATAGCTAATAGTAATTTCATTTGATAAAAGAGCCATTAGAAACTTGAACACATACTCTTTTGAATATAATCCCGATTTAGTAGTATTAAGAGTTTCAACATTGAGAAGACTTTAGTTTACTATAAATCTTGAAATAGCTAATGGGTTCTAGCATCAAAAGGGAAAATTCATAATCTTGATCAAAATCAATAAAATAAAATTCCTCTTTAATTGGCTTAAACTTAGAATCCATTTTAAAATATAAATGACTTTTTTTTATGAAAAAGCATGAATAAATTTTTAAGCCATGTCAAAGTCTTTATGATTTAAAATTTAGGAGAAGAAACCATTGTTCGTTGATAAAGCTGAAAGTTATCTTTGAGAGTCCATGCCCATTTGATGGCTTAAGCAAAGCACCATAATAATGATATTTAAATCGATTAGATAGCCCAAAGAAAGATCCCATTCTTTTGCATTGTTAGTGATTTCTTCTAATGTGAAGATAATAACATCACCCTCCTACTAATATAGGCGAGATTAAAATTTTAAGAATTAGTAGTTAGGAACCTTTTCTAACTAAGGGAAGAATTTTGGCATAATGGTGGCATGGTGGAGGAAGAAGAAGAGAGGTTTCCTATGTAGACAAAAGGGGAAAATATGAAGCAAAATTGAGGAATTAGATAAGAGGGAATGGAGAAGAACCCTTAACAAGGATGATCCATGTGAATCCTCACTCACAGCTCAAAAGATTTTTCTGAGAGTGCTACCTTAGAATTTATTAAATAGACTCTCAAGAGAGTTGGGAGGAGGAGGTGATTTCATTTGAGGAAGAGGAGAACTCTTACCATAGTTAGAGGAGGGAAAGCACGGAAACAATGCATCGCTATAAGAGAGAAAATTCTAATGAAGAGCCAATAGATTTTTTAACTATGTTCTCCTTTCCATTTTATTTTAAATATTCATTTAAAATCAAGAATATACTAGTTAAATTTGGATGGATCAAGCATTCCTAGAGATTGGAGAGCTAGGAATTCATTGGATATATTTCTCCACCATTCAAGATATTTGGTGATAGTTATATAATAAGAGTGGGTATGGATTGGAGAGAATGTTGAGTAAGAATGAAAATATTTTTGGGTTTAGGAGAACTAGCTTGCAATCTTGTAATGGGATGTCAATGTGGAAACATTGAAATAGATAAATTTATGAAATTTGGAAAGACTTCGATAAATAAATAAGGTATAAGTAGCTTTCCTAAGGACAAAATAAGTGAAGGACAAGTTAATAAGAAGTACTATATAGTGACATATTATCAAAAAATAAGATTTGGCTATACATTGTGCGATGGTGAAGCAATTTTAAAAGTAAGTTGGAATAAAAGTTAAGAGGACATCCAAAGAAAAAATATTTGGAGTAATAGATAGGATAATATAATTGGTAATTGCAAAGTAGACTCCTCAAATTTAACATGCTATGAGATGGTGAAATTTTCATTAATGAGATTAAATATTTTAATCTTTTAGAGCAAAATCATAACCAAAAAATAGTACAAGCTAATTTGAGGGTCAAATTACATTAACAAAAAATTGAAGCCAACGTAGCACTTTAAGCTTAAAAGAGAATATTCTCGTGTTTACAAATTTATATGAAAATTTAAATTTTGTGATGATATAATGACAAGAGATTTATAAGATGAATCACAATAAAAAAGTTATTATTCTAAAGATGAAATGGTAAATTTGGTGAGCACCACTTTATTTTAGGCTATGGTGTAGCTGATTGATCAATACTACTCCAATGTGAGAGAAGATTATTAAAAATGATATTGTTATCTTGCAACCACCATGACCAAAATATTTTTATGTACAATTATAATTATTTCTCAACCATGATGTTAAACTGAAAAAAAACCCTCAATCACTTAATGTAAGAATGTGGTTGTTAGGAATGTTCAAAATTCCTATGCCAAGATAGCTGGGCATGCCTATTGAAATAGCAAAGCATATTGTGGAAAAGAATTAAATTTAAGATCACTAGCCATAGCCAAATAAAGCTAATTTTAAAATTTTATATGATCCATGGACTATGGACTGATTAGACCCTAGATCCTTCATATGACAATTAGTTAACTAGAAGCTTAAAAGAGATACCGAATTTATTGTTGATGGTAAGTTTGTAGGCCAAAGAAGATTAGAGAAATTTGAGATAAGTGCAGCTTGTGAGATGGACCAATGAAGACTTGGGCAACTTATACATAAGGAAAGGATTGGCGATTTGGCATCACCTGAGATAAGGATTTGTAGTTACATTCCATCTTCTTTTAGCTTGGTTGGTGGGCGAGTGCGGTGGGACCTCCTTAGACCGCCTTCGATTCCTCTCAGAGGCACCTAATGAAAAGTAAGTGAGGACTCGATACATTAGATGATGAAAGTGGCGCTAGGCTCTAGGGTTAGTCACAATGATATCTCCACCCACAAAATGGGTGGGGTGTTGGGTGATACCCATTCAAAAAAAAATAATGATTGATTAGATTTGTGATGTTAACGTCTGGAGCAATTCGATGATGTGTTTGAATATATTAAAGATGGCAATGGTGCCGATAGATATAAATGCCTAGACTTCCAAGTAATCTATCATTGAATATGAGCATCACGTGAATGGCTTCTTAGTGAATGAATGAAGGAGCACCTTGCAGGTGGACAAAGAACTAGAAGTAAATAAAACAAAGATCCACGAGCGCTCTGCATGAACAAGATGAGATTTACATCACCGCATGATCCGTCTTTTCAGAGCAACCGAGAATCCAACTACGATGTAGTGTATTAGTAATCTTTCTTTAGTAGCTATGAAGCGTGATGTCACGGGAAACTTTTCCCAGTAACTGCGAGCGCTCTTCCCGACGCTAAGTCACTTTCAATGCAAGATAAGAACAAAGAAAATTGTTTTGGAGAGAGGTTAGAGTAAGGAAAATACTTTACTAAGCAAAGGAACTTTTACAATACAAGTTGCTTGAGAACTCTTGGATGGTTCCAAATGGGAGGGAGGTCCCATTTATAGTCTCTCCCATGGACTAGCAAGAACATTCTAGAGTATATTAAAATATTCATGATTCTAGAGTATTCTACACTACTCTTAGCATATATGGGTTTCTAGAGTATTCCATATGATTCTAGACTCCTCTTGAAGCATTCATCTTCTTAAGGTCTTACTTTGGTAGAACCTTGGAACCCTCCGGTCTTCCTTCTTCTATATTCCTCTTGAAGCTTCCCTCATGTAGCTAAGAGAGCATGGTTGTGACACTCTCCCCAATTAAGCTTGATGTGCCCTCATCGCATGTCTCCATCGTAGAGTTGTATCTTGTCTTTGTCATAGAGTATCTTCATGTTCCCAGTGGCTTCACTTTCTGGAAAACCCTTCCATTTGATAAGATATTCCCTATAGTTTGGTACTCTCTCTTACGAACTACCCGATGACATTATTTCTTCCACTTTTTATCAAAAGAGGTGATCACTTCAGCTGATGGATATTCCCCTCGATGGATCCTCCAAGTCTTCATGATATGGCTTTAGCATACATGAAAGGGATGAATTTTAGTTTTGGAGGAAGGTTGAGCTTGGAGACTTTCCCTATTTGCTTGACCACTTCAAAGGCCCCTCGACTAGCATTAACCCTTTGTGTACCTTTGAATGCCTTAAATTGTTGTGGTAAGCTTTACAAGTACCAAGTCGCCTTCCTTGAACTCCAAGTTCCTTCTTTTTTATCCATTTCTTCATCCTTTTGTAGCCTTGTATAGTGTAGCTCGGCTATCTCCCTTTGTTCACTCCATGACTTGGCAAATTTGAATCTGTAGGGCTCCTCTCTCCATAGCTAGTGGCAAGGGTGAGAGGCGTCATGTCTTGTCCCATGATGACTTCAAATGGGCTCTTCCTGGCTTCACTTCAAGTTGTAGGAGAACTCTACATCAAAGAGCTTTTACTAATTTCTCAGTTGGCATTCACATAATGCCTTGGTATAGCTCTAGAAGTGCATTGATCCTTTCTGTTTGTCCATCACTCACGGGGGTGGAAGCTTGTTGAAAAGTTCGGATCTAGCAGAACAACTCCTCAAAACCTCCGTGCGGATCTCTATCGCTAATGATGCTTTTGGGATTTCCCATAGCTTTACCACATTATGGAGGAAGAGTCTTGCTTCATGTCAATTGGAGAAGCTATGAAGGTAGCATACTGAATCCTCACGATCAAAATGCTCCCATATCCCGATATTGGTAGGTGGAGATGAAGTCCATAGAGACACTTTCCCATGGTCTCAGGTATAGGTGGTTCCAAGTCCCGGCTTGTTGAACGATCTTGTCTTGTTGGCACACAAGCGGTCCATATATTCTTCCACTCCATCTTGCATCCCAGCCAATAATAGTTAGTTTTTAGAAGAGCTAGAGTTCTTGCATACCAGATGTCTTTCCCATGAGTCATGACACTCCTTGATTAGATCTTTCCGATGTTGCCCCATCTTGGCACATAGATCCCGATGTCCCTTGGTGTAAAGGATGTCTTCTTCCATCCAAAATTGTCGAAGTTCCTCCTTCTTTTACTAGAGTAATGATGCTTTGGGCTTGGGAATCCGCTTTTAGTCCTTCTTTGATCTTTTCCAATGTCGAGACTTGTGAAATGCTAGCTAATCGGTCCGGAGGGCATCCATAACCACATTTGCCTTCCCGACTTATATTCAAGAGCATAGTCAAATTCTGCTAGGAAGTCTTGCCATAGCTTGCTTTGGGCTCAACTTCTTACGGGTTTGAAAATAACTAGTAGCAACATTGTCTATCATGACATTGAATTTTGACTCAAGTAGATAGTGTCTCCATACCCTTAGGCAATGTATGATGGGCGTCATCTCTTTTCTTGGACCGGTAGCGGCCTTCGGTCTCATTCAACTTCGGCTTTCATAGGCAATAGGATGTCCATCTTGCATTAGCACTCCTCCATGGCAAAGTCGGATGCATCGTGTACCTCATAAGTCTTCATGTGATCGGAGGCTCACTCGCGATGGTGTTCTTGAGGTCTTGAAACGCCTCGGCATTTGATATCCCACTCCCATGCTTTGTTTTTCTTGAGCAAATCCGTTAATGGAGCCGCCTTTGCGAATAGCTCTTTATGAACTGCGATAGTAATTCACAAGTCCTAAGAAGGATCTTAGCTCACTTACTTTTGAAGGTGGTTCCCGCCTTGGATGGCTTGCACCTTGTTGACCTCCATCATGAGTTTTCCATCTCTTATTCTATGTCCCAAGAATGCTACTGGCTTGGCAAAGAGCACTTCTCCATCTTTAGAGCTTATTATCCACGAGCACTTGGAATACTTTCTTTAAGTGTTCTATATGCTCTTTAAGTGTTTTGCTATACACCACAATATCATATAGGTAGGCGACCAATCGATCAAAGTATGGATGGAACAATTTGTTCATCAAAGTGCGAAGTTCGAGCATTGGTTAAGCCAAAAGGCATAACCAAGAACTCATAAGATCCATACCTTGTCACACATGTGGTCTTAGGTTCATCCCCTTCGCTATCCTGATAGTAGCGATCTCAAGTCCAACTTGAGAAGTATTTGGCATCCCCTAATTGATCAAAAGGTCTGAAAGGAATTGGGTATTTATTCTTCACCGCTACTTTGTTTAGTGCTTGATAGTCTATACACATGTAGGGAACCATCTTTCTTCTTTTGGAACAAGACCGGGGCAAATGGAGCCTTGGAAAGTCGGATGAATCCCGCTAGCAACTTCCTCATTGTGTAGCTCCTCTAATTCGGTGGTGCCATACGATAGGCTCCCATGGGTGGCTTAGTCCGATTCCATCGATCGATAGTCTATTTCCCTTCTAGGTAGTAGCTCTTTTGGCAATTCGCGGTGAGATATCCTTAAACTCCTCGTGCGGACCTCCCTTGGCATGTCTTCTTGTGACAGGTCTTCATCATCTGTCATGAAGAACGGCCAAGTAGCTTTCCTCCTCCCGATGAACGCCTTGAATTGGATTGCCGATAACATTTTGGCTTGCTTGATGGCCCTTGTAGTTGGCACCAAACAAGTTTGGCTACCCTCCATGATGCACATGCTATTCGCAAATGGTATTGGGAATGCCTTTACCACTCCAAGAATTCTAGCCCAAGAACAACTTTGAAGTCATCCATTGGAATGACGAAAACTTAGAATTGACCAAGCTCCCACAATGGTCTTAACTCCACGAGCTACCCCATGAATGGGTCTTGCCGCTAAGTTGATGGCTTTGATGGAGCCTCCTCCTCCCAAGTGTTTGTAGTCCCGTCGTCGTGCTTCTTCAATAGAGATGAAGTTGTGAGAAGCGCCGTTCTACCATGACATCGGTGGTCTTCCTTCAATGGCCATCTTCACAAGAGTAGTCCCTTGGCTTGGGGCTTTGGGGTAGTTTGAATCCCATTTTAATTGCAAGGATCCCACTTGTGCCATATCTCTTTCTTTGACAGCGTCATGATGATGACTTGCTAGGAGGGAATTCAAGGCTTTCTTCCGAGGGCATTCTCTTGCCCAATGTGGTCCTCCACAAAGGAAGCAATTGTTATGTGGTCTAGTTTTGTTATCCTTCTGCCTTCCTTTGTCCTTTCCTGGGGCGAGGTTGACTCCTCCTTGTGTTGTCCCTTGTCTCCCCATCATTGCCATAAGCACTCCTCGCTCCTTTGGCTTTGTGGACACTTTAGTGTAGTCGATCAAGCTCGACAATGTCAATGGCGTCAAGATCTTGCACTCCATGCATCTTAAGCTCGATCTTTGCCCATGATTGAAGTCCGTCCATGAAGTAGAAGAGAGAGTCTTTGTGGATATATCAGGATTTCAAGGACTAACGGTGAAGTTTTGACATACTCCGGATCGACCCTTCTTGTTTGAGCCTCCTTAATTTGGCTCTAGCCTCATCCTCTGCGTTCGGGATAGAGCCTCCTCGTTCCTTCTTGAAGTCATCAATGGTTGATATGGCACACATACCTTTTCGATGTCCCCGCCTTCTCCTCCACCACAACATAGCGGTGTCGAAAGATAGAGAGCATGAACGGATCTTGGCATCTTCATCTGGATGCTCATAGCTCCAAAGTATTGCTCAAGTCCTCATAAGAAGTTGTCTACTTCTTTTGCGTTAACTCCGCTAAAGCTCTTTGGTTTAGGCACCTCAATACGCTTGACGGCATGGATCGGATCCGTTGCTAGTGCCGCTTGCACAAAGAGATGTCCCCATGCATCTCCTCCATGCTTGCACGTGACTATACATCTCTTCTTCATGAGATCATTGCACCCCTTTGGTCCTCCTCATCTTTTCCATTTGATCCTTGAAGGATCCTTCCCGATAATCATGTCTTTGATTGAAGAATGGATGGTGGCGTCCTCCTCTCGAGGCCATTCACTCTCTGCCTAGATCTTCCATGGGCCTCCATCCCATTCATAGCCTCCTCCACCCAGCAAAGCGTGAATCAAAGCCGAGATCACCTCTTTTCCATGTGGCCTAGATGTAGCAGATCACGTTGCTCTTCACGACCTCAACTTGTTGAGATGATTCCACATTTGTGATTTGAGATCCAACAACTTGCTCTTTGCGGTCCTCGCCATGCCTCCAACCTTGGCTCTGACCGTTGTCAGGAAACTTTTCCCAGTAACCCGTCGCCTTCACTCGCTAAGTCACCTAACTTTCGCAATGATAAGAAACCGCTTTTGGAGAAGAGAGGTTAGAATAAGGAAAATACTTTACTAAGCAAAGGAACTTTTAATATAAGTTGCTTGAGAACTCTTGGATGGTTCCAAATGGGAGGGAGGTCCCCTATTTATAGTTCTCTCCCATGGAAGCGAACATTCTAGTACATTAAAATATTCTGATTCTAGAGTATTCTACACTACTCTTAGCATGTATAGGATTTCTAAGAGTATTCCATACATTCTAGACTCCTCTTGAAGCATTCATCTTCTTGCCTTCTAGACTTTGGTAGAACCTTCAAACCCTCCAGGGTCTTCCTTCTTCTATATTCCTCTAGAAGCTTCCCTTGTAGCAAAGAGAGCATGGTTGTGACAGTGAGCTGTCCTGGAGGATTTATAATCTGAGCCATGCAGTGATAGCCACCCATTTTTAAGGTTGGGGATTTTCACATTTAGAAAACCTGAGATCAAATTATGGAAATTGGCCATCGATGCTGCAGTATAACCTAAGATGCTTCACGACAGGAGACGAAGACAAAAGAACAACTAGACGAAGATGGAATTGCTATTAGGCATGCCGCTCTCGTTCCATGAAAAGTTAATATAAACAGAGAAAGACATGCGCTTATCAAATTCATACAGAATTTTTTTTTTGAAATTTCTTCCACCTAAATTCATTAAATGAAACTTAATTTATAATATAGACGGTTCCTTAAAATCAGCTTAATTGCAACATAGTGTATTGAGGTGCTCCTTCTAGTTTTAGACATTCAAAATTCACAATACATTTGATCTTCAACAGTGTTAAAAAAACAGAGCAGAACAGATAACATCAGACTCATCTCATCAACCTACAATATCTAAGATGTGCTGAATTCTTAAGCTTCTGTTCCAAAATTAAAAAACAATGTTCAAATCAAATCTGCATTTGTTAAAATTTATGTCAGATCAAATGAATCATGTCTATTAGCACTTTATTTATTCACAAAATTTTAAATTAAAAAAGAATCAAAGATTTAATTTAGAGACTGAATATAACTATTACAATTTGAAGCGCTTTTAATGTAGAACTGCCGAAGAGTTTCTCTGAGTTTTTTGCTAATAGAATGAATACAGCTTTACAGAATTAACACACTGCTTTACGGGATACACACAGCTGAAAAGTTTACCATTAAATCCCACCCCACAACAGAGAAGCGCTTTCTTCCCCACCCCAGAAACAAGCCCACCCTTCTTCTCTGTCCCGCCACCGCCAACAACCTCAACCTTCTTAGCCTTCACCTTCTTCCCTCCCACATCCTTAGGTATGGTCACCGTTAGCACCCCGTTCTCCATCTTGGCCTTCACTGAATCAGCCCTCCCGTTCTTCGGCAGTCGCAACTCTCTCAGGAACTTACCGCCGCCGTTGCCGCGCTCGGCACAGTGCCATACCACATCTTTCCCCACTTCCTCGAGCCTGCGTTCGCCACTTATGCGAAGGACTCTACCTTCCAGGACCTCCAATTTCACGTCTTCTTTGCTCAGTCCGGGCAGATCAATTTGGAAGATGTGAGCCACAGGCGTCTCCTTCCAATCGATGTAAGGCTCGGAATAGGAGGCGGGTGAGATGAAACCGCTGATTAAGGGTTCAATAAGTATCTGCTATCAAAAGACATTTCTGATGGCAAAGATCGGCCAAAGAAAAAAAAAGACTTATAAAGGTTTAAGTGCAGTATCAATGCAGTGGCTGTCTCGTCTTGCTTTGGACGGGAAGAAGGGTTTTGGAGTATTTATAGGTTTTAGGTCTCATTAGGGAAGGAGCGTGCGGGAGAATTGCAGTACTCTCGAACCTGCCATGACGACGGAAGCCTTGCTTTCTAGAAGTCTCGCTTGCCAACAAGAAAGTAAAATTCGCTCAGGATTTATCCTGCGGAAAAAAAAACTTATTATGGGGAATAAAATGTTCATTTAAAACATTTTGAGATTGTTTTAATATTAGTAGGTTAGAGATTTGCATTTTAACAATTTGAAAGCATCCTCCATTAGTGGAAATTGGATGATTGAAGGAAAAAAGGTTCAATTGATTAACATCAAATTTAAGAAAATGTTTCTAAAATGCACAATATTGAGAGAATTTAGAAAATAATTTTATATATTTTATATCATGAAAGATGAATTTTTTCTTATCCTAAGAAAAAGGAGGCATTATAAGTCGTAGAGTTATGAACTTTGAACTTAATCCATAAGATCTATGAGCATCTACCTAAGGTTGTAAATGATCCGCATTCAACAAGCAACTTGACTCCTCGATTATAGATGTTCATGTTTGTTGATTAACTAATCGAACGAGTTTGAACCCTTCCATAAATGATTGCTAAATGAATAAGTTTGAATAACTTATTTATTATTTATTTCACTGAATAGTATCATTTAATGGTCATAACAGTCAAAGCTCGATTAAAGCTCGATTAAAATGCTCATATATCATTTTATATTTCAACATGTTGCTTGCAAGCTCGATTAAGGCTCGTTTTTTCATTAAACAAGCTATTTGTAACAAGCTCGATAAGCCTAATTTCAACTAAGCATGAACAAGCTCGAAGCAACAGAGTTTTTAAACGAGCTTGAACACCATCCTAAAACTCAATCCGAACTCGAACTCAATAATGCTAAATGAGCTTGAACTTGAACAAGCCCATTTCGATTTTGGCTCGTTTGCGCCATACACCTAGCCAAATCTTCGAGTTAAACCATTTTAAGTCAATCTTAACTTAATTTTCCTCAGTACATGGAGAATTTATAAACATAATGGCTCATATAGGCATAATGTAAACTTAATCCTATTGAATTATTGAACCCAATTGGATATCACTATAATACACTAAGTGAATCAAACTCTATTAGGATAGGTTAGACCAAACTAAGATTTGCCTAAATTCAAGTCTCTAATTAGCTTTTCTCTTAAGTATTTTCTAGCACTAAATCCAAGCCTACTTGATTGACTAGATCCAAATCCTTCTAAACCAACCAAAATAGTCAAAATCTTATTTGGCTTCAAGTTTTAATTTTTTTAAACATTTTTTCATACCTAAAATGTTGTTGATTACCATTCAATAACCTTCAATAATAATATTATTAATGGTCATATTACTCTAGCAATAATTACAACAAGTGGGAGAAGTTTACAACCATTGAACCTCCCAAATAATTTCTGTAGGATTATTCTAAGTCTTGGCTACTTTGATTAGACTAAATAGTGCCAAGTTGGCCAACAAGCTCACTCACTGTCATTTAGCTACTCAAGGTTAGTTGGATTTTTGATAGTTTAGAATTATAAAATAAGGCTTCCTAGAATTCTTAACAACTCTCGTAAGTGAAAACAATATAAGCTTTTGTTTATTGGTGGAATTTATATACATAGCATTAAATTCTTATATTTTTTTCATATCTAACACCAAAACTTGATATTTACATACATAATACTCAAATCATTAATATCACATCAAAAATAATAATATTATTATATTTCTAAAAGTATTATATCTTTCATACACATAGTTAAAGTGTTAGAAATTGTGTTGTATGAAGTCTTCATATTTATTGTCATTTAATATAAATATATAAGAAGAGCCACTATTGCTTCTTAATAATTTGGGGTCAAAAGTTAGTTTATATTTTTAATCAAGATAAATAATTAAACTTAACTATGTCAAAAAAAAATGTGTGCTCTTATCAATATAGTTAGTTTATCAGTTTTATCTTATCAATGTGCATTGCAAAATTTATTTGTCCTTGGTCCATCATAATATTTCTTTTGACCTTCTTGAAAAGAGTTTATTTAGGCACTTCTACAGAATATTTTTTATCATACAAATTTTGATCATTTTATTTGTGTGAATATCATATCATTTATACTTACATGAGTCATTTTATTGAACTAAATATTCAATTACTTATATATTCATTTATACATATTTGTTGGAAATTCTATTTCTTTGCTTCAAAATGCATGTACTACTCTAAACATTTGGCCTAGTCTCTTAAGAGAGTTTTATTAGCTATGGTTAAATTTTTAAAAGATAAATTAATTTTGAGATAAAATTCTACTTATAGATTTATCCCTCATTTGATAAAGACTTTAAGATCTAGTTTTAGGTTTCTCTTAGACACAAGTCCCTATAATTATCCCTCCCAATGATAAGAGAGAATTTTAATTAAGGATAATCATTAAGCACTAAGTATCAAATGTTTAATAGTGGAAACATTAGTTTTAAATTATTTCAAATTTATTATATTTAGCTTAAGAGTGAGTGGTGGGAACAATTGTGATGAATTTGATCGAGATCTCATACTTTCATCATCCTAGATTATCATGGGACCCAATTTACTTAGTTAATGGGGTTATCATGTTGAGTTAATAACCATGGGTGATATGTAAATTATCTATCCTTAAATGATTTCTATTGCATGCTTTTAGGCCAAGGGTATAATCGATGTAACATCGAGAGCTAGAAAGCTCAACTTTAAACATCACTTAAGAAGTATAAAGAAAAAAAGAGAGCTTTATAAAATTTTATAAAAGTTGGCCAAAATAGGCTTAATTTTAATATTTAAAAGTAATCCTAAAATTTAGTTTCATCCTAGGCCTAACATAACACATAAATCTCATAAAATCACATTATAATGAAAAATGGAAAGAACAAAACAAACACACAAAGTAATCAAAGAAGTCATTATGTTGTGATGACTATAAAAGAATAGGGTTAATAAATCTATGCAGCTATATAATCTACTTATACATATCTAGATAAAAAAGCATAACAAGGTAGCTGAGCTCCACCAATAAATATAAGCTCAAGCAAATTAAAAAATTAAAATATGAAATATAAATTTTTCTTGTTCTTGTCCTTAATCTAGTATAAATTTTATGTTCATCCTTCGGGATGGATGAAACTCTAAGTATTTAATTGAGAAACATAGTTTATAATTTTGTTTACATCATAAATAGTCTAAAAAGTGTTATAAAAAATAAGTCTTCTAAACTAAATGGAGTTACCATAACACAATAAAAGTAAAGTAACACTTCACAGAGTAAACTTCCCAAAGCTATTAATATTTGACTCACAATTCCCTATAAGGTAAAAGTAATGCATTACTCTTACACCGAATGCCTGCAAAAAATAACTTTAACCTAGTAACTACATAGTTGAGCAGTACATTTACAATTCACTTAATCAATTAAAAGAATTAGAGCATCACTCTCACAATCTTGTCTCAAATACCAAAGATTAGTGTAAACAAGGCAAACTAACTACAACCTCCTTATGCTAATGACTATATGGTTGTGGACTATCACAATACATAAATGTGTGGGATCGATGTATCATAGGGATGATCTTTAATGACCTTACTAGGCTAAGTTAAATGTACAATTTGACCATATTATGTCTTATCATTTTATATAATTTCTACAAAAATAAGTGATAGGCTTTAGGCTATTCATACATGCTAATTGGTCATGTAAAGATTTAATCACAATTAAATAACCTCATTATTAGATGAAACTCCACCAAATAATTCAACTAAATTAATCATGATTTAAGCAAGTCTAGGTACTAAAATACATAGTCTAACCTGATGCTAATTGGCATGCAAATGTATTAATATGATATATTAGTTGACACGATCAATCACAAAAGGATAGTTTGTATAGAACTTAGATATCAAGATTCTAAAATACATAATGTTCAAAGTGAAATAAAAGGTGGATGAAAACCATCCACTCAAAAGAAAGGAATAGATTGAGTATAGGTATAAACTAAAATCCTTATGTTGTTCAATCATAGTGGCTAATTAAACTAAAGAATGAATTAGGCATGCCTGACATAGTCATGTGTGTATGACATAGTTGGGTGTGCTAACCAATAGTGGGTGGTCTATCTTAATGGAACATGATCAAAATAAATGATCAAGTTTGTTCAATAAATATTGCTTGGTTGGAATAAAGAAAACTATGCTAGAGTGAGTTAGATCATAGTATGCATAGCCAACTCATAAAGTTTCTTCCAAACATTTTAGAATGATTGAAGGAAAAATTTTGGATGTTGATTTAATAAATGTTTTGTTTGTGGGAGGATAATACATAACCCAAAGGGTTGGCTAAGTGCATGAAACTCAACAAATGAAAGTTGCTAGGTTAATAAAGATGGATGATTTATGCTATGATGTAAATTGTCTATCTAGTTGGTTTAGAAGTTAATCAAAGCATAGGATGTTATGTAGAATGATCTTATATTATGTTCCCCAATAAGTTGATCCGTAGTCATCCTACATAAGAAGTGGTGCAGATGAGATTTATTAATGTAACAAATCCCATAAGATAATAAGATCAAAATCAAATTAATTACACTTAGAGATCTATAGTATAAATATGTATACATGGTAAATGTTTAATCCAATATAATTGTATGCACAAGAAGTTACGACATACAATGTTTTACTATTTTTTGACCTAGATTATATATAATATTTATTACTTAAAATGACTTAGACTATTATTTAAATATTATATTTCTAGCTAATACATGTTCATAGGAGATATTTAACATCATGGCCTCACATAGCTAAGTGGGTCCCACTTGTTAATTACTTTCAACATGAAGGATTTTATTTTAGAAATTTATTTTATGTTGACTATTATTTAATTATTTAAGATATTGAATTATTTTGAGTTTTTAGGATTTGTTTTGTTTTTATTTGATTTTATTTAATTTTACTTGATTAATATTCAAAAGCTAAGGTTGTCAATCATTTCACTTGTAAAATTCATTTTTTAAATCTTATTATTAGAATTTCAAAAGGTTTTAGCATAATGTTTTGAAATTATTTAAATTATTTAAATTTTTTAAAATATTTCTAAAGATTATTAATTATTTCATCATCAAATTAGAAAGTTTATTGATTTTAATTATTATATTAATTTAGAGAAATTATAATAACTTTATAATGAAAATACATTATTATTTTGATTTTTTTTATATATTTATAATTTATAGTAATTATTAAATATTTCGTTAATATATTAAATTATCAAATTTACATGAAAATTAATTTTACAATTCAAATCATCATGAAAGAGTATGAATTATTTATGGAATTTTAAATTACTAATTTAAATATGCAAGGAATTTATCATAATTTTTAAATTTTATTTTTTCATTTTAATATTATTTTAAGATCTTTAAGAATTTATAATTATTTTATTTTATTTTAAAAAATTATGGATATTTTACAAATGTCTTAGATTAGTGCTTTAAATATTCTGTTAATTTGTATAATTCTTTTTAATGCATTTTAAAATTATTTTTATTTTTTTATTTTATTTTGAACATAATTAATTTTATTAAAATTAATCATAAATTTATTTGAACTTAGAAAATTATGAAAATTTTATACTAGGCTTAAATTATTGTTTTAAATATTTTCCATAATTTTTATAAATTATATATATATATATATATATATATACTATATACTTTTATATTAAATTCATTAAAATTCAAAAAATTATGAAAATTTTTAATAACTTTAGGTTGGTATTTTAAATTTTCTCCAAAATTTCAATATTTTTTAAAAGTATCTTAATTTTCTGATTTTTTTAATAGAAATGATAATTTGGAATATTAATAACTTTTTTATTTGAATTCTAATTAAGTTGAATTTTTATTAGACTTCCTTATAATAATTCTATATAATATATTTAAGTTTCATATTTTTATTGACTTGTTTAAATAATTTAAAGCATTTATAATATTAAAGAAATAAAATTTAAATATTAAAATTAAAATTTATAATTTTGGTTTAATAATTTTCCAAGATTCTATGTTTAAAACCATAATACAAAGTAAGTAATTCATAGAAAAAATCACCACAAAATCTCTAAAATTTTAACATTGGTTGCATTCTTTTTTTTTGGTCCATCCTAAAGCCTTAGATAATTTAAATTAGATCTGGTTGTGGCAGTATTGTCTTCCTTTTTTTTTTAGATGGTCTATTAATGTTACTATGGTTTGGGCTCGAGAAAGCGGACTCAGCCAAACATGAGATAAATTATTTTTATCTTGAGTTTCCTAAGAAAATTCATTCATTAGGAAGCAAGGTGAGCTAGAGGAGAAAAGATTGCATTTCTCATCAAGTCATGTTGTGTATGGAGCTTGAGTGACCAAGTCCAAGAACAAGACAAGTAGGAGAGATTGAGTTATACTTTGGGAAGGTGAAATAGATCTGAATTTTATTAGAGAAGCTTAGTGAGGTTTCCATAAGCTTGCCAATGAGTTTAATTGTTGTCTTTTTCAAAATTATGGGTAAACCAAATTTTGGTGAGGTAACGTGGGTTGGTCTTGAAAGATAAAGAGTAGTTATGATGATGGAGAAAGATTCAAATTTGATTGGAGAGTTCAGAGGAAGCTCTTCAACTTATTGAATTGGCTCATTTAAAGGGTTATTATAAGCCTAAGTAAGCCTGAGTTCAACCATGATTGAGCTTAATTTTTTGTAAGTCGATGAAAATTCATGCCTTAACACACCTAGGGGTGGTGGGGATATTACATGAAAGCACAATTGATTAAAAGTATAACAAATGTTCACAAGAATACATTGTCATCAAAACTTGCATGAAATTTTACATTTTAAGTAAATTGTTAATCACAATTTGGAAACTTATGTGAGTTGGTTCATGTATTTTATTATGAATATTGTAATTTAAGGCTAAATCTATATACATATATATTTAGGATGATGTTAACTCACTTGTATTAGCCATTGTTCTCTTAAAATAGACCCCACAAGAAATCTTTTCTTTGGTTATAAATAAGAACATTGTTGGTGTTTGTTTTCACTACTAATCTTATTTAATTCATTATGCATAAGGTTTTGAGTGTTCAATAGAGTTGTAAATGATCATTAAAAGGTTTTAGTTCAATCCATAAGTGAGCATTAAAATTCATTACAAGTCACTTGTGAGTCTAATTTAGGTTAAAGATATGCTTTATTTTGATCTCATGTAAGATATAACATTTTAATTGTTCATTCTCTTTTCATTTGTAATTTACAATTTTATTTTAATATATTTTAGTCCTAACATGTTTATTTTAATTATTTATTTACAATGATGTTTGGTAGATTTCAGTTGCTTCCTAACATTTCACCAACTTTGAGGAGTTTGGGCCTACTCAATGCTACTAATGGTATATATATTTGTGATGTTTAGGACACCATGACTTAGTTTTCTACTCCCACCATAAAAGAAAAAGCACATATGGAACTTCATACCTACGTAAATAATTAATTATAGAACTCGATTTTCTTTTCTATTTCAAGTATGGTGTGTATAAGTATTTAGTTTAGTTAAGGTTTTCAACTCCTACATCACCAAAAAAAGGCGATAAGGACCTTCTAACAATACTCCTAGAAAGGCATACATAGGTCACATAAAAATAAAATTAAATGAATTAATTTTCTATCCTAATAAAATAACATATGTGTGTATTTCAAAAAATAAACTTACATTTTGCATTATGTACACTCAAGGTGACTCTATTATTGTGTGGTGAGTCAAAGAGATCAAATACACGTCTTACTTTTTAATTTTTCTCTTCCTTTTTTTATTTCTTATTTATTATTTTTTCTCTCTACTTCTTTTATATTTTTCATCTTTCCTTTATTTTTCTTCTTCTTTCATTCTTTTCTTTCTCTATTTAGAGGAAGAATATATAGAGAGAAAGAGAGAACTTAGAGAGTGATACATAAAGAAAAGAAATACATTTTTTATTTTTTAGTTATAGATTAGAGGGAGATAGAGAACAAGAGAGAGAGAGAGAGAGAGAGAGAGAGAGAGAGAGAGAGAGAGAGAGGAGGGGCCTACAGCAACTAGTTTGGTCTTAAATAATATTTAGGTATGATTTAATTTAAACTATACCTTATAATAAAATGTCAATTAAAAATTCTATAGAATTTTAATCTCATTTACTCTTCACTTTTCCTTAAATCCCTAATTATCACAAACACTTCTCTTTTGCACATTTTAAACGTCGATGCCTTCTTCTTAAGCTTCACCATGACTTCTACTTCTTCATGTGTTGTTAAACCATTAACACCTTTCTATGGTAATCTCTCATGTGGATAGGTCCATAACACTCTTCTTCATGCTCTACTATATCATTGGTTCCTATGCCTATAAACTTCTATGTGACTCACTTGCTTTATGTCATAATAAGGTTTAAGATTTTGGGTAGGTGTTGAAGGAGATGAGAGAAAAGGAGCCAAAGAGATAGAGGAACAAAAGGATAGGTAAGAGAAAAAAATAAAGAAGGTGATAGAGAGAAGAAAATTGATGTTAGGAAGTGATAGAAATAAAGAGAGAGAGAGAGAAAATAGAGAGAGTAAAAAGAGGAGAATCAATATGGTAGTATGTGTGAATTTTATTTGAAACACCATGTAGATCTCAGGTTTTATTAGGTGATCAAGCATCATTAAGAAATAAATCTATTATCTTAAAAGATAAAATATTTTATTCTATAGATTTGATCACTTAATAAGGACACCTAAGGATGATGGGTCTTTGATGTACTAAAGATTTTTCTCTTGAACTACATTGAGAAGTAGAACATGATTTACTTTATTGCAAGGTTTGTAGCTTCCTATAAAGGTAAGCCCTTATAGTTAATTAAATCTTAGAAGAAAGGGAATTCCTTTTAAAAATACTCTTGATTAAAGAAATTGACTTTTATCTCTATGGATTTTAAAGCTTATCTTAAAGTGATAGTTAATTTAGAAATTCAAAAGGGAATGCTCCAAGAAAGAAGATTTCTTTCTAGAAATGCTTTTAAATACTAAAATCCTAGTAAATATTTCAAGCTATCCTATTATTGGGTTTTATAATTTTGAAATTATAATTATTGAAATTTTGAGTTGACATTTTATTAGAAATCTAAGACTTAGATTCGATGGTACAAGACTATAAAATGCCCATGAGTTAATAATCAAAGACTAATTCTAAGTTGACATCCTATTGGATGATTTGAATCCATTTTCTAAAGTGGTTCTAACATAAGTTAGAAGCTCGACCTAATCTAGTCACATGAATTTGGAAATTATTAGTTCTTTCTCACTTGAACAAATAAATCTATCCCGATTCTTCTAAACTTACTTCTCGAAGGGGTTGCTAGCTAACACCATCTAAGTGATTTTAAAACTATGATTCAAGTCTTATGTTATGCAAGATGACCGAGTTGTTGTATTTATGGAAAGAAGCTAAGAGTCTAAACTCACTTCCCAACCTTAAGATCTTGACTAGTATGTTATGCTCATAGCTAATGCAATTATTTTTTTATTATTATTTTTTATTTTTGACTAATAATTTCATTTAAAGGTTTTGGGTATGCAAAATGCCTAATATAAGATGTAGTTAGAAAAGGCTATGCCAAATCAATCAAGAGAAGGCACACTTCCCTAGAAAAGGGTGACCATTTTCAGTTAGATGTCCCTTTATGTGCAATGGGTAAAGCATCCAATTCAAGAAGTATGAGGTGATTCACAAAGTCCAATTATTTTAGTTGCTTTTGTTTGTTTTAGGGCTTTATTTATAGTGAGATTATGAGATATTTTTTATGTTTGAGTTAAATTAATTTAATGAGGTAGAGAAAAATTAATTTTTTAAGAACCTAATGTATCCGGACTTCATCATTGAACACATCAACCACGTAAAGAAACCTATGAAAAGTATATTGGTTCTATTATGCACACCCAAAATAAATAAAATTAAAATTAATTAAATAAAATAGGCCGGTGTGGTGAGTACCATTGTTCACTCGAAAAGAAAAGTGGACATCCAAGTTTTTTTTAAACAACCCCCTAGAACTAAAGTTTGATCTATGTGGTCTTCATTCAAGATCATCACCTTCTTTAGGGACCTATTGAAGGTCCATAGAAGAAAAAAGTATAGTCATACTAATCTTAAACCCCATAAATTCTAATCTAATTCTAGGCTCAAATTATATTTTAAATTTGAAAATAAAATCATAAACTCTATAAAATAGTCATCGTGAAAAACATACAACATACCAAGAGTTATAATATAAACATATGGTCTTAGTACAAATGACTACCAAACCCACTTGTCTTTAATGGGCTATGCTTAAAACTTAAGTAGCACCTCGAAGAAAATAATATTTATTATATTTTATTATGATTGTCCTTTTAAGCACAACTCCCTATAAAAATAATATTAGTCTAAAAAAGCTCTAACATCTAGATTATTGAGAAATTATTAGCCATTCAATTTAAACCATTACACCATAAAACAAGAAAATATCAAATCACAGACAAATTATCATAGATCATCGGCCTAATATAAATTTAGGGTCGTGACCTAACAATTTAGTTTGTGAAAAGAGGGACTTATGTGGTATGGCTGTACTAGGCTTTTTTTAGATTTAATTTAAATTCAAAATTTGTTTAATTTTACCATTGGATAGTTTAAATTTAAATGATTTAGTTAATTATGAATTTTGTTTCAATTTTAGGTTTATTTTTGTGTTTAAAGTAGAATTTAGGTTTTAAAGAATGAAGAATAAAATAAATTATTTTTAAGATTGAATCCAATATATTCAACATTCTAATCCTAGTATAATGGGATCTCCACCCTAAGATGAAAATCTATTATAGGGGTCAAACTAAGAAACTATTTTATTTGTTTAAATGATTTAGTTAAATTTAATTTGGTTATTATTTGATTTAGTGAAAGATTAAGTTTGTTAGAGTTATTTAATTCTTTATATTATGATAGTTAATGATCTTAGATTAATTATTAGGTTTTAATTTGATTAAATTTGTCATTTTTTTTATTATTCAATTAAGATCTATTTCTCTTCTTTAAGTTTCATTTTATAAATTTCTTAAAGTTTTATTAATTTATATAATTTATGCTGATTAAGCTTGTTTTTGCTACTATTTACATTTAGAGATTATATATTTTCATTATATTCAAATTGATGAATACATTTTGATTAATCTATGATTTGAATTATTTTTAATTTGATCTTCTTTTCTTTATTTAAATTTCAATTAAGAGTTTGGTGATTTATTAAATTTATTAAATTTTTTTATTTGAGTTTGTTTAATTATTTAATTCAATATAATTAATTTATCTAATTTAATTAAAATCTAAATAAATTTTTAATTTCAATTTAAAATTCAATTGATTTATTTTCTAATTGTTGGCATAGCAAATTTCATATGATTAATTAATTTCTACTCAACATTAATTTCACATTTAATGTTTTCATTAAGTTTGATTTGAGATTTGTTACATTCATATAGTCAAATAATGTATGTCAATACTATTTGAGTTTTATAACTTTATGTTTTATTAAGTTCAATTAATATTGCTTAAGTTGATTTAATGGGCAAATTTGTAATTTAATTAAGTTCTTTATGGTTAAGAATTTTTTTTTTTTACATTTTTATTTGAACATTGGTCGTAGTCTAAGAAATTTATAAAGAATACCTAAGTTAGGACCCTATAAATTCTTAAGGTATTTGAATATTTTTGTGATTATGAATAATTTAATCAAATTATTCATCTTTAATTATACTTCAATTATTCATTCAATATTTGGAATGATTTCAATTTTGATACGTTCTTATAAATATAGAGAAGGTTATACTAATTTAAATTTAATTAACTAAAATTTTAAATTAATTATTTGATTTATTGTAGATTTTATAATTTTATGCTTATCATATAATTAATTTTATTTCTTTAAACCCTAAGTAAGTAATTTTTTTCTTAAAGAGAGCTGAGAACATTTTTTTAAGTCCTCTAATATTATTAGAAATGTTTTGAGTTGGTTTTGTTAATTTTTATAATTTATATAATATTTTTATTTATTATTTAGTTTAAATTGACATAGAACTTAAAATTTTAATAACTTCTAATCAAATAGTCATTTTACTTTAAACTAATTATGGCAAGTGGGTTCCTTGCCAATTTTATTTTCATAAAATTTCAGCATGATCAAAAACATATTTTAAGACTAATTAAGGTGTTAGTGTTTTCAATAAAACTCAAATTAGGCCTAAAATATTGGGAATTAATTAGGGATTTTAGTTTTGTTTGATTTCTCTTTGAAAAATGAGTATAGATAGGTTTTATTTAGAATTTTAGAATTTTGGTCAATTTATTATGATTTATGAAAATTAGCATAATTAATTGAATTATTTAATTCAATTAATCATTAATTAGGCCATTTTGTTTATCAAACTTGAGAGTTCTAATGATGTTCTTAGATTCATTAGTGTTTATTATGATTATTTAACTTGATTTACCTTTTTCTTTAAATTAATTGGATTAATATTAATTTATTTCATTAAATTAAGGCTTATAACTTGAAATTTTATATCTTTTATTTTAATCACCAATAATTCCATAAATTTGTATATGTGGTGTATTTTAACCTTAATTCAATTCCCAAAACTTTAAATTAATTGGATTAATATTTTAAGTTTAATTAATTTTAATTAAACTTAAATTAACTCAAAAATAATTAATAAAAATTAAGAATTTTGAGTTTAATGAATTCCTCTTGAGAAGAATCCATAGAGTTCTTATTTATATTTTTATTTGAATATTTAATTTTCTCTTAATTTTTAAAGTTTATATAATTTTTAAAGCATTTTATATTGAGAAATCCTAAATTTCCTACTTAACCCAAATCAATGTTGATGTGATGCTAATCATACATCACTTTCTACATTTTTGTATTTTTATTTAAAGTCATAGACACTACATAGATCTTAGAGGGTACTTATTGAAATGATCGAGTACATGAAGGAATGATGTACTACATCAAAAGATAGAAATATCATCCTATAATGACTCAATCATATACTGGGACTCTAAGGTAGATGGGTCTACATGTACCAGATATATTTCCATTACTTTACATGAATGAAGCAAAGTAGGGTTTAGTTTAAGTAATATTCTTTAGTTTTATAGATGCAAGCCACCTTTAATTACATCCTAGGAAATAAGAATTTCTTAAGAATACTATTTATTAAAGTAGTCAACTAATGTCTCCAATGATTTCAAAATTTTGATACCAAAGGATTGGTGATTATTAGAAAATCAAATGGAAAAGTTTAAATGGAGAGAGTTCTTAGCGGTTCCAAATGAGCAAGTAGGAAGCACTCATGATACTAAAAGCTTTAATAAGCACTTCAATCTATCCTATAGTGAGGTCTTACATTTTTGAAGGAGAAAAATTATAATTGTTTAAGTTGATACTTTATTAGAAATATAAGACTTAGATCCCAACAACATAAGATTGTGAAAATACCTAAGAAATGAAGATTTACACCGTATCAAAGAAGAAATAGGCTACCTTTAAACCTACACCTAAAATGATTTGCACAAGTTATGGGCTCGACTTAAGTTTACTGTGGAAGTATGATATGTAAGTTCACTCCTACTAAAGATAGAACATATCTTGACTCTTACGGACTTATAATTATTGCTAGCTAACACCTTATATGATTCAAAATCATATGGACATGTCATATATAAATGCAAGATAGCCAAGCTTTTATTTATTAGGAAAGAATCTAAAATAAATCACTCCCTAAGAGACTAGTTCACATTATCATGAAAATTCATGACTTGGACTAATTTAACCAAATTTATAAATTTTATTCAATTTTGACTCATTATTTTAGTCTCGTGATTAGGAAGGTTTATACCTACATGCATGAAATTAGATTATATGTTAAATCAAAGAGAAGAGGTGTTCTCCACTAAGACTCTCACAAGTAAAGCCTTTTTCCTTATAGAGGAGTGGAGATCCTATTTATAAGAAAAAATAGTATGCATTATGGTGTTTTAATTTGGAGTCTGGGACAGATCTTAGGGGTACCTGAAGTGATCGGGTACAATATTAATGTATGATGTACCATCTTAAAAGATGAAAATATCACCCTACAATAGACCTAATCACCTAAGGACTCTAAGATAGATGTTCATATATACCGAGATCTTTCCCTACTTTACATGGAGAAGTAAAACATGGTTTATTTCATGTCGAAGTTCTTTAGTTCCCTATGGCGTGAGCTCCCATAGTTAATTACATCTTAGAAATGTGGATTTTCTAAGAAAACTCTTGATTAAAGTAGTCAATAAATATCCCCAAAGACATCAAAGCTAGAATATCAAAGGATTGGGTATTTGTGAAAGTCAAGTGGGAAAGTTCAAGTGGAAAGACTTATTTATGGATTCCAAATGAGGATAAGTAGGGAGCACCCATGATATTATGAAGCCTAGTAAGTGCTCCAATCTATCATACAATGAGGCTTTACATATTTGAAAGAGAGAATTTACTTTTATTTAAGTTGGAATCTTTATTAGAATGGGCTTATAGTCCATCCTCACAAGATTGTGGAAATGCCTAAGAGATGAAGACTTATACTCATTTCAAGGAAATATGTACTGAACCTAAATTTAGGATGCTTTAGCACAAGCCTAATGAGAAAATAGGACATAATGGTTTACCTCTACAAGAGAGAATAAATCAATCGACTCTTTCAAACTTGCAACAAGCCTTTAGCCAACCAACACCTTCTATGCTTCAAAACCATGTAGGCTAGTCTTATGACAAGATAGCTAGGTTGTTATTTAATTAAGAAAGAAGTTAGAGTCCTAGAATTACTCCCTAAGAGACTAGATCATGATTGGCATGACTTAACTAATACATAAATTTACAATATATTACATAATTTTGACACATTCATTTTTGGGACAATTACTATGCCTATATGCATGATAAAAAAAGAGTTAAAATCAAGAGGTATTCTCCATTATAAGGGATGCCCTCAAAGGTCATGCATTCCCATATATCATGCAAGAATGGAGACCTCCCTATTCAAGAGTGAAGTAAGATGATATGCATGATGTTATAACATTCAACATTCAACTAAGGGTTACTAAATATTTTATTTATCTTGATTATAAATCTAAGATTTAAAGTGAGGTTGTGAGTTAATTATGAGTTATTTAATGGAGGTAGAAAATTTTTTTATCTTAAAGAGCCTACCACATCTAAACTACACATTCAATCATCAAACTTTAAGAAACCTATGAAAAGCATGTCATTTTATTGCATAATTTAAGCACAATATCAAACACATATATTTTGTAAAAGAATGAAAGGCAGGCGGGTACCACGACATCCTAAAAGAAAAGAAGTTGGGTAGAGCTCTACCTTTATACAACTGGATTATAAAAAAGAAGGATATTACAATTACAATGAAATAGATGTTATATGGTCTTCATTCTTTTTTGCCTTTATTTCTCCTCTTATTTTGGATTAACTTTTGCTCCAAGCTTCAGTCCTCGTGTCTTTACCTTTCTCATCTTAAACCCCATAGCATTAATCCTAATCTTATTTACAAAAGTACATATGTTTGGAAAATAAAATCTAACTACATGTGCAAAATAGATGTCACTAAACAATATACAAACCAAGAAATTATATTCCATATATTTGGACTTAGCACATGAGTAACCAAGTCCACCTATCTTAGATTATGCTTAGGAATAAGCAACCCGCAAACAAAAAAATTTACATTTATTTATTATTTTAGGCCCTTTTAGCACAATCTCCTAGAAAATATCATTAGGCTATTATTCTAACATCCATCTATGCATAAACAATCTATCTAAAAATATTACATCATAAAATAAAATATACCATCACATACATTAGCCTAACCTAAGGCTATAATTAGTGACTTAGTATTCTAATGTGTGTGCTAAGATTTTGTGGTATGTCTTAGTTGGGCCTTAGGATTGTGATTATCTAAATTGTTTAAGCTAAACATTAAGGGATGTTCAATTTCAAGTTAATAAAATAATTGGTTAATTTTTTATTTGTATTTTCTTTATTTCATCATCGATGTCTATTTAATATCTAATTATTATAAAGAGAGAAAAGTTTGACCTCCTTCATACCTATCCTAAGTCATTTCCTAAAGGTGTATTATTATAGTTTTGGGTTTCTTAGTGAATGAATTATTAAGCATTTTAATTGAACCTAAGTTTGGGTTACTTAAAGAATCTTATACAAATATGAAAGACATCCATCATTCCTTTTCATCATTAATAACATGCATATGTTTTTATTTTTATTATTTATGATATTAAATTTAGCATATCTATACATGCAATATATATATGTGTATTTTGGCATACTTGAATGATTGTTAATACATGTATTTTGGTAAAAAAAAGGGAGAGATTTCGTTCCTTAACTAAAACACATACACATGTATTAGAGATTTAAGTAGGATGTGCCATTATTAAATCAGGGGAGGTAATCTAAGATCTCCTTGGGGCTACTTAAAGCCTCATGTTCCTAGGATGTACGATTATATACTTACTATCTTAAATACATACATGATACACAAGTATGAGAATGAAAATCATACAAAGATTGTATTATAACCAATTATTTATTCATGTAAAGTAAAGTTCTATCCAAATTCTAATACATGTACACATATGAATGAAATTAAGCAAGTACATGCCGTTGTTAAACCAATGAAGTGAGATTATCTAAGACCTCCTTGGGGCTACTTAAAGTCTCACGGATGTCCCTATATACTTGATAATATTCAAATAAATGTAAACATACATATGAATTATGAAAATAGAACAATCCTTTAACATGCTTAAATTACAAGTAAATTTTGATTTCATTGAATATTTATAGCCAACATTAACTTAGATTTTCATCATTGACCTATAATTCTGAAAATAATTTGAGATTTATTAGTGATAGTAGCCACACCATATAATAAGATTAATTCAACACATGGAACTTACATATAAATAACCATATTCATTTGATTCTTTTATTTAAAAACATGAATGCATAATACAAATGACATGCAAATTTATAATGATTGAAAAGGAATAACTAAATATTGCCACATGATACATTCAATTACATTAATTTTAAGGACAATCAGGTCAAATAAATTTATTTAAGATCAACCAAAGTTGTTTTATAAAATTTGATGGTGATCCGTCGTCCCCAGCCGGAAGATGGACATCATCCGCCTTCCATAGCTTGATCAAAGCTCACCAAAGCTTGTAAGATGGAGATTGGATCCAAAATGTGTGGGGAGAAATCTAAGAACATCTACGATGAAAATCACATAAAATCACATTCCATTTTACAAAATACCAACGCTAAGAGGAAAATCTGCCGATTTTACCTCATTGGAGCTAAAGAAGTTGACCGAGATAGCTTTATCTTGAAGAGATGAAGTCTGAAGAAGATCTCAAGTTGCCTCACATCGATTCCTCAGACCAAACAGTGAAACTCATCGAGTTGGGGTGCCTTGTGATCAAATCACAAGGGAATGATTTTTTTGACTCATCGAGTGTGGTGAATATGTTAGAAGTGTTTATTTGGGTTTGGAATTTTGGTGATGTTGGATGGTCAGGCTCTAGGTTTCTTTGGTGGTTGGTCTCACTGGCGATGTGTGCTAGGGATTTGGGGAGAGGGCTCATTGCCTGGAATACTGGGATGCTCTTTGTGAAGTTTGAATGGTGAGGAAGAGTATACTCACCTCCCAAGAACCAAGGGTTGAGATTGGCTCACCGGCCGCTTGGGATAGTGTCGGAGGTGGCATGGCCGAGGTGGAGGTACTTGAGGCGAGATAGTGGCATGGGTTGAATGAGGTGTACCTCCTTGTCCAAGTGAACCAATGGCATGCCATGGGTGAGCTCACCCTCTCATTGAAAGGCTGAACCCAACTTGGGTTGGTTAGTCGTGGTCCACACATCCAAGAAGGGCCAAAGGTGGCTATTAAGACATGGGAGTGGGAGAACCCATCCAAATGAGATTTTGTCCATTTGGTGGCTTTGTTCAATAGTTTTACCCAAACTAGGTTCACCATAGGTTGGACCCACTTGGGCAAACCATGGTGACCCAAGGATGAGTCATCCTAAGTTTGATTGGGTTTAGACTTGGTTTAGTTGGGTTTGGCTCAATTTGACCTAGGTTCAATTGGGTTAGGTTGACCAATTGGTCAAATTGGGTCAAACCAAGAGTTTGGGTATGTTCAATTGATCATTTGGAATGTATTGGTTCAATGAATTTGGTTTAATTTGAAGTGGATTTGATTTTGGTTCATATGAGTTCATTTAGGATAAATGGCTAAGTTGACCAATTTGGTCAAATTGACCAAATTTTCTTGGGTTGAGGTTGTTTAGGTTCAATTGATCATTTGAGAATGATTGTAAGTGTTGGTTTGAATCAATTTGGATTTGGAAAGGATTTGGTTCAATTGGACCCTTTAGGTCAATTTGGCTAAAGGGGAGATTTAACAATTTGACCATTTAGGTCAAATTGGGTCAACTTGGGTTAATTGGTCAAATTTGTTTTGTTTGATTCAATTGATTGTAATTGGATTATCCAAGATGATCAACAATCATTATGGAAAGGGATTGGATTGATTTAATCCATTTTGGGTTGGATTTAAGTTTGAATCAAATTGGTCCTTTAGATCATATTGGGTCAAATGAACCACTTGGGTTGATTGAGTTGAATTGGTGGAATTGGTATTAGAAGAGTTCAATGATGAATTTTGATTTGTGGCCTTGATTTCAATTGATTTGTGTTTGATTGATTTTTGCTCATTTGGTCCTTTTGGGTCTAACTTAGGTTGATTAGATTCATTTTGATTTGATTGGTTTGATTATAAGTGTTACAAGTGTTTAAAATGGTTTATTGAATGGTTAGAGTGATTGAGAAAATTAAATTGGATTTAATTTGTTTGAATGGGCTTTGAGTTAGATCATGAGATCATGGTGGAATGAACTTAGGTTAGGACCTAAGTCAATTTGGTTTGGAGCTTGGATAGAAAACAAAATTTAATTGAGGTTGGTTATGTTGGCTTGAGGTTGGTTTTGGATGAGTGGATAAGCATGGGTTGGTTTAGGCCATAGAATAGTAAGACCTATTTGTCCTAAGGTGTATCCTAAACTTAGGGTATGCCATCTTATGCCTCTAGGCTCAAGTTTAGTGTTCCCTTAGTTACTAGAAGTGTTTTATCACTAAGAAAATCCAAGTGCCCGAAGATTTGTAAGCTAAGATGAGGAATCAATCCTCACTCCAAAAGTGAGGTTAACAAAGGATCCCCAATAGGTGTGGTGTAACTAGCAAGGAACACCACACATATTGGTGTTGATTAAGACAATCAATAGCATCGGAAGATCACATGCACTAATGATGACTATCCATACCTAAGTGAATAGGTAGATGGAACTATGGATCTTAACGTGATGCAATTCATTTCTTGCCAAGGGCATGTGAGAGTTGAGTAGATTTTGTTTGATTTGTTTTAGAATTAGTTTTGTGTCAAGGACACAAAGAGGGATCTATTAAGGATTGCACATGAATTGGATTAGATTATAGATTGATTTACCAAAGGGAAAAGATGAGGGATCCATTGGGGATTGAGATTTAGAGTAGAGTTGATTTGGTTTTATTGATTTAGTTTAATTTATTTGTTTGGTGAATGAACTTTTGTTTGTTATTTGGGTGATTTGATTGAATTTATGTTTGATTTAACTTAATTGTGTTGATTACTTTGATTTAATTTTATGATTCATGCTAATTTTGGTTTTATATTAATTATTGAAATGGGTTTTAAATTTAAACTTTTAATTTTATAATTTTGATTTCATTTGAACTTAGAGTTTTAAAGAGAAAAGAGAAATGAAATTCACCTTATTCCCTAATGTTAGGTTGAGTCTAAAGATGAATTTTATGATTTTTAATCACCTTAATTAAGTGTTGTTTATTTTCTATTACAATATATGTTTGGATTTGACTTAAGTGATTTTATGATCTAAATATAAAAAGGTATCTTAAGATTTATAGATCCAAATCATGACTAATTTAATGACATTTTCTTAGCCTTACTTCATCATCCCTTAATATTCAATTAATTTAATAATATATTTAATTGAATAATTAGATTTAATACATACATAATATATATACATTATAATATATATATATATATATATATATATATATATATATATATATATATATATATATATATATATATATATATATATATATATATATATATATATATATATATATCATTTGAGTAATTTACACTTAAATGCATAAATGAGTTAATGTAATTTTATCAATATTTGGTATGTAGGATATGGGATATGATTATATGATGCATGAATTTTTATTGAAAAAAAGGATTCAATTATTCCTTATACACACACACCACACACACACACACACACACACACATTTATTAGTATATTGAATTTATACAAGTGCATGTAATTGTTGAACCAGTGAAGTAATTAGAGATCCCCTTAGGACTACATAAAGTCTTGAGTTCTAGAGATGTCCAAAATATATACTTGTTTAATTCATATACATATGCATACATATATGGAATATTAGAAAGAAATTATAAATAATTTAATATGCTAAAATATATAGGTGAAAGAAATTTAACCTTAATTTGTAGTTCACTGCAAACTTCTAGCTATGTGTCATTATTATACTAGGTATGAGGTATCAATTTTTCGACTAGTGACGTTGAGTTTGAGACTATTTACCTTTCAAAATTATATATATATATATATCATATATATATATATATATATATATATATATATATATATATATATATATATATATATATATATATATTCATATTGATTATTTAGATTATTATATATTTTAATTTATTAAGAGAATAATTTGAGACTTACTAATAATAATAGTCACACTATTAATTCAAGGCATGCAATTAAATAAAATCTTTTATTTATTTTAAAATATGAATGCATGAAACATATTGAATATAAATTTATGAATGATTTGAAGTAAAGCAATTAAACATCACCAATCAACTCATTTGGAATTATTAATTCCTAAGATCTTTCATATAAAAATAAGCACACTTAAGTCCAATTAAATTCATTAAGAATTAATTTTTTTAAAATTTTAAATTAATCAATTCTAATGAAGAGAAAAATCATTAAGATTAACCCTTGACCCATTCTTTGTTCATTAAGTGATTTAAAAGTACTTTAGAGGATTTTTATGAATTAATTAAGATTAATTAATTATTTAAAGAATTAAGCCCCAAAAGAGTCCGAATTCAATTAAGCCATAAGCACAAGCCCATAAATTATAAGAAAATTACTAGAAATGCATAATCATGAAATAAATATGTCTTAAAATTTTAATACAATTGGGCTTATATTATGAGTTAATTAAAGAAATAGGAAAACATAAAATCACCAATTTCACTCAAAATACACGTAAATCAATTGGGTGATTTTGATTTCATTGAAACCTCTTTCCTAGCTGAGCACAAAGAGGGCTTTGTCAAACCTTTTAGAAATTTACACTAATTAATATAAACTTTCTAAGATTTAGGTAATGAATAATTTAATTAATTGCATAAAAGTCCTTTGGGATGATTTTGAGAAATAGTTAAGATTATGGATCCAAATTAATTCCTCTTATCACCCTTTACTATTTTAATGTATAATTAGACTTACATAATTGATTTCATAAATTTTTTAATTTTAATTATTTATTAAATGAATAAAATTACTAATTTAGCTTGAAACTTTGGATTTCTCAAATTATTTAGCAAATTAACTTGAGATAATTATGGAAGGCTGATGTCATCCTATGAAATAATCACACTAATTTTTAAGTTAATTAGACAACTAATTAAGACTTAATTACACTAATTAAGTAAACTTCATACCATAATTTATCACGTACACTTAAGAAAATTTTGGGCTTTTATTCTTCATAGATTCTTTTCTAAGCATTTCTAAATGGGTTTATTTGTATGTTTTAGATTTTTCTACAATTAGTTATACTTTTTTTTGAAGTTTTTATTATAAAAATAAATTTTAATCCTAATTAATTGATTTATATTTGTGCTATGTCAATGCTAATGCGAAGTGTTTTCCATGCGTATTGCATGATTAGTTATCTAAAGCATCCCGTGGTCGCTAACTTAGCAAAGACCACGCTCATTAAATCATGGATTGAAAGGAGGAGATAAATCTCTTGGATTAAATCAAAATTTATTTTATATTTATGATCGCCCATTCTAATGCGAGAATAGAAGGTGAATGATCCATCATTGATCTTGAGAGACAAACATTATTCATTTGTTACCGATCCAAGCAGAGCTCATTTAATGGCGTAATCAAATCCAAAACTATCGGGGACCAATCTAAAGAGATTCCTACAATTGGATTAATGTCAAACACACATTCCCTTCAAGAACGACCAAAGATCTTATAGTTTTTTAAAGTTCACTAGAATTTATCTTGCGAGCTAAAGATCAGCCTAATGACTATGGTAGATTCTCCTTGAAGAGGTGAAGCTCTGTGAGAAGATCGCAATTATCTCCTCATTAATCATCATTTAGACTAAGCCGCCTCGGAGCTCATTGGGTTGGTCTATGAGTGCCTCTTATGCTAAATTGAGTGGTTCTTGATTCATTTTGGTTCGTTACAATGAAGGGATGGTGTGGAAAGAGTTAATTTATAATTGGTAGAGTTTGAGTGAAGTTGGAAGTAGATGGTGCTCTAGGCAGAGAGAGTTGGTCTCTGATGGTCGAGTGCATGGAGATCTTTAAACTTTGTGTGTGTGTGTGTGTGGGGGCACTAAGGATCTCTATTGTGTGATGAGTTTAAATCAGAGGAGGTGTTATTTTCTCAACATGTAATTGATTGAAGAAGGTGGTTTAGGTCATGGAAACCATCTCGCTAGTGGGGTTGGTAGAAATGGCATGGGACTAGTGAGGTGGAGGTCCCCTAATGGTCGGAGAGATTTGGTGGCTTGATGTGGACAACCCATGGGAGTTGAACCAATGTCAAGGTGAGATGGACCTCACCTTAGTTAATGGTTGAGCCCAACAACCATGGGTCAGTTGGATTAGTGAGTTTATTCTAAAGAGTGTTAAGAGATGCTATCAAGGCCAAAAGGGATTAGTATACCTTATAAATAAGATTTTATCTATTTGGTACCCTTGGTCAACTTGGTTTGGGCTAAATTAGGTTTACTTTGAGTTTGGTCCACTTGGACATATCAAAAGAGACCTAAAAATGAGTAAAGTAAGTTTGGTTGAATTTGGACTTAGTTTAGGTATGGCTCAATTTGACCCATATAAGTTAATTTGGGTTCAAATGAGTTAGGTTGACCAATTGACCAAATTGGGCCAAGAGGGCTATTAGGTTAAGTTCAAATGATGATTTTGAATTTATTGGTGCAATCAATTTGATTCAACTTTGATTGGATTTGGATTTGACTCATTGGGTCATATAGGTCAAATTTGTTAGGTTATCCAATTTAGTCAAATTGGCCAAATTGATTTGGACAAGATGTAATTGGAGACTTTGATTTGAATTGATTTGGTTTAGATTATGTTTTGATTCAATTGGACCCTTTAGGATAAAATAGGTCAATTGGGTTGGGTTGGTCAAATGGGCATCACTTGGTGGTTGGGAGTGTTAAATAATCAGTTTATGATTGATTAAAGGTAAATCCAATTTGATTTAGAATGTGTTTTGACCCAATTTGACCCTTTAGGTCAAATTAGATCAACTTGGGTCAAATGATCAAATTGAGTCGGGTTCAATTGATTGTTGAGTGATTGGTCATGGTTAACAATCATTTTGGAAGTGATTGAATGAATTGATTTGGTCCAATTTAGATTGAATTAAGATTTGACTCAATTTGGTCTTTTATGCCAAATTGGATCAATCAACTTGACTAGTTAAATTGGGATCAATTGAGTGTGGATTTGAAATTGATTGGTAAAAGATTGGTTGCATTCAATTTGGATTGATTGTAATTTGACTCATTTGGGCCTTTTAGGCCAAATGGGTCAAGTTCAATTAGACCAATTGGTGAAATTAAATTGGTTGGAATGGATTAACATGTTTAATTAAGTGTTGGAAATGATCAAGAGGCTTGGATTGATTCAATTTGGCTTAGATCAAGTGATGTTAAACTATATGATAAAATTATGGATCATCATGCTAACCGCACGGATAATCGACCATGTCATGAGATATTATAGTGGATTGTAAAATTGACTCTATACATCAAGTTAACTTTATGAAAGTATATAGTGCTATAAAGTTTGGGTGGCAAAGATAAGAGCTAGGCAAAGCTTCTTCTCAATTGATGACTTATGTAGTAGAGTGTGTTCTCCTTCTCTTCATTTTCCTTGAGCCAACAAAGCACCAAGAGAGTCATCTAATGCAACCATATACAAATAATGAGAGGTTTGAGATAGGGGTGGCTAGAAGGCGTGTCATAAGATGCTTGCTTGATGCTCTTGAATGCATGTTGACATTTTTCATCCCTTGAATTTGACATCCTTCTTAGTAAGTGGTATGAATAGTTGACATATGCTAGATAGATTTGATATAATGCATCTCTAATATGCCAACCTTCTTTGAAATGATCTAAGTTGGGTTAGACTTCTAGGAGGTGGCATTTCAAATATCACTTTAACTTTCTCAAGATTTCAATTCCACAATATGATGAACCATAAAACTTCCTTGAAGTTATCCCAAATGCACACTTTAGAGGGTTCATCTTAAGGTAGTCTTATCTCAAAAACTCAAAAACTACGGTCATGTCATATAGATGGTTTCTTTTCTTTCTTTTGACAATGAGATCATCGATCTAGCATTTAACTTGGTGATGGTTTAATTCATCAAAGATTCAATGGCTTTGTGGTATGTAGCACCGACATTCTTAAGGTTGAAAGGCATGACCTTATAGCAAAATATTTTGATCAGGTTTTAAATATAATGTTCTTTTCATATTCATATGTCATCTTAATTTGACTATAATGAGATAAGCCATCCATGAATGAGAAGGCGAGATGAGGCTATGTCACCATCAACTTTGATATAGGTAATACTCATCTTTGGGACATGCCTTATTAAGATATCTAAAATACTCATATGCAAATTTGATCATTTTTTTGTAACTAGGATGATCGCCAAGTATGGTATTTTTCATTTTGGATGAAACTAACATTGATTAGATTCTTGACTTTTAAAATGACTTATTGTTTGATGTCTATGCATCTAGGAGCTTGCTTGATAGAGATAATGTTAGGCTAGATTACTAGTTTGTGAATTACAAATTGGGAGTTAGTCCATGCATCTCTTCATAGTTCCATATGCAATAATCCTTACTCTAAGAGTAGCCTAATCAAGCCATTAATTTTAGATTCATTCAACAAGAAACTAACATATGTAGGGCATGGATTGTCTCATTGCCCAAGTTGATCTCCTTGACTCATCGATAGTTGATTTGATTTTTTTCTCTTATTTCAAGGGAGCATCCCTACTTGGAGGTCATCCAGATTGTATGATGTTTTTGAATACATCTCTTAATATGATTAGGTATTGTTAAGAAATAACTTATTAGACTCTAGATGGTTGGTGATGACTAGGCAATACTCATCATCATCTACTAGACACCTATACTAAAAGCTTAGCCCTAATCTTGATTGATAATTCTTGAACTTATTATTCTATAGCTTTTGAAGTACTCTAACCAATGCTTAGACCATGTATGTGAATTTAAACCTTTCTTTATTAAATTCAAAACATAATGCGACTTATCAAATGGAAGTTCTATTAATTCTTTGAATGAATTATCCTCAAGCTCTACATAAACTTCTAAGCTTGGATATTGCTCCTAGATAAAATCTTTGAGGATTAGCATGCATGTGGCGAGGAGCCTCCTTACTACTAAACCCTCAATATTTTGTGGAGAAAGTGGGGTTATAGCTTAGGTGCTCACACATTGTCTCAAAGTTTCATATAATGAAGATTGAGATACACTTATGCTTTATTTAAGGACCCCATCTCATCATTTGTCAAACTCAGAATGTCACCTCTGGAGTTTCAAGACTACGAAGGTGTCTAGTGTACTCACTACATAAGACTAATATTCTTAAATAGATTCTAAGACAATGTAGATTATATGGGTACTTGAGATGCTCAAATAAATTTATGAGTAGGTGGTAGGTAAGGAGTTCTTCTACCTGGCTTCCATCACGAGCTTGCCTCTTGCTTATGGAGTTGGTGACATCTCAACCAATCATTGGGAGAAAGTGGTGAAATGTGGAAGAAAGTAATATCTAGCTCTACTTCTTCCCAAGAATAAACACTTTATTCATAGGAGATAGTAGATTGTGTCTTCATAGATCCCAACCTCATGTACGAGAATGGCTTTAGATCACCTTTGACATAATACTCTAAACCTAGGTCAGAACTTTTGTGGGCGAAGATGGTACCATATGTTGTTCTCTTGAATCTAAGGTCACCTTAGTAAAGCATTTGAAGATATATTTGAATCTATTATGTGAAACTTGACCTCAATCATTTAATCATTTATCTCTAAAGGTAGTGCAATGGAGCTTAAGGCCCTCTTGCCTTATTCATTGAACCATTTCAACATAATCTTTTTTGATTGAAGTTTAGTGATGTCAGTCCAAGAAGGTGAGTTCTTAGGCTCATGATGTTGACCAATGCCCCAAGGTCAACAAGTACTTGGATAGTCTGAACTTACAAACATTTGTTGTAATGTATAAGGATGGATACACTATATCATCCCAAGCGGTAGACCTTCAACCTGAATAGGTAACTCTAAGACTTCTTTTGAGAAACACACCTCTTCTTTAGTTGGATTGTGTAGTGGCCAAGAGCTAAAAATATTTCAAAATCAAGCAATACTTTAATTAAAAATTCCCATCTTTTTAGATAAAATAATGGCATCATATATGCTTAACTTAACTACAACATTCTGAAATGTGCCAAGATGTTATAGTTGACTTTGGGCTAGTCTTTCACAAGCATATCCTATGTGGAGGAGTGCTCACTAGAACCAATGATTTGTTTACCCTTATCTTGATGTGCTACCATAGGAGATAGAACTTTACCACTATGAAGGTTGACTTCGTTATTTCTTTAGATGGAGATCTTGTAGTGTGTTCTACTTGTACATCAAATAAAACTAAATCTTCTCTAAAATTTGGATTTAGATAACTCCAAATTTATCTCAAGTGGTAAACTTTGATAATTCTAAAAAGAAAAATCTATTTCTAAATTAGGGAGAAAGTGATTATAATTAATTAGATTAATATTGTGACTTGGAAGCTTTTAGAATGAAATCACTAAGATCATTAAAGAGATAAAATACAAGTGGAATATTTCTTCTTCATTGATTTAGCGAGGGTTTGGAGGTATAAAATAAAAATGACATAAAGTAATCCACATAAGTGGCTTGTTCCCTCATTAGTAGATATGATGCTCTAGATGTGGTGGAGGAGTTGGTAGAAGTAGTGGTGATGGGGAGTCAAAGATGATGGAATTAAATGGTGGTTAAGTTACTATGGTGTTTATTTTTTTGTGTATGAGGACACCATGATCTAATGGTGTACTTATTGAAGTGATTAGGTATATTTAAGAATGGTGCACTATCTCAAAAGGATAAAAATCGCCATATAATGGACCTAATCACCTAATAAGAACTCCTAAGATATGATGGGTCTTGAATATACCGAGATTTTTTCTTTTATATGGATGAATAAAGTAGGTTTATATTTAAAAAGTTCTAAAGTTCCCTATGGGGCATGCCCCATAGTTAATTACATCCTAAAGAAGGTGAGTTCTTAGAAATACTCTCAATTAAAGTAAGAAATTATTGTATCCAAAGATATTAAAGATAAGACTATCAATAAATTAGTTATATTTAGAAAATCAAAAAGATAGATTAAAAGGAGACTTATTATTGAAGCCAAAGGAGGTAAGTAGAAAATGCTCATGATACTAGAAGCCTAGTGAGCATTTCAATCTATATGGTTAGGCTTTATATGTTTGAAGTTAAGGAGAATTATATTTGAGTTGAAATTTTATTAGAACATTAGGACTTATGATCCCACAATACAAGATTGTGGAAATGCCCAAGAGGTGAGGATTTATGCTAATAGCTGAAAATAATTACCTTGGATTGAATCTAGGGTGCTTTAGTAAGAGTTAAAATATGACCTAAATCTAAGTGAAAGTAGGCATAAGATTTACCACCACAAGAGAGGGTAAACCACTGACTAGACTTATAAGCACGGGTGGCGGCCGACTAACTCTTACACTTTAAAATCATGTAGGCAAGTCATATGATTTTTTGTAAGATAGTTGGGTTTATTATTTAGAAAGAAACTAAAATCCTTAAACCCACTCTTTAAGAGACTAGAAGCATGGTATAAATGAGTAATGACTTAGTCAATGCAAATCTTCTCAAATTTTATTTATATTTGACACTTCATTTTGATAATGGCCATGGATTTTCATATATCTAAATGCATGTTGATGGTGAAAATTTTCATCCTTCATCTACCTTTTAAAGAGAAAAATTAATGAAGAACAAAAATAATCAAACACTTCTTGTGTTGGACACCGTAGATCCATAGATGTTCTTATTAGGGTGATCGGGTATGACATTGAGGAATGATATACTATCTTGAGAGATAGAAGTCAACATCCTACAATGGACCTAATCACCTTAATAAGACTCTAAGGACTATGGGACTTGATGTACCGTAGATTCTTCCCTACTTTACATGGAAAAAATAAAGCAATGTTTATTTTAAACCATGTTCATTAAGTTCCCAATGAAGTCAAGCCCCAATAGTTACATCCCAGTGAGATTCCTTAAGAATACTCGATTAAGGTAAATGATCATTATCTCCAAAGATTTCAAAGATAATATTGGTTTATTTTTAGAAGATCAAATGGGATTGATCAAGAGGGGAGTTATTATCAAAATTAAAGGAAGATAAGTATAGATACTTGATACTAGGAACCTTAGTAAGCATCCCAAACTATCATGTTGAGCTTCATATTTTTTTGAAGTGATTTTTATATTTGAGTTGAATTTTTTTTTGTTAGATCTTAATCCATGATCATGGAAATGCCTAAGAGGTGAGGATTTATGCTTATAGCCCAAGGAAGTAGCAACCTTTGAACTTAAATCTAGGGAGCTTTGGTGAGAGTGAAGCATGACCTAAATCTGCAAAAATGGGCATTTAGTTTACCTCCAAGAGAGGATAAACCACCCCTTTATTTGGACTTCACGGGGTGGCCCAACTAACTCCTCCTACAATTTTAAATACATATAGGCAAGTCATATGCTTTAGCAAGATAGCTAGGTTGTTGTTTATTTAGAAAGAGACTAAGTCTTTAAACTCCAAGAGACTAGATCATGTAGGGCATGATTAATGACTTAAATCTAACATAAATTTTTATTATATTTTATTTTGTTTTGGACAATTGATTTGACACAGGTATGAGATTCATATGCCTAATGCATGATAAATTGGATTATGAGCCAAAATCGCAAGAAAGGAGGTGTGTTTCCACCATAGCTCTCAAAGTTCAAGCCAAGTTCCACGGCAAGGTGGAAGTCCTCCATAACAAAAGTGAAATAAGATGCTTTTTTTTGCATGATGTGAAAACATACAACATCCAAGGGGTTGCTAATTCTTTTATCTTGATTTACAACCTAGGCTTTAGGTGAGATTATGAGTTATTTATTTTTAATTTGAGTTGATTAATTAGATAGAAAATTTATTTTCTAAGAGCCTAACCACATCCGGTCATTCATCAAAGCAAAGAAACTAGAAAATATGCCATCTTAATGCATAAAATAAACAAACATCAAACAATTTATAAAGCTAGTAAAAGAATAAAAGGCCTTTTGTGGTTGAGCTCTATCACAAAATAAATTGGGTATGAGCTCTACCCTTATACAACTTGGATTACAAATGAATTAATTACAATCAAGAAGAGATTCATGTTATGGGGTCTTCATTCTTTTCTTCATTTCTTCTTTCTTCATGTTTTTCTTCTCTCTTCTTTCTTATTTCTTCTTTATTCTTTTTGTTGGTTGGAATGAGTTTACTCCAAAGTTTCATATGATACATAAGACATAATCTTATGACCTAATGTTCATCCTAATCCCATAAGAATCATTCCAAATCCTAATTGCAAAATTACATGAAAATAGGAAAAAGGAAATCTAACTAAAACCTATAAAATAGAGATTAGCTAAACAAACCACACAATCCAAGCATGTATATGAATAAATTGGACTTAACACCCCACATGTAACAAGTCCACGGCCTATTTTGGATTATGCTTAGGGGTATAAACAACGCGACAAAGGCATTTATATTTTATTACACTTAAGGATAATCCCTTACGAGAAGATAATGGTTAATATTTCCCTACCATTTAGTCTATGCACATACCCTAACATCCAAACTAAAATATTATATCACAAAATAAAATCAACCATCAAACCATGCACCTAACATAGGACTAGAAATGGTGACTTAGCCTAATGTGTCATTTAAGATTTGTGTGGTATGTCTTAGCTAGGCTTTAAGGTTAGAGTTTTCTAAGTGTGAGAGGGTTCAACTTAGAGGGTGGTTTCATTTAAGTGATTTAGTTGATTTGTTCATTTTATTTGTGATTTGATTTGGTTTGAATGAACCTACTTAATTACTAAGTGTTGTAAAGAGAGAAAAATAGAGAACTTCTCTTTAGTCCCTACATTAAGTAATTTGTAAGGTAGATTCATTAGTGATTTTTTTATTTAGTGAATATTTTATTATGTGTTTTAATTAATCCTAAGTTTTAGATTTGCTCTAAATTAACCTATTCAATAAGAAAGATATTTTAAGATTAATTAAAGTGAATTACTATCACAAAACACACAACACTTTATTTCTTTTCAACATGTGTAACATACATATAGATGAATCTAAGCAAATCTATACATGCAAATGGAAATATTTAGCACACCTTAATGATGAATGCTAAAGAATATTGCTTAAGAAAATTTGGATGCTTTATGATGCATGATTTTGTTAAGTAGAAAAAAGAGAGGGATTCTTTTATCCATTAATCAAATGCACATTTACATGTATGAAAAGACATAAGTGAGTACAACACCATTATTTTCTACACCAGGGGTGTAAGGTAGAAGACCTACTTGGGGCTACTTAAAGTCTCTGCAACCCGGGATGTCCAAACTAATATCCACTTTTCTTAAATACATTTGCATGTACAAAAGAAATGAATGAAAAAAGAGTCATGCAAAAGATTTTATGTTTGATTTGGTTATGCAATTTACATGTGTAAATGTGAAGATCCTTCTTAAATAATAACATAAAGGAATGAATATAGATTTAAGCAAGTGTTATTTTCTTTTAAATGAACTATACACTTTGCAAATCCTATTCAAAACTATGTTAAAAGAGAAGAAGGAAAAACCACATAATACACATCTTATGTCATATTCACATGCAAGCTCATAAGTAATTATAAGTAGCATACCTTTCATTTGTAATCTTTGATTTATAGGTTTTGAAAATAATTTTGGATTTAGTAGTGATAATAGCCATTCATATTCTTAGCCAAAATATGTAATTTGACATAAAGAAATATTTCATTTTAATTTATTTTTCAAAAGACATGAATGCATGATTTCATATGACATACACCATTTAGCATGCTAGGAAAAAAATAAAGTGATGCAAGCATGTAATTTCATTCATAATTAATTTCTAAAGACAATCCTATGGAATAAGATCATTTAAAGTGAATCAAAGTTGTTTAAAGAATTTTTTTTTTTTGAGTTTGATTTGATTTTAGAAAATATGAAAAGGTTTGCTGGTCCTAACCCATCTCCCACATGTGTGCATTATTTTAGTTTAATTTTTAGAACCATTAAGTTAATTTTATGTTTTGTTTAGGTTAAGGTGTAAATTAAAACAATTAATTACCCCTTACACACCTCCTTAACATAATTATTCAAATAATTGTGAGCCAACATATGATATGCAACCACATTGAATTTAAATCAGTGAAGCACCTTAAGAAAGAAAGGGTCTAATGCAATTGACTCAAAATTAGTGATTTAATTAAGCTAAGGGTTTAATTAAGTACTTTCATAACCTTCCACACATGTAGGTTGGAAATGATTTTCTTAGAAGCCACTTAGGTTATTGAACACCTAAACATCTATCCAAGAAAGGATTGATTAAGTGATTAAGTTTCTAGATTAATTTTTTGATTTTGAGTTTGGTTAATTAAGCTATTTAATGAAATGATTAAATCATTAATCAATTATAAATTAATTAAGTTTTCATTCAAATGAAATAGACTTAGGGAAAATATTTTGGAAAAGGCATCTTAATCTCATTCCCTAAGTCTATCCATTTTCCAAGAGGATTAATTAATAAATTTATCATCATTTAATATGTTAATTAATTATTTAATTCATTAAGAGGGTGATTAGAGATGAAACAAGTAATTACCTAAATTAATCAATAATAAATTCCAAGAAAATCATGGTAGCGAGGTCATCCCACTAATTAATCTTATGAGTTTAAGATAATTATTAAAATAATTAAAAAAGTAATTAACATAATTACATCCCAATAAATCTCAAATTGAGTAAATGTTACTATTCAAAATCAATTAAACTTAATTTTATATTATTCTCTTTGAATTATCTTTAAAATGAAGTTGAGTTTGTATTTTTTTAGATTTTTCTACATTTAGTTATATTTTAAAGTTTCTATGAATTTGCTTAATTTATAACTAATCCCACGCCACGCGGACGCTAACGCAATGCACTTTCCACATGGTGCAGGATTGTTATTTAAGTTGTAAACATACCAATGATGCTACGTGTTTTCTTGACCGTCCGATCAAAGATCGGATCAAACTTGGATCTAAAGGGTTTAAAATGTGGGATCTAATGATTAATCGGATCATCCATCAAAAATGTGGGATGGATGGTCCATGATTCATCCTCGCCTATGAGAGATGGAGGTCGCCCATCCTCAAGGCTTGATTTGAGCTCACTTGAGCTCAAATTGAGTAGATTCATCCCACACCATCAAGAGGCAATAAGGAAGACATCCAATGGTTAAATTCACTTGGGATGAAAGTTCCCTTCACAAAGGACCAAAAAAAATTCTTCCTAAGCTCGGTTTGAGGCATACCTCATCGAGAGGCTATCACCTCCCCAACATCGAGGTAGCTTGTCTGGTGGAGATGAAGCTTTGAAGGTTTGAGGTGAGTGGATCTTCTATTGACAAACTCTCTTCAAATGCTTGCGACTTTGGTCTAGCCTCCTTCCCATGGCTTGATTTCTTGGGATTTGATTTGGGTGAGCTCGATTGGGTCCTCGATGGTGCTTGCAAGAGGAATTGGACTTTGGTGGTGAATTGGGCAAAGTGAATTTCTTCCTACCTCCCTATTTTGGCTTAAGGAAAATCGAGAATGGAGAATTGGGAAGAGCTTGGGGATTGCTTGAGAGAACTTGGGAGCTTGCCAGTCTCTAGCTCAATCAAGTGCAAGTGATCTCCAATGAGATGGAATTGGGGAGTATATCTCCACAAGGGGATGGCCGTGAGCTATCCTTCCATTTTGATCAAATTGATCACATGGAATGGGTTTGTTAGGTTTGGGGGTGCCATGTGATTTGGTTATGGTAAGGAGAGAGTGGAGGAGTTGCCCATGTGATAAAATGTGTGGGAGTGATTCCATGTGGATAATTTCCCATTGGGTGGTCAATTTTGTCTTTGGGTTGGGTTTGACCCAAACCCATTGGGTCATGTGAACCACCCTCATTAGTGTCCATTTGGTCCACTAAGATGGTGCCAAGTGGACATGAAAAGGATTTGACCATATTCCAAGTGGAATTGTCCATAGGTTACCCCTTAACCTAGGGGTAAAATGGTCATTTGGTTTTGATTTCAATTAGGTAGATTTAGAATAGTTTGAAATTATTGGGCCAAATTTCAATGAATTTGAGTTGATTTGATATTTCAAAATGGGTCAACTTGGGTCAAGTTGACCAATTGGTCAAATTGGGTCAAACCAAGGGTTGGGTCAAGTTCATATGACCATTTGAAATATTTTGGTATCATTGGTTTGGTTTAATTTGATTTGTATTTAGTTTTGGTTCATTTGATTTCACTTTAGGTCAAATGGGTCAAGTTGACCAATTTGACCCATTTGACCCAATTGAGTTAGTCATGGGTTGGTTTAAGTTTGGTTGGTCATTTGAAATGTTTTGCAAGCTTTGGTTTCAATCAATTTTGGTTTGGTTTGATTTTGGCTTGATTTGACCTTTTATGTCAAGTCAGTTGGGGTCAATTGGGCTAGGTTGAGTCTTGTTGGCCAATGAGGCTTTGGTCAAGTTCAATAAGTGATTTAGAATGAACTTGACCCATTGGTTTCAATCAATTTGCTTAGATCAAGAATTTGACCCATTTTGACTTTAGGTCAAGTTGGGTCAACTTGTCAAGTGGCCAATTTTAGGTTAGGCTCAAATGATGACTTGGTCAAGTTCAATCATTGATCATGAATTGGTTTTGATCAATGGTTTCAATCAATTTGGCCTATGGTGGATTTTGGCTAGTTTAGGTTTCATTTGGGTCAAATGTTGACTTGGTCAAAGGCTAGGTTTGACTTGGTTTGACCCAATTTGAGTGATTGATCATCTTATGATGATTGCTCTCACAATGTGAGCTTAGATGGCTTAGTTCAATCCAATTTGGGTAGATTAGAATTTGGCTCAAAAGGTTACTTTGGGTCACTTTGGGTCAAGTGAGCCTAAGTGGGTCAATTGACTTGATCAAGGCTTGATTCAAGTTTGGTTGAACTCACATATGGACTTATGATTGAAATATAAATCCATTTACAAGTGATTTGGAGTCAAATGGGTTTTGATTCATTTTATAATTTCAAGTTCAAAGGATGAACATGAGTTTGATTTGGGTTTGATTTTGAATTTAGTTTTGGTTTGATGATTGAAGTTTGTATTTATATTTAATTTCATGATTGAAGGATTGATTGAATCAAAAGAAAAATCAAGGGTTTGATTTGATTTGAGGTTGATTTGGCTAAGTTCAAGAATTTGACTTGAAAGAGTCTAGGTTGGATTTAGGTTAGATTTGAATTTGAGTTTTGAATTTAGTTTTGGTTATTTGAATTTATATTTCATTTATATTTATGAATATAAATGAGAATATAAATGGGTTAGTTTTAAAATCTTGAATTTGAAGTGATTTGGATTTGATTTAGGCTAAGTCCATAAGAAAATCAAAGTGACTTGGAAAGATTTTGGATTTGGAATTCAATGGAATTTCAATCATTTGGAATTGATTCATGATTTGAGAAAATCCATCAATTGATTTAAGGTTTAAGAAAATCAATTAAGTTGGAATTGATTTGAGATTTCATTTAGAATTGGTTTGATTTTGAGAAAATCAATTAAGTTGGAATTGATTTGGGATTTGATTTGGAATTGATTTGAGTTTGAATTGAGTTTGAACTTGACTTGAAGGAAGGAAGTGAGGATTTGGTTCAAGCTATAGGGTAGGCAAATTTTCTAACACCCTAAGGCATGACCTATTCTTATGGCTAACTCTTCTAAGTCTCTAGGGTTAGGTTGAGTGTTCACCTAATCACTAGAAGTGTCTTAAGACTAAGGAACTCTTAGTGTCAAGAGAGTCCTATGTCTAAGATGGAGAGGTTGAGAGCTCATCAAAAAAAATGAGGTCAACAAAGGGTGCCCAATAGGTGGTGTGGGCATAGATGTATTGGTGTTGACCAAATGATCAACAACACCGAACAATCACAAGCACTAATAGAATGATCTACTCCTAACCCAAGGTGTAGAAGAATTAAGAGCTTAGTGCAATGTGACTCTACTCATGTCAAAGACATAGAGAGTGAAAGTGGAACCCAAGGGATAGAGTATGTGAACCTTCCACTTGGAAACAGTTCAAGGCATCCACTGGGATGAGAGGTTTGATTTGATTTGACTGGGAGAATTGATTTGATTTGTTTACAATTGGTGTTCCACTAGGGATGAAAAAGTGAACTCTCCACTGGGAGCAAGTTCAAGTCATCCACTAGGAGAAGAAATCAGGATTAGAATTGATCCACTGGAGGAACTAGAATGAAATCTCAGTGAAGAGAGATGATTTGATTGATTGAATTTGATTATTTGTTTTGATTTGACTCACTGGAGATTGATTGGATTTATTTTGTTTATTTAATTTGACTCCACTTGGAGGAGGGTTGAATTTATTTCAGATTTTAAATTTTGGATGGACTCTATTGGTTTTCAATGAATCGCATTAGGGGTCATGGAGACTAGGCCTATGCATTTACCAATCCAAAGGGGTAGTCTACCAAACACATAGTAGGAATAACCAACTAAATGAATTACCTTTGTGCATTGAGAAGAAAGTGTGACTTACATCCTCCAAAGTGATTTGGGTGATCTATTGGTGCATATTGAACCAACCTAGGTTTATTGAGTGAATTCCAGGGACTTAAATCGCTCAAAAATAGTCAAAATTAATTTCATTTTAGTTATTTTTGATGGATCCCATGTTTACGATGAATTGCACTAAGTAGGGCCATTACATTCATTTACCAATCCAAAGGGAGTAGTCTACCAACCACATAGTAGGACTATCCAACCAAAGGGTGTCTTTCGATTTATAATGGTTAAGTTTAAGAGGAAAGTGGGACTTACATCTTCCAAAATAAGGAACCAGGGTGATTGATTGCTTGTGCAATAAATTGAACCCACCTAGGGCTAGCTATTGAGTGAATGCCGGGGACTTAAATCAACTCAAAGATAGTCAAGATTAATTTCATTTTTAGTTATTTTTGATGGATCCCATCGGATGATGATCACAAAGGGCCATGTCGCCTTGAGCTCTCATTTACCAATCCAAAGGGTAGTCTACCAACCACATAGTAGGACTATCCAACCAAAGGGGTGTCTTTCAATTTGCAATGGTCAAATTAAGAAGAAAGTGTGGGACTCACATCTTCCAAAATAAGGAACCATTGGGTGATCGAGGCAATAAATCAAACGACCTAGGTGACTTGAGTGAATGTCATTGGGGACTTAAATCAACTCAAAGATAGTCAAGATTAATTTTATTTTTTAATTATTTTTGATGAATGTTTGTTTGGGGATCACACTAAGAAGGAGCTTATATCGCCTAGACTATCTTAGATCAACCAAAAGAAGTAGCTCGAGGAGAACTATCCAACCAAAGGAGTGCCTTTGCTACAATAGTCAATTCAGAAGAAAGCACGGGACTCACATCTTCCACTACAAAGACCAGGGTGATGGTATTTGTGCAACAAATCAACCCGACCTAGGGCTGCTCATTTTCGACAATCATGCTAGAAAGAATGCGTAAGCTTACATTTTCCAAAGAATGACTACCAGGTAACCTTTGTGGAAAATAGATTGAACCCAACCTAAGGGCTGAGAGAGTGCTGACCGGGACTTATCTCAACTCGTAGTCAGCAATTCCTAAAGGAGTTCGTTGACACGCCTAAAGATAGATGCTTGCTTGGGAAAAGGGGCTGGGGGCTTGAATTCCTAACCACAAGCAATATATTTTGTTTGTTTGTTTGTTTTGTTTGTTCATCGTGGACCTGTTAGTTTTTGAGGGATCATAAGAAGGAGTTTATATTATCCTAGACTATCTCGATTTACCAACGGGAGAATCATGCATCCTTGAACAAATTCTCCAACCATGGGTGATTACTGGATGTCCAATCCAAAAGTAAATCGAGTAGTGTCTAAATGGGTCACAGGACATGATCCAAATAGAGTGCCCACAGGGAGAGGGTTAAGGGCTTGATCCAAAACCGGAGAAGATAATTTGCATAAGTATTCAATGGCCAACTCAAGAGAAAGTATGGGACTCACATCCGCCAAGAGTGGTGTATCCATCGGGTGAGTCATCAAGATATCAACATCAACCAACCTAAGGTGCCCATCGGTTTGCAACAATCATCCTAGAAGAAAGCACGGGACTCACATCCTTCATAGCAAAAGATTGTTGGGATAGTCTATCCTCAATAGGTGCTATCGACCTAGTAACTCGAGTGAATGCCACTGGGACTTATATCAACTCAAATGTAGTCAAGAGGAGAGCCTGGGGACTTATCCTAAACCTCAAATATACTCGACCTAGTGATCATGATGATTAGTTCAAGAAGAAATGGGACTCACATCTTCTTAAACAAAATCAACATGAGGTAGCTTAGTAGTGAAGTCTACCAAACTAACAAGGTGCTCATTGGTTTGCAATGGTCAAGTTAGAAGAAAGTGGACTCACATCTTCCAAATAAGTGACCAGACATAATAGGTAGCATGTCACCTCACCTAGAGCAACTAATGAGTGAGTGTATGGGGCTTGCTCCCACATCAAAATAGCCCGAGATAAAAGATTTGTGTTTATTTTGTGCTTGTGTTAAAGGGAATAGGATGTCACTTGGATCATCTCACACCTCTAAACATGGGGAATTTGATGAAATGTGCCATAAATGGCAGGATTCCCCACCAAGAAAGGATGTCGCTTGGGTTCTCTTACACCTAACTTAGTTATGCTAATCAAAATAGGATGCCTCTTGGGTTCTCTCACATATTCTAGTAGTGTTAAGAATTGTGTTTTATTGTGTGTGGGAAAGAGGGATAGATGCCTCTTGGGTTCTCTACACCTATCCTAAACATCATGGTGGATTCACAGATAAGCAAACAATGCTTCAAAAGAAGAGAAGATTTTGATGAATTGGAATGAAATTTTATTCTTTTGTTGATAATTATTTTCAAACATGTTTATGGGTAATATTTCTTCAAATAGCCCATTAATTAAAGCATCGGGTGTTCCCTTTACAATCAATGAGCGATAAGATCCTCCTTGGTAGGCTTCTTTATGATAAAAAGGGCCTTCCCAAGTGGGTTCAAACTTGCCTCCCATCTTGACGGCAACAATTGGTCTCCTTAGACTAATACAAGTTCTCCTACTTGAAAAGCCCTAGGGTGACCAGCTTGTTGTGAGCTTGAATCATTTTGGATTTGTATAACTCAAGGTTTTGGCGCCATAGCATCTCTCCTCCAAACCTTGAGCTCTTCTAACCACAACTTTGCATTCTCTATGTAGTGATCTTTACCCAATGCTATCCTTAGTGATGGGAGTTGAACTTCTAATGGTAGAACTTTGGACCCATACACTAAGGAGAACGGATGAGTTGGAGTTATGTATGTGGTGCGGTAGCCCATAAAGCTTCAACTAACCATGCCACTATCGCTTGTTGTCATCAAAGTCTTCTTTAGTATGGAGAGTTTTGTTGAATGCTTCAAGCTATTCTGGGTAGTATGGTGGAGTATCTCCAATCTATATCTTCTAAGAAAGGCTCTTGACGCTTAATGATATAATTATCGAGGCACCAACCTATATGAATATGGTTCTTAAAAAAAAGCACATGCGATGTGACCTCTAGTGGGATTGCTCACCACTTGGAAAAGTAATGGTGGCGCTAGAATGAACCTGACCCTTGGAAGAAGGAGGATCGATAGGACCCACAATGTCACCCAACACTCAAATGGCCATGAGGCAATGTAGGATGTAAGTTGATGTAAGACCACACCGTGTACCGACATCGATGGCATCTATACATCCATGCAATCTATAATCATTGAAGGCTAGTAGTATCCTAGTCTTGATCTTTGCTTTCATCTTTGGACCGATTGATGTGCTCCATAGACTTGAGTGTACCTCTCACGATCCTAGCTTGTGTTTGTCCAAATAACATAACCACATTTGATCAAGGACCACAAGGTGCCATCCATGAGAGCATAGGAGAGAGCTCTTTTCATTCGATGGGCTTGTGATTTCTCTTGAGGTAGTGTGTTCAAGTAATCTATGAACGCTTGCCTCCAATCCAACTCATCTTTTGTTGTAACAATGAACCTCCCCTTCAAGAGAAAGTCTCGATGAGTTCAACATCAATAAGGGATAGACTTGTCTATTTTGGACCCTTATTGGAATGGACTCATCTTCGGACATGCCAATTCTTTGGCAAGTTTGGCCAAAGCATCTACTACATTCTCTCTCGAGGAACCTTGTAGATGGTGACTTCATGGATTTGGGCCAACAGCTTCATGGTATACTCATGGTAATGATGAATTTTGGGTTTTAGAACCTTATAGACCACAATCTTTGATGACCAACTGAGAATCCCTATAAGATGTTGATGCTCTTGACACACATGATGGCTAACTCTGAATCAAAGCCTCATACAACTTCATTGTTGGTTGTGGGATTGGAGAGATAGTGAGAATCTCATCACATCGTTGTATGGAGTTAAGAGAACTATTCCTACCGCTTTCCGGAGTAGATCATGGTTCTTCCTTTATGAAAGGAAGCACCATCAAAATACATCTCCCAATGGTGGCTATCAACCTCCCTAAGTTCATGATTTGTTCATCGTGAGATCATCATTAAGAAGAATCAGAAGTTGTGTGTGCTAAGAAATCTAGTGCTTATCCTTTCACCTCAAGGGTACAAATGTGATATCAAACTAGAGAGAATCATGGACCAATGTGCCAAATGTCCGATAGGTTATGTCATGAGATACTACAAGGGATTGTTCTGAAATCAAGTTCACCTTATGAGAAAGCATATAGTGTTGTAGCTTTTGGGATGCAAAGATTAAAGTAATGTTTCTCAATAGGTGAGTACTTCAAGAGGGATCAAGATGGCTAAGGTAGAGAGCACTTTCCTTCCCTTCTCATTGGCTTGGGCCAACAAAGCATCGAGGGAGTCATCCAATGCGAAGTGTAGAGGATGAGTGGCTGCCCGGATAGGGCTACTAGAACTGACTTTACCAAATACCGCTTGATATCTTCAAAGGCATGCACTTATCATCCACTTGAACTTGGCATCCTTTTGACAAGTGCTAAAAATGGCTTGCATCTTCCGATAGGTGGAGATAAAGCATCTTAGATATGCCAACCGCCTTGGAAAGATCGAGTTGAGTTAAACTTTGGGAGGTGGCATTTCTAAGATAGCTTTGATCTTTTGGATCTATTTCTATTCTCGGTGTCAAACAACAAACCCAAGAATTTCCAAGCTACTCCAATGCATACACATGGGATTCATTTTGAGGTTATATTATCTTAACCGCTTCAAAAACTACTCTCAAGTCAAAGAGATGGTCTTCTTTTTGCTTTTGACTACTAGATCATCAACATAGCACTCAACCGATGATGGATGAGTTCATTGAAGATCCGAGTCATGGGTATGTAGCACTAGTATTTTAAGGCCGAAAGGCATGACCTTATAATAATAGATTCTAAAAATAGTGTTTCTTTCATCCTCGGGGCCATCTTAATTTGGTTGTAGCCGGATGACCCATCCATGAAGGAGAAAATTGCATGAGATGAGATGTCCACCATTAATTCTAGTATAGGAAGAGGAAACTCATCCTTAGGACATGCCTTATTTAAGTCCCTAAATGATATAATTTGGCCATTCTTCTTCTTAATTGGATGACACTAGCTAACCGTGAAGGGTATTTTTCTTCCATGAAACCATCATCATTAGTTTCTTGACTTTAAAATGACTGTTGTTCAATTTCTAATCGCATGCATCTAGGAGCTTGCTTGATAGGTTATCATTAGGATCTATTGCTAGTTTGTGGACCGCTATGTTAGAGATAATCTGGCATCTCTTCATAGCTCCATGCAGTCCCCTTAAACTCAATCAATAGCCTAACTAAGTCATTGGTTTCTTCTTCATTCAACAATGAACTGATGTATGTCGTGGATTTTCTTCTCCGAGGTTGATTTCTTTAAGCTTGTCAATTGTTGAATGGATCTCCTCTTCAAATTCTAGGATGCATCTTTGATTTGGAGATCATCCGATCATCAAAGTTTCTAAACAACATCCTCATAAGAGTTAGTGTGGTGTGAAAAGAACCTATCAAACAGATGATTGGTAACAACTAAGTCATCATCATCAACCGACCCATGCATTCAAATCCTAGTCCTGATCTTGATTGTGCATCCTACCTCTGTTCCAACTTTTCAAGTACTCGACCATTAGACCATGTAAGGAATCAAACTTTGCAAGATTAAGAACACAAGAGTACTCAATCAGACAATTCTATTAATTCTTTATATGAATTATCCTCAAGTACTACATTTTTTGGACTTGAGGATGATGATCCCAATAGAATCTCTTGCCGACATCCCCGGAAGATTGAGGGCTTCTTAACTACTAAACCTTCAACTTTTGGGAGAAAAGTGAGGTTAGAGCTAAGGTTTAACTCGATAGTTTCACATAAACTTGATTCAATACATTTGTGCTTTGCTTGAGGCTGGTCTTCATTGCCTGAGTGTCACCTCCAATGAAACCCAGAGAGGGTTGGTATGCTAATCACATTAGACTCATCCTCCAGATGGATTCCAATTTTATGTGAATAGTAGGGTACTCTATGAACTGGAACATAACCCCTGTTGGCTACCAACCGGGTCTTCACCTCTAGAACCTCCTCCTTTATATCTCCGCCCTGGTGGAGGTCAAGTCATCCTACCCATATGTCCATATGATGGAAATGAATTGTATGGAATGTGACATGGCTCTACTTCTTCCTTGATGTCCTTTTCTCATTCATGGACTTTTTTTCTTTTCTTTTTCTTTTCTTTTTTTCTTTTATTCTTTTTTCTTTTTTGTGTTTGAATTTTTTGCCCAAGTTCATGAGAAAAGGTGTTTTGAGAAGATAGTAGGTCGCATCTTCATATATCTCAACCTCTCACAAAATGCTTTTCATCTCCTTTGACAAGATATTCAATCCCATCCCTTATAACTTGATGCCGATGAAGGAAGATGGAATCATCTTGTTATTATGTATCCAAGGCCTACCGAAAGCAAAGTAATGAATGAAATATTGAATCAATGATATAGAGTTTGGCTTCTTTTCTACACCTATCTCCAAAGGTAACACTATGGAACCTAAAGCCTTCTCACCTTTTCATTGAATCCTCTCAACATCATCATCTCCTGAGTGTGGAGATGTCGATCTCAGGCAAGGGTCTTTAGACTCATAATGTTCACCATGCACTTGGATCAACAAGAACTCTAACAAGTATGAATATGAAATGTCCACTATAGATGGGACGGTTGTGCTCCATGTCCCCAGAAGAATCTTCATCTTGAAAGTGATTCTCGACTTCGAATAACATGCCTCCTCTCCTCCAATAGTGGTCAGAAGCTAAGCAAATCTCTGGATCAAGAAGAGCCTTGATTAATGATTCCTCATCTCTGGATAAGATAAGGGCATCATATATAATTAACTTAGATGGCAACTTTCTTTGAGAGACATTGTAATCCATTGACCTCATTTTATGAGCATCCACTTTATCTTAGACATAAGATTTCTCTTAGACATTAAGATTTTCTTAGTCTTAAGACACATCTAGTGATTAGTGAACACTCAACCTAGCCCTAAAGACTTAAGAGTTAGCCATAGAATAGTCATGCCTGGTGGGAAAATTTTGCCTTCTATCTTGAACCAATCCTCACTTCCTTCTTTCAAGTCAAACTCAAATCAATTTAACTTCATTGATATTATCAACTCAAATTAATTTAAAATGAAAAACCCATTATTGAATTCTAAATTTCAAAAAAAAAAAAATCTTTAGAAGTCACTTTGATTCTATCTTATGGACTTAGCTAAATCAAATCTAAATCAATTCAAATTCAAGAAATTTTCATAACCCATTTATATTCTCGTTTATATTCACAAATATAAATGAAATATAAATTCAAACATCAAACTAAATTAAATTCCAAATTCAATCAAAATTCAACCTTCTTTCTGTCATAACTTAGCCAAATAAATATCAAATTAAGAAATTGATTTTCTTCATGATTCAATATTCAATCATGAATCTAAATATAAATATAAACTTCAATCATCAAACCAAAAATAAAAATTCAAATTCACATTCAACCAAAATCCAACCTAAGCCTTTGTCAAACTTTGAACTTAGCCAAATCAAACAAATCAAGTCAAACCCATGATTTTTCTTCTTTTCATGATTCAATCAATCCTTCAATCATGAATCCAAATATAAACATAAACTTCAATCTTTAAACCAAACTAAATTCAAAATCAAACCCAAATCAAACTCATGTTCATTTGAACTTGAAATTGTCAAATGAATTAAAACCATTTGACTCAAATCACTTGCAAATGGATTTATATTTCATCATAAGTCCATATGTGAGTTCAACCAAACTTGATCGAGCCTATCAAGTCAATTGACCCACTTAGGCTCACTTCACCCAAATGAAAAGTACCTTTTGAGCCAAATTCTAATCCTATCAAATTGGATTGAACTAAGCCCAATCAATCTGAGCAACAATCATGATGAGATGATCAATACTCAAATTTAGTCAAACCAAGTAAAACTTAAGGATTGACCAAGTCAACACTTAGCCAAAATAAAACCTAAACTACCAAAAATCCACCATAGGCCAAATTGAAAACCATTGATCAAAACTCATTCATGATCATTATTTGAACTTGACCAAGTCAACATTTGAGCCTAACTTCTAATTGGCCACTTGACCCAAGTTGACCCAACTTGACCTAAAAATTCAAAATGTGTCAAACTTGATCTAAGTCAGATTGAACTAATGGGTCAAGTTCATTCCAAATCACTTTGAACTTGACCAAAGCAATGGCCAACAAACTAACCCAATTGACTTTGAACCTAACTTGACTGGTCAAATATATCCAAATCTTTATAAACCAAATTGATTGGAAACAAATATACCAATACATTTCATATGACCAATGAATAAAACCAACCCATGACCTAATCAATAGGTCAAATGGTCAATTGGTCATCTTGACCCATTTGACCTAAATGAAATAAAATGAACCAAATCAAATATAAATCAAATTAAAACCAAACCAATGATGCCAAAACATTTCAAATGGTCATAAAACCCCAACTTTGTTTGACCCATGTTTGACCTAAATGGGTCAACATGAGCCAAATCATATCAAAAACTCCAAATTCAATGAAACTTGGCTAACATTTTTCAATCATACCAAACATAATCAAATTAAAATCAAGGTCAAATGACCATTTTACCCCTACCCATGGGTAACTTAAAATCAAAACCACTTGAATTTGGTCAATTCCTTTTCATGGACACTGCATCCTCTTAGTGACCAAATGGTCACTAATGGACATGGTGCACATGACCTAATGTATGCAACCCAACCCAAGGCTAAAACCAACCACACTCATGGGCATAGCACATGAATGATTCTTCCACCCATTTCAAGCACATATTCACACCTCTTTTGACAAACCAAATGCAATGCCACCCAAATACTAACAAAACCACTCAAGGAGGTGTATTGGATCAAAATGGCAAAGAGCCATGTTATTCGATCCTTTAAGAGATATACTCCCCTAATTTCATTTTAACTCATCTCTGCATCATTGAGTAATATGAAGTCAAAGTAGCATCCCATAGCTTCCAAGCTTCAGAATTCAACTCCATTCTTGATTTCTCCAAGCCAAAAATAGGGAGGTAAGGAACCAACTTAGCCAATCCTAAAATTCAATTCAATTCACTTGCAAGCACCTTGAGGGAACTCAATCTTTCACCCAAGTTCATGTTCTCCAAGCAGGGAAAGTGTTTTGATCAGCCCAATTGAAGGAGAGTTGGTCCAAGAGAAGATCCACTCAACCAAGCCACCTCAAATCAAAGGCTTTATTTTCACTAAACCAAGCTACTATCAAACTAGGCCGGTGATAACCTCCAAATGATTAACCCAAGCTTAAACTTGAGGCGTGGATTCTTTTGAAGTGAATTTTCATTTCAAGAAAAGCTATTGGATGTGTCCCCTGCATGATGATGGAGGTTGAGTTGAGCTCATGACTCAATCGAGTTTCGGATCTTGCCCTAAAGGATGGGCGATGTCCTCCCACGTGGAAGAGTGAGGATGGGCCATCCATCGCATTTTGGATGGAGACTGATCAAGATTAGGATCCTGATTTAATCTCTTTAATAAAATGGATCTCACCAATTTTTAATGAATGAGAAAAGACCTATGACATATGCTATGATGTGACAACTTGGGTGCTCCTATGGTGCCATGGAAAGCGTGAATGTTAGCCTCACAATGATGGGATTATCCATATACTAAGCAATTAATTACTTAATAATCATGAAACTTCAAATATTCATAACTAATAGTAGAAAATCACTTGATTTTGAATAGTGGTATTTTTTTGAATTGATTTTATTAGAAATATATTATTAATCACTAAAATTATTAATTAATTCAAACTTCTGATTAATGGGAAGACCTCTACCTCCCATGATTTTCTTGGAATTTAATGGTTAATTAGGTAATTGCTTGCTCATTCTAATTACTCTAATTAAATGATTAATTAGCCTTAAATAGTGATAAATTCAATTAATTTTAATTACCGAATGATTAAGGGAAATGGGATTAGTTCTTTCTCATATCTTTTTCCTAAGTTTATTTCATTTATTAAAATCTAATTAAGGTAAAAAATTAATTAAATAATTAATCATCTAATAAAATGGCTTAATTAATCAAAATTTTAAAATCAAAACACTCGAACTAATTAATTTATCTTGGGTAGATGCTTGGTGTTCAATAACCCAAGTGGTATGGAAATCAAAATACATCCCACATGTGTGGAATGATAAAGTACTTAAATTAAACCTTTTATTTAATTAATCACTAATTATGAGCCAATTGCATTAGTCTCCTAGCATTCATTTAAATTGTGTGATTTTATGTCATATCATTGGCTCATTTTGTAATTAAATATGTTAAGTGGTGTAGGTAAGGGTAATTAACACACTTAATTCACACCTTAACCAACCAAGGCATAAAAATTGATCTAATAACCTAAAATTAAACTTAAATAACTCACACATGGGAATGGGTTAGACCAGAAACTTGTCTTACATTTCAAATTAAATCAAACTCAAACAAAATTTAAATGCTCCTTAAGACAAATTTGATTACTATAAATAATCTTATTCATAGATTGTCTTTAGGAAGTAATTAGAGTAAATAAACTTATAGCTTCATCACTTTATATCTTTCCTAATATGCTAAATTTGTATGCCATGTGAAAATCATGCATTCATGCTTTTAAAAAATCAAATTAAAAATAAAATATTTCTTTATGTCAAATTGCATGTTTTGGTTAAAGTAAGAATATGAATGGCTATTATCACTATCAAATCTAAAATTATTTTCAAAATTATAAATCAATCATCAAACCGAAGGTATGCTACTTATGATTATTTATAAGCTTATATGAAATATAAGATGCATAGTGGGTTTTCCTTCTTTTTCTTTTAGCATAGTTTTGAATAGATTTGGCAAAGTGTATAGTTCATTTAAAAAAGAACACAACACTTGCTTAAATCCTTTCTATTCATTCTATGTTATTACTTAAGAAGGACATCCACACTTATACATATAAATTGCATAAGTAAATCAAACAAACAAGCAAAAACTTTGCATCTTTCTATTTCATTAATTTCTTTGTACATGCATGTATTTAAGAAAAGTGGTATATTAGTCCGACAACCCGAGATATGAGCTTTAAGTATCCTTAAGTAAGTCTTACACTGACCCATGGTGCTAATAAGGCCGCATTCACTTATGCCTTTCATACATATAAATGTGCATATGAAAATTGATAAAAGAAATCCCTCTTTTCTACTTAATGAAAATCATGCATCATAAGTATCCCAATTTTCTTAAGTAACATTAGCATTCATCATTAAGTGTGCTAAACATTTCCCTTTGTATGTATAGATATGTTTAGAATCATCCATATGCATGTTATACATGTTGGGAAAGAAATGAAATGATGTGTGTTTTGTGATATCAATTCACTTTACTTAATCTTAAAATGCCTTTCTTTTTGAATAGGTTTGTTTTAGAAAATCAAAACTTGGATTAATTAAAACACATAATAAAATATTCACTAAATAAGAATCAAATATGAATTTATCTTAGAAATTACTTAAGATATCAAGGGAAAGAGAAGTTCTTTTCTTTTTTTTTTCATCTTTATAACTTAGTAATTAATTGTAAGTTTCATTCAAACCTAAACAAGTCATCAAAGAAAAATCAACTAAATCAATTAAACAACTTAAATGAAACCACCCTTTAAGTTAAACTTTTCATACTTAGAAAATTTAAACAAAGCCTAGAAGCATACCACAAACTTTTTAAGCATACACATTGATAAGTCACCATTTCTAGCTTTAGGTTAGGGAGGTGCATGGTTTGATGCTTTGTTTTGTTTTGTGATGTAACATTTTAGTCTAGATGTTAGGTGCATGTGTAGACCAAATGGTAGGATGATTTAGTCTAATCATTATTTGGGATTATGCTTAAGCATTGTAATAAAATATAAATACTTTTTTGTTGGTAGGTGTTTAAGCATAATAATTGGCTAGTGGACTTTACCCATGTGTGTACTAAGTCCAATATATCCATACATGCATGGGAATGTATATTTATTTAGCTAATTTATGTTTAGGTTTTAGTTAGATTTAATTTTCCTTTTCATGTAATTTTACAATTAGAATTTTGGAATGATTATGGGGATTAGATGGCATTGGTTATAAGATTACATCTTATGTACCATGAAGCCTTGAATAACCACATTCCAACCCAAATAAAGAACTAGAAGAAAAAAAGAAGAAAGAAGAAATGAAGAATAAGACTAACATGAATTCTTACTTAATTGTAATTAATTCATTTTGTAATCAAGTTGTATTAGAGCTCGCTACCAATTTGTTTTAGTTTGTGGTGGAGCAATCACAAATGACCTTTTATTCTTTTGCGCTAGTTTTATAAATTGATTGTTGTTTATTTAACTTGTGCATTAAGATGAATCTTTTCCTAGTTTCTTCCTTATTTTATTGTATGTATATGGATGATGATTAAATTCTTAGGAAAAATAAATCTTCTACCAAATTAATCAACTCAAAATTAAAATAAATAACTCATAACCTCATCTAAAGCCTAAGTTAAAATCAAGATAAAATAATTCAATTTAGGATGTGTACTTTCTTTCCAACATGATGCATAAAAAAAGTATATTGTTTCACTCTGATTGGAGGATTTCTACCTGTCAAAGAACTTGGCTTGACTGAGAGCCATGGAAACACACCATATCTTTGAAATAATCTAATTTCATGCATTAAGCATAAAAATTGTGAGTTTGTCAAATTGATTGTCAAAATAAAAATAAAATATGAAAAATTTGCATTAGATTTAAGTCATTAAAGCATTCCCTACATGATCTAGTCTCTTAGGGAGTGTGTTTAATTTTTTCTAAATAAATAACAATCTATCTTTGCATAAATATGACTGACAAATTTTAATTGAGAAGAGGGGAACCACCCCAATTGTAACTCCAATAGTTAGATGGTTTATCCTCTTGGAGGTAAACTAAATACAAATTTTTTTTTTTTCTTAGATTTAGGTCATGTTTTTAGCCCTGAAAGCCCCTAGATTTAGATTTAGAGATTTCTAGTTCCTTTCATTCAAGCATAAATCCTCACTTAGCATTTTGTGACCTTGTATCATGGAATTATGCTTAGATTCTAACAAAAATCAACTCAAATAAACTAATTCAATTTCAAAAATGTAAAGCCCAACCATATGGTTTTGGGTGATTTCCTAGTATCTTAAGCATCCTACTTATTTTCATTTGGCTTGATAAGAACTCCTCTTCTTTGATCGATCCCACTTAGCTTTCCAAAATAAATCAATATTGATAGTCCTACCCTTTCAAAATCTTGAACAACAATCATTTACAATGAGAGTATTCTGAATCATGTTCCTTAGATGTAATTAACTATGGGGCTTTTCTGAAGGAACTTAAAAATTTAAAATAAATACTATTTCATGTAAAGTAGGGGAAGAATCTCTGGTATATTTTGAAGACCCATAGTCTTAGGAGTCCTTATTGAGGTGATTAGTCCATTGTAGGGTGGTGACTTCTCTCTAAGATAGTACACCTTTCTCAATGGCATATCACCTAAAAGAACATCTATGGATCTACATGGTATCCCAACAAGGAATATTTTATATATCTTTAATTTTATTCATCTTTAAAAGAAAAGGGAGATATGAAGGCAGATGTATAGAATATTTATCACATCCACTTGGGTGATCCTCCATAAGCATATCCAAGTGAGGAGCATCCTATGGAGGGGCTTCAATCATCTAAACCAATGACTTATTTCCTTATCTTGAGGTGCCCTAGGAGGTAGAACCTTGCACACAGAGGTTGACTTGGTGATCTCTTGGCAAGTAGTGGAAGATTCTACCGCCTTGGCTCACCTACGCCTTCTCCTATGGGACTCAATCGATGATTCCAAGTTTATCTCAAGAGGTGAACTTGAAGTATTCAAAGAATGAAAGTCCAACTCTAAATCAAAAGAAGAAGATCAAAGTTGTTATAATTGTTGTTTAGACTTTAGAGTTTTCAATAAGAGTAGAATTAGACAACCCATCAAAGTGACAAAGATGTAATTCAAACTATCTTTTCTTCTTGATTTCTTGTATTTTGAAGGAGGTACATAGTAAAAAATCAAGTAAAGTAAGAGGGGTGAGGGATTTGATGTCCTCATCCACATAAGATGTCTACTAGAGGAAGAGCTAGCTGAAGTAGAGGTGCTCAATGTAGTAGTAGAAATGGACAGAGGGACTGCCGATGGTTGTGCTACTTGGCTATCTCTGCAAGCACCCGCTACTACCACTACTAAGCTCCTACCTTCCCAAGTTATATGTGGGTAACTTGCAAACCTTCCTTGATGTTGGAGGTTTGAGTTGCCTCCTGCACCTATAAGAAAGTTTCTTGATTTTGAAAATAATTTTCTAGAGGTTCTGGATAAGGAGATATCCCAACCTTCTTTAGTTTTGAGGATCACATGTATCCCCAAGGATTACCCTAATGGAACTGGATGGTTGTTCCATAAGGTATTCCTTTGGGATAACTATATCTCTTGAAGCTATGCTTGCCGCCTTGAATGTAAAGTAATCCTCCAAAACATGACCTAGATGCATGGTGGGGAAAAGTTAGGATCATTTCTTGCCACTTCCTCCGGCCTTCTAGGGGTAGCTAAAAATTAGGTTTCTTTAAGAGATTCTTAAAGATTTAATTACCTCCCTCTTAAATGAATAAGGTTTTTAGTTTATCCAAAAGAGTAGGTGGTAGAAATTTACCATGGTATGTGTACCACTTATGGATATGGTGAGGAAGAGGTGGTGAAGGCCATGGAGGCTATTGTGGCCCTGATGTGGCCTTGGTAGAGGAGGTGGAAGTGATGGAGCTCGAGGTCTCATACTACTCTTGCCCCCTTGGCCAACACTACTACTACTACCTGGCTTCTTCTTAAAAGCTTTATGGCTTTGGCTTTGTTGATTGATCCAAAAGGCAACTATTTGGCTTCTCCTAAGTTAGCCACCTTGTTGATTAGTTTCTCAAATGTCTTGATGGTAAAACCTTTGAGCATGAAGAAGCCATGAATATTCTTTAGTAATTTCAATGGTGTGTTATTGCAGTTCATATTTCATACTCAAATTGCACCATTTGAGAATATAATCAATGAGGACTCACTAGGTATTGTTGAGCCACAACAGATGCATAGTCACCCTTTGTGAGCTCCAAAGAAACCTCTTAATGAAGAGTTGCTCCAACTCAAGAAAAGTCTTCATTGAATTATTGGGAAGTTTAGCATAATCAAGGCTATGCCTACTAAGCTCACAAAAAAGATGGAAGAGTAATGCATCACGCCACCGATTGCAATAGTTAGCTCGAAGAATGTGCGCCTTGGGTTCCCACCGCCATCAAAGCTCTTGAAAGAAGGTGGCACAAAACCCTTAGGATATGGATAACATCAAATTCCTTTGGGTAGGTCTACCCTTTGGAACCGATGATCCTTCGAGCTTGAGCCAACACTTCTCTCACTACTACTCAACCATGGTTTTAATGTCCTTTTCTTGTATGGAGGTACTATCCACTACCTTCCTATACAAGTGGTGTTGCCCTACTTGAGGTGAAGTCTTGATCCAAGACATGCAACAACTCGTTGATTAGTTCTACCATAGTAGGATGCAGGGCTTGGTTCAAGTGCCAAAATGCAAGTCTTCAAGCCTCTTCCCCATCCTATCTATTTGTTCATCCTTTACTTTATTTATTGAAGGAGGTGTTGGTATGTCTTCTGCCACAACACCTTCCAAACTCTGATCATGAAGGAGGGAACCCCGGTATCTACCATGTGTACCAATCCTCCAACATATCATCTTCATTAGGATCAAAATTGACCTTCTCTCATCCTCTAAATTGAACCATATCCTAGATTTCTTCTTCAGATACTGCTACAATGTCATCTAGATCGGTCCAAATAGGTATAAAAGATCGAGGCTAACAAGTAGTAGGATCATCATGAATAAAGACATCTAACCTCCCGTTGAAGAGCTAATCTTGTGAGGACTACGCTCACTAGAGGATAGACCTCGATCACTGATGGATGGAGATAGGATCTATAGTGACAACTGAACCTCCTCCTCCCTCCCGCTACTATTCCATAGCTTATGTGGTGGTGGTGATGGAATGACTACTATACTGGTCATCCATTCCTTCTTCACCATGAGGTAGAAGGTTGAGTGGGAGAGGCTGCCTCACCGTGGTAGTGTAGATGGAATGGGATATCTTGGTCATATCACCAAGGGGCTCTTTTCCCCGATGCCTTCATGGCTTTGAGAATAGTGGATGATGGAACTTGATAGAGATGGTGGGCATGAGAAGGTGGTGGAGGCACCACCTACTCTCAGATAGGAGCTCCTCTATGGTGGGTAGTACCATCAAGATAATATGTCACATGATTAGCACGCATGGGCAATTAAAAAAGTTGATGAGGCAGGTCACTACTACTGCCTCCATGTCTATCTCTAGTAATCACGATACTCAGCCTCCCCTGCCCTCCCTCCATAAGCTCCACCTACTCAAATGAAAATCTAACAATCGACATGACCTCCTCCTCCCTCACCCAGGAGCCCAAAATTACTTGTGAGGTGAAACAAATCCTTTAATATCTTCCTCCATTTGAACCAGAGAGGGTGGAAACTATTCTCTATGATAAGAGGAGACACTATCTTAGTAACTCATCTCTGCTGAGTATCCACCTTCGGCAGAGGGCGGGAGGCCGGCGGATTGCAGCTCCGGAGTGGAGCAAGATAAGCATTTGTACCGCTTACAGGAAAATTGGCCTTCCTCTTGGTGAGGGAATCTTGAGATGGCATCTCAACCTAGATGATCCTTCTCCCACCATGTTTCCACTGAGGGTGGTCCACATGTGATCCTAGCTAAAACCTCGCCAAATGATGAGGTGGGCAAGTCGACATGAGAGATCCAAGGCCAAATCCATCCCAAAAGGAAATGTGAACACGCATTTCTATGCTCCATTTGACTGAATTGAACTGAACTAAAACTTACTAAAATTGATTGAAAGTCTAATGTTGAAAATAAGTTTGAATGATTTTTTTTCTTTAATTTGTTTTTTTTAGAATTTGAACCCACACTCAACAATTTGATATGTTAAGTGGGGCTCTTAAATTTGGAGAGAGATTTTGAATTGATTGGAAAGAGATTTTGAATGTAGAATCCATTTTCAACAAATTTGTGTATGTTGAAATGGGTTCAAATATTTTGGAGAGATTGATGCTTCCATAGGTTCATATTTGATTTTGATTTTTTGAGTTTGAGGACCCTTTATTTAACAAATTTGAGTATGTTAAAGTAAAGGGTCAATTGATTTTGTTTGATTTGTGATTTTGGAATTTACTCACTTAGCAAATTTGGGTATGCTAGGTGAGGTGTTTGAAAATAATTTCTTCTTGTTTTCTTATTTTTGTGAATCATGTGAATTTGAAAATCAAATCTTTACTTAGCAAATTTGGGTATGCTAAATGAAGAATCCAAATGTTTTGTTTTATTTTTTGAAAAGAGGATCTTTACTTAGCAAATTTGGGTATGCTAAATAAAGGATCCAAATGTGTTTTGTTTTTTGATGATTTTGAAAAGAGGATTCTTAGCAAATTTAGGTATGCTAAGGAAATCCAAATGTGTTTTGTTTTGATGATTTTTTTAAAAAAAAAGAGGATTTTACTTAGCAAATTTAGGTATGCTAAATAAAAGAAATCCAAATGTTTTGTTTTGATGATTTTGAAAAGAGGATTCTTAGAAAAATTTAGGTATGCTAAAGAAATCCAAATGTATTTGTTTGATTTTGATGAAAGATGATTCTTAAGCAAATTTAGGTATGCTAAATAAATGATCCATGTGTTTGATTTTTTATTTTTATTTTGGTTTCTTTTTTTTTTTTTTGAAAAGAGGATCTTCACTTAGCAAATTTAGTATGCTAAATGAAGAATCCAAATGTTGTTTTGATTTTGATTTTGATTTTGATTTTGAAAAGAGGATCTTCACTTAGCAAATTTGGGTATGCTAAATGAAAATCCAAATGTTCTTTTTTGATTTTTTTATTTGATTTTTTTTTTTTTTGAAAAGAGGATCTTCATTTAGCAAATTTGGGTATAGCTAAATGAAAGATCCAAATGTTTGATTTTGATTTTGAAAAGGGATCTTCACTTAGCAAATTTAGGTATGCTAAATGAAGGATCCAAATATTATTTTTTTTTATTTTGATTTTATTTTATTTTGAAAAGAGGATCTTCACTTAGCAAATTTGGGTATTCTAAATGAAAGATTCAAATATTGTTTTTTTTTTTGATTTTGATTTTGAAAAGAGGATCTTCATTTAGCAAATTTGGGTATGCTAAATGAAAGATCCAAATGTCATTTTTGATTTTTGATTTTGATTTTGAAAAGAGGATCTTCACTTAGCAAATTTGGGTATGCTAAATGAAAGATCCAAATATTGTTTTTTTTTATTTTGAAAAGAGGATCTTCATTTAGCAAATTTGGGTATGCTAAATGAAGAACCCAAATATTTTGAAATTTGAAAAATGTTTGTTGGTTTTATTTTTTGAAATGATATTGTTGATTTTATTTTTGAAAATGTGATTGTCAATTTTGTTTTGAATGAAATCTTCATTCAATAAATTGAATGAAGATGTTCATTTGTGCTTTTGAAAATATGATTTGGATTTTATTTTTGAAAAGATGTTGTTGATTTTTTTTGAAAATGTGATTGTTGATTTTGTTTTGAATGAAATCTTCATTCAATAAATTGAATGAAGATGTTTATTTGTGCTTTTGTAAATATGATTGAATTGATCCTACATAAAATAATCATGAAGATTGTTAGATGAGGGTGATTTATGAAACCTTTTGTGCAAATATTTTATTATATTGTTGACCTCATTTTTAGAATGAGCTCTTAACCCCTCCATCTTATATATAGGACTTCTCTTAAACTTTAAGAGTTCCTTAGTATTAAGACACATCTAGTGATTAGGTGGACACTTAACCTAGCCCTAGAGACTTGAAGAGTTAGCCATAATAATAGGTCAAGCCTTAGGGAGTTAGGAAAATTTGCCTACCCTTAGCTTGAACCATTCCTCACCTTCCTTCCTTCAAGTCAAACTCCAAATCAATCTTATTTGATTTTCTCCAAACTCAAATCAACTCCATGTGATTGAAATGAATGAAACCCATGAATAAAATTCCTATGTCCAAATCTTTTCTTAAGTCCTTAATCTTCTTTTAAGGACTTAGCCAAAATCATGATCAAATCATTCAAACTCATGTGATTTTCTCATAACTCATTTATATTCACATATATAAATGAAATATAAATTCAAATCAATCAAATTAAATTCAAAACTCCAAATTTCCTAAGTACTTTAAATTTCCACTTAAAAGACTTATTCTAAACCATGATCAAATCAATTCAAATTCATGAGATTTTCTCATAACTCATTTATATTCATATAATAAATGAAATATAAATATAAATCAATCAAACCAAATCCAAAATTCAAGCTCCAAACTCCAAAATTTTCTAAGTCCATTAAATTCCCTCTTAAAAGACTTAGCCTAGATCATGATCAAATCACTTCAAATCCTCAAAATTTTCTCATGACCCATTTATATTCTCATTTATATTCACATATATAAATAAAATAAATTCAAACAATCAAAATCCACTTCCAAAAAATCAAACTGCATCCACTCAAAATCCATCCTAAGCCTTTCAAAGTCAAATTCTTGAACTTAGCCAAATCAATTTCAAATCAAGACAAACTCTTGATTTTTCTTCATGATTCAATCAATATTACAATCATGAATCTAAATATAAATACAAACTTCAATCACTTGATCAAAATCCAATTCAAAAATCAAACCCCAAATCCATTCATGTTCTTCCTTTGAATATGAAATTGTCAAATGAATCAAAACCATTTTACTTCAAACCACTTGCAAATGGATTTATATTTCAATCATAAGTCCATATACAAGTTCAATCAAAATCAAATCAAGCTTTGACCAATCCATTTGACCCACATAGGCTCACTTGACCCAAAGTGACCAAAAATTTTATGAGCCAAATTCTAATCTAACCAATTTGGATTGAATCAAACTCACCTATGCCTCTCATCATGATCAACAATCATCATGAGATGATCAATCAACCAAATTGGGTCAAACCAAGTCAAACTTAAAGTCAAGACTTAGCCAAAATGAAATCTAACATAGCCAAAATCCATCATAGGCCAAATTGATTGAAACCATTAATCTAAGTTCATTCATGAACTATGTTTGAACTTGACCAAGTCAACATTCCCTAACCTAGCCTAATTGGGCCACTTGACCCAAGTTGTCCCAACTTGACCTAAAGGGTCAAAATGTGTAAAACTTGATCTAAGCAAAATTGATTGAAATCAATGGGTCAAGTTCATTCCAAATCATTTGTTGAACTTGACCAAAGCCTCAATTAGCCAACTAGACAACCAACCTAATTGACCTTGAACCCAACTTGACCTAAAGGGGTCATGTTGAGCCAAATTCAAACTTAACCAAAATTGATTGGAAACAAAGATATCAATCCATTCATAAGACTAACCAAACCTAAACCTACCCATGACCTAGCTCAAATAGGTTAAATGGGTCAAATTGGTCAACTTGACCCATTTGACCTAAATGAAGTCATATGAGTACTCAAAACTAAACCAAATTGCATCAAACCAAAGCCACCAAAATATTTCAAATGGTCATATGAACTTGACCCTTAGTTTGACCCAATTACCAATTGGTCAACTTTGACCCATTTTGACCTAAATGGGTCAACATGAGCCAAACCATATCAAATGAACGCCAAATCCAATGAAACTTGGCCAAACCTATTTTCTCAACATACCCAACATATTCAAATTCAAAATCAGCCAAATGACCATTCTACCCATAGGCCATAACACATTTTGGTCAAATCCATGGGGAATTTGGTTAAGCCCTCTTCATATCAACTTGATACCTTCAATAGGTCAAGTAGACCCTATGGAGGGTGGCATGCCCAACCCAATGGGTTTGGATTACAAATGGACCCAAGGCCAAAACTAACCCATGGCTCAAATTGCCAAATGGAAAACTTCCTCACTCAATTTGAAGGTGAGGTTATCACTCCACCCTTAGCTCAAACCGACTATGCCAACTTCTAACAACTCAAAAACCCTTCTAATATGGCAATTGGATCAAAATGACAAAGAGAGCTTGGCCATTCGATTTCTCTGGGGAGATATACTCTAATCCACTTAAATTCTCACATGCTCACTATTGATATTTTGTTAGAAAGTCATAGGAAGCATTCTTGAGTGATCCTAAGCTCTAGAAGGGATTTGAAATTAGCCATTCTCAATTTTCTTCAAGAGAAAACAAGGGAGCTCCATTGATTTCCAAACTTCTTCCACACTATAATTCAACCCACCTACTCCACCAGGTCAAATCGAGCTTGCAAGCTCTCTCTCAAGTTCCAAAGGGAAAGACTCACCTAGATCAAAAAATTGCAAAGAAGCTAAGGAGGGGTTGGTCCATAGAACAAGCTACTCAACCTCGAACTAATTCTTTCACCACATCTTCATCATGACAAGACAAAGCTCCTCCAAGTGAAAGAATCATGATCACCTCCGCAAGGTTAGGCATTTTTTATCATTAAACTCTTTAAGTGTTGGTCCTTGTGAAAGAAAATTTAATGGCATGAAGTTTTAACCATTGGATATGATCTACATTACTTGATGATGGTGTGTGCAAGATTTTAGCCTAATCTGAGCTCAATCGAGCTGATCTTGCTCTAGAATATGGATGGCCTTAATGGTTCACAGATAGGGTAAATCTCCCATCCAACCACATGTTTTGGATGGACGGTCGAGATTAAATGCATGTTTTAAATCTGATTTAACCTTTAAAACTATGGGTTAATTCTTGGTCGCTCGATCCTTGATTGAAAGGTGGATATAAAACCGATACACGCCACACGATTATGTGATGTTTAAGTGGTCCATTGGGTGACATGTGGAAAGTGCACTTGACTCAACCGCCACGTGTCATGCTATGGATTAAGGGATTTAATTTGGTTTTAAATAATTCTAATTAATCCTCTAAGCTTTAAAAGTCATATCTCTTTAAATAAAAATAAAAAAAATATGAGGTAAATTGCCACCGAAAGATAATTCAATCTAGAATATTCTAAAATTAGTTTTAAAGGATTTTGAAATATATCTTTCTGATTTTGGGTTTTATGGAAGTCATAATTTGCTAATTACTCCCTAACTAATCCATTGATTAATCTCAAACTTCTTGGGTATATTTTGGGGATGACTTCCCCTAATTTTCATGAAATTTATTGGAGGCTTAATTGGGGAAATGCTAATTCATTTCCTAATTACCTCCTTTTATGTATTAAGGATAATTAAGGGTTTGATTAGTGTTTTAATCCTCATTGAAGTTAATTAAGGCTTGATCCAATGAATAGGAGGTTTAGGGAATACTTTTGGGGCATTTCCCATGCTATTACTTAAACTCCTTTTCTCCTTCCTAATCTTCTTTTAATTTAGGGCTAATTCATCCCTCTTAATTAATTTATAAAATTCTAAAACTCTCTTGAACTTAATTAATCTACTTTGGGTTGATGCTTAGGTGTTCAAGAGCCTATGTTCAATTAAAGAAATCAAAACTCAACTCATATGTGAGTAGTGTTTTAAAAATTACTTAAGTTAAACCCCTTAGAGTAATTAACCATTAATTGTGAGCCAAGTTACATTAGGCCCTTTTCTTCCTAGGTACATTGAAAATTTAAATTATTTTGAGGTTTTATGTCATCTCATTGGCTCATAATTATGTGGTTAACTATGCTAAGGTGATGTGTAAGGGTTAATTAACATATTTTAATTCATACTTTAACCTAATTAAAATCTAAAATGAATCTAATCATCTAAAAATTAAACAAAAATGTCAAACACATGTGGAATGGGTTAGGAACAACAAACTCAATCCACATTTTTAAAATTAAATCAAATTTAAAATCAAACAAAAATCATATTAAACAAACTTTGATTTACTTTAAGCTTTCTTATTTCATAAGATTGTCTTAGGATTTAATTAAAGTGAATGTCTTTTACATGCTTTCATTTCTTTAGTTCTTTCCCCAACATGTTAAATATGTATGTCATGTGGTTTCATGCATCTATGCTTTTCAAAATCAAATTTAAAATGAAAATATTTCCTTTATGTCAAAATTGCATGTGTTGTCTAAAGTAAGAATGAGTGGCTATTATCACTATTAAATTAAAATTATTTTCAAAATATATGAATCAATTATCAAAACTGAAAGTATGTTAATTATATTTTATTTATAAGCTTGCATGTGAGTAAAATGTAAGGATGTGCTTAGTATAGGATTTCCTCCACTTCTCTTTTAGTATAGTCTTGAATAGATTTGGCAAGAGGTATGGTTCATTTGAAAATAACCTAACACTTGCCTAATTCCATATCCTATTCATTCTTATACTATCACTTAAGAAGGATACCTATGCTTGAACATATAAATTGCATAAACAAAATAAATCAACTAATAAAAATTTTAGCATTCTTTCTTTTCCATTCATTTCTTTTGTACACATGTTTGTATTTAAGAAAGTGATATATTAGTCTGGACAACGGTTACAGGCTTTAAGTATCCCTAAGTAGGTCTTGTACCTTACACCTGGTTAAGAATAGTGTTATACTCACTTATGCCTTTCTTCCTTTCATGTGCATGTGAAAATTGGACAAGAAATCCTTTTCTACTTAATGAAAATCATGCATCATAAACTTTCAAATTCCCTTAAATGAATTACTTAGCATGCATCATAAAGTGTGTTAAACATTCTTATTTATGTGTATAGATATGCTTAGGACTCATTCATATGTATGTTATACATGTTGGGAAGGAAATGAAGTGATGTATACTTTGTGAATTTGGTTCATTTTATTTAATCTTAAAATGATTTTCTTTTGAATAGTTTGTTTAGAGTTCATATAAACATAGGATTAATTAAAACATTTAATTAAAACATTCACTAAATAAAACTAAAATATGAATCCACTTTAGAAATTACTTAGATTAGGAAAGAGAAGTTCTCTTCTCTCTCTCTCTTTATAACTTAGTAATTAATTGTAGGATTCACTTGAACCTAATCAAAATATGAAATAAAATCAACCCAAAATAAATAAATCACTTAAATGAAACCTTCCTCTATGTTGAACATGCATCACACTTAGAAAATTCTAACTTAAAGCCATAAAAGCATACCACACAAACCTCCAAAGCAAATACATTGGATAAGTCACCACTTCTAGCTTTAGGATAGGGTGGTGCATGGTTTGATGCTTGATTTTATTTTGTGATATATGTTTTAGACTGGATGTTAGGATGTATGTGTGTAGAATTAATGGTAGGGTGATCTTAGTCCAACCATTATCTTATTGGATGCTTAAGGGGCTCTATAATAAATAAAAATATAAATGCTTTTCAGTGTACTTATACCCCTAAGCATAATCCAATAGTCGTGGACTTAGTCACCCATGTGGGGTGATAAGTCCAATATACATGCTTGGGATGGTTTGTTTAGCTAACCTTTATTTTGTAGGTGTTAGCTAGATTTGCTCTTTCTTTCATGTAAATTTTGCAATTAGGATTTTAGAATAATTTTATGGGGATTAACATGAGCATTGGTCATAAGATCTCATCTTATGCACCATGTAAAGCCTTTGGAGCATCCACCTTCCAACCATCCAAAGGGAGGAACCAAAGAAGAAAGAAGAAAAGAAGAATGAAGAAATGAAGCTTGAAGACCCCATAATAATAAATTTATTGCTTAATTATATTTAATTCATTTGTAATCTGAGTTGTATAAGGGTGTATTTGGCTACCCAATTGTGTGTGGGTATTCATAATGACCTTTATTCATATTAGCTTTATAAATTGATTGAAGATTTGTTTAGCTTGTGAATTAAGTCATCTTTTTCCTTTCTTCCTTTATGTATGGCGGATGTGGATTAGCTCAAAGGGAAAAATAAATCTTTACCAAATCTAATAACTCAAAACTAATAATACCTCACCTAAAGCTTAGGTTTAAATCAAGATAAAAGAATTAATAACCCCTTAGGATGAGTACTTCTTTTATAACATCATGCATAAATGCATATTATTTTCACTCTTGATTGAGCTTCCACCTTGAGAAACTTGGCTTGACCTTTGAGAGTCAAAACACACCTTGTTGATTTTGGCCAATAATCTCATTTCTCATGCACATATGAATCCTATTATGAGTCAAAATAATTGTCCAAAAATAAAAAAATAAAATGAAATCCAAATTGTATTAGATTTAGGTCATTTGAAGCATACCCTTACATGATCTAGTGTCTTTAAGGAGTGAGTTTTAGGACTTAGTCTCTTTCTAAATAAATAATAGCCTAGCTATATTGAATAAAATATGACTTGCCTACATGAATTTAAAATCATAAAAATAGGCTTGGCCACCCCCAGGAAGTTGTAAGTCCAAAATGTGGTTTGTCCTTTCCGTGGAGGTAAACAAAATATTTATTTTTGCCTTAGATTTAAGTTGTGCTAAAAGCTCCCAAGATTTAGGTATTTAGATTGCTTCTCCCCTTTATAGCAAGCATAATTCCTCACCTCTTAGGCATTTCCTTAATCTTGTGTTATGGAATCTTAAGTCCTAAAATGAAAAAAATTCAACTCAAACAAACTAAATCAATTTCAAAATGTAAAGCCCAATCATAGATGGTTTGAGATGCTTGCTAAGTTTCCTAGCATCGTGGGCATCTCCTAGTTATCTTCTTTTTGGCTTCGATAATAGCTCCTCTCTTTTGATCAATCACATTTGATCTTCCAAAATAAACTAATCGATTGATAGTCTACCTATTGAAATATTTGGAGACAATGATCATTTACCTTAATCGAGAGTATTAGAGATCCCGCCCCTTAGGATGTAATTATCATGGGGTTTGCCCTGAAGGAACATGAACCTATAAAATAAACCTTACTTTTCATGTAAATTAGGGGAAGAATTTTGGTACATATGCAGACTCATTGTCCTTAGGAGTCCTTATTAAGAAGATTAGATCCATTAAAGGGTTGTGACTTCTATCTCCTAAGATAGAACACTACTATGATGCGATCACCTAAATAAGCACATCTATGTGGCATTCAAAAGATGAATTTTTATATTCTTGCTTTTCACCACGATGAAGGCCACTATATTAAAAATTTTCACCACATATGTGCATTTTGAAAAGTGTTTTTTGGAAATAGATATTTTGTAAAGGATTTATTTTTCTTTATTTTGAATAAACCTTTCCATACCATAAAATGGCAAGGAGGAAGTCTTTAGTTATTTCTTTTATTAAATATTTATTTTCACCTATTGGAGAACCCAATAGGGATTTTAAGACCTATACAGGGAGGTCCTCAAACCTAAAGGATGTTGGCTAGCTTAGCTTAAGGATGAAATAAACTAAGTGGCAAGAAAAGAAAGATAGTCTCAAATTCATATAAAATACAAACCCACTATCGATACTTGGACACGATGATCATTTACCAAAGATGAGAGAGAAACCTTCCCAATGGAATCCAAAAAATTCTTTGGTGAAAATTTTCATCCTTCATCTACCTTCAAAAGAAAATTAATGAAGAACAAAATAATCAAACACTTGTGTTGGACACCATGTAGATTATAGATGTTCTTATTAGGATCGTGTATGACATGGATGAATGATGAACTATGTCAGATAAAAGTCACCATCCTATAATGGACCAATTCACCTTAATAAGGACTCCTAAGGATTATGGGTTCGATGCAAATATATTCTTCTCCTACTTTACATGGAAAAGTAAAGCAAGGTTTATTTTAAATCGGGTTCAAGTTTCCTATGGAGGCAAGCCCCATAGTTAATTACATCCTAAGGAATGAGATTCTTAGAAATACTCTCAATTAAGGTAAATGATCATTGTCTCCAAAGATTTCAAAGATAGGACTATCAATCAATTGGTTTATTTTAGAAGATCAAATGGGATTGATCAAGAGAGGGAGTTATTATCAAAGCCAAAGGAATATAAGTGGGGGATACTTATGATACTGAAAGCCTAGTAAGCATCCCAAACTATCCTATGGTTGGCTTTATTTTTTAAAATTGAAGTGATTTATTTTGAGTTGAATTTTTTGTTAGAAATTTAGTACTTATAATTCCATAACACAGATCATGGAAACTCCTAAGAGGTGAGGATTTATGCTTATAGCCCACATGAAGTAGCAACCTTTGAACCTAAATCTCAAGAGCTTTGGCTAAAAAGCACCACCTAAATCTAAAATGGCATTTGGTTTACCTCAAGAGAGGATAAACCACACCGTTGGACTTACAATTGCCCTGGGGTGGCCAACTAACACCTCCTATGATTTTAAGTACATGTAGGCAAGTCATATGCTTTTGCAAGATAGCTAGGATGTTGTTTATTTAGAAAAGACTAAGTCCTTAAACACACTAAGAGACTAGATCATGTAGGGCATGATTAATGACTTAAATTTAATGCAAATTTTTATTATGTTTATTTCTATTTTGGATAATTGATTTGGCAGGGTTATGGGATTCATATATCTAATGCATGGGAAATTGGATTATGGGCCAAAATTAGCAAGAAAGGAGGTGTGTTTCCACCATGGCTCTCAAAGGTTAAGCTATGTTCCTTGACAAAGGTGAAAGATCTCAATAAGAGTGAAATAAGATGCTTTTATGCATGATGAAAACATATAATATCCAGCTAAGGGGTTGTTAATTCTTTTATCTTGATTTACAAACCTAGGCTTTAGGTGAGATTATGAGTTATTTATTTTAATTTGAATTGATTAATTGATAGAAAATTTATTTTTCTTAAGACACATCCAGTCATTTATCAAAGTAAGGAAGAACTAAGAAAAAAACCATCTTAATGAAAAAAACATCAAACAATTTATAAAGCTAGTGCAAAAGAAGAATAAAAGGCCTTTGTGGTCACCGCACAAACTTGAAAATAAATTGAAGCTCTACCCTTATACAACCCATATTATAAATGAATTAATTACAATCAAAAGGAATTCATTTTATGGGGATCTTCATTCTTCATTTCTTCATTTCTTCTTTCTTCATGTTTCTTTCTTCTCTCTTCTTCTTCTTATTTTGGTTGGTTGGAATGTAGTTGTTCCAAAGGGTTCACATGGTACATAAGACATAGTTTTATGACTAATGTTCATCCTAATCTCCAACAATCATTCCAAATCCTAATTGCAAAAATTACATGAAAATGGGAAAAAGAAAATCTAATTAAAACCGCAAAATAGAGATTAGCTAAACAAATCACATAATCGCAAACATGTATATGAATAAATTGGACTTAGCACACATGGGTAACCAAGTCCAAATTTTAGATTATTATGCTTAGAGTATAAGAAACCATAGCAAAATGTATTTATATTTTTAAAAGTGCCCTTAAGCACAATCCCAGAAAAGACAATGGTTAGACTAATTGCCCTACCATTCAGTCTGCACATACACCCTAACATCTAGACAAAAAACATTACATCATAAAATAAAATTAATGCACGCCTAATATAAGACTATAAATGATGACTTAATGTTTATGCCATTTAAGGCTTGTGTGGTATGTCTTAGCTAGGCTTTAAGGTTAGAGTTTTCTAAGTATGAGAGGGTTCAACTTAGAAGGTGGTTTCATTTAAGTGATTTAGTTGATTTGTTCATTTTATTTGATGATTTGATTTGGTTTGAATGAACCTACACTTAATTACTAAGTGTTGTAAGAGAAAAAGAGAAGAGAACTTCTCTTTCCTTTCTACCTTAAGTAATTTCTAAAGTAGATTCATTAGTGATTTTTAGTGAATATTTTATTATGTGTTTTAATTAATCCTAAGTTTATATTTGCTCTAAATCAACCTATTCAATAAAAAGGCATTTTAAGATTAATTAAAGTGAATTACTATCACAAAACACACAACACTTTATTTCTTTCCAACATGTGTAACATGCATATAGATGAATCATAAGCATATCTATACATACAATGGAAATATTTAGCACACCTTAATGATGAATGCTAAGGGGTATTTCTTAAGAAAATTTGGATGCTTTGTGATGCATGATTTTGTTAAGTAGAAAAGAGAGGGAATCTTTTATTCATCAATCAAATGCATATTTATATGTATGAAAGACATAAGTGAGTAACGCCATTATTTTCTACACCGGGGGTGTAAGGTACAAGACCTACTTGGGGCTACATAAAGCATCGAACTGGATGTCCAGACTTATATACCATTTTTTCTTAAATACATGTGCATGTACAAAAAGAAATGAATGGAAAAGAGTCGCAAAATATTTTATATTTAATTTGGTTATGCAATTAATGTGTAAATGTGAAGATCCTTCTTAAATGATAACATAGGAATGTATAGAAATATATTTAAGCAAGTGTTATGTTTTCTTTTGAAATGAACTATACACTTTGCAAATCTTATTCAAAACTATGTTAAAAGAGAAGAGAAGGAAAAGCCACATAATACACATCTTATGTCATATTCACAAGCAAGCTCATAAGTAATTATAAGTAGCACACCTTTCATTTGTAATCTTTGATTTATAGGTTTTGAAAATAATTTTGGATTTAGTAGTGATAATAGTCATTCATATTCTTACTTTAGCCAAAACATGCAATTTGACAGGAAATATTTCATTTTAATTTATTTTTCAAAAGGCATGAATGCATGATTTCATATGACATACACCATTTAGCATGCTAGAAAGAAATAAAGTGATGCAAGCATGTAATTTCATTCACCTTAATTAATTCCTAATGACAATTCTATGGAAGAAGATCATTTAAAGTGAATCAAAGTTGTTTAAAGAAATTTTGTTTTTAATTTTGTGTTTGATTTGATTTTAGAAAATGTGAAAAGCTTTGCTACTCCTAACCCATCTCCCACATGTGTGTATTATTTTAGTTTAATTTTAGAACCATTAAGTTGATTTTATGTTTTATTTAGGTTAAGGTGTAAATTAAATCAATTAATTACCCCTTACCTACACCTCCTTAACATAATTATTCAAACAATTGTGAGGCAACATATGATATGCAACCACATTAAATTTAAATTAGTGATGCACCTTAAGGAAGAAAGGGCCCAATAAAAATTGGCCCACTTATTAATTAATTAAGCTAAATGGTTTAATTAAGTACTTTCAACCTTCCCACACATGTAGGTTGAAAATGATTTCCTTAGAAGCCACTTAGGTTATTGAACACCTAAGCATCTACCCAAAAAAGGATTGATTAAGTCATTAAGTTTGAAGATCAATTTTTGATTTTGAGTTAATTGAGCTATTTAATGAAATGATTAAATCATTAATCAATTTGTAAATTAATTAAGTTTTCATTGAAATGAAATAGACTTAGGGGAAAAGCTTTTGGAAAAGGCATCCTAATCTCCTTAAGGCTATCCACTATTCCAAGATGATTAATAAAATCTAATGAATTTATCATCATTTAATAGGTTAATTAATTGATTAAGAGGTGATTAGAGATGAAATAAGTAATTACCTAAATTAATCCAATAATAAATTCCAAGAAAATCATGGGAGGCAGAGGTCATCCCACTAATTAATCTTAAAGAGTTTATGATTAATCATTAAAATAATTAAAGAGTAATTAACATAATTACATTCTAATAAAACTCAAATTGAGCAAATATTACTATTCAAAGTCAATTAAACTTAATTTTGTATTATTACCCTTTGAATTATCTTTAAAATGAAGTTGAGTTTGTATTTTTTATATTTTTTATATTTAGTTATATAATTTTGAAGTTTTGTGATTATTACTTAATTAAATAGAATTATATAAATCATCGCCATGTGAATGACACGCACTTTTCACGATGAGATTGGTTATTTAAGTTATCAAGCTAATACCTGAAGTACGCATTTTCTCCTTGGACCATACCAAAGATCGGGATCAAACCCATGGATCTAAAGGGATTAAAATGCGGATCTAATGATCGGACCGCCCATCCAAAACATGGGATGGACGTCCATGATCGCTCGCCATGGGAGATGGAGGTCATCCATCCTCCAAGGCTTGATCCGAGCTCACTTGAGCTGATTGAGGATTCAACCCACACAATCAAGAGGAAATAAAAATACATCCAACAATCAAATTCACTTAGGATGAAAGTTCCTTCACAAAGGACCAAAGAATTTGGCTTTGAGGCATACCTAGGGTTATCCGTGCTCCCAACCATGAGGTAGCTTCATCTAATGGAGATGAAACCTGTTGAAGGTTTGAAGGCTTGAGGTGGAGTGGGTCTTCCTATTGGCCATGCTCCTCTTCAAAGGCTTATGAATTTGGTCTAGCTCCTTCTTCCTGTGGCTTGATTGCTGGGATTAGATTGGGTGAGCTCGATTGGGTCCTCATGGTGCTTGCAAGAGGAATTAGAGTTTGGTGGTGAATTGAGCAAAGTGGAATTTCTTCCTATCTCCCTATTTAGGGAAATTGAGAATGGAGAATTGGAAGAGCAGGGGATTGTGAGAGCTTGGGGAGCATGCCTAGGTTTCTCCTGCTCAACAAGTGATCTCTAATGAGATGGAATTAGGGGAGTATATCTCCCCATAAGGATATGGCCATGAGCTATCCTTCCATTTTAAAAATTGATCATGTGGAATGGGTTTGTTAGCGTTGGGTTCCATGTGATACTATTTTGGGGAGAGTAGTGAGGAGTTTTTCATGTGATAAAATGAGTGTGTGGAATGATTCCATGTGGAGAATTTCCCATTGGGTGGTGATTTTGGCTTTGGGTTGGGTTTGACCCAAACCTAGGGTCATGCACCTCATTAGTCAATTTGGTCCACTAAGAGGGTGCCAAGTGGACATGAAAAGGATTTGACCAAATTCCAAGTGGAATTGGTCATAGGTTACTTAACCTAAGGGTAAAATGGTCATTTTGCTTTGATTTTAATTTAGACAAATTTGGATTAGTTTGAAATTGGGTTGGGTCAAATTTCAATGAATTTGGAGTTCATTTGATATCATTTTCATGTTGACCCATTTAGGTCAAAATGGGTCAAGTTGACCAATTAGCAAAATTGGGTCAAACCAAGGGTTGGTCAAGTTCATATGACCATTTGAAATATTTTGGTATCAATGGTTTGGTTCAATTTGATTTGTATTTGGTTTTGGTTCATTTGATTTTACTTAGGTCAAATGGGTCAAGTTGACCAATTTGACCCATTTGACCCAATTAGGTTAGCCATGGATTGGTTTAGGTTTGGTAGGTCTTTTGAAATATTTTGTAAGCTTTGGTTTCAATCATTTTGGTTTGGTTTAATTTTGGCTTGATTTGACCTTTTAGGTCAAGTTGGGTTCAATATCCAACAGTCGTGTCCACTTGGCCAATTAAGGCTTTGGTCAAGTTCAACAAGTGATTTAGAATAAACTTGACCCATTGGTTGCAATCAATTTGGCTTAGATCAAGATTTGACCCATTTTGACTTTAAGTCAAGTTGGGTCAACTTGGGTCAAGTGGCAATTTAGTTAGGCTGAAATGATAACTTGGTGAAGTCAAATCATTGATCATGAATTAGTTTTGATCAATGGTTTCAATCAATTTGGCCTATGGTGAATTTTGGCTAGTTTAGTTTCATTTGGGTCAAATGTTGACTTGGTCAAATGCTAGGTTTGACTTGGTTTGACCAATTTGAGTGATTGATCATCTTATGATGATTGTTGCTCATAATATGAGGCTTAGATGGGCTTCAATCTAATTTGGGTAGATTAGAATTTAGCTCAAAAGGTGTTTTAGGTCACTTGGGTCAAGTGAGCCTAAGTGGGTCAATTGACTTGATCAAAACTTGATTCAAGTTTGGTTGAACTCACATATGGACTTATGATTGAAATATAAATCCATTTGTAAGTGATTTGGAGTCAAATAGGTTTTGATGCATTTGAAAATTTCAAGTTCAAAGGATGAACATGAGTTTGATTTGGGTTTGATTTTGAATTCAGTTTTAGTTTGATGATTGAAGTTTGTGTTTATATTTGGTTTCATGATAGAAGAATTGATTGAATCATGAAGAAAAAAATCAAGGGTTTGAATTGAGTTGAGGTTGATTTGGCTAAGTTCAAGAATTTGACTTGAAAGAGTTTAGGTTGGATTTATGTTATATTTGGATTTGAGTTTTGAATTTAGTTTAGGTTATTTGAAATTATATTTCATTTATATTTGTGAATATAAATAAGAATATAAATGGGTTATGAGAAAATATTTTGAATTTGAAGTGATTTGGATTTGATTTTGATTTGGAATTCAATCTTGGATTTCAACCATTTGGAATTGATTCATGATTTAAGAAAATCCATTGGAATTGATTTAAGATTTGACAAAATCAATTAAGTTGGAATTGATTTAAGATTTGATTTAGAATTGGTTTGATTTTGAGAAAATTAATTGTTGGAATTGATATGAGATTTGATTTAGAATTGATTTGGAGTTTGATTTGAGTTTTGAAATTTTGAAGAAAGGAAGTGAGAATTTGGTTGCAAGGTAGGTAAATTTTCTAACACCCTAAGGCATAAGCTATTTCTATGGCTAACTCTTCTAAGTCTCTGGGGTTAGTTGAGTGTTCACCTAATCACTAGAAGTGTCTTAAGACTAACGCCTTAAGTCAACAATGTTGAAATGAGCTATGGGCTAAATTAGAGAGAAAGACGTATTTTCCACCACAGAGACCCTCAAAGGTCAATTCTTCCTCTATCGCAAGGATGGAAACCCTCTCTTTGTAAAAGTGAAATAATATGAATTCATGATATTAGACATACAACATTCAGCTAAGGGGTTGCTAAATCTTTTAATTATCTTGATTTATTGCCTAGGCTTTATATGAGGTTATAAGTTTTTTAGAAAATTTAATTATGAGTTGTAGTTAGGGTAAAAAATTAATTTTTTCTAAGAGCCTAATTGATCCAGCCACACATTAAATCATCATTCATAAAAAACAAAAAAGAGGCATGTCATTTCTATTACGCAGTTTTAAACATAACATCAAGCATCTTATAAATCTAACCCAAAAGAATAAGGCAAGATAAAATCGTATAACCCAAAAAAGAGAAAATGGGTAATGAGTTCTACTCTTATACAACTAGATATAAAAGAATAAATATAATTTACAAATGAATAAATGTTATGGGGTCTTCTATCTTGATTCTTCATATCTCCTTCATTTCTTCATTTGGATTTGATTTGGATTTGCTGCTTCAAAGGTATCACGGGCCTCCTGTGAGACAAAGCCTTCTAGTCACCGCTCATCCTAATCCCCATAACATTAATCTTAATTCCTAATGCAAAATTATATTAAAATATAAAAAGTAAATCTAACTACACATGTAAAATAAGTGTTAGCTAACATGCCATACAACCCAAGCAATTATATGAATAATTTAGACTTAGCATCACATGGGTAACCAAGCCCACTTATCCTAATTTGGATTATACTTAGAGGTTAAGCAACCTACAAAAGAGAGCATTTATATTTATTTTAAGCACCCCTTAAGCACAATCTCCGCAAAAAAATATGATTAGGCTAATCATGACCTACAATCTAGTCTTTAAGGATACACCCTAACATCCAATCTAAAATAATACATCATAAAACCAAACACTACCTAACTTAAAGCTAAAAGTGGTGACTTAGTCTAAAGTGTGTGTTAAGGCTTGTGTGGTATGCCTTAACTAAATTTTGTTATGATTTTCTAGGTATGAAAGGATTTAATTATAAGAGATGGTTTCACTTTAAGTGGTTTAATTGATTTGCAAGTTTTACTTAGTGTTTTCTTTTATTCCATTTGGCTTACACTTAACTAAGTGTTATGAAGAGAAGAAAAGAGAGGATTACTCTCTTTTATCCCTACCTTAAGTCACTTCTAAAGCAAATTAATTAATCAATTCTCTTTAGTGAATGGATTATTACATGTTTTAAATTAATCATAAGTTTAGGTTTACTTTAAATACTCTCATTCAATAAAAAAAAGGCATCTTAAGATTAATTTAAATTAATTACTATCACATGATACATGTTCATTCATTTCTTTCCATCATATGTAACATGCATATGATTAAATCTAAGCATACCTGTACATGCAATATATATTTTAAACACACTTAAATGATGGATGTAAACATGTATATTTATAATTTAGATGTTACATTTGATCAATCATCTTACCATATTAATTTAAAGCTCTATCTAAATTTTATATAAAAATACATATGAATGAAATTAAGTACATGCCATTGTTAAACTAGAAAAGTGAGGTAATCAAATGACCCTTGAGCTAACTAAAGCCTCGTTTCTGGGATGTCCAACCTATATACCCATTACATTCAAACATATGTAAGCTTATAGACATGAAAATAAGAAAGAAGGCTTTAAGCTATGTAATCAATCAATTCAATCACTTGAACAAATATGAATGCATGTCTTTCTTAATAGAAAAGGGGGTTTTCATTCATTATAGAAATGCACATACAAGTGTATAAAGGTTTTAAGTGGATACTCCATTGTTAAACCAAGGGAGAGGTAAAGACCTCTTGGGGCTACTTAAAGCCTTGCATCCCTGAATATCCGACTAGATATACCCACTACTCTTAAATACACGTGAATGTACATGCAACTACAAGAGTGAAAAACCATGCTAAAGTTATATTTTGGAATATTTATGCATATGGGATAAATTCTTATCTAAATTCTAGTATTAAAGTATGTAAGAATGAAATCAAATGGAGTATGTGTGTTAAACCGGAAGTGAGATAATCAAACGACCTCCTTGGGGCTAACTTAAGCCTCATATTCTCAAATGTCTAAGCTATATACACATTAACATTCTTAACATAAATCAATGCATGAATGAAAGAAAAGAAACTTCACTTCATACACTTAAGCTATAATTACACATCTCTTATGTATTTATAACTAGCATTCATAGCATATATAATCATTCATTTATAAGTTTTGAAAATAGATTTGGATTTAGTAATGATAATAGCCACACATATATTAATTTAAATCAACACATGCAAGCATGACATAAAGGAAATCATTTAATTTAATTAATTTTGCAAGAGATGGATGCATGAGTCAAGTGACATACAACATTTAAATATGATTGGAAAGAAATAAAGGGACATAAGCACATTTCATTCAGCCCAATTAACTCTTAAGGATAATCATATTAAATAAGCTCATTTAAAATAAACCAAAATTTCTTAATGTCATTTTCAATTTCATGTTTGATTTGACTTAAGAAATATAAGAAGAGGTTTGCTAATCCTATTTCCCCATGTGTGAATTAATTTAATTTAATGAAAAGTAATTAGATTGATTTTATGGATTAATTAGGTTAAGGTGTGGTTAAATTAATTAACCCTTATTTATGTTACCTTAAGATAATTAATTAAATTATTTTGAGCCAATATAATATACAATGAATTGAAAAGTAAAAATATTCCTATGAAATGAAAGGGTCTAATGCAATTAGCTCACAATCATTAATTAAAGCTTAAGGGACTTAGTTACTTTTGGTTTTCCCACACATGGGCAAACCATAATTTCATTAATTCTCTTTAGGTTATTAAACACCCAATGCTCAACCCATGGATCAATTAAAGCAAATCATACAATTACCCTTTAATTAGGTTAATCAAGTCATTAATACATTAATCCATTCCCTTTACTAAATTACCAAATTTAATTGATTATCCATTGAAATGAAATGGGCTTTGGGGAAATGGTTGGGAAAGAGGTCCCAACATAATTCCATAAGCCTCTTACTTAATCAATCATGATTTGGTATGATTGAGTTTCAATTTAATCAATTAAGTCATTAATTTAATTAATCTTTACTTAACACTTTTGTTGAAAAAGGGAGGAACTTTAGGGAAAGATTAGTGGAGGCCCCAATTCAATTCCCCTAAGTCCCCTCTATTAACAATGATTAAGGGGTCCAATTTGTTGATTAATTATTATTCACATACTTAATCATCACTTAATTAAGGTAAGAAGGTAATTAGAGCTTAAGCAATCAATTTTTCTCAATTAATCAACCAATAAATTCCAAATAGGGGAGCCAAAGGTCATCTCCCCAAACATTCTCAAAGTTTGAAATTGATTGGTTACTTAATTGGGGGTCATTAGTTTAATTAAATTTTAATTAAACCTTAATTAAGCTAAAATTATTGTTCAAAATTAATTAAGGATAATTTTAATAGATTCTCCTTTGAAATACCTTTAAAATGAACCATTATTTTTTTGGATTTTGTATAATTAGTTATGAATTATGGAAGTTTCACTTAAAACCACTTAATTACCTTAATTAAGCCTAATCATCGCATGGCGCAATGCGGTGCACTTTCCATATGGCATCGGATTGACTATTTAAGTAGTCACATCCGAGCCGAGTCACCGGCAGACGCTGATCTCTATCATCCAATCATCGATGATGCAGATCAATCTGGGCATGGAGAAAAATAGATGGATCTAATACGATCTAAGTAGTCCCTATTCTAATCATGGAATAGATGACCCATGATCTTTCTTCACGAAGCAAGGAATCGTCCCGCCATGGATTGCTCATAGCTCACCCGAGCTCGATTCACTCAAAAATCAACTCACACCTGAGGGATCCACAATGATCCAACGACTAGGATGGCTCAAATGTGAATTTTCACAAAGGACCAACCAAAATTTCCTATTTTACGTTTTGGAAAATTACCTCATTGGAGCTCAAGATCGATGGTGGGATCGAAGTAGCTTCGCCTAGTAGAGACAATGCCCTATTGAGTATCACAATCATACTCCTTTGTTTACTGGATCAACTTCCGTGACTTTGAAGCTCGGGTGATCAAACTCTAGCTCGTGAGTTTAGAACTTGAAGGAGTGGCCTCAACAGGTGCGTGGAAGGTGTGTGTAAGAGGAATTAAAGTTTGGTTGAGAAATGGAGGAGTTGGAATTTGGATTGAGCTCCACTTTTGATTTTGCACGGGAGAGAAATGCCGAGGAAAGCTTGGGATTACCTGGGATTGCAAGGAGGTTTGAATTTGAAGCTGGACTCTGAATTAGCTCATTCAGTGAATTGAGGGGTATACCCCTCATTTATTGAGGTGGACAGGGATTGCTTCCCATTTTTTTCGGCCAAATGAGCATCAGTGCCATCAAGTCCACATGGCTTGGTTTGGAGGAATGCTTGAGAGGTGGCTCAAGGTTTGATCTTGGCTAATCTCTTAGCTTGGATCCTTTGGTTTCTGGTTTGCATTGGAGGTGAGTTAACTCACCTCTTTGGTCCAAGGCATGTCCCAGCACACTTAGGGTGGGCTATGAAGTTTTGGGATGCTCCATTTAGAAGTTTGATGGGCCAAGGATGAGAGGAGTGAACTTTTCCATTAGAGGAAAGAATCCAATGTGGGAGAAGATCCATGGAGGATTTGCATTGGACTTGGCTCCAAATAGTTAGACTAATTTTGACCTAAGATGGGTTGGTCACCCCAAAGTGTCATGGGTTGGTTTTATGCATTTTGGCTTAATTTGGTCATATGGGTTAAATTTGGGTCATGTTTAGTTGACCAATTGGTCAAATTGGGTCAAACCAAAGCTAGGTTTAAATGATGATTTGAGAGTTTTGGTTCAAGTTATTTCAATCAATTTGGCTTAGGTTTGATTTTGGATCATTTGGATTCATATAAGTCAAATGGGCTAAGTTGACAAATTTGACCAAATTGGCCAAATTGGGTTAAGTTAGGTGTTGGTTCATGTTCAATTGGTTAATTGAAAATAATTGTAGGCTTTGGTTTGAATCAATTTGGATTTTGGTCAATTTGACCTTTAGGTCAATTTGGGCTAAGTTGGGTCAAGTTGACCAATTGGTCAAATTGGACTTATGGCTTTGGTCAAGTTCAATAATCAATTTAGAATGAACTTTAACATTGGTTGCAATCAATTTGGGTTAGATTATGATTTGACCCATTTTAGCCTTTTAGGTGAATTTTAACTTGGGTCAATGGCCAATTGGAGTTGGTTTGGCTCAATTGAGGGTCAAGTTATGTTCAATCATTGATCATGGGTTGTGAATCAATGGTTTCAATCAACTTGGTGTAGGATGAGTTTTGGCTAGTTTGGGTTTCATGGGCTAAAGGTTGACTTGGTCAAAGGATCAAGTTACTTGGTTTGACCCAATTCAAGGTGATTGATCATCCTAGGGTGATTGTTGATCATTGTATGAGGTTGGGATGGCTTGGTTCAATCCAATTTAGGTTGGATTAGAACTTGGCTCAAAAGGTCCTTTAGGCCACTTTGGGTCAAGTAGACCTAAATGGGTCAATTGGCTTGGTTTTGGCTTGATTCAAGTTTAGTTGAACTTATACATGAGCTTATGATTGGAAATATAAATTCAACTGTAATCAATTTGGAGTTCAATAGATTTTGGCTCATTTGAAGTTTTCAAGTTGAAAGGCAACGGGCTTGACTTGAGTTGACTTGAGTGATGATTGTAGGTTTCATTTATATTTGAATAGATGATTAAAGGAATGATTGATTCAAGATAAAATCCATTAGTTTTAACTTGATTTGGATAGGATTTGGCTAAGTTCAAGAAATGGCTTGAATTGGGTTTTGATTTGATTTTGGATTTGGTTTTTAGTTGAATTTATATTTCATTTATATTTGGAAAAATAAATGAAGATATAAATGATTCATGAGAAAATCACTTGAGTTTGGAGTTATTTTGGAACTTGGATGTAGGTCAAAAGGGCTAAGAATGAAATCAATTTAGTTTGATTTATCTTTCATCATTTGAAGGGGTTCATTTATATTTATGAATATAAATGAAGGAATTGATATATAAAGAAATCAATTGATTTTGGGTTTTGGGTTAAGATTGCTTTTATGGAGGTTGATCCATATGGCTTTAGAGGATCTTGACTTGGTTTGATTTAGTTTGATTTGGTTTTGGTCATTTATGTGGATTTCATTTTGTTTTGTGAATATGAATGAAAGAATAATTGATTTATAAAGAAATCAATCAATTTTAGGTAACTTAGGTGGAGATTTGCTTTATGATAATGGATCATATGGCTTAGGAAGGAATTTTGGAACTTGGATTTGATTTTGGGATTGAATTATTTGAAGTTGGATTTGAATTGGTATTTGATAGTTTGATTGAAGGATTGAATTGATATTTGAGAAAATCAAATGAATTGGGATTGATTTGAATTTGGCTATGACTAAGTCCATATGATGAAATCAAAGGGCTTAAAAAAAAGGGTTCAAAATTTGAGCTTGATCATAGATTTCAATCAAATGATTTGGAATTTAGATTTAGATTTGGAATATGAATTAGAAATTTGGGTTGAGTTTGAGAAGAAAGCATGGATTTATTTAGGCTATAGGGCAAGCAAATCTCCCTAAGTCCCAAAGGCATGACCCATTCCTATGATTAACCTTTCTAAGTCTCTAGGCTTAGGTTAAGTGTTCACCTAATCACTAGAAGTGTCTTAGGACCAATGAGCTATTAGTGTCTATAAGAGTCCTAGATTTATGATGGAAGTTGAGAACTCACTCCAAAAGTGAGATCAATAGTTACTAAACTATCTTTAACATATGTTAGCTACATCGATAGGCTTTTACCCCATCTAAGTTATCCACGATAACCAATGACCTACCAATGTGTTGGAGGTCCGAGCTAGCTCAAGCACCTACAAGGAAAGTTTTTTATTTTATTTTAGAGATAATTTTCTTAAAGGTATAAGAGATAAAAAATTTCCTAACCTTTTGTCTCTTAAGAGGATCTAGTGATTACTTAGAGATTACTTTAATAAAATTAGAAGGTTATTCTACCAAGTATTCTTTAAGTATCACAATAGCTCCTAACTTGTAACTATGTTTAAGCCAATCTTAGAAGTAAAGCAATCCTCCAAGACATGACCTAACATGCAAAGAAGTGGTTAGATTATTCCTCTTTCCCACTTTTTTTGGCTTCTTAGGCTCTGGATAGCTAAATGCTCCTTAAGCAAGTTCTTAAAATTTGATTAACTACCTCCCTTTTCAATGAATGAGGTTTGTTGAGCTCTGTAAGAGTAGATGGGAAATACTACTGGTGGAGGATCTACTATGGAAGCTATTATGGTGGTCTGAGGTGGAAGCAGAGGTTACCGAGCTTTAAGTCTCTCTGAGTGAACTCTTACTAGTGCTTCCCTTTCCAAGGCTAACACCCCAGGCTTCTTCTTAAACATCTTTTGGGATTTGGGCTTCATGACTAGTCTAAGAAGGGCAATAGCTTGGCTACTTCTTGTAGGTTAGCCTCCTTATTGATTAAGCCCTTAAGCATGAAAGTATCCATGAATTTTCTTGGGAAGAATTTTAATGGCATGTTGTTCTTAGAGCTATGATTCATATTTCAAACTCAAGTTATGCCACTTAAGAATATAATTAATAAGAGATTCATTAGGTACAATGAGGTCTCATATATTTACTCTGAGCTTCTATGAATTTCTTAATGAATACCGCTTTAGCTCTACAAAAGACTTAGTGAACCATTAGGCTCGACATACTAATCAAAAGTGACCCCTAAAAGGCACTAACAAATCGAAAAGAGTTGGGCATTATTTCCACTTGCATTGTAGCAACCACAAGTGTGTGATGTGCTACATAGGTTCCCATATCAAATTCCTTGAAGGATGGTGGTACAAAACTCTTAGGGTATTGAACTACATCAAATTCCTTCGTAGTCACCTTTAATTAATGAGCTCCCTTGGGATTGAGCCAACGTTTCCTTCACTTGTTGTTCCACCATCTATTTTATATCTCTTTCTTGGATGGCTATGTTGTTTATACCCTTTTTACATAGAGTGGTATCTTCTTCTAATGGAGTGATGTTCTTCTACCAATCTAAGGCATGCACCAATCCAAGCCTATATGTCTTCATAGGGATGAGGTGAAGGTATTTGACATCGAAGAACTAACACTACCGATATTAGCTCTTCCACTCTCCTCTCTAATCGATCGATATGATCATCCTTTATTTTACATTGATGTAAAAGGCATTACGTTGAGTCGATGCTTCACCTTCTTTAACTATAGCTCCTTGAACATCACATGATGTTGCTCTCTATGGGAGATGGTCTTAGTCTCTACCATGTGGACCTCTACTATGTCATCCAAGAGATCATCTTCCTCTATATCAAAGCTAAAAAAAATTTTCATCACTCCCTTCCTTTTCCATATCATTGATGGTTACTTTATACTATGCTAGAATCTTCTCAAAGGAACAACCAACTATTCTTATGATCAATGGGGCATATCAAGTGTGATGATCTTCTACCATGTGAACTTCTATAGAAGGAGTGCTCTAGACATCTTGGGCTGATGATGTACCAACCATGATGGGCTTCATTGACATGGGGACTCTCCCTCATCCTTCTTCTTTCCTCATTCTCCTCACCTACTGGTTGATGAAGTAATGGCAACATTTTATCATGACTCCTTCTCCACCGATGTAGGAGGTTGAATGAGGGAGCTCAACCTCATACCATTATTGTGATACTTGGTGGGGACTTAAGAAGATCATCAGTGGGCCTTGTGGATGGATCACCAAGGGTGAGGACTTAAGAAGTAGATTTGTGATACTTGGTGGGGACTTTAGATGGCAGACATGGATGGATAGTGGGTGGTGAGTCAAGTTGTGCTAAGATGGTGGTGGCACCGGGCCTCTACCGAGGATCTCCTCTTGACTAACTAGTAAGATCTATATTGTCCGAATGATCGCTTTATTAGCTCTAATCAAGGTTTGTGGTCTACTATTGAAGCCACCAATTATTAGGAAAACCTCCTCATCTCTCTTCTTGCTTGCTACTACTTTGGCCTATATGGCCCTTTCTTGGAGAATCTATTCTTTAACGCTCATAGCATAACTTACCTTAGATCTTGTATCAAGGCCTCTAAGTGTCTCAGTGGGCTCTCCCTACTCTCGAGCATGAACCCCACCTACATAGGGCTTCCTCCTCTCCCTAGCTAGTGTCTCATACTTCATGAATTGTTAGGTTGATGTACCTATCTTCGGCATCATCCTCTCTCTCTATATTTGAAAGTGGGTAAAACCTACTACTACTAAAGAGGGAGAGGACTTATGGGGGAACCATCCTCAACCACATGGGAGGTAGACTCAACCTCCATGGACATCCTCTCATAATACCTATTCAACTTACGATTCTTATTGAGTGTTGTGTATTAGTCGGATGTGGCAAGAACTTGAACCGACCTGAATACAATGGAATAACCTCCCATGCAAATACTATCTTCCTTTAGAGGTCGGATGTCACTAAGGCGTTCATCCTAACTATCCAAGTGGTGGATACAACTAGAACTCGTGGCGGGGAACCTTTACATCTTTCCTCTTCAAAGAGGAAAACTCAATTCATAAGTTGAACTGAAGAAGTAGCTTATCGCCACCTCCTCCTTGTTAATGGTACTAAGGGCTATGTCATCACTTATCTTAAAGTGTTCAAACCCATGGCTAAACTTGATGATAGGCGAGGTGAGTATGTTCGATCCATGGTCAAATCCACACTTGATGCAAAATAAAGATGAGCTTTCTAGATGGCATGCTTCATGTTATTATTGTTGCTTGCTGGAGAGCTTGGTGAGTTTGTCTCTATTTGAAGAAGGTGAAAGGTTAATTGCTTGTTGGAATTTTGATTTCTTTTGATTGAATTTTATATTTGAACCTCCATCCAATAATTTTGGTTATGCTAGATGGGGTTCTAATTTGGAGAGATTTGATTTTGAAAGAGAGAGACTTTAAATTTGAACCTCATAATGAAGTAGGTTCATTAAATTTTTGAGAGATCAATAGGCCTAATTTGCCATATTGGGTATGACAATATGTTCAAGAACTTGAGGATTTCTATTTTAAGAATTGCATGATTGATTTTGGTTTTACTCTACCTATTGGGGATAATAGGTTCTAGAACCTACATGAGAGAGGTTCTAGAATTGAGGAGATGTTGGCAACACTTGTCCAAAAATGAAATGGGCAAGGAATCCAACAAATAAAGGTAGTCTTGACCAATGAAACACATAAGTCCATTACCGATGTTTGGAGATAATAATTGACTACTAAAGATGGAGAGAACTTTTCCTAGAGGAGTCTCTAGAAAAATCTATGGTATTTTTTATTTGAGGTTATAAGGACACCACATTGATTTTAGGGGTACTTATTTAAATGATTGAGTATGATAATAAGAAATGATGTTCCATCTCAAAAGTTAGAGACATCACTCTACAATGGATTCAATCATCTAATAAGGACTCTAAGACAGATGGGTCTACGTGCATTATAGATTTTTCCCCACTTTATATGGATGAAGCAAAGAAAGATTTATTTTAAGGGTTCTTTAGTTTGATATGAAAGTAAGCCCTCATAGTTAATTACATCCTAAGAAATGGAGATTTCTTAAGAATACTCGATTAAAATAGTTAACTAATGTCTCCAAAATTTCAAAGTTTTGATATCAAAGGATTGGTGATTATTAGAAAATCAAAAGGAAAGTTCAAATGAAGAGAGTTCTTAGCAAGTACCAAAAGAGGATAAGTCAAAAGTACTCTTGATACTAGAAGCCTAGTTAGCACTTTAGTTTATCTTATAGTAAGGCTTTTACAATTTTGAATGAGCAAAATTTTTTTTTTTGAGTTAATACTTTATTAGAAAGCTACTTATGATCTAACAACATAAAATTATGGAAATGCCTAAGAGTCGAGGATTTACATAAGAAATAAAAAAGGGCTAACTCAACGCATATCTAAAATGCTCTTGTACAAGCTAAGAGTTTAACCTAAGTCTACTCAAGGAAGTGGGGTATGTTGGATCACTGCATTAGAGAGAGTGAACCGATCGACTCTTAGACTATCAACCACCTAAGTGGTCTGCCACTAACACATCCTATGATTTAAAATCATATGGGCTAGCCATATATAAATGCAAAATAGCTAGATTATTTATTAAGAAAGAATCTAGAGTACTAAACCCACTCTCTAAAAGACTAGATCATAATTAGTATGAAAATTCATGTTTAGACTAATTCAACTAAATTTACAAATTTTATTCAATTTTGACTCATTAATTTAGACTTAGAATTGGAAAGGATTATGCTTACAAACATGATGAAATTAAATTATAAGTTAAATCAAAGAGAAGAGGTGTTCTCCACTATAAAGGACTACTTTTACAAGTCAAGCCTTATCTCTTACCGTAATAATGGAGATCCCCTATTTGCAAGAAAAAAGTAATATGTATCCATGATGTTGTAGCATGCAATCATACAAGGGTTGCTAAAATCTTTTATTTCTTTGATTAAAATCTTATGTATTAAAGTGAGGTTATAATTTGATTAAAATCTAATTGAAGTTATTTATTTAGAGTTGAAAAAATTAATTTTGTAAAGAGCTTATTGCATCCAAGCCATACAACAAGCAAGAAAATTTTACTTATGAAAAGTTAGTGTGATTCGATACCACTATACACCCCAAAAGAGATAAAAAAATGGATAACCAAGCTCTACCCTTATATAACCTAGATTATAATTAATTTACAAATGGAAATAAAGCTTTGGGGGTCTTTAGTTGTTCATCTTCATCTTCACTACATGGATTTACACTCCAAGCATCACAAGACCTCTCAAGTCTATGCCTTCTAGCCACCTCATTCTAAACTCCTATAATCCTAATCTTACTATGAAAAATTATAATTTTATCAAAAAATTAAATCTAACTACACCGAAAATAAGAGTTAGCTTAACATGCATTTAAGCCAAGTAGTTATATCTCAAACATTTGGAATTAGCATCCTACCTTGGGTCACTAAGCTTACTTGTCCTAATGGATTAAGCTTAAGAACTTAAATGTACCCAAGCAAGAGGAATTTCTAATTTTTATTATAATGATCCTCTAAGTATAATCCCTTATAGATAACATCATTAGTCTAATATCGCCCAAGCATCCACACGCACAAATAATCCAACATCTAGTTTAAAATATTACATCATAAAATAAAATATATATCCATCACAATGAAGCACCAATCTAACTTAATAATTAATATTGATGACTTAGCATTCTAATGTATGTGCTATGGCTTAGTGGTATGTCATAATTGGGCTTTAATATTTGGAATTATCTAATGATGAATTGTTTAAGTTCCATATTAAGGATGATTTAAACTTTACATGATTAATGGTTTGAAATGGATTTTAAATTTAGACTTTTAATTTCATTTTTTTTATTTCATTTAGACTTAGAGTTTTAAAGAGAGAAAGGAGAAATGAAATCCACCTTAATCCCTAACTTTAGGTTAGAGTAAAGATGAATTTTATTATTTTAAATCACCTTAATGAAGTGTTGTATATTTTCCCATTACACTATATGTTTGGATTTATCTTAAGTAATTTTATCTAAATATAAAAGGTATCTTAAGATTAATAGATCCAAACCATGACTAATTTAATGACATTTTCTTAGCCTTGCTTCATCATCCCTTGGACATTGAATAATTAGATTTTAAATATATATTTCATTTAACACTTTAATGCATGAATGAGTCAATGTATTTTTATTAATATTTGGTATGTAGGATATGATTATATGATGCATGAATTTTTATAGAAAAAAAAAGATTAAATTATTCTTTATACATATATACACACATTAGCATATTGAATTTATACAAATATGTGCACTTCTTAGAAGTCCGACTATATACTTGTTAATTCATATATATATATAAATGAAATTATGAAAATTTTAAGATGCTCAAATATATCGATGAAAGTAATTTAACCTTAATACACAAACCTCAAGGTATATGACGTTGTTATATTAGAGGTATGTATGAGAACTTTCTTAGACAAGTATTCTTCCAATCTCATGTTTCCATACTATATACCTTTCAAAATTATAGTTCATACATATAAGATTTAAATTCAAACTTTAATTACTCAGATTAATTTATATTTAGATTAATAGATTTTTTTTATTTATTAAAAGAATAATTTGAGACTTACTTGTGATAATAGCCACATTATTAATTTAAGGCATGCAATTAAATAAAACCTTTAATTATTTCTAAAATATGAATGAATGAAACATATGGAATATAGATTTATGAATGATTGAAGCAAAGCAATAAACATCACTAAATAACCCATTTGGAATTAAAAAATTCTAAGATCATTCACATAAAGATAAGCACCTTTAAGCTCACTCAAATTCATTAAGGATTTATTTTTCTTAATTTAAATTATTCAATCCTAATGAGAAGAGAAAATCATTAAGATTAACCCTTGACCCATCTCTGTTCATAAAGTGACTTAGAAATGATTTAGATAATTTTATGAATTAATTAAGATTAATTAATTATTTAATCAATTAATCCCCAAAAAAGCCATAAATTCAATTTCCTAAGTATAAGTCCAAAATTATGAAAAATTATTGGAAATGCATAAATATGAAATAAACATGTCCTTGGCCTTATAATTATGGGTTAATTAAAGAAATAAGGAAAATCCAAAATCACCAATTTCACTCAAAATACCCCAAACAAATTGGGAGTTTGATTCCATTGAAAACCACTTTTTTTTTTGGCTAAGCACAAAGAGGGCTTGGTCAAAATTTTTGGAAATCTATAGTAATTAATATGAACTTTCTAAGATTTAGGTAATTAATGATTTAATTACTTAAATAAAAGCTCTTTGGGAGGATTTTGAAAAATAATTAAGACAAGGGTCCTAATTAATTTATCTAATCACCCTTATTATTTTAATGCATAATTAGGCTTGCATGATTAATTTCATAATTATTTTGATTTTAAATCTTTATTAAATGCATAAAATGACTAATTTAGGCTTGAAATTTGGATTTTCCAAATTACTTCATAAATTAACATGAGATAATTATGGGAGAAGTCATCCCAATCACATCAAATTTCAAGTTAATTTGCCAAGTAATGAAGGCTTAATTATGCTAATTAAGTAAAACTTAAAACCATAATAATTATTATACTTAATTAAATTTAGGGCTTTTATTTTTCTTAGATTCTCTTATGCCTATGCTTTCCAAAATGAGTTTAGTTAAATTTTTCAATAATTAGTTATTATTTTTTGAAGTTTGGGCTATTAAAAATAAATTTTAATTCTAATTAATCTATTTACACTATCGATAATGCATCGTTAATGCGACAACACCTTCCACGCGTGGCTAACTGATGACTAATGCACTTTCTCTTAGCCATTCGATCACGGATCGAATGACGAGATTAATCTTGTAGATTAAATCAAAATTAATACATTTTATGTGGGTCATTTGCTCTAATCATACGGAATGAATGATCGATGATCCATCATCGACCTCGAAAAAGAGCGCGTTCATCATCCGTCGCCTCTTGAACCGAGCTCATTAGATCTTATTTGATAATGGAATGAATCCAAAATGACCAATGGACTAATATAAAGTGATTCCTATGGTTGTTAACTAAACACACATTCACTTCAAAAGAACAAAATATCCTACAATTTTCTAAAGCTAGAATTTACCTCTCTAAAAACTAAATTAGGTAGCTTTTTAAAGAGGTAAAGCCTTATTGGGAAGATCATGAGTTGCCTCCTCATCATCCTTTGGATCAAGCGTCACTATGAATCTCATCAGTTGGTCTAAGAGTGCTTTTTAGTGCAATCGAGTGGTTCTTGATTCATTTTGGTTCACCTGAGGGGAAAGTTTAGAGATTTAATTTGGATTTGGTGGAGTTTGAGTGAAATTGGATAAGGTGCTCGGGTGGAGGGAGGAGTTGGTATCACTAGCGGTTGGGTGCACGAAACTCGGGAGCTTAGGGGAATGAGGCTTTCTATGGGGATCGTATGTGATGAGTTTGAATGAGGGATGAAGTGTATACCCCTCCTCTCCATGTAAACCGATTAAAGAAGGTGGTTTAGGTCATGGTATCCCAGGGGTGGCTGTAGTGGCTGGAACTAGTGAGGTGGAGGTCTAGTGGTTGGAAAGATTTGATGGCCTACCATGAAGTGGACAACCCATGGGATTTCGGCCAAGGTGAGAGGACCTCACCTTGGTCAATGGTCGAAGCCCAATGACCATCGATCGGTGGTCTTTGCTCGAGTGTTAAGGGAGGCTATCATGGCCAAGGACCTTCAAATGGAGATTTTGTTCTATTTGAAACCATTGGACATGATTTGGAATTGGATTCACCTTGGGTTGGATCCACTTGGCCGTCAAGGGAATGTAAGGATGAGTCGCTAAGTTTGTTTGAGTTTGGATTTGTTTGATTGCTTAGCTCAATTTGACCCACATAGGTCAATTTGGGTTCAAATGGATTAAGGACCAATTGATCAAATTGGATCAAAAGGTTATTAGTTAAGTTTAAATGATAATTTGGAACTTATTGGTGCAATCAATTTGATTCAATTTGATTGATTTGGATTTATAAGTCATATGGGTCAAATTTAATTCTAAAATTGACCAAATTAGGTTGAGAGAAGGTTATGTTTGATTGATCATTTGAGAGTAATGGAGGCTTTGATTTGAATTTATTTTATTTAGAATAAGTTTTGGTTCAATTGGACCCTTTAAGCCAAATTGACTTTAATTGGGTGTGTTCAATAATCAATTTATAATTGATTAAAAGACATATGTTCAATCCAGTTGGTTCAAATGAGATTTGGCCCAATTTTGCCCTTTAGGTTAAAATTGGCTCAATTTGGTTCAATTGATTGCAATTGAGTGATTGGTCATCAACAATCAATTTGGAAGTATTTGGTCTAATTTTGATTGAATTAAGATTTCAATTTTGGTCTTTAAGCCAAATTAGGTCAAGTCGATTGGCTTGACTAGGTTCAATTGAGATTAATTGAGTGTTGGAACATGTTCAATAATGGATCTGAGTTGATTAGTAACTTTGATTGCATTCAATTTGGATTAGATTGAAATTTGACACATTTGGGGCTTTTAGCCCAATGGGTTAAATTGGTTAATTAGACCAATTGGTGAAATTGGATTGGTTGAAATTGATTGAGATGTTTAGTTAAAGCATTAGAAATGATCATGAGCCTTGGATTGATTTAATTTGGATTTAATCAAGTTGAATTAGATTTTGGCCTGTGGTTTAAATAGGTCAACTTGTGTTAAGGGCCAATTTGGTTCAATTGACTCAATTGGGTGCAATCAAGGTTCAATCAAATTCAATTGAGTTTCAAATGAGTTTAAGAGAAAATAAATTTCAAGTAGATTAGATTAATTTTGGATTTAGCCCACTTAAGTCCAAATGGGTTAAATTGACCCAATTTAACCTCTTGGTCAAATTGAACTAATGGATTGGATTAAGTTTGAAATTATTTAAACTTGGTCAAGGTTTAATTTATGTTCAAATGGGGTTAGGTTTGAAGAATTGATTTGGTTTAGGGGTTGAGGGTTTAGGTAGGGCCCTATCTAATCTAGACTATGGTGTTCACTTATCCTGTAAAGTGTCATAATTCTAGGAAAATCTTAGTGACTAGATTGAATCCTAAATCTAAGGAGATGATTGTCAATCTCACTCCAAAGTGAGTCAACATATACCTGAAAATCAAATCTAGCAGCACAAAGTGAATTACAATATTCCTCCTACATAACACAGCAAACAACCCTCATCTCCTCACAGAAATCAACTTTAATTCTCTAGAGGCCGATCCAATACCGCTCAACCACAGTGGCAATCATACAAGAACAAGGGAGGAAAACTGGCTACTACAGTTCAATGCAAAATCTATAGCAAATATGGGCACTCAGCAGCTAAATGCTGGCACAAATCAAACCTATCCCATCAATCTACCAATCATTATGCATCTTTTGCCACCAGATCGCCTGAAGAACCAAAATGGCTACTTATACGAGCAACCTCACACCTCATAGCTGATCAAAACCAACTCCACAATGCTCAACTATACTTGGTTTAGCAACAAATCACTGTTGGAAATGGCCAAGCACTCTATAGCTCATATCAAACAAAGAATGCTTCCAACTCCCTCATGTAAGTTTCTCCTATCTCTCTTATTATACATCCCACAATAATTTATATTGTCAGCCGATAAACTCACATCTGACAATCACTACTCTATGCAGTTTGACAAATTCGGATACACAAATCAAGGCCAGCCGAACCTACCAAATCTTACATCGCGGACCATCCCATAACGAACAATACCCACCTGATCAACTCTCTCACCTCTATAGCTTTAACAGCTACAACTTATATAAGTCTTTAAATTATTTTTAAATTATTTATATAACATAAAAATATTTATATAATTTAAACATATAAATAACTAAATAAATTTATAAATAAATATATATATATAATTACTTTATTTATATAGTTTATAAAATATTTATATAATTTATTCCTTTCTTTATTTATTTATTTATATATTTTAAATATTTTTATATTATATATTAACAAAATTAATAAAATTATATATTATACATAATTATATTAACCAAAAAAATATTAAATAAATTTATAAATTTATATATATAATTAAAATATTTTTAAATTATATATTTAATTATATATATAAATAAAATTAATAACTAAATATATAAATATTTAGTTATTAAATATTTTATAAAAAATATTTTAAATTATATAGTTTAAATAATTATATTATTTAAATTAATAAAATAAAATCCCTTTCTCTCTCTCTCTCTCTCTCTCCTGCCGTTTTGTAAAATCAACAAAAAAAATAATAATAATCCTTTAACGGAGGACTATTATTTTATTAATTATAATTTTTTCGCAAACAACTAATTATCATTAGTCTTCTATTTTAAAAATAATCCACTAAGAACAATCGCCTCGATCATCTGCAGCAATCTACTCTTCGCCCTATATCAAAAATAAATGCGTTTTATGTTTCTCTCTCCTACTACTATAACATGTAATTCAGAGCTAAGAGTCATAAACTGCAGTTTTCTCCTTCTACTATCAGCTTTAATCTCATTTGCTCCGACGTTTGGGGACCGTCTCTAACTACAGCCATTCAAGGCTACCACTATTACATAATATTTATCGATGATTACTTCTGTTACTGATGACTATACCCAATGTAAACTAAATTATAAACAACAAAATATTCATTCAGTTCAAATTCATGGCAGAAAAATAAATTCGAAAACCAGTTAAAATTCAATGACCTGAAGATGACAGGGAATGCACAAGTAATATACTCCAAAACCTCCTTAAAACCCAAAGCATAATTCATCAACTCTTTGTCTCTACACACCCGAACAAAACAGACTTGTCGAATGCAAACATCGAGAGATCCGTGAAGTAATTAGAGCTCTCATGATCATCACTAACATACCCCTCCATCTCTGGGCTAACATGGCACTTACACCTACCTCATTAACCTCTTATCTTCCCATACCATCGAATCCAAATCACCCCCATCAACTCCTCTACAAATAAAACTTGAATACTGCCCTAGGCTGCCTATGTTATCTATGGCTCTAATCCTTATCCCCAACAACTCTCACCGAGGACCACCCTTGTGTGTTCCTCGGATATGCTACAAATCACGAAGGCTACAAATATTTTAATCCCAATGCTAGACAAATCTAAACCTCTCACTCTGTTAAATTATCAAACACAAATTTCCTTTCATCCTTACCTAATTTTCCAACACTTTAGACTATTCACTCACTCGTTCTTCCTCTCACGTACACTAGCCACCATTACCTCCAACTGCAAGTCCTGCTCATCAAACCTTCCTGACATCCCCAATCCACAAATACCACAACCTCTACCACCTCAACCTCTCCTCCACACCTCCACTCTCCAACAATCTTCTCCCACAACAAACCCCACTGACCGAACCACTTGCCTTCCTGACATCACATGCTCACAAGACTGAAAATAGGTAACCTCAAATCCAAACAATTCTTTGATCTCCACCATTCCATCAACTTTTTCTCAGCATATCCTACTTACTACTCTGTTGCAGTCAAGCACCCCAATAGCCAAGCAATGTTCGAAGAATTTCAAGCACTCCAATCACAAGGATCCTGGACTCTTGCCCCTCCACCTACAACTCACTGCATTCTTGGCTCCAAATGGACCTGCAAAACTAAATACCACTCAAATGGTACAATCATCGGCTAGAAAGCTTGCCTTGTTGCCCAAGCCACAAACAACAGCATGACATAGATTATAAAAAACATTTAGCTTCATTACTAAGTTCCAACCATCCACACACTCCTCTCAATCTTTATCTATCAAAAATGGGACATTATTCAATTAGACGTGTCCAATGCCTTTTAACACGGAACCCTCTTCGATACTGTCTACATGACTAAACCCCAAGGCTTTGTCAACCGTCAACATCTATAGCCCGTTTGCCTTCTCAAAAGCCGTCTATGGCCTCAAACAATAAACTCGCCAACAGTACACCACTTTCTCCTCTACCTTTCAATCACTCAGCTTCTCTTTCAGCACTGCTGATCACTCTCATGATCTACTACGCCGCCCAAGTTCAATTATACATCCACATCTATGTGGATGACATCCTTCTTACTGAAAACAACCGAACTGAAATTCACAACCTCATCCGCTAGTGCCAACAACACTTTCAGCTGAAAACCTGGGTCCCATTTCCCACTTCCTTGGCATACACATCACCTGCACACCCCACGGCCTTTACCTCACTCAATCTGCATATGCTGCCCACGTATTTCATCGAGCTGGTATGTCTTAATGTAAACCAATTCAAAATCCTGCCTCCACTAAACAAACCCTCAATCCTAACCAACAACCCTACCGCAATCCTCAGTTTTATAGACAGCTACTCGGTTCCTAACACTCGCCCAGACGTCACCTTCACCGTAAATCAACTTCGCCAATATCTTCACTCCTCAACCCATTTCTCCTAACTAAAATGACTACTAAGATACCTAAAAGCACCATTTACCAAGGTCTTCTAATCCGACCTACCCACCCCACACTTCATGCTTACTCAGACTCAGACTAAGTTGGCGATCTCACTGACTAGCTACTGCGCTTTCCTGAGCACACACCTCATCTCATTGTCTGTGAAGAATTAGCCAACAGTTGCCTGCTCATCTACGGAGGTCAAGTACAAAGCTCTCACAACAGCAGCCACCGATCTAATCTGGCTTTGCCGATTCCACCAGAACTTTCAAGTCAGCTGCTCCAACCCAACACCCTATATCATGATAGTATATCTGCAATCGCTCTCGCCAACAACCCCGTGTTCCACGCTCGAACCAAACATATTGCAGTGGATTCCCACTTCATTCGAGACTGCATCAAATCCAACACAATAGTAGTTCATCATGTCTCCACTCAAGACCAGCTGGCCAAGTTCTTCAGCAAGTCCTTACCAACCTACAAGTTCGCACACATACGGAAAAGTTGATGAATCAAGAAGATGTTGGAGAACAGGGCTTTTTTCTGCTCAGTTAATAAAAAACAGAGCATAGAAGATATCAAAATGATAAGAACAAATTAATTTTTCTGGGAGCACACATACAAATTGATTATATGAATTTAAATAAGATTACAAAGCAACTAATTTGTACTGGCATTTACCACTAAAATAAAACTAACAAATATGAGCTAATTCACCCATGATACAATTTAGTAATCATATTCCTAAAAAATTGGACTAAACATAGAACGTGAGTAGACACTATTTTGAATCACTTTTCAACACTCCCCTTGATTCAAAACTACATACACCAAGACGAGATCTAAAGTAAACAAACTTGTCTCTTGAGAGTGACTTCATTAATATATCTACTAGCTGTTCATGATTACTGTAGTGCTTCAACTGAACTTCATTTTTTTGCAATCAAGTCTCGAATAAAATGCAAACAGATGTCAATATGTTTTGTTCTTCCATAGAAAGCTAGATTTTTAGTAATTGCAATTGTTTACTTATTGTCACAAAAAATAGTAGTTGCATCATCTTGCTTTTGATGTAGATCTACTAGAATTCTTCTAAGTCGTATTGCTTGACATGCTGAAATTGTTGTGACATACCGCTTCAAGAAGATAATCTGTCAAGCTTGCTTTTCAGAACTCCATATGACTACACGACCCAAAGCTGAAGACACTAGCTGAAGTACCTTTTCTATCATCTAATGAACTTGCTCAATCACTATTAGTAAACCCAAAAGATTGAAATTGGAAACTTGAGTACACCATATCCCATAATAAAGACGACACATATCGTAAAACTCTTTTTGCTACTCCAAAATGTTGTTTTGTGGGATTTTGTATGAACCTTGAAATAATTCCAACTAAAATGCAATATATGGCCTTGTATGAGTCAAATAAATCAAGCCTCCTACTAAGCTTCTAAAAGATTTAGCATTGGCCTTCTCTGTACCATCTTCAAGATGCAGCTTCTCATTCACATTCATGGGCATTATTATTGGATTGCAATTGAGTAAGTTAAATTTTTTGAGAAGATCTTGCATATTTTCTTTGTGATATAAAAATCCCATCAACTCCTTGCTTCACCTCAAGTACAAGAAAATAATGCAATAAACCCATATCTGACACCTCAAATTTCTTCATCATATTAGACTTAAATTTAGCTATAAGAGAATCAAAAGAGCCCATATATATAATATCATCAACATAAAGACACATAATGATAAAATTATTTTTACCTTTATTCTTCAAATAAAGGGTGAGCTCATTTTCACTTTTTGTGAAACCATTTTGACGAAAATATCAATCAATCTTGCTATACCATGCTCTAGGAGCTTGCTTTAGCCTATAAAGTGCCTTTCTTAATTTGTAAACATTTGTCTCTTTACCTTTGACTATGAATCATTCAGGTTGAGTAACATAGACTTCTTCTTCCAAGTCTCCATTTAAGAATGTATACTTGACATCAAATTGATAAACAGGCCAATATAGTTGTGCAGCCAAAATGACCTCTTCCTCTACCTCTACCACATCCTCTACCATGGAAGCCGCCTCTTCCACATCATTTTTTCAGCAGACTCATCTTGTTTGTTTGCCTCACTTTTCACTTGAGAAGCTTGAAATGCATTTTCTTCATTCTTCTCAACTAACCTATTTCCTTGCCTCAAGAGCTTGTAAGGAATCCACTAGTTCATCAAATGAAAAGATAGAGAGATCCTTAGTCTCATCAATGGTAGTAACAATATAGTCATACTTTGGAGTTAGGCAGAAAATTGGGAACCACTGTTGCATCGATTTTTTTCTCCATAAGATCTCATTTGACTAACAATATTAATTACTCTAGATAGAAAATCTTGCAATGTTTCATTACCCTTCATAATTAAAGTTTCAAACTCATTTTGAAGAGTTTGAAGTTTTACTACTATTACCTTGGAAGAGCCTTGAAATTCTTTTTGTAGTGTATCCCATGTTTCCTTTGAAGTAGCTGGTGTTGCAATTATTGAGAAAAGTGTGTCATGAACAGCTTGTTGAATGATGAATAACACTTTTGAATCTTTCTTCTTGTTCTCCTTCAATCGAGCTTCATCACCATCATTTTCTTCGTATCCACTTTCTACCAAATCATTCTCTATAATTTTTGTCTTTAGAATATCTCAACTAATTATCTGTCTCTATTAGACAAAAAAAAAGGGTATATTTAAGGGATGGCATCAGGGGCACGTCTCTATACTTTTTTATCATTGATATTGTAGGCATATATCAATTAATTCAAACTTTAAATCTTTTAAATAATAAAAATTTATCTTCTAATAGATTAAAAAAATTATACTTAAACTTCACTCACACTAACGAAGGAAAGACTAAAAGACTTCCACATACGAAGTCAAGCCGACCAATGACTAAAAAAATAGAAAATTTAAAGGCCAATCTAACGTAATATCAAACCAGAAAATGATAAAATATATTTCCTAACGGCTTATGACATTGACAACAATTATAACATTAACCGCTTAATTGCCAGTACAAACAAATTATAATATATGAGTAGATGTGTAATACAAAGAAAATCATCATTGTTGGACCAGAGGATATCACTTGTTTATATTATCACTTTTGCAGAATACATACAAGATCATACAATCGGCAGAGTCGGCTTATCACTTTAGACAAAAAATATCACTTTGAGATCACTTTGCAGATTTTACTATAAGAGTATGCCTCATTCAATTGGATTTAAATTTAACATGTCACTTCTGTACTCATATCATCTGGCTAAGCAATTCAAAGGAGATTTTCAGGTCGGATTAGAATCAATAGAGTTCAGTAAGTTGAGCTCGGATTAATTTATCAAATGTGTCAAATTCAAACCGTATATATTTTTATCAGATCAAATATGAATTTGATTCATTTAACCTTATTAACACCAACAATATATGAGGCAAAAGAGGAAGCTTCACCGAGCTTGTAGCTGCTGAAATGTTCTACTATAAAAGAACTACATAGAACAACCGTTTTACCGAAGCCAAGATGTCTTCAGCTGGAGAACCCTCTTCCTCGTCATTTCACGAGCTACAGCCTGCCAAAAGACAGGTCTCTCTCTCTCACCTCTCTCTCTCTCTCTCTCTCTCTCTCTCTCTCTGGCAAATAACTCCAGTTTTGTGACAGAAAATAATAACGGGGTGGAGATCAGTGACAGTCCTTCCATAAATGGGAAAACCGAGTGTATTGAGGAAAAGGCCAAGTGAGGGATAGTGTTTTCCAAGGTATTATTCTCGGAGGATCTCGTAACGTAACTATTTAGGACTTTACCCACTACAAAATATTTGATTTTTTTTTTTACTTTCATGCTGAAGAAATATAAAGCGTAAAATATGAAAATATTATAGTAATTTTTTTCTTTGATATTATCATTAAATAGTTTTTTTTTCCTTTTCTGTAGGAATGCATTATTTAAGAACTATGAATAACTTGTAATTTTGTTTAATCTTTCTTATGCATGTATGCTTAAATTTGAAATAATTTTGTTAATAAAAAATTTTACTCATATTTTAATCTTGTTACTGTCTATTTAGAAACAAGTAAAGCAAAAATTAATTTTGTTAAGGGAGATTTTCATACATATCGCACAATTATTATATATTTATATATCAAATATTAAAATTCTAATATAAATAATACTTAAATTTTTAATATCACATCAAAATATTATTATGATCTACTTTTTTAAAAATAAAATATTTTTTTATGTGTATATATCAAATATTTAAATTCTAATATATATAATACGTAAATCTTTAATATCACATAGAAACATAGAAATATTATTATGATTTATTTTTTAAAAATAAAATATTTTCTTATATGTGTAGAATTAAGATATATAAGAATTATGTGATATGATTATTATGATTTACATAAAAAAATATATTTGTATATGTAAATTGAGATGTTAGATATATTAATATAAAAGAATTATGTGATATGATCATTATTTAAATATATCATAATTTATGAAAGAAAAGGTAGAATCTAACGTGTAGAAGATATTTTTCAGAATAAACTTTAGAATATTCCAACTATTAATTAATATTCAATTTTATTTTCAGTAAAATATATATATAGTTAAGAAAATTTTAGATGATTAATATCTTGTAGCTAATTTTTCAAAAAATAAATCAGTAATAATTTTTTGGTAATTAGAAATTAGAACAGTCACGTGCTGCATGTCGTATATTTCTTTCTAAAGCTGGAATACTATAATTTTTAAAGTTAATGATGTTAATTCTTATTTTATAAATAAGAAAAGGTAAGATTATATGATGAAAATATTATTGCGCATACACAGCAGAAGTTTTTAAAATCAGGTAAATCAGGTGTATTTTAATAATTAACCTTTTTTATTATATAAGGAAACAGCCGAGAAGATATTGGCCATCAAGAGTCAACAATTGGTTTTGACAACACGGGACATCAAGTTAATGAGGTACATTAATGACTATTATTTTGTCGTATTTAGGAGTAGAATCTTATAAAATTTTCAAATTGGATTGATTTTTATGCATTTATGATATTTAAGGTATGTCTGAAATAATTTTTGATTATTTTATTTTTTTAAAAACAGTTCTGAAATAATTTTCTGATTATTTTATTTTTTAAAAAAATAATTCAAAATAAAACAGTTTCATTTATCTATTAACTTTTGATTAATTTTAAAAAATTTTATAGTAAAAATTATTTTGAGAACTATAATTATCAGAGAGTATAGTAATTATTATAAAGTTATTTTTTAAATTTTTTAAAAGAAAAATATTTATAATATGAATAATAATTTTTTAAAAAATTATTTTTTTATAATAATTTTATAATTAATTTTTTAAAAATTACAGCCATCCTAAACAGATTCCTCAACAACAGCTGTTACCAACCTTGTAATTTTAGCTATTAAAAATAAATAAACAACTGTCTCATAAACTTTTTTAAAAAAAAAGCCTTCTAAATTAAATGAAAGAAATGTTGGTGCATCCTCGAAGAAAATAGAGAAAAAAAAAACACTTATAAAATTATTAGAAATATTTTTTCAGCACATTTTTTTATTTTTTGGTTTCAACAGCTTGGCCCAGTTGATATATTAGCAGATTCAGCGGCTCAAATTCTAGAACAGATGCAAAAGGAATATGCCTTCAAATTCTCAAAGTTTAGTTTTGTTCTATCCTTTTCCGGCTTAGTGACTATCTTAGCCTCAAGTCTGCAGAGCCAGTCGCCGAAGACGCGAAATTATGCGTTGATTTCGCCGTCATCTTCCTATTTATCTGTTTTGAATCAGCCACTTTTCTGATGAGTTTGAGTTCTCCATTGTCTCGACTTACACCAAAGCCGCAAATTATCAATATCTTGGGGAGAATAAGTTTGGCAAGTCTGATGCTTGTGATCTTAGACCTTTGTGCTTTTCTCCTCAAAGAAAATATAATATTCCTTGTTGTGTTCGTTGGCCTTGCTGTTGTTGCAATCCTGCTGATTATGAGATATAAGATATATGGGTTTTGATGGAATCGTCGTCAAGTTCAAGCCTGAGATCAAGAATCAACACAGTGTAGAGTCTGGAAGGCGTTTGTGTGAAGCAAAGATTTTCTGCCTACAACATATTTTGTCATTGTTTAGCCGCTAGAATTTAAAATTTAGCTGCACTTTAAATGTTGTTTAATGTGTATATGATGTATTTGAAATAAAGATTGTATAATTGATTGTGAAATATTTTCATAAATGATAATTGATACATATTTTAGACTCATCCAATAGATTGTTCCAGAAAATAATTTTGGACTTTTCTTAAGGATCACTCTAGAAATGAGTAATACTTAACCTTTGAACCCCAAAAATATAATGTAAGCCTATAAATCTAGCTTTTAATTTAAATTTAAAAAAAATACTATAATCTATAAGTAAACATATATTTTATTTTTTATTTACTAAAATATAAAAGTTATTTTAAACTAATTGAACTATATAAGTTCAATACAAGATTTAACGTAATTTAACAAATGAAATTATCAATTGAACAATTTCATAAAATATATTTTTAAAATGCATATAAATATCTAAAATACATTTTTTTTGATTTATGTGATGCTATTCTTAGTTTACCAAAGTTTTGTGCTCAACTTCTATGCTAAATTGACTTTAAAAGTATGCCAAAACAAAGAATTGTGGTGCTTTTATGCATTGAGTTAATGGTACTTGATATATCTCTAAAATTTATAAATCAGTATGGATTTCTAGTTAAAGCATGTATTCAATCAAATTAAACAATTTGAGATTAGTCCAATAAGGCTAGAATCGGATCAAATCGAGCCCAAATGGCTCAAATGCGAAAAGCTACATAGAAAACTTGAAATACCGAATAGATTGTCAAATGACTTCCAAATTTGACGCTTATATGAATCGAGGCTCGACGAGAGGAATCCAAAGAGCCTAAGATCACTCAAATCAAGATCGTTCAATGGTCAAATCACCAAAAAAAATTATCTATAATCGAATGAATCAATATAAATCGTCGATTGAGAGATTCGGGAATTTCGTCGATGGAGTGTTTTGGGCTACAATGACTTAAATGCCCATCTCGTAATCCTATAAATATGACCTCATTCTTTTCATGAAGGAGGGAAGGAGAAGTGAACTTGTGAGAAATATTAGAGAAATAGAAATTTTAAGTTCGTCATAACCATCGTTCTTATCGCCACCTATTATCGCCATTACCAACAACCACTACAACCAACTATCGCATAGCTATTGTAACTGACGGAATTCTATTATCGATTTCTTACATACAATGTTGTAATCGTTATTTAAACTCAGATTCCAAACGGATATATAGGAGTATTTTACCGAAGCTATGCGTGATTTTTCCCCCTATTTCTGGATTTTTCACGTAAAATTCGTGAGTTTTATTTCTCTTCTAACTATCTCAGTATATGTCTGAATTTCTATACAAGCAAGGCGTAAAGTTTTATTCTATCATTATAAATTTTTTGACACGTAGTACTATTTCTTTATTCTTTGATGTTAAAATATATGAAATTGCATACAAAAAATTCATATAATGATTTAAGTTTATATATATATATATATATATATATATATATATATATATATAGCCATTATAAATTAATTATCATAATCTATAACTAATTATATCTTAGTATCTTGAATTAAATGAGAATTTGATACATAATAATAAGGATTCATAATGAACCCATATTAAGTTGTTGTTGTTGTTGTATAATCTATAACTAATTATATCTTCTAATTTTCTTTAAAACTCAAATTATCATAAAATAATTTAACAAATTAAATTAATTCTTCTTTATACTGATTTTTCAAAAAAAAAAAAAAAAAGAAAATCGCTACTTGAGCGACAATTTGTACTGACTTTAAACAGCTGGCAGGCCAAATCGCCTGGCGATTTGGTCTCTTCTATAAATTTTATTTTTTATTTTTCGTTTTGATAAATTTTTATTTTGAGGAGATCTGTTTTGAAAATTGGTCTCGGCGTAGGAGTTTGTGAAACAACAAGGTTTTCTTTTGCTGGTGAGGTTGAGACTCCAATGAGTGAGCGAGGTTGACTCAAGGACTTGAAGAGTACAAGGCCGATGTGGGGAAGCTGTGAGCATAGAGTGAATGCTTTGACTGTATGAGCACATTATCGATGTAGGGATGCTGTGAGCACAGGATGACCTAGTGGACCTTGCTAGTACTGCAGTATCGACATAAGGAATTCAAGAGGCATAGTGCCAAGAGGGAAAGTGAGTTTGTAAGGCATCGTAAATTTAGAATTCGCTCGAATCAACTGAATTTCAAATTTATTCAAAATGATATGTTTGAGGCATGCAAAACTAATTACCATACTTTCAATTTATGTCACTCTCTCAACAAAACATTCGAAAATAAAACTTCTTCATTTCAATTGTAATACGTTGCAATCAAACATCTTTTTTATAAACATTGTTTAGCTCCATCTGATTGATACATCTAAGTCAATGTATTGTTGGAAGAATGAATTAAAAAAAAAAAAACAGATGTTAATATACAAAATAGTTAATCAAAACTAAAATACATGTTAAATATTAGAGAACATTTTATTGTGATGTTTTACCTCAATAATTTCATAACATGCAGGTTGTCTGATATGTTATATTTAAGGCATATTTAGTTCAATATTTTAGGTGTCAGTATTATCAGTACCAGATGTTAATATTACATATAAAATTTTTTTTATGTTAATGACATTTGAATGTGTTAGCATTTTAAACTCTTAGTTTAATTTTATCATTGAAGTTTACTACAAATTTGACAAGATTCCTGCATTATTTTGTTGCAAGAGACTACATGTACCTTGTATTATAATGACAGGTGAATTGAAGGATGAGCTAACCGTTAGGTAAATCTACATAAATGATAGAGATTACTTAAGAAAATAACCATACCTGATTTATATAAGCACATATAGCGCTTGTTCATGTAAAAGCCCGTCCTTTCCCTCTTCTCTCTCTCTCTCTCTCTCCTGAATTGAACTCTTCGACCAGCTCCTCTCTCTCCTTTCAGCCTACTACCACCTTATTGATGCCCCTTTGACAATTCCGCCCTCGATCCATAACCCAAGCAAACCGCTGACCCTCAACTGCACTCCTTCTTCAACATTGCTAGCTGTAACCCAGGCCATATCGTCAACCACTGGAAGCCCAAGCACGTTTCCTTACCCTACGCGTCTCTTCTTGTCTTCAGGCACATAACCACTGACTTACTCGCCTTACAGCAACTTACGCACAATTATTAAAGTCCCATAGAAGATACAATTCTCTCTAAATCTTTGCCTTACAAATTTTAATATTTTAACACATTTTTATTTTTTATTTAATCATACATATATTTTGGAAAGAAAGAGATGTAGTTTTAGTATTAGTAAGTTTGTAGATATAGAAGGATATATATAAGTTTTATTAAGTACTTTTTTGTAGATATATATCAAACATGCATTTAATGTTTTTATGGATTGTATATGTACATTATATAATATCTCAAATAATTTCATTTGTGATAGTAGAAAGATGAAATATGTTAGGTAAAATGTAATCTTATCATCAGTAGTAAGCAAAATAGACAAATGAGGGAAAACTATATAAAATCAAATTAGATAACTTATTGACCACTTTGTTTCTGTTTAGACACAAGTTGTCGGTCTAGTTTAGCAAAATCAATTTGATTAGCTTTTGATAATATTAACATTTATCTGCCACATATTCTTTTATGTCTGTAAATTATTTATAGAATATTAATGTCTTAATCATAGTCGCATAATAGAGTTCTTTTATGTAAATAATTAATAAATAAAATTCTTAATGGAGTTGAGTTTCTCATTTATGTGCATGTTAAAAGCAAGTTATCATTTATGGGAAAACATAAGTGCCCTTAATCTAAGTACAAAAATAATTTTTAACACGTGATGCAGTGAGAGTAGATTTGTATTTGAGTGGACATTAGTTCCATTACAAGTTTTGCACTTGACTTATGTGCCAAAGGGCTTTTGCCATATGGCCAATTTGCCTTATTGTACTTATGTTAGCCAATCATAATTAAGCTAGAGAATGATCAATATCTCTCTTAATTAACCACTATATTTTTATTGATAAACTCACCTAATCCTCAAAAAAGCCACTTACATACTTATGCTATTGAAAAGATCTTACTTAATAGGTCATTAGTCCTATTTCATGTTACTAAGTCGCTATTACCTATTCTCCCCATCACTTACCTCACAAAAAAATTAAGCCACTTACATCACTAACTCTAACTTAGCTCAACTTTGCATCAACCTTTGGCATAATTAGTTTTAAAGTCATTGATTGGCCACCAACTAATTTTTGACCCTATAAACCTCATGACTGATTTATTTAAAATTATATACTAACAAACATATGATTGAAAACTACTAATATATTTTCAAGTGTTTTAAGATAATTTATCAAAGCTTACTTAATCAACCAGCTTAAGAAAATCAATTCAGATAGGACTTAAGTTTATTGAAAATTTTAATATGACATACATAAAATGACTAATAAAACTCACAAAATGAATAATAATCATAAAATTAATTTCATTTCATTTATTTTATCTATTAGATACCTTTAGATAATTTAATCACTTGCATTAGTTATTCACTTATCCATTTCACTTTAAAGCAAGTTGAATTCATTTAATGTTGTATTAATTAATCTTTATACTTTATTTATTAATCATCCATTTAATTTGAACATGTGATATTGATTATTTTCTCTCTCTATCAATTTTGTATTTTTTATGAATCCATCATGTTTTGAATGTGTCCTATCAATTTAACCATTGACAGCTTAGAGAACATGTGGAAAATTTCACAAAAATAAAAAATAAATTAAAATTTCACTATTATAGTACCACATCATAGGGCCTCGATGCTAATCCATTAACACCTAAGCTATATTCATACTTAATAAATTTTAAATGTTTTTCAAACAATACATATAAGTACAAGTATAAAAAAAACATTGTTGTCTCCTAAACAATGCTTATTTTATAGTCCTCAACTAATTAAGTCATTTCTCAATCATCCTCTTTAAGTTGATTTATCATACCCCAATGTAATGCTTAAGTCTTTGACCATTCATCTTAAAAAATATTCTAAATTTTGAAGTCTTGAATATAAACTTTATCATATGGATATGATTTAATATCAATAAATTGTCTTGAACATCTAGATTTCAATTTTTTTAAAATAACTATAACCTAAAATTGAATAATAACAATTGTTATCTAATTGCTTCTTAAGGAGCTTTTTATCAAATCATATTTTAATTTTTTTTATATAATTTATAGCATTTTCATATGCACTCATTCTAGTCTCATCTATTTCATTAAATTTTAATGTATTTTCATCTACATATCAAAATTTTATTTTTAATAAGCTTTATGTTCCCATTCTAAGATAAATCACAAGATTTTCAAATAATAAATCATAGGAAATGTACTAATTAGTGTCTAAAATATAGTCCTAGCTTGTAGTGCATCATCCAATCAATTTGGCCGGTCTTTCCTAGTTGAACCTATAACATTTCTAAAATTCTCTTAATTTCTCTATTTAATATTTTTGCTTGACCAATTAATTGATGATGAAAAGATATAGCCACCTTATGCTTCCCACTATATTTTCCAAAAATAATTTTAAACTTTTATTATAAAATTTGTACCTTCATCATTAATTATGACTCTAGTTAAATCTAGTAAAAAATTTTTCCTTAAGAATTTTAAAACAATCTTAGAGTCATTATTAATAGTAGCTATAACTTCTATATACTTGAAAGCATAATCTATAGTAACCATAATGTATTTATTTCTAAAAGAATAAGGGTCATATAAATTTAATTTTCATCAAATATCCCAACCTGATGCATTAATATGTTTCCATTCTTTTGGCACCTATCATAATTTTCACTTAGTCATTAGCATCTATAAATATAGTTGGGCAATAAAATTCACTTTATAACACTTTATTATTGTCCCATTTTCTCCTTTGCCCATATTTAAAATCATGACATAACCTGAAAATCTCATTTATCTCATCATTAAAACACATCTTATCTATACATGTCTTAAAAATGGCAAATCCTAAAGTAAATCTAAAATCTTATCAAAACCTTTTCTTCTAGTGATAAGATCACCCATGAGGTAAGATATCACTTACTAAATAATTCACAATCATACTAAAGATTTACTCTATGTTCTAATACAAATAACGCTTATCATGGAATTCTTCTCTAATCTCTCCATAAGATGTATACTCTTCTCCTACTTCAAGTTTGGATAAGCGGCTTTACTTATTATTTATTGCTCTCCTATCTTTGATCTCTAAATGAAATTCTTATAAAATAAAATCCATCTAATTAATCTAAGTTTAACATATTTTTTCTCTACAAGATTGTTTATAGCTACATGATCTTTAATAGAATGACTTCAACACTAATAAGATAATAAATAAACTTATCAAAGTTAAATGCTATTGCAAGTAACTCTTTTATGTAGTGGAATAATTTAATTGAGATTTATTAAGAGTTTTATTAGCATAGCAAATAACATTAAAATCATTTCCTTCTTTGCTCAAGTATTGCACCTATAACATAGTCACTAACATCACACATATGTTTAAAAAAAATATTTCAATCAGGTGTCACAATAATTAAAAATTAATGTTTAGTCTTTAATAAATTCAATGCCTCTAAACACTCATGGGTGAACTTAATTGCTATATATGTCTCTAAGAAGTTATATAATGGTTTAAAATTTTTAAAAGTCTTTAATGAACCTCTTATAAAATCTTACATGTCTAAAATAACTCTTAATTCACTTAACATTAATAGAAGTTGGCATTTTTTATGATTGGAAATTGAGCTTTAACAATTTCAATACTAAACTTAGATATCCTATGATTAAGAATAATTCTCTCTTTAAAAATAGACACTTCTCCTTATTCAATATTAAATTGTTCTCCTCACATCTCCTTAACTCAAGATTTTCTAAATAATTTTCAAATGAAACTTCAAATATAGAAAAATGATTCATAACAAACTCAATGCAATTTTTAATCAAATATGAGAAGATATATGTCATATAATGATGAAATGTTGTAGAAGAGTTACATAATCCAAAAGACCATAAGTGAATGTGATTTTCTCTTAATCTCAAGTGGTATATCTATTTGATTATATCCAAAATATCCATCTAAGAAATTATAAAATAGATGTTCTTTTAACTTATCCAACACCTCATCAATAAATGATAAACAAAATGATCCTTCCTAGTGGCATTATTCAGTTTTTTATGATTCATACAAATTCTATAATTAATAATAATCTAAGTAGGTATGATTTCATTATTTTTATTTGTTATAATAATTATACCACTCCTTTTAGGCACATAATGAACAAGATGGCCCATAAATTATTAGAGATAAAATATTGATAATGGCATCTAACAATTTCTAAATTTTCTCTTTAACTACTTCTTTCATGATGGAGTTCAATCTCCTTAGATTATCATTAAATGGCTTATAATTCTCTTTCATAAAAATTCTATACAAATAAATGGGCTTATTCTCCTAATGTCGAATAGTCCAATAAAATGTTATCTTAATTCTTTAAACACACTCATCAACTTAACATCTTGATTCTCATCCAAATTTAAAGAAATAATAATAATGAGTAAGGTAGAGGATTTTCTTAGGTAAGCATACTTCAAATGACTTGGCAAAGGTTTCAATTATAGGTGGTACTTCTAAAATAGATGGCTTAAGACTATGAGTACTTATAGACACATTCAAAGGATCAAACTTTTCCTTTAACTCTATAAATACAACTCAAATGAATGGAACATATTCATTCTCAAATGTGGCTTTTCTATTGAATCTTTAATAATTGATGTCACCAAATTCTCAACACTTTCACCACTAAGTTCAATAATATAAAACTTACATTTTAATCATTAGAAATTTTTTGGAAATAAAATATGAAAAGTAACTTTATAATATTGTACTCCCATTATTAATTTTTCTTTTGTACATATCTATTATAGTCCTCCCTATTACGAAGAAATGTCTTCTTAAAATGATAGGAATCTCCTTTTCTTCCTCTATGTCTAATACATCAAAGCCTATAGAAATATAAACTTATAACTTTAACTAACACATCTTCTATAATCCTATAAGATAAGTCAAAGATCTATCTACTAGGAATACACAACTCTAAATCTTAATTTCTTAAAATTGTTAATGGCATCAAATTAATTTTAGTTCCAAGATAACATAATCCTTTCCCAAAAAAAAAAAAAAACCATATAATGAAAGGTATTCTATATCTACAATAATATTTCAATTTTATGATAAAACAAATTATTTGACTACTTATTTCATGTTTAAATTTATTGGTTTAAAAGAATCTTAATATTAATTCACATGATTTAATTAAAAATTAATTTATTTTATTTTATTTCTTATTCCACTAATATTAATTTTAAAATTTTAATTTATCAAGTTAATTAAATACCAATTTCTAGTTAATCAATTTTTTTTTGAATTATAGCATTACATTCCTCAATTCATCTTTTATATAGAATATCATTTATGAATTTCACATAAGTTAACATCTATTTTGAGGAATTAGTAAATGGAATGATTGCTAATAATTTCTTAAACATATACAAAATTTTTTTGAAAATTGTTTACCAAGATTTGCATATGGAATTTTCCAAGAAATAGTGGTGTTGGTCTCTCTCTCATCTTTTATGTTCTTTCTTTCAACTTCTCCTTTTTCTCTTTTTTAACTTTTTTTTCTTCATCTATATCTCCTATATCCTCAAGTTTATCTTGAGTTTCTCCTCATCAAAATTTACATCTTCTAGCTTTCTTACACTTCTCAATTTTATTGCTTTACATTGCTCTTTAAATTTTTCTTTAAGACTCACTTTAGTGTTATGAGGTAAATTATCCTATGGTCAATTTTTTAAATTGTTGGCAAATTTTCTAATTAAAATTTTCAATTTTAATAATGGTAGCATAACTTTGTAATTGGGTTTCCATTTGCTACATTAGATCTCCAACTAAAGGCTTCTTGTCCTTAGGCTAGTTTTAGAAGTCACCTAGGTGAAATTATAGGTTTATAATTTTGACTATTAAAATTTCTATTATTTTAACTTCTTATAATCTCATTTTAATTAAGAATTAAATTATTATTCTATGAGAAGTTACATTGACTCCTCTCAACTTGGGTTATAAGTGTTTGAGAAGGAATCATTAGATCATTGACTACATAATTAAGTATTTCAATACCATGATTGCTAGACTCTTCTAAAATGAATATTTTACTACTCTCATTAACAAGATTTCTTGGACTAAAATCATGAGTAATCCCTAACCTATCAATCTTCTTAGACAATGCTACTACCATGAAGTCAACTTGAAAATTTTAGTAGAGTTATGAACACTAGCAATATTCTTAGATTTAGTCAATTAGATGTCCATTTAAAATTATTATTAGTCATTTCTTTAATCAAAGCATACACTTCTTAAAAGTTTAGACATAAGAGTACCCCTTGCGCATATATGATAGTTCTAAGTGATCATACTAGGAAATTATAAAGTGACTAAATAATTACCCAATCGCCAAGAAATGATGAAAATAAATTTTAAATTAATATTTATATATCTCTAGAGCCTCATAAAATTGATTCATCACCCTTTTGAATGAAAGAACTAATGCCATTTTATGCTTAGCAAACTTAGAAGGTGGGGAATATTTGGCTAAAAAATTTGAGCTAAGTCATTCTAAGTAGTGACAATTCTTTGGGGCAATGTAATTAAGCACAACATAGCTTTTTCACTTAAGGCGATATTAGGAACAACATAAGTTTAATGGCATCATTACAAACCATAATAAACATAGAAGTTGCACAAAGTTCTAAGAAATTTTTTATATGCATGTTAAGATCTTATATTGGTTAACTCCCAAATTAGAATTTTGAATCATTTGAATAACAAGGTTTTAATTTAAAGTTTAAGCTTGAATTATTGGTCAACTAATGCTTTGATGCACTCCATCCACTAAAGATCTAACATAGTATTTTAAGTGTTTTAGGATGTTCTACTTCTCGAGTTGATTTGTCATTTTTTCGATTCTTAATTTCATTTATATTTCCTTTCTTAAGTGTTATTCAAGTTCTTTTCATCTCAATATTAAATGGCATACGTTTTAAGTTATATTAGTATTCATACAAAATAATCATATAATGTATAAAATATAATATGTGAATACAACTAGTTTTATAAAAAATAACTTTCAATTATAAAACTATTTGCATCTAAAAATATGAGACAAATTGAACATCCCGACTTGGGGTCTGTGATCTTTGAAATCATAGCGCCTATCTGTCACCTCCTTACGAATATAGAAACTCAAATCACCCTCGATGGTTATGTACTTAAATAATACATCACTAAAGTGCTATCTCGATGACCTTCAATTTTAAAAGCAAGAAAACTATCGTTCTCACCCAGGATAACGCCTAGAGGGGAGTGGAGGGAATGGCTATGGAGTGAAAAAACCCAATGTGAGAAATACTCTATAAAAAGCTAAGAACTACCCCCAATCATCATCTTCTTTTCCACTCACTCTCCTCTAATCCACCCACTTCATTCTTACTCATGATCTCTTGCACTCTTAATAGTGTGCTTTTCACATGAGAATGTTCTCCTTGTGCAGATAAGATCAAAACCTACTTGTTAACTTCAAGTAAAAATTTATGAAAATGCTTTCTTTGTGTAATTTTCTCTCGAAAATAAAATTTAAGAGATTCCCACCATCAATCTTAGATCCAATAAGAAATAAAGAGAATTATCTCCATCAATCTTGGATCTAGAGTGAAAATAAATGTCTGAGACCCAAAATTTCAAAATCTTGAAATCAGACCATTGAACTTGGTTTGGCAAGATGAAAAATCTCCCTCGCCAATCTTGGATTTGGAACATGGGAAAAGAGCATATTTGTACTAATTAAGTAAAAAATCTATCGCTAAAATATTATGTCAAATTTTATAAAATGATCAAATTTTGCAAGAATTTGTTTTAAAAATAGAGTTCCCACTGTGGCATTATAGCTCCAAGGTGTTGAGTTCTTGGGAATGAAATCTTTGATGCTCCATCCCGCAGTGCTAAGAAGCCAAATATATGGTATCATGATGCTCTGATTGGTACCTTAGAGTCAGTCTAAGCTTTAAGGTTTGCTATTTAAGATAGCGTTGTCGCTATCTTCCGACCGAGGTGCTACATCCCAACAACTTATTCCATCGTTGAACTTGGTTCGCACAAGATAGAAATTTCTCCCTTTGTTGATCTTGCATCCAAAACAAGGGAGAAGGGTGTTAATGCACTAAAATCACGAAAGCTAATAAGGGATTATCGATGAAATTTAAAATTTTCTCAATGCCATGGAACTTATATGTTAGCACCAAGCCGTATTCTTATAAAAATTAAGCTTAGGCCTACATTCCACGGCAAGGAGCTAATATCAGTGCAAGGCTTTGTGCTCTCTAGAAATTAGCTTTAGGGACCTAACTAATAGTGTCAAAGCTTTCATATCATAGTCCAAATCATGTTTATAGCATCGATTGCTACATATGTAGCACCAAGATGGTAACCACTCGGTTCTAGAATAAGAAACTAGTGTCGGCTCACATGTAGCACCTAAAGGCCGTCGGTGGTCAAAGCATTCGTCGATAAAAATACTTATTATCATTTATTATTAGTAATTTTGTAATCGATCCCAAAAAAAGCTTATCGATATTGATGTAGCATCCCGATGTTCTGCGATTATCATAGCACTAGTAAAAGTTTGTTCTATCTATTAAATGTGCCAACCTATCGCCCATTTGAACTTTGTGATGTTCATAATCAACGCTTAGATGCTGGTCAATTTTCAACTTACTCTCTTTCCTTTATAGCATCTATAGCCTGCGATGATATTTTTTGGTAGCGTTGAAGCACCGATTTTCGTGATCTTAAATATAAATCTCTATAGCATGGTATGATTTTTTAGCACTAATGCACCATCCTAATAATACCCATGTGTCATGATCTATAGCCAAGATGCTCCCTTCATAGCACCACCATACTTCCATCACCGAGGTGCCATCTCCCGAGCAACCTATTAATGCTCGCCATGCGAACACCCTATAATTCATTCACCATGTGAATGTCCTATAATTTATTCACCATGTGAACACCTACATAAATTTGGCATTCTAAAGGGATGTAAGCTTAATCTTCTATCCGCTCCTATGCAAACACCCTATAATTCGTTCACCAAGTGAACACCTATATAATTATGACATTTCAAATGGATGTAAGTCCAATTTATATGTTTTCTATGTGAATAGTGTGACATTCCAAAAGAATGTAAGTCCAACCCATGTGTTCATAATGCAATACCTTGATGAATTTCTAATTTATGTAAATCTACTCATGCTTGTAATGCAAACATAATAATCTCCATGGCATTTCAAAAGGATGTAAGCTCAATCTTCTATCCGTATGTGAACACCCTATAATTCATTCACCATGTGAACGCCTATATAAATCTAGCACTCCAAAGGGATGTAAGTCCAACCCATACATTTTGCCATGTGAATAACTATATAAATATGGCATTCCAAAGGGATATAAGCATAATCTATCCATTCGCCATGCAAAATTTCATAATGACATTCTAAAGGGATGTAAGTTTAGTCAAATGGCTTCTTAATTGATGTAAGTTTGACTATGTTTCCAATGCTAGCACAACCTAAATCTAGTCTATATGTTTGCCATGTAAACACCCCTACACTAAAATCTCTAGTCTAGTCGAATATCTAAGATGAGGCAACCTATGGTCGCTAACACTGAGATTACAGCCCTCCGATGTTGGTAGACTAAAATAATATAGTCCCTGTGATGATGGAATCATTGGATCTTGATCAATACTATTCTCTTATTTCCCTTAGATAGTCATCTATGATATACCACACACAATAGACATTGATTCATATCAAGAAGATATGTTTATTTTCAACTTTAATCGAGTACTCTCGCCATAAGAGGGTAAATAACTATGAAACCTTGCATTCATAAGAAGTAGAACTCATATCTAAATAAACCCTAATGTAATGTTAGGGAAAATTTGGTTAAATATATATCAATCTGTCTCATGAAAAAAATATACTCCTATCCATTCCGATAAATATGACCGAGAGCATCCTTGAAAGTATTTTTTTTCCGAGCAATCAAAACATAATAATAAATCTAAAATGCTTAATTGTAAAGTTAAGAACTATAATTCTAACAACTTACTATGCTTGAACAAGTTTAATACAAACAATAAGCTAATGAGATTCATATTAACTTAGTTAAAAATTAGCTAGATCTTCAATAATGGCACCCAAAACTTCATCGAGTTAAAATGTTGTATAGAAGTCCATGTGTCACTCAAGTAATATAATGAGTAAAAGTATCATTCCTGGGATATGTTAAAATTTTTAATAAATTAATTACCAATTATATATTCACCTAATTCTTTATCCAACTATTCAAAATTAAAATATTGATACTATAAAAATTTGATAAAATGCACTAAAATGTTTATTCTAGATTTAGTAAGAAAAATATACTTTGAATTTATTGATATTCTAACCTATTCATAAAAAATCTTATGTCAATGTTTTCTTTAAATTTGTTGTCAATCAATATTATATATATATATATATATATATATATATATATATATATATATATATATATATATATATATATATATATATATATATCTTTAGTCTCCACTGATAAATAAAAAATCTAATCACTATCATTAATTAGTTATATTTTTATACTAATTAAAGTAGAGATAGTATTTTATTTATCTCACTAAATGGTTGTAAATCTTCAAATATCATATGTCTATGCATACTCAAAAGGCATGTTTATTTTTCTCTCATTATTATTTTATGGCTCTTTTGATATCTTTAGATCACACTTGATTTTATATTTATAATTTATCATATTATAACTAAATTAAGCATGGGGAGTAACCAAAATGGCGTAGAAAGCATAACACAAACTTTATTTCAAAACTCATAATACATTATTCATAGAATATACACTACATAAAACATGCAATTTTCTACAAAACAAATCCATCAAAAACTTGCATTTTCAATGGAATATTTTTTATTAGAAAAACTTTGATGGAAAAAGATGCCAAAAACTATTTTCAATGAATTTCCATTAGAATTTTCGTAAAAATAAATTTAGATAAACTAATGGATATAAACCTCAGAAAATTCAATGAAAAATTTCATCAAAAATTTTGGTGGAATTTCCAATAGATTTTCTATCAAAAGTTTTAGATAGAAATGTCTATCATAAAGCTACTGGAAATTTCTGTCAAAAAATTTCCTCCAATTGAAATTTCACACAATGCTTCATATCGAATAGAATGATGGAAAATCTTTAGAAATCCATCAGAAACCCATACATTGAAAATAAAATGAAAGAGCTTCACATATTTTTCTTTTTTACACCTGCAATAATAGTAGACAACTGACATACTTAAATTTTTTTTGCCAAAACACTCAGTTGACTATCATAGGATGACAATAAGTACACAAAAGATAATAATGATAAAAAAGAAAGTTGTATTCAAACATTTCATTTGATAATTTGAAAATATTAACATTGCACAAAAATATTTAATAACGAAGTTACACACATAAACAATAAAATGAAACAAATAGAAAATTAGAAATATAAATAAAGAATTACTCATCATCAATGTTCTCATCATTGTCCTTCTCATGCTCCTCCCCACTACCTCTTTTCCTTATATGTTTCTCATTGAATTTTTTCCTTCTTGCTTCCATGGTAACCATTCAAGCTTCCATCCGAGAAGTCATCTGAGCCTCCATGTCCTTAACAAATGTTGCACACGTGCTTGTTGATTAAATCGATTACTACCTCAAGGAAAGATTGAATCATATGTCAAACTCTACAAACTTAACTCATATATTCTTTTTTTCTTACCTCCAACATCATCTCTCTATATGCCAAAATTTAATTGTTGAAACTATCCACTTGAACATCCTACATCAACAAAATTTTGACTTTTCACCTTCTTTAGTTTCATGTACTTGTCCAAAATATTATGATGTCATTTAAGCATAATATATTTTAATTGAATTTTAATTCAACAATAAAAGTTTATTTTATTAAATAGGCTAATATCAACCCTGGTTTGCCTAGTGTTGATATATTCTACTATGTAATCCTGTTGTTGTTGGTTGCCTTCTAAATATTTATTTCTATAAACATTCCAATTAAATTAGTAAATAGTGCTTTTGAATTTAATGAACATAAGTAGTCCATGATTTACCGCCTTCTCCTATACTCAATATGAGAAACTGAGTTCTAGCATGTTGGGAGCACTATGCCCCAATGATGACCAATTTTATTTAGCTTGCTCTCTTTTAGGAACATAGTCTAGAGAGGTTTGGGATCTACATATCTTAGCACACTTCCTTTTAATCCAAAAAGGTTTCTACCCAAACTTGGGTATGTCTAAACTTATCATGTAAATATACAATGCCTTTTGACTCAAAACTCTTTCAAATATTTTGGCTTTGTTTTGACAAACACCAAACTTTTTATTATATGAAATATATTAATGAGAATTAGCAGACCTTGTGCACAATATGCTTCATTGTATAAGTGTAAAGAGCTTAGTTAATACCTCAAATTCCTTAAACTATATATCACATCTCTACTAGTACCTTCTTTCATGTTACATATGGAACATCGAAGTTTTTTCTTTATATGTCTCTTACTATATGTATCAGATTGAAACTATGAAATAAACTTAAATTAGTAATACATAAATCTAAAAATTAAAATCATACATACAAACTTACATGTCTCCTTAGTCTCAATAAAAGTGGTGTGTCAGATGTCTCAACTCCACTATGCTTAGAGTGGATGGATTGACCTAAATGTGGTGGATGGTGATAGTTGAGCACCTTATCACTGTGTGTGACTAAAATAGATGAAATGGAGTGGTGTCGAGAATCTATGGAGTGACAAGCTGTGTATATCCAAGTCTATTATTATGGGGAGGTAAGATCAAAGTGGAGGTCCTAATAATGACAGGTGGTGATAGTCTAACTTGGCCAAAAAAATAGTCTTCTTTCCTTTGAAAATACTCATGATCTCTCTAGGGACATGATCACTACGACATGATGCCATATATAATAAAGAGATAATTATAATGATTAGATTAGCAAAAAAAAAGTAGGTATTAAACTTTAAAAACATAGTGCATAATTATAGTGTTTTGAAGAAGTTAAAAAAAGCACATTTTAAATAGTAAAATTTAAAAATGATAGTGCCTAAATACAATATTTACAATAAGTAAAAAAATATAATTTAGTTATCAAACCTAAAAAGGTTAGTGCATAAAACAATATATCAAAAAGTAAAAAATGCATCTTAGGTATTAAACAAAAGAGGTAATGAATATTTAATTAGTAGAAGAAGAAAACAAAGAAAAAAAATCTATCTTTAACATATGTTTTATAGTTTTCTCTAATAAATCACTAGAAATTGAATTTAAAATCTCCGATCCTCATCATCATATTGAATAACTTTCTCATAATCACCACTTATATCTTGTAAGCTTATTACTAGCTCAACATCATCACTTGTAAGTTTAAAACTTATCATCTCCTCTTCTTGATGAGAAAGATTAATAATATTTTGAATTTCAACTCTTGCTCGGGCTTGTTCTTAATTCCTGTTGCCCATTTTTTTTTCTTTTACTCTTCCAAGTTATCTAAGGTAATATACTTGAGTGACTTGATGCTTAAAGATGAAGGGATCAAATTTGGCAACCTCAATTTTCTTTTGGTATGCCATGCGACTTATGCATTATTGTTCTGATTAGGAATAAAGTTGAATAAGTCACAATTAAATAGGAAAATATTTCTCTTATTTGAACCAAGATATTGTAATTACACAATCTTTTATATAACTTTACAATAATATATCTCATCATCTAATTAAGTACCTTTAACGCATTATTAGAGTTATGTTTATTTTTTCTTTTAACCAATAACTAGTGTGAAATCTATACTTATTTATATAAAAAATCATATTCATATTGTATGGGTTCCTAAGTAAGGTCATGAAGGTCATAGTTCTTCACCCATTACTCCAATCATGAACCTATAAAGTTAAGCTATATAAGAAAGCATAACCAATAAATTTAATAAAAATCTAAATTATAATTATGATAGCTTACATACAATCAAAATAATAATGAGACTTCATCTTAAATTTTCTTATTAAAAGTGGTAGCATCATCTAATTACAAGAAGTTCAAGAAAAATTTGAATTCAATATTAAAATCTAAATGATTAGATGGATATCATATTTGAGTCACAATAAAATTATATTATTAGATGAATAATTTTACTCAAGAAAAGGTTGACCTCATTCTAATTAAGAAGAATAATTATATCTTGAAGCTTTTTATCATTCAAATATCTTGAAGTGCTTCTATTTAATGCTTTTACGTATTATTGAAAAATCAAAAGTACATTTTGTGAAACTCTAAAACCTTCAACATCATCCTTTTATGCATGTAGCTCAAAGTAGTAGGAGCGAAAACCAATAGTCTCTTGAGTCAAATAAGCTTCACATATTAAGCCCTTTGGATGTGTTTTATTCTTCATAGTTAATTTAAGTTTATTGAAAATCTACAATAGCTTTAAGAAATAAGCGTCCGAAAAGATATTGAATTAATATTATTGAGCATTATATGTAATTACCTTCAAAAGGGTACATCCAACAATAATGTATTGAACCTCTAACTCTAGCTTCATATGGTAGATGCATTAGCAAGTGTCCCATTAAGTAAAAAAAAGGTAAGAAAAATCATCTCAAGCTTGCACGAGGTGTGGAATGTTTGGTTTCAAATTACCTTAAAGCATCCCCATTTAAATGAGTGAACATAGTTCTCTAAATAATTAACTAGACTCACTCAAAGGATTATTTGAACAAGTAATGCACTAAATGTAACTAATAATAAATAATAATAATAATAAATATAATAATTATGACTTTTCATTCAAAATATTTATTATATTATCAAATTAACACATCTACTCAAACTAGATGCATGCCGCTTTGCTAACTTCAGAATAATACTCCCTCACAAATTGTTCTTCACTAATCTAATATGGGATCATACTTGGCTTTAGGCTTCAAAATATTTGCACCTATTGTCTCTTTTAACTCGACTTTGTTCTTTTAAAGATTTCTTTAAGTCTAATTAGGCATTCATATTATATTTGCTTTTCTCTTAACATTTATCACAATGTTAAATATATTATCAAAGAAATTGTTTTATATATTCATGACATAAAAAAATTATGCCTAATCAATTTAGTCTTTCAATAAGGTAGATCCAAAAAAAAAAAAACTTCTTTTCATCTCTATGATTAACACCATAACATGGAGGACGAGTGTCATAGAATATTAGGGAATCAATTAATGTTGAAATTTATTAATTAATAATTTGTAATAAGTTATCCCCACTTAATCTTAGCGGAGACTTGGAATTTTAACTCTATTTTTGATGAATATTCATATTTTTTTGAATGGGCAATCAATAAGTAGGAACATATGATGATAATCAAGCTATGGAATTTCTTATCATTTTTTAATATAAATATCTTTGGTAAATCTTTATAATATAGACATGCCAACTTTCCAATAACACTCCATCTTAATGACATATAGTACACAATAAAGTAAGAGATATTCCATATATATGTGCCTTCTTCTAGAAGTTTTACTTTGTAATAATATTATATGTTAGTACATCACTATTTCATAATTTTAGCTCGTCTATCAAAGGCTGTAAAAAATATCAATTTTTCCTTTAGGACTTTATGGTTAGAGTATAATTAGAGTAAGAAACATAAATGGTATGGTCATTGACATCTATAGAGATAGATTGTGAGGCATAACTATTACACCAACATGAATAAGGCAATACATACGATTCTGAGCATAAAACCATCAACACATAAATCAAGTCTCATGTCTTGTAGTTTAGCTACAAATTTAGGATAAGTATGGTTGAAATACTTTCACATTTCTCCATTTGATGGATGTTGAAAGAAGTTTGATTTGCTTGCTCTCTCATGATTCCATCTCCTATATTTAGTTGAATGCATTGATGCATATAGTCTTTGAAGACATGGAATAAGTGGCAAGAAATAATTGTTTATAAGGAACATCCTTCTCTTTACATTATTTTATATTTTTGGCTTAAATCTAGCTATTTTACAAAATTTTTATTTAATGTCCATTGCATTATTTCTATAGTAAACCTTACTACCATTATAAAATTCATTTTTTTAGCTCAAATTTAATTTTGACCCTAATTTTTTTTATTGTATATACCTCTAAAACAAATTTTTTGTGGGTTAGTCTTTTGGGTATCCTTGCAAATTGGTTAAAATATTTACATATTATATTGTATTTAGTTTTGATGTAACATTTTTTATAGCCATGATAGTTTATAGTGGTTCATGCAAGCTTCGTAATGGTTATAATCTGCATTTAACAGTTGTTAAACTTTTGGTTATTTTTATTTTGTGGTTCATCTTCTATTACTTGGACAAACAAAGCTCTTCTTGCATCGAACACCAATGCTTTGTATCTTAAGTCATATTTAGTTGAAGGTGCATAGCTCATAAAAGTACTACTATAAAAAAAATTGATATGTGCTTCTACTTAACATGTGAAGTCTATATCTAATAATGTGATTGAAACTACTGATACAAGTCCAATTTGACTTTATTTGGCATGATTCTTATGCCTTGCACATGGACACTAACCTTTTGACAAATAAATAGGAAGTTAAGTTGCCAAGTGTACAAAGTGCTCAACATCATTCAATAATTTGTTAGTTACTTTTTTTGTTTGAAGGCAACCTATTGTACATCCATAATTATTCATTGTAGATATCTATGTATTATATAAATTAAGAAATTTGAGAAAGAGAATTTTGTATTATATAAATTATAAAATTATTTATGATTAAATAATCAAGGCCTAATATGACATAAGTGTTTAAGTGTCCAATTTTTTTTGCTTGTAACATTTGATATAACATACTAAGCTTATAAGTACCTCTTGTTCAAGGATTGATCCTATAACGAATGCCTTAAATGTTCCTTAGCTCTTAAATTAATTAGATTCTTATTGTGTGTGAATCAACCTAGTGTAAGGCAATTAAAATTTAACATACTAAGCTTTAGTCACTTAATTTGAGCTCTTCCATTAAATGAATTTTTGCACTTAATCATTAAATTGGATATTTAGTCACTTCCATTAATTATCCATTATTTATTTCACTTTAAACTAAGTTCAATTCATTTAATTTTGCTTTAATTAATCTCTCTGCTTTATTTATTAATTATTCATTTAATTTGAGCATAGACATAGATTATTCTCTTAAATAATGCAATTAGAATTTTCTCTCTCCTATCAAATTTGCAATAATTTTTTTGATGAATCCATCAAGTCTTGATCGAAATTTACATGGATTCTTTCTAGAATATTTTTGGTTTCATTTAATAAATTCTTGCAATAATTTTTTATATTTAAAATTTAAATAATTTTGAATATTTCAATTCAAAATTTACATTAAATTCCTTCTTATTTTATTTCTCTTGTTTTAAAAGTGTTTGGTTGTCCCCTCCTCGATTAGATTTAATTTGATTTGTCTCGATTCATAAATGAACTAAAACATTTTGTTTTTTTTCTCCAAGAAATTCATATTTTGGAAACTTTTGGCCTATGCCCTTTATTTAATTTATTCAGAAATTTTAAATTTATTTAATTCAAATTACTTTTATAAAACCTCCTTAATTATTCCTTTTATTATCAAGTTAATTGATTTGTGTTAATTCGATTCCATTAAGATTGGTTGGCCACTTATTGAATTAAATTTACTTGATTTGTTTATTCAATATTCTTCAAATTATTTCTTAATTTATTCCTTCGTTTAATCAATTATCATGTGAATTGATTTGGAATAAATTCATGATTTTCTTTTATAGCAAAGCTTGGTTGCCATGTCATCTTGATTTTTAAATTTGATTTCAAATTAATCTATTTGAATTACAAATTCAAAATATGGCCTTGTGATATTTCCTTGATTCATGGTTAATTGATTATTCAAATTACTAACATTGTTTTAGCTTTTGAAGTCATGTCTTGCATTCCTTAGTATTGGGTCTTACTCTATAAAACAACTTATCTTTGCTTCACGAAACTCTCTTAATTCCTAGCTTTGGTCATCCACTACCTAGCAAAAAATCCTTCTACATTCATTCTCTTTAAGCTTTCTCAAGAGGAGTAATCACCATCTTCATAAAGCTATTACTTTACATTTGAAGAGAGCCATTAATGTTTGATCTTGTTTCTCCAACTTCTTTCAAAGGGTTTGAGTATGATTATTCTCAATTTAAATTTAACGTGGTTAAATGCTTTGATTTGACTTATTGAATGAAATGGTTATGATTTAATCTAGCAAAGTGCTTTTTTCTTACTAATTTTTCATCTAAGTGATTTCATCTTGTGTTATGTGCTGATCATCATGGTTTTAAATGTGATTTGTTATCATTTTTTTTATATCTTGAAGTTTTAATCTGTATTGTAAGTGATTTAAGTTTAAAGCTTACAAAATATTGAAAGGTTATTTCTTTATTTCATCCAAGCTATTATCTTAAGATCCATAATATTGCATTAATTTTATTTTGGTAAAACATCACAATAAACATCTTTAAAAATAATAAAGAAATTTTTGTGAGACCTTTGGTTTGTCATCTTATTACTTAGTGGGATGTGGGATACTTTTTTTTTAAATCTTAAGAATTATATTTCAAAGCATTGTAATTATTCTTTTCTTTGAAATTTTATATTTTTGGGGTGTACTTATCATTGTAGGAGTACATGATTTGTATTCAATTGCACTTTCTTGGAGTAATAAACTTTGTTATTTGAAGTTGTATTTGTCGGTGTAAGAAAATATGTGTTTTAGGATTATAATGGCCTGATATAAGAAAGTAAAAATATTGCCTTAATTTGTTGGAGATTTTAGTTTCTAACTTGGGTGACTAGGCATGACGTAGCCATATTTTAGGTTTGATCGAACCACATAAAATTTTGCTTCTCACCTTTTTATTTTCTTGCTATTTTTTTTTTGCTTTATTATTATTCTCATTTAAAGATTTAAATTAATATCTATTTTATTACTAAAATCAAATTTGAACTTTAACTTGTAAATTTTATTAAACACCTAATTCACTTCCCCACTTGGCATAGTCAAGTAATACTAACTTCATTGTTTTGCCACCTATTGACTTAAAATTGATTATTCTAGAGCCCTTTAAGAGCCATACCTTGCCATTTTATAGTGACTAGACTCAACCTATCAATAACATTTGGACCTATTGGCTCTAAATCAATGAGTCTCATGGTCTAAGCCATTGACATGATCCATTATTTAGACTTCATTTGCTAATAGATTGTGGTGTTTAGTTTTGGATGTGGGAGAACACCACAGATCATAGGGGTACTTATTAAAGTGATCGGGTGACATTGAGGTATGATGTACTATCTCGAAAGATAGAGGCATCACCCTACAATAGACCTAATCACCTAATAAGGACACCTAAGTCATGATGGGTCTTCAAATATATCAGATTTTCCCCTACTTTACTTGGATAAATACAATAAGGTTTATATTAAACTGGGTTCTTAAGTTCCCTAGGAAGCTTAGTGAGTATTCTAATTTATCTTATGATTAGGCTTTTATATTTGAAAGTGTGGAAATTTATTTGTTTGAGTTGAAATTTTATTAGATTACTAGGGCTTATAATCTATCAACACAAGATTGTGAAATGCTTAAAGATGAGGATTTATTATGCTTTGAAGGAAACTACATCGATTTTAAATCTAGGGAGATTTAGCACAAGCTAAAGCATGGCGTAAATCTAAGCTACGGTGGACATAAGGGCTTATCCCCATAAGAGGGAGTAAACTGCGACTTCTAAACTTACAACCCTGGGTGCTAGCTAACACCTCACGCTTTAAATCCATCTAGTCTAGTCTTATGATTTGTAAGATAGCTAGGGTAGTTATTTAATTTGAAAGAGACTAAAGTCTTAAACCCACTCCCCAAGAGACTAGAACATGAGTGGTATGAGCATATGACTTAATCTACAATTGTAAAATCTTTTCAAATTTTATTTCATTTTAACATAATATGTTAGACAAAGGCTTTAGGATTTATTTATGCCTAAGTGCATGATGAAAGTTGATTATTGGCCAAATCAAAGAGAGAAAGAGGGTGAAGCTCCATCGTTAGAGGTTGCTCATAGGTCAAGCGCTCCTAGTGTAAGGATGAAGGCCCTCATTTTAGGATGAGCGATAGAAGATGCATGCATGATGTGAGACATACTACAACTAAGGAGTTGATAAATATTTTAATTATCTTGATTATAACATAGGCTTTATGGTGAAGCTATGAGTTGTTTAAAACTTTAGTTATGAGTGATTAGTTGGGTAGAAAATTATTTTTTATCCTAAGAGCCTAGCGTCACACATTAAAGCATCAAACATAAAGAAACTATGAAGAAGATGCATTCCGATGCGCAATCTAAATAAATCATCAATCAATGTTATAAATTATCATAAAAGAAAATAGCAGGGGTGTGGTTGGGTACCCATACAAAAAAGAGAAAAGATGGGTAGGTGCTCACCATCCACAATTGAATACATTTGGGTTTCTTCATAACCTTCACTCACTACTGCTCTCTAAAGCTCATCCACATATCACTAATCCTAATTCCTATTGCAAAATTACATTTATATAAGAAAAACTAAATCAAACTACACCTAAAATAGGAGTTAAACATACATACAAGCGCTTATGTATATAATTTGGACTTAGCACCTTGGACATGGGTAAGCTACTATCTTGAATTATGCTTGAGGTTTAAGCAACTTGCAAAGAGCATTTATATTTATTTTTAAGCATCCCATTAAGCACAATCCCTAGAAAAATGATTAGGTTAAGAGCTAACATTCATCTACAAAGCATACACCCTAACATCTAGTCTAAAATATTACATCACAATATAAAATATATATCACATCATCATACAATCCTAACATAGAGCTAGAAGTGGTGACTTAATTCTCATATGTATGTTAAGGCTTTGTGTGGTATGTCTTAACTAAGCATTAGAGTTGTATTTTTCTAATTTTGGAAATTGTTTAAGTTAACATGATGGTGAGTTTCATTTAAAGTTGTTTAATTGATTTGTGAATTTTAATTTGTATTTTATTTTGTTCCATGTGATTTACACTTAGCAACTAAGTGTTATAAAGAGAAGGAAGAGGATTACCCTCTTTCATCCCTACCTTAAACCACTTTCTAAAGCATATTAATTTTATTTAGTTCTCTTTAATGAATGGCTTATTAAATGATTTTTAATTAATCCTAAGTTTAGGTTTACTTTAAATGACATTATCCAATATTAAAGGCTTCTTAAGATTAATCTAATTGAATTACAATCACATGAAGTATATTAAGTCATTCCTTTCCTTCACATGTAACATGCATATGGTTTAATACTTAGCATATATATACATGAAATATGTTTTAGCACACTTAAATGATGATGAATGTGTGTTTGGAATTTATATTTTTATTTTTGGTTGAATTATATAAACATATAAATTAAAGCTCTATCCAAATTATAATACCAAAATACATAAGGATAGAATCACATAAGTAGATGTCATTGTTAACCAAGTGAGATAATCAAATGACCTCCTTGAGGCTAACTAAAGTCTCATTATTCAGGATGTCTATACATACTTATTAACATTCCAAACCTTGTAATTCTATACATGAATAAGGAAAAGGAGCACTAATTTATATATCATATGCTAATGACTTGAGTGAATATAAAATGCATTTTTTTAGTAATGAAAGAGGATCTTCATCTTTGATTAAGCATATATACATGTATAAAAGATGTGAACAAGTACATGTTATTAAACGAGCGAGGTAATAAAATGACCTCCTTGGGGCTACTTAAAGTTTTATTCTTGGGATGTCCGGACTAAATACTTGCTATCTTAAATATATATGAATGTATAAGCACTTATAAAGATGAGAATCATGTAAAGATTGTATTTTCTTTAGTTGAATCATTTAGGCATATGAATTAAAGCTTTATCCAAATTCTAATACTAAAATACATAGGAATGAAATCAAATGAGTATGTGTCATTGTTTAGACCAGTGAGGAAATCAAATGACTTTATTGGGCTACTTAAAGCCTCATATTCCGGATGTATAGACTATATACCCATTATTGTTCAAACTTATGTAAATCTATATATGAATCATAAGAAAGAGAGCTTTATTTAAAATGCTTAAGCTATAAACACATGCAAATCCTGTATGTATTCATAACTACTATCACTCCACATATTATTATAAATTTATAGACTTTTGGAAAGTAGATTTAAGTTTACTAGTGATAATAGCCACACATATATATTAATTTAAGCCAACACATGCAAGCTTACATAAAGAAAATTCATTTGATTCATTTTGATTTGAAAACATGAATGCATGAAATGATATGGCATACAACATTTAAAATGATTGGAAAAGAATAATTAAATATAAACACATGGTTCATTTAACTAAACTAATTCCTAAGGACAATCACATTAAATAAACTCATTTAAAGAAAACCAAAGTTCATTGTCAATTTATGATTTATGATTTTGATTAATTTCAAAGAGGAGGAGATTTATTTGTTGTTTTAATCCCATTCTCATATTGGTGAACTTAATTGGTTTAAGAAGAGATAATTAAGTGGATTTTATGAATTAATTTAGTTCCTTAATTAAATCAATTAATCACCCTTATCTATGCTTCTTTAATTTAATTAACCACTTAATTATGAGCCACAAATATCATGAAAATGCGAGTAAATAAAATTTCAATGCTCCTAAAAGGACCCAAATGGCTCATAATTAAAGGCTAATTAAGTTAAAGAACCTAATTAAGTAATTTTATGATTTTCTGCACTTATGAGCTAATCATAATTTCCTTAGAGTCTTTATGTTATTAAATATATAAAGAGGAACCCTTAATTCCTTTGATAATTATTTGATGTGATCATGACTTCAATTTGATTAATTAAGCCAATTAATTAACTAATTCACCCTTAATTAATCTTCATATTAATTAACTTTCTTTCAAAATGAAGTGGACTTTGGAAAGAAGCTGGAAAGAGGTCCTAACCTCACTCCCCTTCTTGATTCACTTTGTTGATAGTGATTATTGAGTTTAATTAATTAATTACTATTTAGAGTGTTAATTAGCCATTAAGTTGATTAAGAGAGTGGGGCTTAAATGATCAATTCCCCAAATTAACCAAGTAATAAATCCCAAGAAAATTATGGAAAGTAGAGGTCATTCCATTAAACTAACACACAAAGTTTAAGATTAATTACTTAGTAATTAGGGCTTAATAAAGCTAATTAAGTTTTGAATTTAAATCTTAATTAAACCTTAATCACTATTTAAACTTAATTGAAATTAATTTTAATTAAATCTCCTCTATTTTACCTTTAAAATGAGTATTTATTCATATTTTTTAGATTTGTTTACAATTTGTAATAAATTTTCAAAGATTGACCATTAAATCATGTTAATTAAGCTAATCACTGTCGCCGCTGAATGCGGCGTGGCATGATTTCCACATGGCTTTCTTTGGATTAGCTACTTAAATGTCGGTACTTATGTGGCTGAAAACACGATTTCATCCCCATCGACTAAGATCGGACGATATATATTAAACCTACGGTTCATAAAGGATAAATTGGATTAAATTTAATAGATTAATCATTTCCAATCATGCAGAATGGATGGTGAGTGATCTATCATCCCTCAGCGATGGAAGGCGAACACCATCCATCTTCTTGTGCTTGATCCAGGGTTTAAGCGATTGACCACAAAATGATCCCATACCTTCACAAGAAAGATAAGGGATCCAATGGTCCAAATTGCATGACATACAACTTTCTTCAAAAGGCCTAGAAAAATTTGCCTAAAGCTCGGTTTAATGAAGATTACCTCACCAAAGCTTAAGATCGGTGGTGCATGCTCGAGGAAGCTTCACTATGATGGCGAGGCCTGGCAAACACACATGATGGTTCCTTGACATTGGCTCTATGGACCATGAACCAATGATTTATAGAGGGACATCAATTGAAATGGCACCTCTGGCGTTGTGGATCTCGGGGGAAGTTTCATTCTCCATCGAGAGGCAGGGGAAGGGGATTAATTTGAGTTTTGTTGAGATTTGAGGAGTTGGATCAAAGAATGCCTCTATTTGGATCAATGGAGTCTAATGTTGGGAAGGCGAGAAGGCTTGGAGGCTTGGGAAATGCTCGAAGTTCATTTTGGTGTGCTCGAGCTCTCTAATGATTCAATTTTGTGATTTGAATCAAAATGAAGGTATATCCCTCCTCCCTTGATCGAATGGTTCAGATTCATTCTCAATTTAGTTGGTAGCAGCCATAAGGCATCGACAATGGTCAATGTCAAGTTGAGGTGGCTCGATTTGGTTGGCCAAGAAGCTTAGTTGGTGGCTTAAGGTAGCCTCCCTCTTCTTTGGATCCATTGGGTTTGGTTTTGTGGGGAGGTGAGTTAACTCACCTCCCTTTGGTCCATGGTGACCTAACCCATTTGGGCTGCTAGGTATGTAGGTTAGGTCCTATTTTTTGGCATTGGATGGTTGCCAACAGGGGAAGTTGACTTGCCAAAAGGGTTTGATCCCATGTGAAGAGTTTAGTAAATGGAGAATGCCTTGGATTGGGTTCACTTTAGGTTGGGCTAGTTTGGCATTGACTAAGGTGAGTTTAGGATGGGTTTGATTTCATTGGGTTTGGGCTTGATTCAAATGAGTTTGGTTCAATTTGACCTATGTAGGTCAAATTGGACTAGGTCAAGTCAATCAATTGGTCAAATTGGGTCAAACCAAAGCTTGGGTCAAGTTAAAATGAGTATTTGAAGTGTTTTGGTTCAATTGGTTTGAGTCAATTTAGCCGATTTGATTTTGGCTCATTTGAATTTATGTAGGTCAAATGAGTCAATTTGACCAAATTGGCCAAATTATCTTGGGTTAGGTTGATTGATCCATGAAGATGATTGTAGGCTTCAATTTCAATTAATTTGGATTTGTTTTGATTTAGGCCAATTTGATCCCGGTCAATTTGGGCTAAGTGGTCAATTGGATTCAATTGGCCAAATTTGGGTTCAATTAAGGCTTTGGTCAAGTTCAACAATCAATTTGGAATGAACTTGAGCTATTGGTTGCAATAAATTTAGATTATATTTTGATTTTGGTCTTTTAAGTCAAATTAGTCAACTTGGGTCAAGAGGGAATTGGTTTGGGCTCAATTAAAGGTCAAGTCATGTTCAATATTGATTATAGGTGGTTGAATTATTGGTTTCAATTAATTCTTAGGATAAAATTTGGCTAGTTTGGTCATGTGGGTTGGGTGGGTTGACTTGGTCAAATGACCAAGTTGACTTGGTTTGACCCAATTGATGACAATTGGTCAATTAAGGATGATTAAATTATCATAGGAGGTTTTGGTAGGTTTGGTTCAATCCAATTTGGGTTGGATTGAAGTTTGCTCAAATCAAATTTTGACTTTGGGTCAAGTGGACCAATTTGGCTTAGTATCAATTTGGGTTGGATTGAGTTTAGTTGGATTCATTTATGGATTTAGGATTGATTTATAGTTTTGATTGCAATTGATTTGGGTTCAAATGGGTTTTGAATTATTTGAGTATTTCAAGTCAAATGAGTTAGGTTTGATTTGATTGAATTGATTTTGGCTCAAGTGATTTGATTGTAAATTTATATATTTGGAATGATGATTGGGGAAATAATTGATTCATGAGAAAATCAATTGAGTTTGAATTGGATTGAAGAAAATTTTGGCTAAGTCCATAGGATCAAATCATATGGCTTAGTTTGATTTGGTTTGGATTTTGGTTGAGGTCATGTGAATGTGAGTTTCATTTATATTTGGGAAGATGATTGAAGAAATATTTGATTCATGAGAAAATAAATTGAATTTGATTTGTATTGAAGGCAATTTTAGTTAAGTCCATAGGATCAAATTATATGGCTTAATTGATTTGGTTTGGAGTTTAAATTTGGATGGTATTTGAATTTAGATGAATTAAATTTGAGGTTTGGTTTAGCTTAAGAAGGCTATATGGATTTTGGTTAGGCCATAGCCTAGGTAAATTTTCCTAATCCTAAGGCATGCCCTAATCTTATGATTAATCCTTCTAAGTCTCTAGGCTTGGGTTAAGTGTTCACCTAATTACTAGAAGTGTCTTATGATTAAGAGAATCTAGTGTCTAAAAGACTCCTAAATCTAAGGGAGTGGAGATTCTCACTCCAAAAGTGAGGTCAACAAAGGACCCCAATAGGTGTGGTAACAAGGGCACACCACATATTGGAGTTGACCAGGCAATCAACAATGTCCAAAAGATTGCAAGCTAACAAAATGATCTATACCGTGAGGTAGATAGAATCATGATCTCGATACAACTCCGGTGTCATGCCAAGGGCATAAGAGTTAAGAGAATTTTATGAGCATTTCATGTGTGGACATGAAAAGAGATTGCTAGGGAATCACACATGAATTTGACATGAGATAAATTTATGTAAGGGCATAATGAAAAATCTACTAGAGAGAGATATGAGTGGATTTTCTCTAAACCATTTGATTTGATTTATGGAAGGGAGATGCTGAGATACATGCTTGGATCCACTTGAGATCAAGGTTGGATTTAATTTGATTTGTTTGTTTAAATATAGTGCATATATATGGGGATATGGGCACGAATCCATTGGGATCAAGACCAGTTTACTTTGTTTAATTTGTTATGGCTCCAGGGGAGGTTGGTTTTGAATTTGATTTATTTGTTAATTTGTTTGTATGATTTGGGCTATTGGGAGAAGGGTGAATTAACTCCAGGGGAATCAAGTTGGATTTAATTTGATTTGGTTTGTGGGAATATCAAAGGACATGAGCTCGATTGAGTTTGATTGATTTTAATTTTGATTTGATTTATGGACCATGTAGGTGTGCAATGGACCCACTAAGAAGGAGCCACGGGCCTTGGCCTATCTTAGATTTATAAATCCAAGGGGTAGTCTACCCGCCATGAGGTGAGCTATCCAACCTAAAGGTCATCTTTGTTGTACAGCGTGGCAAGAAAGCATAGCATACTTACATCTTTTAAAGTCGAAACAGCTTGGGTGACTTGTTGGATGCACAAAAATCAAAACGACTAGGCGCTATTGAGTGAGTCTTGCGGGGACTTATGTCAAGAAAAGTAGTCAAAATTAATTTAATTACATTTGATTTGATTGGTTGAATTTGACTTAGTTTGATCTAATTTATGGACCCTGTCGTGTGCGATGGACCCACTAAGAAGGAGCCACGGGGGCCTTGGCTTATCTTAGATTTACAAATCCAAAGGGAGTTTACGAGCAGTGGGGTAGAGCTATCCAACCTAAAGGTTTCCTTTTGTGTGCAACTACCATGCTAGAAATAAAAGCGACTTACATCTTCCAAAGTGGGAATAACAAGGGTGACTTGTTGGATGCACATAAATCAAACCCTAGGGCCTAAGGTGCTTGGGACTCATGTCAACTTAAGAGTAGTCGGTGATTCCAGGGAGTTTTGCTAACACGCCCTAAAATAAGATGCATGCTTGGAAAATGTACTATTAGGGTGTCCTCTTATCCACAATTGAATATATATTTTGTTTTATTTATATGTTTGCATGGACCCTATTAGTGTGACATCACAGAAGGGGCTATGTCCTGGACCTATCTCAGATTTACCAATCTAGGAGAGTCACATCCGTAGTACAAACCTTCCAACCACGGTGGTACTAGGGGAACTGTCTAATTTGATAACGGGTAGTGTCTAAATGGGGTTGCAAAGTATATCATCCAAATAGAGTGCCCATAGGGAGGTGCCACTAGGGAGTTATCTTGATCCCAAAAATAATTATAGGTATGCGATGGCCAACTCAAGGAGAAAGCATAGCAGACTTACATCTGTCATGAGTGGTGTCATCCACATGGTGGGTCACTGTCGACATAGCGAAACCAACCAACCTAAGGTGCTTGTCGTGAACGATCAATCTAAGAAGAAGGCATAAGAGACTTACATCTTCATAGATGGAAATGATCTTTGGGATAATATCATCGGCAGACATATTCTATCCGACTTAGGGTTACTAAGCGGGTGTCCCGAGGAAGGACCGGTCCAGACTTGAAGTAGTCAAGAGGAAAGGAGCAGTTGGGGACTTATCCTAAACCTCAAATATGCTTGACTGCACGAAGGCTAGTCTAAGAAAAAGCGTAAACTTACATCTTCTAAAATAAAACCATCATGAGGTAGCTCACCCGCACAATAAGGCCTACCATAGATATTAAGGTGCTCATCATGTGCTGCCAAGAAGAAAACATAGTAGACTTACATCTTCCAAAAATAAGAAGACTACTAGGGTGACACTACTAAGTAGTAATTGACCGGACCTAGAGCAACTTCTAAGTGAGGGCCACTTGGGGTGTTATCTCAACTCAAAGTCACCCAGACAAAGAATATGTGTTTGTTTTGTGTTTTGTGTGTAATTTATGTTTGTGTTGTGTTGATGAAGGATAAGATGTCGGGTTCTCTTACACCTACCCTAAACACGTTGTGGCGATTCATAGAAAAAAATATTTTCAATTTGAAGAGATTTAATTTGAAATGAAATTTTGATGATAATTGGTTTAGGCATAGTTTTATGGATAATATTTCTTTAGGTAGAGCCATTGATTGGAAGCATTGGGCACTCTTTATGATTGATAAGTTGATATGATCATCCTTGGTAGGCTTTCTCTATGGAAAAGGCCTTCCCAAGTGGGTTCAAACTTGCCTCTCATCTTTGCGGCAGCAATAATGATCTCCTTAGAACTAAAACAAGCTCTCCTACTTGAAAGCTCTAAGATGGATCAACTTGTTGTGAGCTTGAATCATTTTAGCTTTATATAACTTGGTTTTGGCATGCGTAGCATCCCTCCTCCAAACCTTTGAGCTCTTCTAATGTAACTTAGCGTGCATTTCTGTTGTGATTTTGCTTGCTATGACAATCCTTAGTGATGGGAGTTGGACTTCTAATGGTAGAATGGCTTTAGACCCATACACTAAGAAAGTGGTAGAGTTGGAGTTTTTAGGTGGTGTAGTAAGCCCACAAAGCTTCAACTAACTCATGCCACTATTGTTTATTATCATTGAGTGTCTTCTTGAGTATTTGGATGAGAGTTTATTGAAGGCTTCCACTAAGCCATTTGCTCTCTGATAATAGATAATAAAGTATCTCCAATCTATGCTATGTTCTAGGCAAAGTTGTTAATTTTGGTTCTCTTCAATGCATTTATTGGATATAATTGGAGGCACCCAAATCTATATATGATATGATTCTGAAAAATTGCATATCTTTGGTATGACCTCTAAGCTAAATTGCCTTTGCCTTTGGAAAAGTAGTCGGTAGTGACTAGGATAAATTGATGACCCTTGGAAGAAAGAGGATCGATCGGACCCACTAATATTAACATTGAATGGCCATGAGGCCAATGTTGGATGTAGAATGTTGGGTGGTTGGTGTAGGACCACTCCATGTACTTGACACTTGATGGACATTGCCTAGATACATCCATGCAATTTGTGATCATCGATGGCCAATAATACCGAGCCTCTTGATTTTGGCTTTCATCTTGGGATCATTGGTGAGCTCATAATCTTGAGTGCACCTGGGTCATGATCTTACGGACTTCATGATTTTCTAAACAACGTAACCACATATGATTGAAGGACCAGGTATAAGACACCATCCGAGGTGAAGGAAAGTGCCCTTTGTTTCATCGCTTGTGACTTCTCTTGAGGTAGTTTGCCTTTGTTGGTATTCCATGAATGGTTTACCTCAATCTAGCTCTCATCCTTTTGGTAATGACAACCTCCCTTCAAGAGAGTATTTTTTGATGAGTTCAATATTAATAAGCGGTAGGACTTGCTATTTTGGACCTCTATTGATATTGTACTTATCTTCGGACATGCCAACTCCTTTGCAAGTTTGGCTAAAGCACATCCTATGAAATTTTCTCCTCGAGGGATCTTATAGATGGTAGTCTTGAATTTAGGCCAACAACTCCATTGTATACTTATGGTAGTGTTGGAGCCTAGCTTTAGGACCTTGTAAAACCCGATTTGGTTGACCACTAATTGGGAGTGCCCAAAGATGTGGATGTTTTGGATGCTTAGCGAGATGGCTAAATCTAGACCAAAATTAGAGCCTCATATTTGGCTTTTGTTGGTGCAAGGATTGATAGATGATATGAGAATCTCATCATATGCGTGAGTTAGGAGAATAATTCTCTACCCTTGCTTTTCTAGAAGAGTAGGTTATGGTCTTTCTCCTCTTTGAGAGGAAAGCACCATCAAAATACATCTCCTAATGATGAATATTGGTATCCCCTAAGTTCATGATTTGTTCATAGAGGTCATCACTGAGAATCGGTAGGAAGTGGGTGTGCGTTAAGAAATCGGATAATGTCAAATTAATAGAATCATGGGACATCCACATAATAATGTCGATCGTGTCATGAGATATTATAGTGGATTGATTCTAGAGATCAAGTTGAATTTATGAGAAAGCATGTAATATAGCTTTTATGATGCAAAGATCAAAGCTAAATGCTTCTCAATAGGTGAAAAATTTTCTTTAGTAGGGATTAGACAATGAGATAGCAAAGCACATTCTACTTCCCTTCATCATTGGCTTGGCCAAGCTCCAATGGAGTCATCTAATGTAACAGTGTAAAGTATCGAGGCTTGCTTGGGATAGGGGCTACTCGATGGCGTTATCATGTATTGCTTAACATCTTCAAAGGCACAGACACTTATTATCCACTTCAACTTGGCATCCTTTTGATAAGTGGTGAGAATGGTGACATCTTCGATATGTTGGATATAAAGCATCTTAAATATGCCACCCTTGGAATGATTTGAGTTGAGTTAAACTTTTAGGGGTGGCATTTCTAATTATTTGATCTTCTCGGATCAATTTTCAATTTTATAGTGTTACAAACCCAAGGAATTTTTCTCAAGCTACTCGAATGCACATTTCATGGGGTTCATTTTAAGGTTAGATTATCTTAGCCATTCAAAATTACTATCAAGTCAAAGAGATGGTCTTCATTTCCTTTGCTTTTAATTATGAGATCATCTATGTAGCATTCGACTTGATGATGAATGAATTCATCAAAGATTCAAGTTATATGTGATATGTAGCTAAAAAACATGACCTTATAGTAATAGATTCTCGAGGTTAAAGTGTTCCTTTCACCTTCAAGGGCCATCTTTATTTGATTTATCTAGATGAACCATCAATGAAAGAGAAGGCGCATGAGATGAGACAATGTTCACCATCTATGGTATTGGTAGTGAAATTCATCTTTTAGACATGCCTTATTTAGATCCCTAAAATTGATGCATATGTGAATTTGGCCATTCTTTTTCTTAACTAGGATGACATTGGCCAAGGTGTGGTATTTTTCCTCCCGGATGAAACCAACATCGATTAATTTCTTGACTTCAGAAATGACCATTAATGTCTAATCGCATGTGTAGGAGCTTGCTTGATAGGGTTAGAATTAGGCTATATTGGTTATGCACCACCACATGAGATCTCGACATCTTTTCATTACTCCATTGTAGTCCTTAAACTCAATGGGAAACTAAGTCATTAGTTTGCTTCATTCAATAAAGATGTATATCGACATGGATTTTCTTTATTCCTAAGTTGATTTATTTGAGCTCATCGATGATTGATTTAATTTCTTCTTTGAACTCGGTGGTGCATCTTTGACTTGAAAATCATCATATGGTCATCTAAAGTTTTTAAGCACACCTCCTCATATGAGTTAATGTGATTTGAAAAGAATCTATCGATTCCAAATGATTAGTGATGACTAGCATGTCGTTAACATTGACTATCATGCCAAAATAGTCCTGGTCTTAATTAAGAGCTTTTGCATTTGTTGTTTCATATCCTTTCAAAGTAATCTTACTTGTGCTAGACCATGTATGTGGGATTAACCCTTTTTTGCTAAATTATGAACACAAAGTACCAATCAAAAGATAATTTTATTAAATCTTTATATAAATCATCCTCATATTCTACATCAACTTCGACTTGAGGATGATGCTCCATGAAAGAATCTCTAAGTCTTCATAGTTGTGGATGATTTAGGGGCTTCCTTAACTACCAAATCCTCAACTTTTATGAGAAAAGTAGAGCTAAGGCTCCCAAGTGCCTAACAATTTCACATAAAAAAAGACTTGGATACACTTATGCTTTTCTTGGGAATCTAGTCTTCATCATTATTTGGCTCAGTGTCACCTCTAATGAGATCTCGAGAAGAGCTAGGCGGTGTAATATAGGACTCATCCTCACTAGATTCTATGTCTATATGTAGTGTACTCTTGGTAGTTGAGACATATCTATTAATGGGTGGCCAATGGAGGTCTTCCACCCACAGGACCTCGGACTTGCCTCTTCCTAGTCTTGGTGGAGGTGGGTCATCCTACCCATGTTGAATAGCATGAACTGTGGGTGGAATCTAATCTCAAGCTACTCCCCTCTTGAGTCTATTTTTGCTCCCTTTTATTTTCTTTTACATCTTATTTTTCCTTTTCTTTTCTTTTTTATTTTCTTTTATTTTCTTCCACATGGAGATTTTGGCTAAGTTCACAAGAATAGACTTTTTTGATTTTGGGAGGTAGTATGCATTCATATATCACCTCTGAACTATAAATGATTTGAGATCTCCTTTAACATATTGGTCCCACCTCTCATGAACTTGATGCTTGATGTAGAGAGGATGGAATAACATTATTTGTATTCATAGTCTCCCAAGCAAAGCATTGAAAGATGTATCAGTCTATTATGTAAAACCCAATCATCTATCTCTAGTGGCTATAGAGCCTAAGGTCCTCTCACTTTGTTCATTGAATCCCTTCAACATCATCCTCTCTTTTGAGTTTTGGAAATGTCAATCCTCAAAGCAAGGATCTTAGACTCATAATATTAACTAATGCACAGGGTCCGAACTAGATAACTTGTATCCAACATCTACTATAATGTAAAGAGGGCGATTGTGCTCGATCATCCCAGAAGTAGGTCTTCATCACTAAATATAACTCTATGATGTCATTGGTAGTGTACTTCCTCTAGTGAGCTAAATAAGCATATCTAGATCAAGCAAGGCTTTGATTAGAGATTCCCTCATCTCGAGATAAGGGTGTATATGCTTAACTTAGCTAATAACTTTCTAAGATGATCTAGGATGTTGTAATCAACTGGGTTGGTCCTCCACAAGCATATCCATAGGTGGAGCATCTTGTGGAGGGGCTATCACTGGAACCAATGACATGTTTACCCTTCTTAGGTGCTATCCCAGAGGTAGAACTTTGCCACTATGTAGGTTGACTTGACTTCTTGAAATGATGTGTTTGTAGAAAGTTCTACTTATTCATTGGGCATCTATCTCATATGAGTGGATGACTCCAAGTCAATCTCAAGAGGTGAGTGATTAGGAGAAAATCGATCTTTGAGAAAGAAAGAATAACTATTTGAGCTATTATTATTTTTTAGACTTGAGAGCTTTTCTATAGAATAAAATGAGAATTAAGTAGAAAGAATGTAAGTGGAATCATTTTCTTCATTGATTTCTTTAATTTAGGTATATATAATAGGAATCAAGTAAAGTAAGCGGATCAAGGAATTTGATGCCATCATCTGATCAATGTCTCACCGGTAGAAGAGGAGCTAGTTGAGGGGTAGTATGAAGCTAGAAGGAGTGTTGGACTCGGATGGTGGTTGCATCTATCCCGCAAGCGTGGTAGGCTACTTTATTTGGGCTTCCACCTTCCAGTTATCCTCTACAACTAGTAAACCTTTCTTAGTATTAGAGGTTTGAGCTCGAGCACAAGAAAGTTTCTTGATCTTAGAAATGATTTTCTTAGAGGTGCGGATAAGAAAATATCTCAATTTTCTTTGAGCTTAGAGGATGGAAGTATCCCCAAGGTTACTAACAAAACTAGATGGTTGTTCTACTAAGTATTCCTTGGGGATGACTATGGCCCCTTGACTTGTAGCTATGCTGCTAGTTCTTAAAAGTGATGCAATCCTTTAAGACATGACCTAGCATATGGTAGGGGTAATAGCTAGGATCATCACTTGCTCACTTCTCTCTAGCCTCTTAGGCTCAGTAGTGAAAATAAGATTTCTTCAAGAGATTCTTGAAGATTTTCGACTACCTCCCTTTAATGAGTATGGCTTACTTAATCTTTAGTAAAAGTAGGTGAAAATAGCTACCTAGTGGTGGTTATGGAAACTACTTGGGTGCTACTATGGCGATGGTGGTGGCCATTGTGGTGGCTATGGTGGCAGTATAGTCAGGTGGTGGAAGAGGAGGTGGCAAAGGAGGGAGAGCTCATGTCTTCTACGCACACTTTAGCTTTTCCCTCATCCAGTCATAATTATCTCTGCTTCTTCTCAAACACCTTCATGGCTTGGGCCTAGATGATCTAGAAGGGTAACTGCTTTGGCTTCCTCTTGTAGGCTAGCCTTGTTGTTTAGCTTCTCAAATTTTTGATGGTGAAGACCTTAAGCATGAAGGTGACTAGGCCATGGATATTCTTAAGCAAAATCTCAATGGTATATAGTTTGATAATTGTTTCATATTTCATACTCGTTGTGCCATCCGAGAATATAATCAATAAGGGACTCATTGGATTTTTGTTTCTCTACAATGAGGTCACCAGCTTACCCATTTTGGGCTCTGTGAATCTCTTGATGAAGAGATGCCTAACTCTGAAGGTCTTCTCCCAACAAGGCGTCAAGATACCATTCAAATGCAACCCCGCTAAGTCGTAATAAAAAAGTCGAACATGAGTGCATCACACTGCCATTGAAATTGGCTTTATAAAATGCAATATGTTACCATGGGTACTACTATCAAAGATCATGAAGGATGGTGGCACAAAACCATTGGGGTATTGATCTACATTGAATTCCTATGAGTAAGGTCTACCCTTTGAAATGGATGAACTCCCTGCTTACGCCAACGCTTCCTTCACCTTGTTCCACCATCTGTTGATATCCTTCTCATGCAGGTGCTATCCGTGACCTTCCTATGCAACCTACCAACATCATCATCCATGGGAGTGCACTTAGGACATCAAGGTATGTACCAACTCAATCGGCTACCATAGGAGAAGCCTGTGAGACGGGCTAGGTCTCAAGCTAAGACCACTACCATCAACTCTTCTATCCTCTTCCATCTGTCTATCTAGTTGTCCTTCTGCTTGAGCTTGTGGAGGTGTTGAGTTGAGGAGAGGTGTTTCCTTTCTCAACACAACCTCTGCGGTTATACGTTCCCTCTATAGGGATCTTGGTTCACCACATGGACTTGAAGTCATCCAACATGTCATCCTTATCAAAATTGAAGTCAACTTTACCCTCTTCATGATCAATGTTCACTCTGACTATCTCGCTTAATCATTATATGGTAGTCTTCTATAATGTCATCCAAAGAACGATCGTACTCTACCCTACTCTATTAAACATAAACTAGTGGATGACTAAATCTCTAGACTAAACTGTAGACTATTTAATACTCTAAGTCGAGGTGCACTCCCAAACGGCTCAACTATCATGGGAACTACGTGCACTCTCCTCTCTTCCTCTAGGCCGTGTGAAGGTGGAGACCACGATTTTTGGGTCACCACTCCCTCTTACCATGATGGAAGGTCAGTAGGGAGCTCAACCTCACCTCAATGAGTGGAATAGATGAAGTGGGATCTTTGGGCCATCGTTGGATCACCAAAGGAGAGTGTCTCTATATAGACTGGGACTATGACTTGGACCGTGGATGGTGGGCCTTGGACCGGTGAAGGTGGATGGTGAGTGGATTAGTGGAGCGATCGGCTACCTCTCCCAAGATCTCCTCTATGACTCAGCCGAGAACTGTATGATCAAAATGATATGCTCTAATAGCTTGCCATTAAGAAAATCCATCAAAGCAAGGTCACGCTAGTGTACCTCCTCCTCTCTCTACTTGCTGCTTGGCGGACTCTAGCCTTAGTGGCTCTCTCGTGTATCGATCCCAAACACTCTAGGGATCAGCTCAAGTAATGTAACATGCCGAGCATCTGTGGGCTGTTGACTCTACAAGAACAAATTGTAGACCGGCATAGGGCTTCCTCTCCCCTAACTAGTGTCTCAAGATCTAAAGGAGGCATGGGTGATGCAATCTGTAGTAATCCTCCTCTCCTTCAAGTCGAGAGGGGTGGAACCTACTACCACTCAAGAGTGGAGAAGTCTCATGAGGGGAACCCTTCTCAATAACATGAGAGGCATCCCTATCCGCTTGCCTTGCACTCATAATGCTTGACCTTGCTTCTTATTGCGGTGTTGTGTCTTAGTGAGCTGGAACCGAGAGCTAGTCAACCTCAAAGATGGAAGAGACTATCTTAAAGCTAAGAAAGCCTTCCCCTTCATAGTGGGGAACAAGAGGTGCTAGCCATCACTAGAACTACAATAGAGGCAACAAACTATACTCAAGCTTGTGGCCGACACTAACACTAATAGGGTGTAGGAACCACGCCCTTCCTCTTAGAGGGAAACTCAAAACCGGCGCACATCAAAATGAAGAAGTGGCTTCTTGCCTATCACCTCCTCCTTATCGATAATGTTGAGGGTGGTCCCTCACATGTGACTTTGAGTGTCTCAATGCCAAGTCTAAACTAGATCATAAAGGCGGTTGTGAGTATGGCATGATCCAAGGCCAAATCCACACCAAATAAAGAAAAGATCGCCTTCCGGAAGACATGGTGGAAGTCGAAACGAAAAGGGAAGAACGATATCTCTACATTGAAAAGAACCTTAAACCCTTGCTTACTTGAATTGTTGCTTTTGATTTGATTTTGAAATTAAACCCACACTTAACAAATTTAAGCATGCTAAATGGGGTTCATTGTATTGGAGAGATTTAAGAATTTGGATGAGAGACTTTGCCATGAATTGTTGAATTTGAATTTGATTTTGATGTTGAGAACCATATTCAACAAATTTAATTATGTTGAACAAGATTTGTTTGTTTTGGAGAGACTTTTGGAGGTGTATTGTATTCTTGTTGGAATTTGATTTTAGAACCCTCACTTAGTAAATTTAGGTATGCTAAATGGGGTTCAATTATATGTTTGAAAATTTTGAAAATTTTCTATTTTAATGGTTTGATTGTTGTTTGTTTGATGTGTTGATTTGATTTGAAAAGAGGAACGCTCATTTAAAAATAAAAGTATGTTAAATGAGGTTCAATTGTGTGTTTGATATTTATTGTTGATTTGATTTTTGAAAAGGAAACTCTTGTTTGATAAATTTAGGTATGTCAAATAGAGTTGAAATATATGTTTGATGTTTGTTGTTAGAATTTGATTTTGATTTTAAGATGAGACTCTCATTTAACAAATTTAGGTATGTCAAATGGAGCTCACTTATATGTTGCTTGTTTGTATGTTGATGTGTAGTTTTGATTTTGGGATTGAACTCTTATTTAACAAATTTAAGCATATTAAATAGAGTTCAAAATGTGTGTTGGATATTTTGATTTTATTTTGATTTTGAAAATAGAACTTTCATTTAACAAATATGGGTATGTTAAATGGAGTTCATTTACATGTTGTTTGTTTGCATGTTGATGTAGTTTTGATTTTGGGGATTGAAATCTTACTTAACAAATTTAAGTATATTAAATAGAGTTCATGTGTGTTGATATTTTGATTTTAAAATGGAACTTTTATTTAACAAATATGGGTATGTTAAATGGAGTTCATTTACATGTTGTTTTTCTTGACTTTGTTTTGATTTTGAAAAGGAAACCCCACTTTAGTAAATTTGGGTATGCTAAGCAGTCTAATTTTAATTTTAATTTTGAAATGAGACTCACATTTAACAAATTTGGGTATGTTAAATGGAGTTAGTTTTGTTTAATCCATATTTTGGGTATGTTTGATTTTGATTTTGAAAAGGGAATCCTCGTTTAACAAATTTAAGTATGTTAAATAAGATTAGTTAATTTTTTGAAAGAGGGTTTGAATATGTTTATCTTTGAAAGAGAGGTTTGTTGTTTGATTTAATTTTGATTTTGAAAAGGGGAACACTCACTAGCAATTTTAGTATGCTAAATGAGGTTCAATTAATTTTATTTGAATGGAGGGATTTGAAATATTTTATCTTATTTTACTTGACTTTAATTTTAAAGAGAACCGTTATTTGGAAAAAAATTTTATGTTAAGTGAAGTTCACATGATTTTTCTTTGAAATGGTTTTGAAAATTTCACAAAAGTTTTTTATTTATTTAACTTTTGATTCCATTAAAGTTTTGTTAAATATGAAATGAACCTTGCTTCACTAAGCTAGTGGTAGAGGTTCCAAATTCTATTTGATTTATATTTTGTCATCTCCTTTCTTTAATTGACTCATTACCTATTGAGGACAAATAGGGTCTAGGACCTACAGGAGTGAGGTCCTAAAACTGGATGTTGGCTACCTTTGCATAAGAATGAAATGAGCAAAGGGCCAATGGAAAGGAAGATAGTCTGGCTTATACAAAATATAAGTCCACTATCGATGCTTTTAGATGATAATTGTTTAATAGAGAAGGAGAGAAGAACACTTTACGGGAACCCCTTAATGGTGTTTATTTTTGGATGTGGAGGGACACCATGAAGTACTTATTAAAGTGATCATGAATGATATTGAGGTATGATGTACTATCTTAAAAGATAAATGCATCACCTACAATGACCTTATCACCTAATAAGGACTCCTAAGGCATGATGGGTCTTAATCTACCAGAATTTTTCTCGCTTCATGGATGAATAAAGCAGGTTTATATTAAATCGAGTTCTTAAGTACTCTATGGAGGCAAGTCTCCATAGTTAATTATATTTTAAGAAATGGGATTCTCTAAGAATACTTGATTAAAGTAGATAATTATTATCTCAATGATTTCAAGGTTAGACTATCAAAGGATTAGTTATATTTGGAAAGTCAATTGGGAAGGTTCAAGGAGAAGACTTATTTTGAATCCAAAGGAAATAAGTAGAATGCTTATGATACTAGGAAGCTGATGAGCATTCCAATCTATCCTATGATTAGGTTTTATATATTTGAAAGTGAGGAGATTTATTTGTTTGAGTTAAAATTTTATTAGATTGCTGGCTTATAATCCATCAACACAAGATTGTGAAAATGCCTACAGAGGATTTATACTTGTAGCCCAAAGGAAATAGCTACCTCAAATCCTAAATCTAGGGAGCTTTAGCATAAGCTAAAACACTTAAATCTAAGCGATAGGTGGACATAAATGCTTATCCCCACAAGAGAGAGTAAGTCACCACTTACGGACTTACAAGCTTGGTGAGTAACACCTTATACACTTTAAACCCATGTAGCGGTCTTATGAATTGCAAGATAGCTAGAGTATTTATTTAATTTGAAAGTGATAAAAGTCTTAAACCCACTCCTTAAGAGACTAGAGCATGAGTGATATGAGCATATGACTTAATCACAAGTGCAAAATCTTTTCAAATTTTTTTCATTTTGACATGATATTTTAGACAAAGGTTTTAGGATTTCTTTATGCCTAAATGCATGATAAATTGATTATTGGCCAAATCAAAAGAGAAAGAGGGTGAAGCTCCGTTGTAGGGGTTACTCATTGGTCAAGTAATCCATATTGTGTAAGGATGGAGGCTCTCATTTTAGTATGAGTGAGAAGATGCATGCATGATGTGAGACATATAATATACAACTAAGGTAAAATATTTTAATTATCTTGATTATAGCCTATGCTTTATGGTGAGGTTATGAGTTATTTAAAACTTTAGTTATGAGTGATTAGTTGGATAGAAAATTATTTTTATCCTAAGAGCCTCCGCCCCACATATTAAAGCATCAAACATAAAGAAACTATGAAAAGATGAAACCACGATGCACAATCTAAACAAATCATCAATCAATTTTAGGATTAAAAAATCGTTGTTCGGAAACAACTCTGTCGTGCTCGTAACTAAATGAGCCAAAACATGAACAAACATTTCAAGCTCGATATATAAACGATAAAACAACAATCATTTGTTCAAGTGTTCTACTCGATTTAGCTCTTATATAAATATATTATTATTATATATATTATTATTATTATATTATTATTTTATTATATTATATTTATTACTATTATTATTATTATTATTATTATTATTATTATTATTATTATTATTATTATTATTATTATTATTATTATTATTATATCATGCTTATCATGTGTTGAAAAGATTATGATCCCCATTCAATCCTCCCTCATGATTTTTGATTATTGCATTTCAAACACGAGAACAACAAAGCATAAACAAAATAACAGAAATAAGGAAATTGAGCCAAACACGAAATTTTATGGACGTAACAATTTTCAAATGAGCCAACAGAACAATGAAATTTGATCCATTTCAAACACAAGATAACATATGAACATGAGGTCATCTCGCCAAGCTCAAATTACACCCCTAATCAATTTTGTAAATTTTCATAAAAGAATAATAGAATAGTGCCATCGTGGACCATACAATCCAAAAAATAGAAAAGATGGTAACCGAAGTTCTACCCTTATACAACCCAATAGATGAAAGAATAATTATAATTAGAAATGAATACATGCTATGGGGATCTTCATTCTTCATTTCTTCATGTCCACTATCTCCTTCACTTTGATTTGATTGTGCTTCAAAAGCATCAAGGCCTTCCAGACTAAGTCTTGCCATTGCTCATCCTAATCACTCTTAGCACTAATCCTAATTCTACAAAATTACATTTATATCAAAAAAAGTAAATCTAATTACACCCAAAAACAGGTTAGCCAAACATACATATAATCCCGGTAGTTATGTATATAATTTGGACTTAGCACCGCACATGGGTAACCAAGCCCATCCGTCTTAACTTGGATTATGTTTAGGGGTTTAAGCAACCTACAAAGAGAGCATTTATATTTTTTTTTTTAAGCATCCACTTAGCTCAATCTCAGAGACAACATGATTAGCAGAGTACTCACATCCAGCCTACTAATCATACATCCTAACATCTATTATAAAATATTACATCACAAAATAAAATATACATCACATCATACATCATCCTAACATAGAGCTAGAAGTGGTGACTTAATTCTAATGTGTGTCAAAGCTTTGTATGGTATGTCTTAACTAAGCATTAGAGTTGTATTTTTCTAAGTTTGGAAATTGTTCAAGTGATGGTGAGTTTCATTTGAAGTTGTTTAATTGATTTGTGAATTTTTATTTTTATTTTATTTTATTCCATGTGATTTACACTTAGCAACTAAGTCTTATAAAGAGAAGGAAGAGGATTACCCTCTTTCATCCCTACCTTAAGCCACTTTCTAAAGCATATTAATTTGATTTAGTTCTCTTTAATGAATGGCTTATTAAATAATTTTTAATTAATCCTAAGTTTAGGTTAACTTTAAATGACCTTATCCAATATGAAAGGCTTCTTTAGATTAATCGATTGACTTACTATCACATGAAGTATGCTAAGTTATTCATTTTCATCACATGTAACATGCATATGATTTAATACTTAACATATTTATACATACAATATGTTTTAGCATACTTAAATGATGATGAATGTGTATGTTTGGAATTTATATTTATATTTTGGTTGAATTATATAAAAATATAAATTAAAGCTCTATCCAAATTCTAATACCAAAATATATAAGGATAGAATCACATAAGTATGCGTGTCATTGTTAACCGGAAGTGAGATAATCAAATGACCTCATTGGGGCTAACTAAAGCCTCATATTTTTGAGATGTCTAGACTATATACTTATTAATATTCCAAACCTATGTAAGTCTATATATGAATAAGTAAAGAGAGCACTAATTTATATATAACATGTGCTAATAACTTAGGTGATTGTGGATGCATGTATTTTTTAATAACAAAGGGGATCTTCATCTTTTAATTAAGCACACACACATGTATAAAAGTCATAAGCAAGTACCGCCATTGTTAACTAGATGAGGTAATCAAATGACCTCCTTGGGGCTACTTAAAGCCTTGTATTGAGATGTCCAGACTAAACACACTTGCTATCTTAAATACATATGAATGTATACACAACTATAAGGATGAAAACCATGCAAAGATTGTATTTTCTTTAGTTGAATCATTTATGCATATGAATTAAAGCTCTATCCAAATTCTAATACCAAAATACATAGGAATGAAACCAAATGAGTATGTGTCATTGTTTAGACTAGGGAAGTTAGGTAATCAAATGACTTTCTTGGGGCAACATAAAGTCGTATTCAAGATGTCCGACTATATACCCATTATTGTTCAAACTTATGTAAATCTATATATGAATCATAAGAAAGAGAGCTTTATATAACTTGCAAAAGCTATAAACATATGCAAATCCTATATGTATTCATAATTACTATCAATCCACATATTATTATCAATTTATAAACTTTTGAAAGTAGATTTAAATTTACTAGTGATAATAGCCACACATATATTAAGTTATGCCAACACATGCAAGTTTACATAAAGAAAATTCATTTGGTTCATTTAGATTTGAAAACATGAATGCATAAAACCATATGGCATACAACATTTAAAGTGATTGGAAAAGAATAATTAAATATAAACACATGGTTTATTCAACTAAATTAATTCCTAAGGACAATCACATTAAATAAACTCATTTAAAGAAAACCAAAGTTCATTATCAATTTATGATTTAGGATTTTGATCAATTTAAAGAGGATATTTATTATCTGTTTAATCCAATTCCCATATTGGTGAACTTAATTGGTTTAAGAAGAAGTAATTAAGTAAATTTTATGAATTAATTAAGTTAGATCCTTAATTAAATCAATTAATCACCCTTACCTATGCTTCTTTAATTTAATTAACCACTTAATTATGAGCCACAAATGTCATGAACATGTGAGAAAATAAAATTACAATGCTCCTAAAAGGACCTAATGCAAATGGCTCATAATTAAAGGCTAATTAAGTTAAAGAACCTAATTAAGTATTTTTTATGATTTTTCATACTTATGAGCTAATCATAATTTCATTGATCTTTATATTATTAAATACATAAAGAGGAATCTTTAATTCTATTGCTAATTATCTGATGTGAACATGAATTTAATTTGATTAATTCAACCTCTTAAATAACTAATTAACCCTTAATTAATCTTTATATTAATTAACTTTCTTTCAAAATGAAGTGGACTTAAGAAAAGAAGCTAGGAAAGAGGTCCCAACCCCACTCCCTTGTCCTTTCAATGTAGATAGTGATTAGTGAGTTTAATTAATTAATTTATTATTATTTAGGTGCTTAGTCATTAAGTTGATTAATGGAGTAATTAGGGCTTAAATGATCAATTCCACTAACTAACCAAGCAATAAATCCCAAGAAAATAATGGGAGGCGAGGTCATCCCATTAAACTAACAAGTTTGGGATTGAATACTTAAGTAATGAGGGCTTAATTAAGCTAATTAAGTTTTCATTTAAACCTTAAATCTTAATCACTCTTCAAAATTAATTGGAATTAATTTTAATTAAATCTCCTATATTTTACTTTTAAAATGAGTATTTATTCATATTTTAGATTTTTCTTCAATTTATTATGAATTTTCAAAGATTCAGCCCATTAAATCATGTTAATTAAGACAAATTAAGCCTAATCCCATCATGCCATGCGTAGCTCGTGTTTCTCATGTGGTGCCCGATTGGCTACTTAAATGTATCCAGTCAGTTATGTGGCGGAAGCGGTTTGTCCTCGCCCGATCTAAGGTTGGACGAGATTAAACCCGATTCTTAAGAGATAAATCGATTAAATTTAATGATTAATCAAGACTCTATTCCAATCATGAAGAATGGACGGTGCATGATCTATCATCCCCGAAGCGATGGGAGACGGACACCGCCCGCCTTTCCTTCGCCACTGAGCTCACCCGAGGATGACTACAAATGATCCCACACCTTCACAAGGAAGATCGAAGGATCCAGATCAAAATTGCATGACATACAACTTTCCTTCAAAAGGCCTAGAAATTTTTTTCCTAAAGCTCGGTTTAATGGAGATTACCCCAAGCTCAAGATCGGCGGTAATGCTTGAGGAAGCATCGCTGGATGAGGCGAGGCCCTATTGAGCATCATGATGGTTCCTTGTCATTGGCTTTGGACCATGAACCATGATTTGTAAAGGGACATCGATCAAAATGGCACCTCGCAGTGGAGTTAAGGGATGTTTCATTCTCACTTGATGGAGGTAGGGGAAGGTGTGGGTGAAATTAATTTGAGTTTGGTTGAGATTTAAGGAGTTGGATCAAGAATGCCTTGCCCTATTTTGGATTAATGGAGGATGGAAGGAACATGAAGGCTTGGAGGCTTGGGGAAATGCTGAGTTTATTTTGGTTTGTTTAAGCTCGAGATTCAATTGTATGATTTGAATCAAATGAGGGGTATATCCCCTCCTTGACGTATCAGCAATTCAATCTATGAATTCAGGTCACCATCTCGAGTGTCGAAGGGTCAAGGTCCGAGGTGGCTCAATTTGGTTAGCCAAGAAGCTTAGTTGGTGGCTTAAGGCGCCTCTTTGGATCCATTGGGTGTGGGGTGGTTAGTTAACTCACCTCCCTTTGGTCCATTGACCTAACCCACTTGGGTCAAGCTAGGCATGTTGGTTAGGTCCTATTTTGGGCATTAGATGGATGGCAAGTAACAAGAGGGAGTTGACTTGCCAAAAATGGGTTTGATCCCATGTGAAGAGGTTTAGCCAATGGATAATGCCTTGGATTGGGTTCAATTGTGTTAGGCAAGTTTAGGGCTTTAAGGTGAGTCTAAGATGGGTCAGATTTCATTGGGTTTGAGCTTAAGTGGGTTTGGTTCAATTTTACCTATGTAGGTCAAATTGGCTAGTTGATCAAGTTGACCAATTGGTCAAATTGGGTCAAACCAAAGCTTTGGTCAAGTTCAAATGAGTATTTAAAGTGTTTTGGTTCAATTGGTTTGAGTCAATTTGGATTTGATTTTGCTCATTTGAATTTATGTAGGTCAAATGGGTCAAGTTGATCAATTTGATCAAATTGGCCAAATTGGCTTGGGTTAGAGTTGATTAGAGTTTGATTGATCAATTGAAGATGATTGTAGGCAGCCAATTAATTTGGATTTGGTTTTGATTTAGGTCAATTTAGTGGGTCAATTGGGTTCAATTGAGGCTTTGGTCAAGTTCAACAATCAATTTGGAATGAACATGAGCCATTGGTTACAAGCAATTTGGATTATATTTTGATTTGACCCAATTTGATCTTTAGTCAAATTGGGTCAACTTGGGTCAAGTGGGCCAATTGGGTTTGGTTTGGCTCAATTGAGGTCAAGTCATATCCAAATATTGATTATAGTTTGGTATGAATTATTGGTTTCAATTAATTTGGCTTAGGATGAAATTTGGCTAGTTTGGTTAATGTGGGGTGGGTTAATTTGGTCAAATGACCAAGTTGACTGTTTGACCCAATTGATGACAATTGATCAATTAAGGATGATTGATGATCATCATAGGAGGTTTTGGTAGATTTGGTTCAACAATTTGTGTTGGATTGAAGTTTGCTCAAATAGGTCAAATTGGTCACTTTGGGTCAAGTGGACCAATCGGTCTTAGTTGAATTGATTTAGGGTTGGATCGAGTTTAGTTGGATTTATATATGGATTTAGGATTGATTTATAGCTTTGATTGCAATTGATTTGGGTTCAAATGGGTTTTGGATTATTTGAGAATAGGTTTGATTTGATTAATTGATTTTAGCTTAGGTGATTTGATTATAAATTTCATTTGTATTTGGGATGATGATTGGAAAATAATTGATTCATGAGAAAATCAATTGAGTTTAACTTGATTGAAGGCATTTTTATTTAATTCCATGGGATCAAATCATATGGCTTAGCTAGGTTTGATTTTGGTTTGATTTTGGCTTAGGTCATGTGAATGTATGTTTCATTTATATTTGGGAAGATGATTGAAGAAATAATTGATCCATGAGAAAATCAATTTAATTTTATTTGGATTGAAGACAATTTTGGTTAAGTCCATAGGATCAAATCATATGGCTTAGGCTATGTTTGATTTGGTTTGGAATTTGAATTTGGATCCGTATTTGAATTTGGATAAATTGGATTTGAGGTTTGGTTTAGCTTAAGAATGCAAGTATGGATTTGGTAGGCTAGGTAATTTCTCTAATCCTAAGGCATACCCTAATCTTGATTAACCTTTCTAAGTCTCTAGGCTTAGGTTAAGTGTTCAACTAATTGTAGAAGCTTATGACTAAGGAGAATCTAGTATCTAGAAAACTCCTAAATCTAAGAGAGGAGATTGAGTTCTCACTCCAAAAGGTCAACATACATGTTCATACATATGTCATTATTTTATAGACTCTTTGTAAGACTCATATTATTCTTTTGATACATAGTAACATGTATTAAAAGATTTCATTCATTATAGATAAGTGTTAATACAATAATCCATTTATTGTAGTAATATATGCATTGGCGGTATATGTTTATGATTATATGTGTGATGAGATAGAAGATTAAGTAGTAAAATTTATTTAAATGTAGTGACATGCTTTTCATCTCACCGTATTTTTTTACAACTTTTGAGATATATTTATACTTTTACATCAACATTTTATTATTATCTACTAGTGGTACAATCATGTGCTATATTTTTCTCCTTTGAAAAAATTTATTAAGCATCTCATTGATGTTAATGCACAAGATCTTAGTGTTACTAGGTAATCCACTCTTCATAAACCAAAAGTCCATCACTTCCTCATCATCAAATGATATCATTTAACTTAGTAGTTATATCTTACTCAAGGAACCTACTTGAAAATCTAAAGTAACTAATACACATCTTTATTTAATAGTAGTTCTTGGTCCCAAAATTATGATATAATTAAAATAAACAACCATATTTCAAGAAAAATATTAAGAGAAAGGATGACCAAGCACTTAATATAAGGGCTTGTTCCAACATACATGTATTTCATTTTATTTTTGAAAATCACTTCATTAAGAGAGCCTAATCTTGATTCCAAGAGAAAACTAATTGCAAAATATGAAATTAAAAGGCAAATAAAAACTACATTAGTTTTTTTATTTAAGACTTTTATGAAATTTATAATTGTGTTTCAACTATAGCTCTTACGTTATCTTATAAGCTTACTTGTTTGAATCATTATATGTGTTATGTAGAACTTTGGATCAATCAAAAGCTCATTATATTATTCGATAGTAGTCTTACTAGATAAGGTGCCTAATTATGGTACAAATGAGAAAACCAAACAAGACCACATATATTAGAAATGATTAAAAGAAAAGTCCAAGTTACACTAATAATGAGTAATTGTAGATCAATATCATTTCTATATAAATAATTTTAACATGTCAATAATGAAAATCTTCTTGTTCAATAAATGATAGTGGTAGTAGCATCTTGCCTACAAATTAATCAAAATTGAATTAAGAATATGTTGAGTGGCATCTATAGCTCTTGCAAAGAAAAGTGATTAAGAAAAGTCAATAATGAAAATCTTCTTCATTAAGACTCTTGCAAAGAAAAGTCTAAATAGTGTTGCAAGAAAGACATTTAAGCACAAAATTTTACCAAATATTAGGGCTAATGTGATTAGAAGAATTTTATTAAATTAATGGACCCTATGGTAAGAAAAATGATCCCAATAAATAAAGTTGGAATTTAAACAACATAGAGAAATGTTTACTTACCTTTTAAAAATAAATTGCTAATTTTAATACCTTGAATATTGACATAGGTGAAGAACTTTACTCTTTCATTCTTTCAACTTTTAGAAAGGCATTTTTAGATTTTGAAGAAAATTAGTAAATTATTACGAAAGAGTAACTACCATTCAAATAGTCCTTGATTAATTTCAATCAAGGCCCTCCACCGTCGAATTTAACTAGCAAAGAAAAGTTGAATGGAGCTACAAAAGTTCTTAGATCACTTATTTATAACATCGCCACAATCTAAGTGATATGAGAGGTTGATTATCATTTGTTGCATAGCATTCTTAGGAATATTATGGGGAATTCTTGGTATTATAAACACTATGAGACATAGATCACATGCCACCTCAAAGCATAGTTGCATAAGATTTTTTTTTTTGAAAGGTGAAAATGTTGAACCTAAAATAGACAAAGAAGATAACATTGTTGTAATAAGCAAAGAAAAGTAAGATTTTATTTCCAAGATAAGTAGGGAAAATACTAATATAGGATCAATTGATAAATGGAGCAATGATAGGAGCCTTTGGCAATGTGAGATAATCCGAAGATTTGCTAGAGTGGGAGAATCTATGGCCTTAAGATCACCAGGTGAGGCACCAAAAAATGTCAATGCAAAAGACGTTAGGGACGTAGATAGATCTAATAGAAATGAAATTTCTAGCAAATAAAAGGTTACTAAAGATAGAGAACAAAGATAGGAGGTGGAATGATAGAGTTCATAGGGAAGTTGGACAACTAGAGAGAGAAACATATAGATTAGTGATAAAATCTTGGCTGGACTATTGGCCATAATGAAAGGTGGAGAGAAAACTAAAATTGGCATAGGCAACAATTTAGGGAACAAATCATAAAGAAGATGTACCAATGTAGGGTAAAATTTTTAAATTACATTGAAGAATAACCATCGTGAATGCTAGTGAAGAGGAGGGAGGCACTGAGTCCCCAAAGCTTACAAGCAAACTATTGTCTAAAGTAGAGAAATAACATCTCAAGCATTCAAGAGACAAAATTTGTTAGGAACCCTATTCAATGTCAAGAGAGGGAGAGAATGCTAAAACAATGGTGCAGATGAGTACTTTTTTTTCTTTATTTGTTCGAGCATATTTCTTGTACATGTTCCTATTTATTTCTACAATATATTATTACAAAGGCATGATATAATGTTTTTTTATTGCTATTACTAGTGGTAGGCTCTTAGGGTTCTGTATATTTAGATGGCATACATGTGTTAAGTTCTTTCTATATGTTTTAACAAAGTGAAATCTTATTTAGTAAGATCTTTTTTTACTCTAAACAACAGCTATAAATTGAGCTTAATGATTTTTTTTCTTTTGCTTCTAATCTATGTTATTGATTTGCTTATAACAATTGAGCAGGTGAACATGTATGCTGGTGAAGACAGATAAATTATGAACTTGAAATTCTTGACATAACACTGGATGGTTTTATAAAGTAAGGAACTTTGGTAGTTTATTTTATTTAATGAAGTATACATAAGTACAAGATTAAGGAACTTCGGTATGTCACATTAAAGGAATTTATTTCACCCGCACTTTCAAGTTAAATATTATCGAAGATCTAAATCAAAACTTTTTTTATATTATTATTTTGATATTCTAATCCAATACGAAAAGAGTGGAGTGATTTCCGAGTTATATTGTTCGTAACTCACAGAAAAAAAAATTCAATCATTGCAAAATTTAATGTTTCTTTTTATTAACTCCTAAAAAAAAGAAGAAAAAATCGAACTCTTGAGGTTTCTCTTCAACATTGAGTCGACAAGCAGGCACTAAATCGAACCTTCATTCATTTCCTTAGCGTCTGGCATCATCACTCTTGGCTAGAATCAGACGTTTCCGCCTCCTTCGTCCCAGACGATGACCCGGTAATTCTATCGGCTTTCTCAAGCGCCGCGAGTAGCTGAGGACGCCACTTGAGAATAAGGTGGCGGACCTCTTCACCTGTCTTCCCCACCATCAGCGACGCAATGCTTTTCATCACACCTTCATCATCCGTGTCCACATGAAAGTTCCTCGTAAGAATCTTCATCAAGAATATATAGTCCTCAAGCGTCCAGTTCTGAGGGGCTCTACAGTAGTTCTTTGAGAAGATGTAACCCCACTGAACGTTTTGCTGCTCGGGACTGAGGGCTGCATCGCCTGCTGCTGCTGCTTGCCTTTCAACATCGTCTTGGGAGGTTCTTGGGAAATTCTTTGAGAAGAACTAATAACGGTATCCATTGTAGTTTTCGGAACTGAGGGCTGCATCGCCTGCAGTTGCTGCTGCTTCACATTCAACATCGTCTTGGGAGTTTCTTGGGAGGTTCTTTGAGTTGAAGTAATCATGGTATCCATTGTAGTGCTCGGAACTGAGGGCTGCATCGCCTGTTGCTGCTGCCGCTGCTTCTCTTTCGACATCGTCTTGGGAGGTTCTTGGGAAGTTCTTCGAGATGAACTAATCACGGTATCCATTGTAGTTCCCGGAACTGAGGGCTGCATCGCTTGTTGCTGTTGCTTCTCCTCTTTCGGCATCGTCTTGGGAATTTCTTGTGATGTTCTTTGAGATGAACTGACCATGGCATCCCAGTGGCTCGATACTGAGGGCTTCTTCGTCTCCTGCTGATGTTGCTGGGCATCGATCGTCTTCTTAGATTGCAAGTTGGAAATGCCAAATGTTTTGAATGCGATACGGCAATCCAAAGCGCATCTCCAAGGAATGTTCTCGGCGACCTTCCCCACCATTCGGGCGTATCCATCGGGTCTTCCAAGTTTCCGTAAATGCTGGCAATCAGCATCTGGATCTCATCTTGCTTCCATATTGGAGCGACTTGTTCAAACTTGAGTAAGGCCAAGTGGATGCTGCGTAAGTTCTCTAAGCCCGTGAAAAATGGAGCGATACCATTCCAATATTCCGGTGTATCTGAGAATTGATTCGCCGACCAACTCCTTTCGTTCTGGGAGATGAGAGCCCAGACCTGGTCTGCCCTCCAGCTTCCTTCCATCGATGGTAGTAGTTTAGGAGGCCTGCTGCTTGATGGTTGCGAGCTATGATCGGACAGAGGACGGTTGAGGTTTCTTGGAACTTCCACGACCACGACGAGAGGATTTGATTCTGCGATTCATGGTGCGAGATTTTCTTGGTTTCTTTCAACGGGAGGAGAACCGGAGAAGCAAACGAAGGGGTCCGTTCGATTTGATTTATAATTTATAAATTATTAAGTTGTTAAAATTTCGGCTTGATTTTTTTTTTTTTTTAGATTATTGGGTTAGACGTTAATAGCACTTTTCTGTTGTATTAAACGTTAATAGCATTGCAGTTTATATTGTGCATAACGGTTTAGCTAACTGGCGGTTCTTCTTGCATATTATTCTTGATCGATTTGTCTCGATTGCAGAAAGAGAAAAATTGGCTTGAACTATTCAATTGAGGATTATTGAGGATGAATTTTAATTTTTAAATTTATTTTAAGATGAATATATTTATAAATAATTAATCTATTTTGCTTGACTTTAGATTTTCATTTGGCTAAGCTTATTTAGTTTGTTTAGATGTTGAGATCGTGAAAATTAAATTTTTTAATTATTTGAATAGGTGTTTTACTAAACATCGCTTAAATAAAACTCTGTTTATGATGAATTTCTAAATAAACAATGACTCTCGCATTGCAATTGGAAGAACGAAAGTTTACAAAAATTATTTTAAACCAATTTTTCTAAACGAAAATCTAAGCCAAACAAAACTTTAGTGCACACAAACCGCTTCGGTAACATTCCATGCTCTTCCTCAAAAAAATATGTCAGTCCGCACGAAGCTTTACGTATGACTCCAATCGCATGACGACGCAAAAGTTAATCGCCAAAAAAAATGACGCCGAAGACGAAACGGCGCTATTTTTCAGCTTAGCCCGCCCGACATTTACTCCTAAACCTCGGGAACAAAATATTCAAGGCTGCTCAAGATTCTTTCGTAATACTGCATGTGGCTTTTGACTAAGAGAATTTCCCGAGCTCCCGCCGTCGCCCCACCTCCGCTGCTCGATCACCGGCTTAGGCTTCTAGAGAATTTCAAATTGAGGTATTCGTTGGTTACACGAGGTATTTCCACATGCATTGTCAACTTGAAAGATTTTAGGGTTTTCTATCTTTGTCCATTACAATCCATCAAGATGTGTTTCTAGGTTTATTTATGGCGCCCCTTTGATTTTATATGACTACCTCTGTACACTCGCACTCTGCACTGCACTCCTGAATTCTCCCTCATAAAAGATGATTTTGGGCTATTTTTGTTCATTGTTCTGATCAGACCTCCAAACCCAACAAGCCCTCTATACTTTCTTGAGATTTTGCATTTTTTCACCCATTTTTCCCGCTTGGAGGGCATACTATGGCTAGAATCCATTATGAATAACTGGGAAGTTGTGTTTTGGCTTGGGTGTGTTCTGGAGAAAATGAATCAGACTGCATCTCTGCACTCAGACTCCTCTGTACTGCTGCATCTGCACTGCACTCCTGCACCTCCGATATTAGACGATTTTGGGCTATTTTTCTTGATTGTTCGTCCGGTTTTGAGACAATGTTTACCGCTTTTCTGCGGGAAGTAGAGAGGTTGTTTGGAAGCTAATTTTGATGCTTGTTGCAAATGTACTCGAACCCCTCTCTCTCCTCAACCTCTATACTTTCTTGAGATTTTGCATTTTTTCAATCCATTTTTCCGCTTGAGGGCATACTATGGCTAGAATCTATTATGAATAACTCGGAAGTTGTGTTTTGCCGGGGCCAGTGTGAAAATGAATCTACCTGTACCCCTGTACTGCATTCCTGCACTTCCTCACTGCACTGCACTCCCCGATATTGAGACGATTTTGGGCTATTTTTCTTGATTGTTTGGTCCGGTTTTAAGACAATGTTTATCGCTGTGGAAGTAGATTAGAGGTTGTTTGGAAGCTAATTTTGATGCTTGTTTGCAAATGTACTCCAACCACTGCACTGCACTATATACTTTCTTGAGATTTTGCATTTTTCACCCATTTTTCCCGCTTGAGGGCATACTATGGCTAGAATTATGAATAAAAGTTGTGTTTTGCTTGTGTTCGTGGAAAATGAATTGCACTTTGTACCTCTATACCTCTGCACTCCTGCACTCATACCCTCCCCGATAGAGACCATTTTGGGCTATTTTTCTTGATTATTTAGTCCGGTTTTTTGAGATAATGTTTACCGCTTTCCGTGGAAGTAGATTAGATGTTGCTGCTAATTTTGATGCTTTTCAAATGTACCTCCCAACCCCTCTGTACTCGCACTCTATACTTTCTTAAGATTTTGTATTTTTTCACCCATTTTTTCCCGCTTGGAGGGCATACTATGGCTAGAATCCATTATGAATAACCGAAAGTTGTGTTTTGCCTGCTTGGGTGTGTTCTCAGGAGAAATGAATTGCACTCTGTACCTCACGTACCCTGTACCTCTACCTCATATCTGTACCTCTGTACCTGTACCCTACCCTCGATATTAGAGATAATTTTGGGCTATTTTTCTTGATTGTTGGTCGGTTTTGAGACAATGTTTTCTTTCTACGTGGAAGTAGATTAGAGGTTGTTTGGAAGCTAATTTTGATGCTTGTTTGCAAATGTACTCTCAGAACCCCTCTGTACCTCTACCTACCTATACTTTCTTGAGATTTTTATTTTTTTGATCCATTTTTTCCGTTTGGAGGGCATACTATGGCTAATAGAATCCATGAATAAGCGGGAAGTTGTGTTTTGAGGTTTGGGTGTTGTGGAGAAAATGAATATGTACCACACCTGTACCTCTGTACCTCTCTCACTGCCTCTGTACCCTCGATATTATAGATGATTTTGGGCTATTTTTCTTGATTGTTGATTACGGTTTTGAGACAATGTTCTTTTTTGTGGAAGTAGATTAGAGGTTGTTTGGAAGCTAATTTTGATGCTTGTTTGCAAATGTACTCTCAGAACCCCTACGTACCTCTATACTTTCTTGAGATTTTGTCGGTTTGGATGTGTTACATGGAAAATGAATTGCATCTGTACCTGCACTGTACTCAGACTCTGCACCCTGCACTGCACTGCACTCTCCCGATATTAAGGTGCTTGCAATCCTATTAATATTCGATTACCTTGACTTTATTTTGAAGTTCAAAGATGTTCCAAAAGGATAACGTCTAATGAGTGAGTGCCATTAAAGCATTATTTGATAATATTACGCTTCACTAGTGAAGTATTGAAATATTGGCTTCACCAACAATTGATTGTCGATCAAGAAGACTCCTTGCCACAACCTCTATCCTATCTTGGGACATCGATGAAGCCTTTTCTTGGGTGGCATTTCTTTCACCCTGGATGAAGTAGGATGCTGGGGATGCCAAACAAAGGGGAGAAAGTTTTAGAAATCCCCATTGTCACAAGATAGTTCACCGATTATAAGAATAAGCTCGAGCAATCTGATAGCTTTCGCAGCCAGGTTGTACATGTTTTCTTATTTCAAATTTGTTCTTTGCATACCACAACTATAGAGTAGCTTCTAGTTTAATTATGCCGATAATATTGAAAAATTTGTCGAGTACACCAATCATTTGCCTCTTAGTGTCACAATTCAATGGCATTACAAGAAAGATACACACACAGCGCTACTACATGAGTGGTTTTGTCCCTCTTCTTATGGTATGTTCAACTGGCCGCTTATGTTTTACTTGATGTGAGCAAGTTAACTTGTATAAATGTTTCTTGTAGATCTACCGAGCACATTATTAGATTAGTCGCCATTTCCTCTCGACACCAATGTATGTTGCGGGCCTAAAATAAAGTTCGATGTTGCCTGATGATTTGGGAGGAGACCGTGTGACAGACATTATGTTTATTCATTTCTGTAGTAATGCATTTATCTATGTTGTTATCGTCATATCTATCTATTTTTTAACAAAGGTCCACTTACACTCGAGGACTTATCTAAGAGGAGACCGCTCATTGAATCATCCTCTCTCCTCCCCATGAAACTTCCCTAGCAGAGCTCGACATCACCATCCCAGCCCATTGTCGCTCCTATGATTCCCCAGATATCTCTCCCAAATATTCCCCACAACAGTGTTCTAGCTCTCCTCGCTACTACCCCCCCCAATCGTAAGGATCCGCAATAGATAGGTTATTTGGGTGTGAGGGAGTTGAGGGAAGTTGTGGCATCCCACCATGCAAAGAAGGATGAGAGAGGTCGGATGGCATTCATGCACGTTACCGCTATCAGGGTACCCCTGATAGAAGAGTGCCATCCCCACGGGTGGAAGCTACTGAGGAGACCACCGGATATCTTCTCGAGACCTTTATAGTGGAAGCTCCTCCTGGAGTCTCAGAGAAGCTCACGAGTCGGGGAGGCTCCCACGAGCATACAACCGTTGTCACTCTCAGACGCCGGGTGAAGGCACGGTGATGATGAGAAGAGGAAAGCTATGTTCTCTCCTCACTCACCACTACCAGCCTACTGCCAAGAGTAATGCTCGATTTGCTCCACCCCACTGAGCACCGGTGCATGTATTACTTTTAATTTCATGAATAATGTGATACAATAGATGACCGCTTGTTCTGGTTTCACCCTTCCAATTATAGTCAGGCCGCATGATTAATTCTCCGATGAGCCATCAAAGGCTATCGAGTGGAGGAGCACCACCGGTGTAAGTTGTTCGATTCTCAAGCTTTAGATGACAATGGATATGTTTTTACCAATTATTTTAGCCTAAATAATTATATTATCAGGCAGATGCACTTCCCATCCGAGATGGCATGCCTCACCGATGCTCCAACTCATGATCAATCGCGTGCTCGATTGACAAGTAAGTCGACATCTTCCTCCTTTCACAGATTCAAATGTCATATCATTCTAACTACTTCTATTAATTTCTCGCTCAATAAATTACAAAACAACTATTTCGATGATGGGAGATACAAGGTACTGAAATATTATTATTTAGCGATTGATGATTTACATGGATCGATCTGAGATGCACACGCCGATGCATTCGATATCTGCTACCGAGAAGTACTCTGCGGCCTGGATTGTATGTCCCATTCCTTTACATTTCATGCTTACGGGTGAGTTACTCCTCCAAAATTAGTGGTTCTCGCAATTCATTCTGATATTCATGTATGTCTTCTGTAACTTATAGATGTTATCTTGCATCCCTCAATATGCTAGATGGTTTGCTAAAAGAAAGCAAGATGTATATCCAAAGATGTCACCGCTATTGCATCTGGTCGAGCCTTACTCCCGCTTATCCATCAACACCTGGACACTTCTTGCTTAATATCAAGCTTGATGCGGTGGTCATTTTACACTCATTGCCAAAACCCACATAAAGCCATTCTAAATGGTATGCACTCTTTCATGGGTTCTCCTGGGATCTAACTAATACCTTATCCATCTTCCGGTGATTAAATTCTCCGGGGATATCGGCCATTATTTTGACAAAGAACCCAAGAAATGGCCAGAGGTGAGCTGGTTGCCTTCCAACAAAGGTCGACCGTGGCATGTTCATTTGCAAATACATGGAGTACCATCGAAGCCCGCAATTAACCTGCTCAACCGTGACCGGGACAAAAAGATGAATAGATTTAGTGTGACTTTGTTTATGCGATTTTTTGCTCTAAAACACGTAAATAAAATTTGATGCTTGAGTTGTTTCGATAAAGACATTCGCTAGTAGATAATTCATTATATTATTTCAGTTGAGTTTATGTAGGATAATTCGCTTGCAGACATTCTATTTAGCATGTTCATTTGCATTTCAGGTAGCTGAGATGATGATTTTTCCAGCTTTTTTTTCACTTTCTGTACATTGTGTGATCATGGTACCAATCAAGGCAAATGGTGGTCGCTCGACAAATTTTAGAGATTTCTGCATCTCAGACTGCATCTATACCTCTCTCTTTGTAATTTACCTGCTCAGACCTCTGCATCTCTATACCCTCGCCTTTATAATTGCATCTCTCGCACTCTATACCTCCTGCACCTCCTCAGACTCTATACCTTCTGTACTCTCTATATATATTTCATTGATTTATTTTTTTTAAAACACTATATTTTTTAATATTTTTTAAAATAATTATCACTATAAAATATATTTTTCAAATCAAAACATAAATAAAACAAAATAATAATAATAAATAGAATAAATAAAATACAATGATGCCAAATAGTCCATAAAATACAATGAGATTACTTAATTTCTCTGCTTTTTGTTTACTTAATATACATTGTAACATAAAGTGTATATATATATATATATATATATATATATATATATATATATATATATATATATATATATATATATATATATATATATATATATATATATATATATATATATATATATATATATAGTATTTTATTTATTGATTATTTAAAAAAAATGGTAAGATAAAAAAGAGTTAGAATGTTTTAAGCAAATTTTAATTCAATGTTAATATTAAATAATTTGAATTTTTAACTTAAAAGAGTTAGAATCGTTTTAAGCAAATTTAATTAAATCAAAACCAAAATATCAATATTAATAAATAAAAATAATTACCTATTTTAATTTCTCATTTACTAATCATCATTTAATTTTTCTAAATTTGTATTATTAAAATCAAAAAATTAATTTTAATTTTAATTGAAATCCTCTCACGCCAGAAAACAAAAATGATACCTCTAATTAAAATTTAGAAACATGTTAGTGAACTTAGTATAAAAAATATATTTTAAGATATGATATTAAATAGTTTAGTATATAAATAAAAAATGAGTAAACAAATATCTATTATTATAAATTTAATTTTTAAAAAAAATAAAAAATAAAAAAAAACATATCTATTAAAGCTTATATTTGTTTCAAGAACATGCATAGTTTTAATAACACAAAGAAACATAAATAGAAACACTTTAGATGGTCCAATTTAGATGACAATAATGCAAATGAATATCTTTCAAAAATAAAATTTTAAGTAACTTTATTAGTGAAAAGGTTTCAAGACTTTACTAAAGTTATGAAATGAACAAAAAAATACAAGCATTATGACTAAAATAAGAAAATGAAATTAAAAAAATGCCTTCTTGATAATATCATGCATCAAAATGCCGCTCGTAATAATATCCATCATCGCTTAGTTACCCTTCAAAGATATTGGTTGATTGATGAGGTCGAATTGAATTCGTGGTACAACATCGTAGTAATGGTACAACATCTTAGTAATGGATGAATGTTTGACGGCCAATGTGAAATATTCTAGGCTTACCCGTGAAAAGCAGGGCATAACAGATAATGGAGTCGCAACCAAGGACGATCCCGCTCTACAAAGACTCGACTTCACTTTTGTTTCTAAGACAAGAAAATATAATGAATTAAATATTTACAAGAACCTATAAGTAATAGCAACATCGTGCAAGTAGGATAAGTACTTGTGGATTTTTTGGATTTCTCCCAATAAGCCTTGAGCTCGTTGGAAACACCCTTTGGACGCCTCTTGATTGGATCCTTCAAACGCCTTATCCTTAGTCGATGATGTGGTCGCCTTCTTCCTCTTAACCGACCATCAAACGGTGGAGAATTCCACTTATTACGAGTCCACTTCATCGATAGTCGCTAAGAGATGCAAGCATGTAATCCTCAAGAATCTTATTACGTCGGAGCTAATTTGATATGCATATCGACTTATATGGTTCCAAAATAATGCCGCCCATCTCGCTTCCACATGTACTAACCTTCAGATGAACCATCGATGTAGATGTCCCTCTTTGCTCAGACCACCGATGAGGAGGTACTTATCCCGAATGCGATCACATCATTCGCTAAGAACTCTAATGCAAGGCACAAAGTATGCCCATCATTTCAAATTGCAACTACAAGAAATATCCATAGACACACATCAAAGTGGACAATCCGTTTTGGATGCATTCTTCTTCTCTAAGTTCCTCACCATGGGCCTATCATCTTAACACGAACAAGATAATCCCCAACTCCATGTTCTTCAACATAGAGTAAAGCTTCCTCAGATAAAACAAAGAGCTTGCTTAAGAATTGGACTACTCCTAACAACAGAACAATACCGATGGATACACTTGAAGTCTTCATCATGTTCATTTCTACCATGTTTCCATCACCTTCTCCAATCCCAAGAAACAACTGTCAACTTGTTGGCTTCAAATACCATGACACACGCTATTTGTGGCCTCACTGAGTTGACAAGATGCCCATACAAAATTTATCTTTGTTGAATGGGACCATTTCGCCTAATTTTGTAAAGTTCGATAGCCAAGCATGATCATGCAAATTGCCCTCTAGCATGGCGCACCAAGCATCCTCAAACTCATCCTCTATGTCACATTTGCTCATGCATAGAATAGCCCTTGAACTCTCTTGTTACTACTAAAGCAATGGACCTTGAGGGGCTTTCGAGATATGCCATTGGCACAACCTATGACGCTGTAGCGTAGTACATTCGATAGCTCGCCATAGCCGATCTTGATCAAGAATATCGCTATAGGATGCCCGCCACCCATCAACCGAAGAAATGTCCGAATAACCATGTGAATGACTCGATGGTCTCTTCCGACAAAAGGCTACTCAATAAGACGCTTTTGCCAATGATGATTCACTCCAATGAGTGGCAATGCATAAGATTATATTTATTGAGCCGATAGTATCAAAATTATCACATCCCCAAAATAATCAAATTCAACCCTAGACATACCATTGCTCCAAAAAAACTCACCAAGCAATCGACGATCAACATGAACATCCCATGCAAACATCCCTCCGCTTGTCTTTCCTTGAACAAAGATAATTCGTTATCACCACTTGCAATCCGCGGACCTTCGCTTCTTCTCGATGAAATTGAAAGCATCTCTTTTGTGAATCCAATATTCTCTACCCCACCACTTCCTCGTTAGATAGTCGAATGCCGGGCCACTAATGCCTCGTCATCGTTTTCAAAATCGATGCCTTCTCATCAAGAACGACTGACCGAGAAGATGCGATCACCGCCTTTTGCAATGAATGATTATGGTTCTCTATATATTTTTAACCTCACCCTCCAAATCCACAATGTAATCGAATCATCGCCGACAACCCCTCATACGCTTTTCTTGAATTTTGTTATATGGTTTGATTGACTGTTTTTTTCCGACTGCTGCGACACGTAAAATCTTTCGATTTCAATTTCTTAGAGTTTGGCCAATAACTTGTATGGTCTTTTCTAACACAAGCCGCTTGATGTGCATAATCACAAGATAAAGGTATAAGCTTCGTTTCATTATGCACAACCGTCAGCAGATACCCCAAATTTGGGTCATAGATAAAACAACTTCATCATCACATTGCTCATTCACCACATTCATCTCAAAACATAGAGTCCGCAGCTCACGATAATAGAGAGTACGATGAAACAGAGAGTACAAAGAGCATAGAGGGTACGCTTAGTCCGTGAGAGTACGTATACAAAAAAATATCCAAAATCATCTCAAATACCAAATTGCAAACCTGAGGGTTGTGAGGTACAGAGGTACAGGGTATAGAGGCAATGAAGGTATAGAGGGTATGAGGTATGAGGGTACGTGAGGTATAGTACGAAGGTATAGAGGTATAGAAGGTATAGCCGGTCTAGAGGGTACAGGTAGTGAGGTACAGAGGTGCCGAAATCTCCTAAAATCCGTAACAACACCTCATTGCTTGATTGGGATTTAGTTACCATGATCCGAACAACCGCTGAAAAGTGAAACAAAACTGGAAAAAAATCGCCTATACTGAAAAGACACTACAGAGAGTACATATGTAAATAAGCACTAAAAAATTAATCAGCCCACCAATTTTCTCTCCCAAGGATTACATCAATATGTTTTCTCAACGAATAAAAAAATCATGAAAACTAATATGAATCATATTATAGAGTACCCGTGCAAAGCTTCACAAGATAAAGTCCTCCGGAGAGAACTCCAAACAAGTAGGAAATCTAACTTAAATAAATAAATTACAAACTATCGCTATTTTACATATACAACTCCTTAAAAGATTACGATCCATTTTTATACGACATCATCGCTATTTCCTCAACGCCTTCCATTTCCGTGATTCATTCTCCTTCTTCATAGCTCTTTCAATGCTCTCACCAAATAAAAAAATACCATCGCCAAATGAAGATATTTTAAATTTCTCCCAAGATATACTCATTCCCCGTAGCTTGGTCGGTCGGGCGCTAAACCGCGAAAATAGCGCTGCCTTACGGCCATTTTTTACGCGAATCACACGCTGTCGTTGCGATTGAGTCAGACGCGTTACGTATGACTGGACGTAATATTTTCCCCTTCCTCGCAGTATTTTGTTGAAACCCCTCCACCCAAGTCACCAATTCCGCCCCTTTCTTCTTTCCATTACCGGCTTCAAAGCCTCTTCTTCACCTCGATTTCAAAGCAACCAACCAACCTCCCTATCAACTACAGTGTCAACAAGTTTTTCTCAACCCGCCATTGTTAGCTCCAGAAACAAGGTAAGACAGAGAAACAAAGTTTCAAATTCTATAGAAATTACTTGTCATTTTGCTACTAAACATTAAAGTTAAAATTGTGTTCTAATCCTATCAAATCCTACTTTCAAACTAGCATTTATTTACAAATATTTTAACAAGAGTTTTATTATTATTATTATTATTTTGTATAAGCGCATTTGTTTTAATTTTGTATAGGAGGTCCTTTGTTTGCCATTTTAAGAGAAGGAAATGTTATCCTTGTCTATGAAGTACAATTATTTAAATGGACATGCTTGTCATAACTTTTTTTTTTTTTTTTTTTTTTGCTTAATGGGCTCTAAAAATTATTTGATGAATTCCTTGACACATGAAAATGCAATATAAGCTCTTAAAAATAATTAATGTCTATTTTATAGTAAAATTAGATGCCAAACTAAAATAAATTTTTTGTTTGAATAATGACAATAATAATAATAATAATAATAAATTATAATTAAAAAAAATATTTTATATATATATATATATATATATATATATATATATATATATATATATATATATATATATATATATATATATATATATATATATATATATATTTGGTGTAAGAAAAATGTATGGCATAGTTTTTGAATGAAAATTTTAGAAGAGGAGATGAGAAGAGGATGTAGGTGACATTTTCATCTTTCATCTGAACTTATTAGCATATATGTATTTATATACATGCCATCAAGTTAATAAAAAAAATCAAGAGAATATATGTTACCATATCTCCCAAAGGGACTAGACTCCCTCAAAGCTCTCAGTGAGTGAAAACATTACCTTGAAAGGATGATTTATATATTAGTTAGTCCATAGAGGATGAGTCAATGTAACCATGCAGATGATGACCTAATAAATAGAAGGCTTGTATGATTATAATCATTGAGTTGATCAACCAATGACTCAACAAGAAGTTTGATGAGGTGAAGGGGTAATTGGGTATGTGAAGAAAGGTCAATGAAGAAGTGGAATTAACCTTGGTTTGAATTTTATATATCCATCATCCTAAACTTTCAAGCCTAACATCATTTAGCTTAGAAAAATAGTTTACCCAATTCAACCTTGAGATACTCTATCAATATCTATGAATTACATCATTTAGAGTTGGCCTCATGGGGAAGAAATTCAAAATAAAGACAAACAATTTCTAAGGATAGAAAGATACAAGACTTACAATATTTAACTAGTTAAAGAAATACTTGTAAAAAAAATATAAATGAGATTGCCCAATTAGATGTAACAGAGCTACTCAACTTTGATTTGCAATCCTTTCTAGGTAAGGCTTATACTATGTTATGCTATGATTTCTTAGGCATATTTAAAACCATGCCTACCTAATGCTCTTTCTTAAGGGATATGTCATACAATGCTAGTTATCCATTCTTATATCAAGACCTCGAATGCATGTTTAACTTGGTCATGTTATGAATGTGCACAAGTACTTGGGTGTCACTTGTTTGTTCTAACTTATACTTAGGAGAAATGAGCAAGAGTAATTTTAAATATTTGTCTAATGAGAGCTTTAATTTTATTTTAAATATTTTAGTTGAATTTAAGATTGTTTAACATCTTATTAGAGTTGGTAGAAAATATTTTATCTGAGAGCTTAGAATGAAATCATCTATAATCCCAAACATTCACATTATAACAAGAAAGCAAAAACATCATGAAAAAAGCATAAACAATTATTTTGTTGTGATGGATATAATAGAATAGGTAATAGATGAGTGCAAATAAACAATCTACATATACATACCTAGAATAAAAAATAATAAAAGGGGTAGAGAAACTTAACTTATAGTTTATTTCTTTACATATAAAAATTCTAAGAAAATATGTCAAAGAAATATCATACACTAAATGAAGCCATCTTAGCACAATAGAAAATATAACATTATAGAGGAAACATTTAGCATCATAGATTAATAGCAAGCAATATTTATATATGCATGGCCTTATCAAAGTAAGAAGCAACTAAGGGTGGCATTTGGTTGATTTAGATAGTTTGGATAATGAATTTTCAAAACCAATCGGTTTAGATCCCTAAAAGTTGGGCTAAATTAATCAAACAAAATGCAAAATTAAACAACAAAATAACAATTTGGTTTGGTTTTGGATAAACCAAGTTTACAATATTTAAAATTATTTGCTAAATTTATATTCATGATGCAACTTTTAATGTATAATGAATAAGCAATAAGCAAAATAAAATATATACATAATTAAGAAAGCAATTAGCTACTTTCATCCACTAAAAGATTAAATTTTTTATCAAGTTAATGAATAAATTTAGTTTATGGTTCCATCCAAAATTTTATTTACTAAATCGATCAAAAAATAAAAAAATAAAAGTTATCATTAATTAAAATAAAATCCAATTATTAAGCTCAAAATAACCCAATTACTAAAAGCGTTGTTCGCTTTGGTTTTGATTAAAACCAAATAATGCACACCCTAGAAAGGGGTTATATCTTTAACACATATAGGAAAATATCTCTATCCTAATACAATAAAATAATCAAAGTAGCACAATGCATCAAAAAATAAATAAATCAACATAACAATCATTATTATAATTTAGTCACTCTCAAACAACCTCATCCCAAGCAATCAAAGAGTTTGTGCATCAAAATGACCTAACTAAACCCTCCATATAATATGTGACTACTAGGTTGTGGACTATTACAACACTTAAATGAGTACAAAATCTAGTGTATTCTAAGGTCATTCCATCCGACTTGATGATTTACAATATTTCATTAGAACTCAAATATCACAAGTCTTATCACTTTATAGTGAATCAAAGTGATAGGTTATAAGCTAATTAAGCTTATTAATTGATAATTTGTAGTTATGGTTAAAATTATTATTATTGGATGAATTATTATCTAATAATAACAAATAATCATAATAGTTAAGCCTTGATTCTAATTGGGCATATTCTAGGTTAAAGTGTATTATCACTTTATATACTTGCATATGCATCAATATGATAAGATTAGTTGAAACTATCAATTATATGATATAATATTCTAGTGCTCAAGTGAGGTATGAACATTTAAAGATATTTAAGTTCTAGAAAATAAAAAAAAATATTCTATATCTAGAGTATGGTATTGAATAGAAATTATCTATTCAAAATAGAAAAGGAATACAACCAAATATAAGTGTACACTTAGAACCCATTAGAGTTCCTTCTTATGTCACCAAATTACTAAATGACTTCATTAGACTATTTATGTTTTAGTTAGATAAAAAATTTGACCAAAAGTAATATTACCCAAACTCAAATTCAAATTGATTCAATAGATCGATCATAAAAAATGGAATTGGTATAATTATAGGAGTGTAATTATACTTTGATTGAACTAAATCATAGTGTTCTTAACTTGTTCAAGGAATTTCCTTTTCAATTAAAAAAGAAATAAAGAAAACTTATTGGTTGAAGCTTAACTAGAAAATTGACTATGTGTTATAATATTAACAAAGATAAAATCATGAAATTAATTCAAGGAAGAGGGAAGATATGCATATGTTTAATGCATTAAACTTCCAAATGATTTCACTAGATAATTAATGTTATGTTATGTTATGTGAGGTGATCCTGAATGTGTGTTCTCCACTGATTAATTACCAACATCAATAACCTATCTTTGTGCCTAAACATCAATGTAGATGGAGCTAACTGATATAGCTAGTCTCATGAATAATAGATAGGTTGAAATCAAATAGAATCAAGTTTAGAACTATAAAACTAGTTAATGCGATGAATTTTCTTACCCTAGTGTGTGAAACTACATATGAATGCTTAACAACAATGCTTATATTAAGTGTTCTACAATTTTGCTTAGGAGGATCCATTACTCATTAGCTTAAATCTAATATCATTCATGATCTTATTTATAAGCATTAAATTAATTACAATAACCCAAAGGCATTATTACTTTTACATTATATCTTCATATAATATTACATTCACCACTAGAAATAGAACATTTTAATTTACTATGAATAATCCTAATATAATATTGATTACAAAAAATTTCTCAAAATTTGCTAGTTTAATAAGATATTTATTATAAATTTTAATAATTTATTTGATATGATAAATAATTTTTTTAAAAAAATTAAATAATTAGCTATATATTTCATCATAAATTACCCAAAACGTCTCAACTTGCTAAAATTGTAATAACATTTTGTAACAACTCATATTTATATCACAAACATGTTATATAATTTTTTTCAATTGTAATAATAATTTAATAAATATTATAAATTTTAAATAATTGGATTTCCAATCATAAATCTATTTGATGGATCATATTACTTTGAAAACTTATGAAAATGTTTATATTAGTGTTTATTTGCATTATAAACATTATATGAATATTTATAATTTTAAAATATATTTTAGTTTTGGTTAATTTAGAATAGTAAATAATTACTTTTAAAATTCATAACTTTACATCATAATTTAAATAAGTCTCAAATTCTTATGGAAGATCATTGATGCTAATTAAGACCTCTCCATAAAATATGAATTTATTTTGAATCTATTTACTATTTTAGTTAATTATAATAAAGATAAGTCAAATGCTAAAATTATGAAAAATAAGAATAATCATATTTTAATAATTTCCTCATATTCCTCATATGCAAAATAATTATGATATAAATTTCAAATTTCTTGGATTAATTTATCATCCTAACCAAAAAATTGAAAATTTATTTAAATATATGACATATGACTGTAAGGTTGTCTTCCATATTCATAAATATGTGCAATTCTAGGCTCACATTATTGTGATCTGATTCTAACCATTTAATTTTTTTTTATTTAATCCCTTCTAGAGTCAAATGCATAACTAATTAAGTCATCTTGTAGCCCAAACTTGCAGAATGACCAAAGCGATGAATTGAGTAAGAATGATTTATTAGAGTTATTTTAAGGAAGCATAAATTGGGCAAGACTTAATTCAATTAGCCTTTGAGCTCACGAGCAAATGGTCATAGGAATTGGGCTAGCATGATGTGGTTTGAAGTCTCGATCAAGCTTCACTTAAGTCAATGTGAGCTTAACTCAATGGATTGGTGGAGGCAAGGAACGCTTGGTAGAGCTTCTTTGAGCTCAAAGAATGTATTTAAATCCCTTTCTCCTAGGGAGAGGCATTCTATTTATAGCACCAAGAGACTTGAGTTTAACCATGGATAACCATGGTTAGGCTTGCCTCAAGGCTAAGTGGTGCCATGAGAGAGGTTGTAGGTGGTTGGAGAGCAATAAATAAGTATTAATAGAGCTTGGGGTGGCTTCATTAGGTTAGTCCATATGCATTGTAGTTAATTTTAATTAAATACCTCTCATGTCATGTTAACCTCTATTAGCCTATTGAATTAGGATGGGAATTATTCATGGTTATTATTAATTATGGGTTTTAAGAATTTTTGAAAATATTAGAAAAATGCATATAATGGACTTCATTTTCTCAATTGGCCCATTTGAACCTTGTTAGGTTCGTGCATCTTGTTCACTTGTTTAGAGTTGTCAAACTCTCTTGGGTTGAGCTATGTAAATGTAGCACCTAGGTGTTGTATTACGATTCTATATTTTTTTCATCCAATAAAATTTTCTATCATAAACACTTAAAATTATAAAAAACCATAAAATAAAAAAAAATTTTACTTAAAATACATGCTAATTTCACTAAAATTTTCACTTAACAAACCTCTCCAAACTCAAATCATTACTTATCGTCAATAATCATATATATTTACATGAATCCTTCAATTTATTTGATTGCAAAACCTTTTGAATTTAAAGTCATTAAATATTAGTTTTGATTAAAGAGTAAACTTACAAGACTCATTATTAAATATAGAAAATAACTTAACTATAATAACCTAAGTCTCAAACTAATATTTCATTTGAGTTAAGTCATTTCGTGCTTGATATTAACATAGTTGATTCTTAAAATTTAGTTAATTAACTATTATGAATAGTCATCAGATTATTTAAATAATTATTATATGATTTTTTCTCTTGAATTTAGTACATTTAGTTACTTTAATAACATCATTGACTTGGTCAGATTGTTGGGCAAATTTTGCGTAACATGATTGTATGATACTTAGTCTCAGTGTTTTCTTCTGTTCCTTTCTCTATTTTTTTTACATGAGAAGTTACTTTATTTGCCTTGTAACCCATAATTGTGATTGAATTTTATACTTTTTCATTCTTCATATATATCTAACACAAATCAAATGAATTGTTATTTTTATTAAATGGTCTAATCTCAATTAAGACTAATCAAAATTTTGTCCATTGAAATAATAGTGACTTTTATTTATTTCAAGCCGATTACAACAATTTAATAAGAATCTCCTATGTGGTGTCTGCAAGAAAATTTTTTAACTCATTTGAAATTATTAAGTTTTATAAAATAATTTTGTTATTAATAGTTTAAGTTATAATTCATTATTTAATAATTTTAACAAGTTTTATTTTTCTAATTAAAGTATTATTTAATTACATTTATTTCTAAAGTTTTACTTTTAAATAAACTTTCAAGTTTTAAAAATAACACACAATTATCAAGGACAACTAACAATTAAACTTTTAATACTAAAACAAAATAAAAACGATGATTTAAACACTACTCTCTCTACATAATAAAACACTTCAACTTTATACTCATGGACTTGAATAATAAGAAAACTATCTCTCTTCACTCCCTCAAACTCACATACATCTATAATAAAAATAATGGAATAAAAATAAAACAAAAGACAAGAACTCATCATTCAATTTTCTTCTATCACTAACTATTCCTCTCCTTCTCCAGTTTCTTTTAATAAATATTTAGAATACTTTTAACAACACAAAATAACTTTTAATAATATTATATTTTTACACTAGATGCAATAATAACTCACAATTATAAATCACACAACTACACACCAAATCAAACAAATATTCATCTCCCAAGAAATGCTTAGTTTATAGTCTTCAACCGAACTATACCAAAATTTTTCTAATTTTAGATGAACGAATCGATAGGTACTTTATGTTAGCAAGCATCCTATCCATAACTTTTCTAATAATCCTCAATATTTTCATCTACACTTTTTCTTAACAACATCCAAATTCTTAAAAATTATGGTTAGTAAAGTTGATGATTCACTTAAGTAGGCATGGTTTCAATTACGTAATAATTTTAACTCCAAATCTAGTTCCTTTAAGATAGTTGACTTAATACTATTAATTAAGAAATACATTTAAGAGCTCACATTTTTTTTTAAACTCTATAGGGGTAGATCAGGAAATGGAATATCCTCATTCTCATTTTCATCCCCAATTAAAGCTTATTCTAATGAATTTCTAATTTATGATATCTTAAAATTCTCAACTACACTTTCTTTTCTTACCCCAAACTCTTCTTTTATATCATTAGAAATTTTCATAGATTTGAAATTATAGAAGTGATATCTTGGCGTTGAATTCTCATTGTTAATTGCTTTTTTTCACATCTATCATAGCCCCTATTGCTTAAAAAAGGTATTCCTAAAATAATATGAATCTCTTTATCTTTGTCTACGTCAAACATAATAAAATCAATAAGGAATATGAATTTATCCACTTTAACAAACACGTCCTATATTATCCCCACAAGATAAGTAAAAGATATTTCAACTAATTGAAGGGTAACACTTGTGGGTTGGACTTTTCTCTAATCATAATTTCTTAAAATAGGCATTGGTATTTATACTTGCTTAGCTCACACAATGTTTTCCCAAATAATTTATCTCATATAGTGCAATGTATAATAAAAGTACCAGGATCTTTTAAAATTTCAAATAATTTTCTTTGAATTATGGAATTATATTTTTAGTTAATACTATAGTTTCATTTTCTAATTTTTTTCTTTTATTTAATATGTCCTTGATGAATTCTTCATATGTTAGCATTTGTTCCAAAGTTTCTACAAACAGAATATTTATTGATAACATTTTAAACACATTTAAAAATTCTGAAAATTGTTTATCAAGTTGTTGCTTTTGAAGTCTTTGAGGAAATGTTGGTGGTGGTCTCTCTCTCATCTTCTTAAAGTTCTTTTTAGCTTTTTATTTCACACTAATTTTTTTTTCCTTTCCTCAATAATATCTTCTAAACCCCATTTTAACTATAAGTTTCTCTTCATCAATCTTTACCTCTCTTAGGACTTTTCACTTCTAAATTTTATCACATTATATTGCTCTTTATTTATTTCCTTAAGATCAATTTATGTGTTATTAAGGTATACTATCCTGGTCTACTAGCAAGGATGTTAGCCAATTTCCCTAGTTGAATTTCTAAATTTTAATAGAAGTAGTTTGTCTTTGTAATTGGATTCCCATTTGCAATAATAAGTCTTCAAGTGAAAGCCTCTATTTTAAGTTGATTTTGGAGGATACCATAGTAAAATTATTGGTCTATAATTTTAATTATTATTAAAATTCTTGTTATTCCAACTTTCCATATTGTCATTTTGATTAAAGTTTGAATTATTATGGTTCCATGAGAAATTAGGATGATTCCTCTAACTTAGATTATATGTGTTTAAGAAAGGATAATTGAATCTACTTGCTACATAATTAATTTATGCACTAAGATCACTAGACTCTCTAAACAAGAATGGTTCACTAATCTCACCATGAAGGTTACTAGGATTAAAATTTTAGCAAACTCCAAAATAATCTATTTTTTAAATTAAGTGGCACAAGATTTATGTTAATACCACTATGCATAAAAAACAGAGAAACAAACTAAAATTTTAAAACAAAATATGTGATTACAATAATATTTTATGAAATTAACTTTGAGTTATAAAATAAAGTACAAGTCTACCACATTTAATTACACAACAATTGTAATTCTAACTACTTACTACACTCAAAGGGCATTAAAACATAAATAATAAGTTGAATTAAAATAGGCTATTTGATTAATATTAATTTAATAAAAGTTTTGCTCAATCCCAACAATAATGCTAAAAGTGTGACCAACTAAAATGGTATACATAAGTGAACATGCCATTTAAATAATATAATGATGAGTAGATTATGATTTCCATGAAGATCTATTTGAAAATCTTATAAAGTTAAGTATTAATATATTATTAGCCTCGATTTTAATCCAACTAAGTGATAATGTAGAAAAGATTTTGTATAGAAAATAACTAAGATGTCTAAATTTTTTATTTTTTTAGAATCAATATAACATAAAAAAAGTACTTTGTATTTATAAAATTTTGAAGTCTATCAAGATCAAACTTACATTGGAATTTATTTCAAAGCTTGTAGTGTCAATCAAAATATAATTATTGTATTATCTATGTCTAGATCAATATAAACAAATCAATCTAATCAGTTCTAGTCCCAATTAAATTTTGACTTTTGCATTTTCCTATTTCTCTTGAAATGACTGTGGATCCTAAAAAAGAACATATCATAAATACCTATTTAGTATATCCATTTAATTTTTCCCACTATTCCTCTAGTGCTCCATCGATATCTCTAAATCACAACTAATTTTACATTATAATTGACTAGATTTTAAGTAAATTAGGTACAAGAAAAATCAAAACACATTTTATATAAAGAATGAATAATTTTCTTATAACATTCCAAATTTCAACTTATATATTCAAAAACTCACATCAATCCAGTTCACATACTTAGTTCAATATTTTAGGAAATAAAACATGAACAAAATACATAAACATGTGTATAAATTACTAGAAATTCAAAAAAAGGAAAGAAAAATTTTCTCCTCTATTGTGTATCCTCCTCCTTGATCTTCTGAGTATAATCTTCTTCACACACCCACACACACACACACACACACACACTATGACTCACACTTCTCAAAAGCTTTTTAAAATGCTTAACACCCCTATTTATAGCCATTAAGAGCCTCTAGTAGTTTCCTCTGTTCCTCTTTGAAACCACTTAAAAATCACTTGAACTACTTTATGGAACTTAAATTGCTCTAGTTTGCTCAGAGTGCCTGTCGAATCTATAGTGACATTGCAATGTGCTCTAATTTATGGCTTCAAATTTCTAGTTCTAGCCTGTTTCTATAATATAGCATCACAATGCTAGATGGCACCTTGATGTTGTCTTTTCTATTTCTTCATAACTTTTTTCTTTTGATACTAGCATCTAGGTGTGTAAATGTAGCTTAAGTGTATGTGATTATATATATATATATATATATAATCTAATAAGAAATTTTCTATCATAAATACTTAAAATTATAAAAATAAAGCATAAAATAATAATTGTTTTACTTAAAAAAATACATGTTAATTTTACTAAACTTTTGCACTTTTGATTTATGAAATTTAGGTCTAATTGAGCCAAAGGTTAACCCAAACGGATTAAGTTTGACTTGGTCTCATGGTCAATTATCATGCATATGTCTAGATGTTCTAGTGGTTATTTGATTCATTTTCATACAAGGAACTTCTTAAGACAATTGACAAGTTAAAGTGGGATACTTGGTTTTGGACCTATAAAGGCAAGTGGCATAGATACTCGACTAAATGATAGGTCAAATTTTCCATATTGACATTGAGGATGGTCAAGTCATTCCTTAGAGTCTCATAAGTTATATAAGTAATTAGATTAATAACATGGATTAATTACTTTAGATCAACATTTACATCTACTAAAAGCATTGAGCTTAACCACTATGAGCTCTACCCTAGAGCTAGATAGAGTCAAACCTATAATGTAAAAAAGATTTACAAATGACCTTCTTTATGAGTTCATCACTAAGGCCAACTTAATGGGATAGGTTGTCAAGCTTTTACTTGAGGAGGATATGAGGTTAGATCCTATTGAGAGAGGGGATGAATTGGTGTTTTAAAAAATTCTAAGTTAAAGCTCAAATTTTAACTTTTACAAGTAGAAAATTAATTTTTGATTTAAAATAGTGATGAACAAAATTCATAATGCAAAAAACGTAAGTAAAAGGAGATAACAAGCACACAATTTATATGTGCTTCAATCAAATCTTTAAATGACTTACTCATGTCTAGCCACCCCAATTTGGCAAATTTTTTTATTTGAATATTTGATCATTTTATAATTAATTTTAATTTGAATATATAATGATTTGACATTAGAATTTGAATATATATTTTTATTATGAAAACTCATTGAAATATTCAATCAACATGGCCATCAATAAATGAGTTTGTTTAATCATTTAGTTTATTGTGATCCTCTCATTATTAATTTAATAATAGGGATGAGATCTAGATCTATACTTTAAGAATTTTGAATTTTAGATTATTGAATATATTTATCTTGGATATTTTGATAAAATGATCCTTATTGATATATTCAATCAACTCTATCATCATGTATGTATTATTTTGCTATTTATTGTGATATTAATTTAATAATAGAATCGATCTACTATCATATACGAGTTAGCTTTATATTTTATTAAGTTGAAAATATTATAATTGTATCATTGGGGTTTTGTTAACTTGGACTAAGACTAATGGGAAATTAACCCACGCAAAATCCTCGATGTTAAGTTTAAGCATTCATAGTTTCGTGGCCTATGCATATTATTTCTTTTAATTCAAGTGTTCATATGAACTTTTGAATAATTTAATATATTTTATATCAATGATTTGATAAGAATTTTAGAACACTTGAATTCAATTTGAGTTTATCTTATGATACATGCATATCAAGTTAAATTCATCTGGATATTTATATGAGTTTTTTTAAAATATCCAAGTTGAATTTAATAAATACCTTGAAACATGTGAGATTTATTTAGAATAAATTAATGCTTTATGTGGCATATTCTTAATAATCAGATTTCATTCATATTCAACTTCAACTCTTTGAATGTTTCATGACACAATGTATTTCTTATTCATTCAAATAGATTGCTTGCATTGAATACATACATAATTTGTTATAGATTATTATTAATCAAAAATTATAAGCCCAATCTTGTTTTAGTTTAGTATATTATGCTTTCAATTATTGATCTTATTACTCATTTAAGCTTCAAATATTATTCTTTAACTATTTCATTTTCATTAATTATCAATATCTATTTTGATGAAATTTCAACAACCTCCCAACGTTTTCATATTTTGACTACTATAGCCTTACCATGCTTAAAAAAAATATATATAGTGAGTATTTTATGACACTTTGGCTTAAGAAATCTTAAACCATCACACTTAAAAAGTGTGCATAGGCCTTCAATACCTACAATTTTAATTCAAATTTTAATTTGAGCTTATAATTAATTTTGTATTAAATTAATTAAGTCTTCGTCACGAATTTGAGCTCTCGACATCTTCCTCACATAGGCAATGAGATCTACATGCTTAAGAAGCATGATTCCTTGTGACACCGCTTGAGAGTCTTCTAAACTCACCATGCTTAAAAAGTGTGCATAGGCCTTCAAATACCGAATTTTAATTCAAATTTTAATTTTGAGCTTATAGTTCATTTTGTATTAAATTAATTAAATCTTATCAATCAAAATTTGACCTCTTGGCATCTTCCCCATGTGAGACGGAGTCCCGCCATGTCTAAAAGGCGTGAACAGTAGTTTAGTAATATGATCTAAATCTTTAAACCCACCATGCTTAAAAGCATGCATGAGTCTTTGGGCACCTCAAATTATGAATTATTCTAATATCTTCTTTACTACGTTTAGAAGAGAAACATCGTTAACACTATCTTACAGATCATGGCATTATACCTACGTAACCTTGGTTTTGTCGACGCTAACGCATTCTCAACAATAAGAAAGCCTATTCCTTTCATATGTAACGGAAATGGGAGAAATGTGAAGGTTGTCATTGACCATAAACCTTCTTGAATTCAGATTTTTTTTGCTTTTGTCAAGTGCCTTATCCATGCTTACAAGAGCATTTGCGAGGAGCATTTTATCAAAATACGCAGCTCCCAAAAGTTAAAAGTGTTTAATGCATTTAGTTTTAATAGTAGGATGCAAATTGAAATATTTATTTGTAGTTTGAATACACAACCAAAGAATGAGAAAACTCATCTAAAGTCTTCTAAATGTTTTCTTTTCTGGTATAATCTTCACATTAATTTATTATTTTGCCTCTACTAGCCATCAATCTCCCTTTAATCGCTAGAAAGCCTTTTACATGTTCTATGCATGTATCCGAGAAGAAAACCTCAAAAGCACGCTTAGATATATATTTTTGGGAACCCATATGGGGAATTTTATTGCTCAAATGAAAAGGGTTACAAGATCCTTAAAGAGGGTTAAACTGAGTCTACCGCTCAAAGAGCTACAATAAACCTAAAGAGTAAAACCCTATCTAAGTACAAAACTCACACACAAAAGCAAATATAATACCCAATTACAAAGAAACAAAGAACCTATGCACAAAGAATGTTCACCACCATCCTAATGGGAGGAGTAAGAGCTTTTGATCCAACAAAATTGTCTGCTAGAATGCATTAAGAGAAGAAACAAAACCATCTTGGATGCGCTAGTACCCATAAAAAGAAAATAATTATATGGGAAACCATAAGAGAAAAAAGGTGCTCTACACTAGTTTGGGACGCCAGGGCACCACACATATGCTACTACCATCCAAATTAACGGATTAATTTGCCACAGAACAACCAAACCCGAGACGATCGTCCATCCAAGTAAAATTATAAAGCTCAACAACATGATATAATCACTAAAGAGAAAATATTGCTATCCACTGAATGGAGCCAAATCACCTTTCAACTCAACCATCAATTGTGATTAGAGAGCATAGCATAATGTAATTAAGAAAAAGAAAAGCAGATGACATAAATACAAATACCATATAACAAAAACAGATAAGCATATAGAGATCTCGAATATGAAATTTATAATTTTACCATCAACCCACTTATCCAAAATGCAACATGCGCCAACGAAATTTCCAATCCAAAGGGAAACAAAACAATACCAAAAGCCATGTAAGTCCAACCTCTATCAATAAATAAACCACCAATCCACTCATAATTGTATGAACATAACCAAATCAATAAACCAAAGAAAGGCACACATTTAAATACTACCCACATCAAGCCTCAAATTCCCAATCCAAAGGGAAACAAATCCAAAGACCAAAGAAACATAAAATGCCAACCTTTATCAATAAAACCCCACCACTCAACCCAAAACCATATAAGCAAAGCAGAACATAAAAAAAAAAAGGCATTAGAGTAATCAAGATTCACCCAAAATTCCAAGACAAAAGAAACAACCCATTCTCACGTAAATAACGCAACAACCACATCACAGTATCAAAATGATTTCCAACTTCTAGCATAATTCGAAATGACATGAGATAAATTATTTCCACGCATAAGAAAAAACCAAAATACTAAAAATCCTAAACTGGATGCTATAGAAGTTATATTGCCAAAGGAATATTAGGAAGCACTCTAATAGCAAAGAATGGTGGTATACCAAAGGCACACCGTGCATGATGAAAATCCTCCAACCATCAAAAGAATTCTCCTACAACATCGGGACAAGCCCTCAAAATCGAGAAAAAAAGTGGATCCAACACCATAAGAATGAATAGAGATGGAAAATCTCCCAATCAGACAATATCCAAGTTCCAAACATAAAAGCTTACATTTTCCTAACATAAGGTAGAGCCTATCTAAATTTAAAATCCCCTTAATAAGGGGACTATTATCATAAAAAAATATCTTAACCATAGAGGACTTTGCACCCATTAAAAAAATCAGCACAAGAATTCCCTCTCAATAAATATGAGAGATGTGATAATCAAGAAGCAAGAAGCCTTCTAGTATGATTGAGTATAGTAGACTTCAGCATTACCATGAGCTGGAGTTTAATAAAGTGAGCAAGAAAAGCATCGTTCAAACCATTTTTTTAAAGCCTGAATGCATAGTAATATCCCATAGTGAAGGCCATAAAGTTCAAAAGAATGAACAAGGTCTTAAAGGAATAACAAAAGCAATCATCTTACCTCTAAAATCTTAAGATACCCCCACATATAGAACCATAGCAAATCATATCCGTATTAACCTTAATAGTATGGTTTTGAGGTTTAGTCCAATAAATAGTCTTACATATAATCTAATTCAGTAGATGGAAGAAAATCCCAAAATAATGAGCCAAATGTTTAATATCTTTGAAACTCGATGGATGAAGAAGTTTAGCTTTGTAAAGGGAGGAAATTTTACCTTTAGCTTTAGCAATGATGCGGTGAAAATTCATGGGAATGTCATTATGTTTAGCCTCATTTTCTTTCCATCCGATGTATCACAATAGAGTAATAGCAAAGACACATTTGACATGACCTTTGAGCATAGGATAGGAAGTTATTTAATAGGTGATGATAGAAAGGATCCATCAAATAGTAAAGTATTCAACAAGCTATCATACCAATGCCAAACTTTAGCAATGGGCCATTAACAAAAACATGATCCAAAGTTTCTATGTGAAAGAAACATTGACACTTAGAAGGAGGTGAAATCTTTTTGGAGAATGGTATCCACAGTGAATGTAATGTTTAAGAATACGCCAAGTGAGAATTGAAAATGATTGGAATAGCATTACCCAGATTTTGGAAAATATTGGTGAGTCTTGATTGTTAGATCTAATAGTTTGCCACACATCCTTAAAAATAAAGTCTCGAGTAGCACTTTGAATAGAATTTGATCCATTTTATTGGTTGTAGGGGTGATATTCGTGATTTTGTTAATGATAGTATTAGGGACATAGGCACCTAGCTATATTTCCAAGAATTTTGAGTAATGAAATAATTTACTTTGATCCTTTCTATCGAATGGGTGTTTAGTAAGGCATCTATAACCCGCACCCCAATTATCTTGCCAAAAAAATGATGAACCGAATTAACACCCCAAGTTATAAGCTCTAACTTAATGTTACAGTCTTTTCCACATGGGAGTCTCCCATTTTGAAGTCGCAAATTAGGGGATGGTTACCCTTACAATATTTAGCAAGGATAAAATTCGACCATAGAGATTACTTCTAAGGTTCCACCACATTTTATAGAAAAGCATTTGATGAATCTTGTAAAGTTTTACAACCCGTGCCACCTTCATTCAAAGGGCCACAACACTTGTACAAGCCCAGTGTGTTTTTTTAGATGATGAGTTTGAGCCCTAGAAGAATTTATTGAAAAGCTGTTAATTTTATTAATAATAGTTGTGGTAGGGACAATAGTGGAAAGCGATAGAAGGGTAAGGAGGAGAATACTAAGGACTAATCGGCTCCAAAAGAAAGAAGGTGGAACCCCAAGAGGAGATTTTCTTATAGATTTTTTGAATTACTTCATCAAAAGAAAGATCTTTTAGCACCACAATATAAAGGCATGCAGTGTATTTGATAGGGGAGTATAATGGGCAAATCCATGATATTCTTAATATTATTAATCCTAGGATAGGGATCAATTACTAGCAATGAAGCCACTTTTATTAGATTAATTTTAAGTCACTCTCCCTCCCAAAATGAATAAGAAATTTATACAATTTCTTAATGTAATGGGTAGACCCATTGCGTAAGATAATGAAATCATCCGCAAAGCAAAGGTGAGAAATAGAAAACCACCCCTAGTCTTATAGCACATGTTGGGCATTTTGAGAAACATAAATTTAAGATTTCGAGAAAGATATTCCACTGCAATAATGAAAAGGGTCGAGAAAGGGGTCCCCTTCACGATACCATGCGATGATGAAGAAGAAGAGTCGTGCATCTTGCCATTAATAAGTAAAGAAAACCGAATTTTCAATATCATTTTTTATTAAATTAATGAATGAATCAGAAGCAATAAAGATAAAATTTTGTAGATGAATGACCAACTAATGTTATCATAGGCTTTAGATATGTCTAACTTAAGGACAAGGTTCCCACCTCAACTTTAGTGTTTAGATCAGTGGACAATTTCTTGAGCCAATAATACATTCAAATAGAATGACCTTTAACAAAGCGGTTTGATTAGGAGAAATGATTTTGGGAAGTAGCATACCTAATCTTTTTGGCTAGGATCTTTGATATGAGCTTAATGAAAAAGTACAAAGACTTATGGGCCTAAATTGATTCAATGGTTTTCGATTTTAGGAATTAGTACAATGGAAGTACTAGAGAAGAATTTGGGGAGGGTCCCTCTAAAAAAAATCAAGAACCATTTTAACCACATCTTTGATAATATTTCAACATTTTTGAAAAAGAGAGGTGAATCCATCATGGCCACATAATCAATTCATACTCAAGGGTCGATGTAATTTTAAGGATGTAAGCATTGTGTTGTCATCTTAGGTGATGATTTTGGGGATAACCTCGGGACTTGCCAATTCCTCATACATCACATGATTATTAAGCATGTTATTGAAGTAAGAAACATCGACAAGTTCATTTTCATCAAATCCAACTATTATCAAAAAATTTTAATTTTCTTAATGCGATTTAAGGCTCTCTTTATTGAATAACACATAAAATATTTGGTGTTCTATCTCCCTCCGATAGTTTTTTTGTATTTTACCTCCAGTAAGTTTCCTCCATATCTTGATAGTTGGTTAATTTATCTTTGGCTTGGTTTAATAAAATAATTTTAGAAGTATCCGGGATAACCTCTTTCTCCGATATGATCTCTTGTTCTAATTCTTTTAAGTTAGTGAAAATGTTTTTGATTTTGTTCCACCATTTGAGCAAGCTAGCCTTTTAATTTCAGAGTCTCTTCATCCCAGAAATAGATAAAGGGATAGATATTGAAATAGGAGTAGGATGGGGTTCTATAAGCAAGAGTGATCATGGGATCTATGTATTCGGGTGGATCTGAATGGATCATCGGATCAGTGTGATCGATTAAATTCCATAGATAAAGAGCTAGTAGGATTTCCACCCCTTCGTTCTGGGGAAATAATATTAAAATCCCCATCGACAAACCAAGGAGCATTAAAGGTCAAGAAATTAATCGGATCATCCCACGGTTCCTTCTACCATATACATTTACATGAAGCATAGACAAAAGATCCAAAGCGGGACCAATTGCTAAAGGAGATTTTTTAGTATTCGACGTGAAGGTCACGAATAATATGGAATGCAAAAGGATTTTTCCAAAGAGCCAAATTTTATTACTTGAGTTGAAAAACTACTAAAACCAATCATTCTAGCAATAGATTGGATGTTAGAAGGAAGGATAAAGGGTTCCAAAATTATCGGAAAAGAAATGTTATGAATAAACTAAATTGCTAAGTCTATTAGAGAGGAGAATATCCTCTCACATTCCAAATCAAGAAAGAGACCATTACTTGAGGATGAAAGAGCGGATCTAGTAATTACATAGATAGGAGATTTAAATTTATGTGATTTGTTTTCCTATTTGAGACAATACAAAAATCATTTTCCAAATCCAAACCTCACCATTCGATAAGGAAATTCCAATTAATTGTTTATTACCTGTAGATGCAGAAGATTAACTATTAGTTCTCCTTCTTCCAACTCATTGTTCATCACGATGCATCTTAGGTTCTAGATTTTGGTCCACGTTAGCGAAGAATTGGATGATGGGTTAGAATGAGAACACAAACCCCTAGATTGAAAGTTATCTTAAATCACCTCCTCCAAACCAACCTTATCATTCAAGCTGATCTTGGAGATGACATAGCATATACAATTAGCATTATTAAGAGAATCGTAATAGAGGAGATCGTAATTGGAAATATTAATATCGCTATTTTGGATTTGAGACTTGGATCCACCATGAGGAAATTGATCCTTCATTAGATTTGTGCCTATGAGGGATTGGTTGGACTTGGGATCAGTTTTATGCTTAAGAGTTTGAGGCTCATTTTTATCTTATTTGGGTGGCCATCTCCTTTGATGTTTCATTCAAAATGTCCTTAGTACCAAGAGTAGATTTGTAGACCAAAGAATTTTTTTTAAATGCGATGAGCTACAAAACACTCAATAAAACCATGTCCATGATTTTGCAATGTGAACAAAATATAGGAAAATTTTCATTCTACTTTTGCAAATATCCATATTTTTGATCCTATCCAAATTTCCTTAGGATATTTTTAGTAATATCCCTTCCGAACACAAGCAAATGTAGGCGGTAGCAGTCAATTGGAGAGGGGTCAGGGCAGCCCACCACATATAGAATTGGGTTAAAGAAATGCACACGAAGGTTAGGGATAGACAAACTGGAACAATAGGAGATTCCTCTTTAATGTCGAAAAAGGGAGTCCATTTCAATAAATGCATTTGGCTTGAACAATCCAAATCGTTAGCCAATTGGATCAAAACATGTTGAGAATCAATTAAACCGAAAAAATACCTCAATTTGAGAATGAAAAAAATTTCGATTTCTCCATAGGCGACAAAGAGCAAATTTACCAAAGCAAACTCATAGGTTTAGCTAATTTTTCCACAACATCAGAACACATGTACACTAATGTAGTAGAAGAAATCAAAAGACTCACCTTGCTTTATGCACATCCCTAAATGATTTAGAAGCTATGATCGGATTAGTTTTCCATTTTTTCCTTTACCATAAGGCAGGATTCCCCCAGGAGGTTGAATCCATAGTTAAAAATATGGCATACCAGACAACAAGCACTAGCACTTTGTTTCGATATCGCAACGAAAATAGAGAGAGCAAAATCACCGGGGTGGCGGCAAAAAAAGTCGATAGGAAAGAAGCAAGAGAGAAAGGAGAAGAAGAGAAACCCCTCGAGAAAAGAGGAACGGCCTAGGCACTCGAGCGGGAGGTTGCTAAGATTGAAGCACGCTTAGATATCAATGACCTTCTTAGTATGTTTAAAGCCTTTTCGTAGTCAACAGCAATAACCCATTCTTCTAAGATATTTGCATCTTTAAATCTCAGCTCCTCAAGCAGGGAGAAACCACTCATCAAAGAAATTGGTATCAGTCGTAAATCATCGGTTATAATAAAGTCAGCTTTGCTCTTCACAAAGACCGCTTCCTGTCCCTTTTGACCAACTCCAAACCTTATCCATCATCAGTTTTCCACATCTGCTGCGTGGATCCTTTGGTACACGTATTGTAACATTTGATTTTATCAAGCTATCACTTCCATTGCAAATGTAAAAAGTCCTTGGATCAGCATCATGAATATTTTCAATCTTCAAGTCCTCGCATATTATTGCAGCTGCACTTCGAGGATTGAGCAGCATTTGCTTGCATGCCTCGGTCTGTAGGTGCTTGGCGTCTAGCTGCTCGAAGATCTCGTAAGAGATCCCAATCCGGACTGCTTGCCCAAAAGCCGTACAACGCGTCCCAGAAGCAGAGTCAGGATGCTAAGCTGGACGTCGATGAAATCGCCTCCGGCTAACAGAACCCGCTGCTGTTCTTTATCAACTAGGATCCTTATGCTTATCTTAGACATGGTACAATATCAAGGAAGGTCTAGAATGTGTAGTTAATGATGAGAGACTGTCAGTCACTCAGCCTTGACAAATGATAGTTCGGATCTCTGCATTCGAAATAGTAATTGACAGTGCAACATCAACTATTCCTTCTCTAGATGGATATTTCAACTTCAGCTAGTAGTCTTCCCCCTTCTGATCCGAGTGATGAGAGGAGGACGAAAAGCTCATGCTCCTTCGACTCCTCACGCAATCAAGCTCCTTCCTGTCAAACAGCAGCTCTTCTCGAAACATCACAGCATGAAACCTCCCTCTAGTCTTCTTCCTCTAGTCGGCCTCTAACGTTCGAACTAAAAAAAAAAACAGCTCAGTGTACAAATCTCCCTCAACATAATTTCTTCCAGCAGAGCCTCTCGATTTTCGCCGATGCCCGAGGATGAAGAACGGAGGAGATGTAGATATCCGTGGGCTGCTGTGAGTTCAAATTTTTTTTTTGGAGGAGAACCAAGAAGGAGCCTTGCGGGTTTTAGTTGCCAGAAGAGAATGAAGGAACTGTGATGTTGGAGAGGTTTTCGGAGAAGAAAAGTGGTAAAAAAAATTGCTTGCTGGGTTGATTTGTTTTATCATTTTTTTTTATTTTACTGTTTCCTCTGAAATTTCACATGAGTTGGCATGAGGATGAGCGGCAGATAGATATTTTCATAAAATATTATAATGTCATACAGTGAATGTAAAATAGACCAGAATAATTATTTAATAAACATTATTTTGCATATAGAGAGAGAGAGAGAGAGAGAGAGAGAGAGAGAGAGAGAGATGTGCAATGCAATGAGTTTTATTAATTGAGGAATATTGATGATATTAAAAAAAAAGACAAATAAAAGATTTTTTTAATTTCATTTTTTTTTTATTTATGATTTTTAAATGATATATGCTCATTTGTTCGATTTATATATTTATAAACTAATAAAACTAATATTAATACTAATATATAATTATAATAGTGAAGTTTTGTATTTTATTATAGTGCAGATATCTAATTAGTAGTTAATATAAAAATTATTATATTTTTTATTTTGATTTAGTTCATTTTAAATTTAAACAATATATATTATTAATGTTAATAATAAAAAAAACTTATGTAATATTATATATTAAAATTAATTATTTATATCTTAAATATTTTTCATATATATATATATATATATATATATATATATATATATATATATATATATATATATATATATATATATATATATATTCTTCATTTAGATATCATCATCTCTCAAAGTGCGTCTAATTCTTTTCTTGTGCAATCTTGAATGCGATGGGTGTATATCCTGAGTAATTCAGTGTTACAGCGTCACAATCTACTTTGTGATAGGAGAATATTTTGATCAATTTTGACAACATGGCATTTCGACTTTAATTTAAGCGGTGTTGTGTTTGTAGTCTATCAAATTTATCTTGTAAGTTCGACTTATAGCATGCTTGGAGGTCAAAGCCAACAAATGTAATTTGTGCATGGAAGCAGTCATGTTTGTTTGATTGATCTTTTGAGTTGATCATAAATCTTGAATCACTTCTTTAATTTCAATTGCTTATGGAGCTTTTATCATTAGTATGATGCCTTATTTTGGACAAACTAAATGATGGGATTGACCGATTTATCCGATTGACTTATCACATGGATAAGAGCTCTTCCACCATTTACTTCTCCTTCAATGGTTTTTTCTGAAGATCTCTTTCTTTTGTGTTTTTTGTAGATTTGAATTTCCTCCTACCATAGCTTCATGCTTGTTGAGTTTGATGGAGGAATTGGTTCCTTTGCTTTGAGATTTGAAATTCGTTTGTCTTAGTTTTAAGATTGACCGACTTGATAAATATTTGACTTGATTTGTTCATATTGACTTGCGGAAGTGTATATACATCTTCATCCTATGCTTCTTTGATAGACTCCTTGAAGGGTGCTTATAAATGACCTTCCGGCTTATATTAGGTCTATAATGTTGAGTTATCAATCCAGTGAGTGCTCTAATTAAATAACCATGAAATCCCTTTAGTTCGACCATTAGCTTCGTATGAACTATTAAATTGTTTTCTCGGTCTAGTGCTTTGTTTTGGAGGACATGATGAGAAAATTAACTTTGATATGTGACTTGTGCTTGATCATCATCATTTGAAAAGAAATTGAGATATCGACTTGCAAGCAATAGATTGATTGAGGCGACTTTGTGTTGAGAGTTATTTTTCATATTGTCTTGGTCCATCGATCAAGTAGAAAGATCTCTTGGATTTTAGTTGCATGTAGTCACTAATGGATATGATTTGAGATTGAATAATTGTCATCATTGGGAAGCGGAGCTCTTTCACTTTATGGCTTGTTGAATGAGGAGATCGTCAACAATGCCATTTATGGGCTTATTAGTCGACTTTTAGAACCTACCGAGTCTTTGACTTAAGGCGTGATGGCTTGGTGGTTCGGTTATCGACTAACAAATGGGGCTCTTTCATTATTACCTTTTCTTATGGCTTGTTAAGTGAGGAGAGCCGAACCGCCACTTGTGGGTTTACTAAGTTCGACCTTTTTAGACTTGATGATGTAGATGTTGATATTTTTCCAACTTAATTGATTGAAGCTTCAAATTGGGAGTTCTTAACTTAATCTTAATTTGGAAAATCTAAGAGACAAGCTTTTGATAATTAGGTCCTTTTCATGCGTGAAAATGGATTTTTTTGTCCTTGCAAGAGCCTTGATCATAAAAAAAGAGCTTTTGTCTAATAAGGGGATTGCAAATAAGCTCATAAATATATCATGAGTTTGATCTTCTTTAAAATGTATCTCATTATGTATACTCGAGGATCTCACTTGAAGCATGATGTCAACTTAGATAAATATATAAAATACCCATCCAAGCTTAGTAATTATTGTGAGAATTTGGAATGTCTTTGGTCCCATGCTTTATGCTTTTGGACTTGTTGAAGACTTCTCTTAAGAGTTTGAAATTTATATTTTTCTCCTATCCTAGCTTTGTGCCTTGATGGACTTAATGAAGTTGATGACTTGTTTTAGATAAGAATGTCTTGGTCATGCTTTTGTAGACTTGTTGAAGATTTAATCTCAAAATTTAAAATTTGTATTTTCCTCCTGTCACCGGTGTCATAATGGACTTAATGGAGTTGATGACTTGTTTGTGAGATGAGAATGTCTTCTCGTGCTTTGTGCTTTGATAGACTTGTTAAAGATTCAATCTCAAAATTTGAAATTTGTATTTTCCTCGCCCAACTTTGTGCCTCGGTGGACTTGATGGAGTTGATGACTTGTTGGTGAGATGAGAACATCTTCGTCATGCTTTGTGCTTTGTGACTTGTTGAAGATTCAATCTTGAAATTTAAAATTTATATTTTCCTCTGTCACGACTTAGTGTACTTGATGGAGTTGATGACTTGTTGGTAAAATGAGAACATCTTGGTCCTATGCTTTGTGCTTTGTGGACTTATTGAAGATTCAATCTCAAGATTTTGTGGTTCATATATCCTTCTATTCTAGCTTTATGTGTTGAAGGATTCGATGAAGAAATTTGTTGAATTATTTTGAAGACTTGTTAGTGATACTTTTCTTTTTAGCTTTCTACTTTCATGGGCTTATAGAAGGATGCCAACAAATGACTTGGCCCTCGAGTCTATGTTGGTCAATGGGAAAGAGTCACAGTCACACTTTATGTAATGAACATATTAATAACATGCATCCCTTAATTTGGCATTGTCTAACATTGTGATGACTTCACCGATCCTTTGCTTTCTGTTTGGTTCTTGAAGAAGAGTTTCCTTGATCTTTACTTTTAATTTAATAAACTTGTTGAAGGAGTTGACATTTCTCATTTGATTGATGCGAACTCGGCTTAGTACCTTTTGAGTGAGGATTTTTTGATTGAATTTTGGAAAATGATCTTATGACCATTAGGGATGATCTCTTAGTCTAGGCCACTTGAACTCACCAAGTTGGAGAGATTTGAAGATTTAGATGCTCTTATTTTTTAACTAATGAAGTAGGAGAATCTCGATGGTCTTTGTGGCATGTTGAGTAAGCGCACTTGACTTGGCCATATTTGGGCATCGAGTTTGACCTTATGCACCCAATTAAGTTTTAGACTTGAGCAATTGATGAAGGGTTTTATCATCGCTAATGAAATGAGGGATCTCTTCTAGCCTTTATGACATATTGAGTAAGCATATCAGCCGGTGACTTGGCCATATTTGGCATGTTGAGTCCACCGTATATGCCCACTTGAGCCTTAGATTTGATGTATGGATGGAAGATGTATTTTCAACTTGATTTGTTGAAGTTTGTAGAGTTGAAAATATCTCTTTCGTAATAAGACTTTGAGACTTGCAAATTTTGATTACATAATTTAAATATGTATATGAAGATCTTAGCTTTAGTGATGTCAAAATATAAAATGAGGCCCCTTGTCTTATAGGGGAAAGCCTAACATTTTGCTATAAAATTTTAAAAATGCCCCTTATTTAATAGTGGGATCTTTACAATATTTCACAAGTATGTCATCAAAATTTTTTTCACTTTAACAATTATAATGGTCATATGACTTACATTGATCATTATAACCATTCATTTGGAGATTTGATCTTAGGCACGATGTTGACCTAAAATATATAAAATAGCTATCTAACGAGATTTCTATTTTATCTTGGAAATGCATTCTTGTGTTACAAGAGAATTTTCAAGTAAAACTTATGAAAGCTTTAAGTACTATATTCATTTGATTACACTTTCAACCTATATCGATTTGTTGATTAGCGCATTGGTCTTTCTCCTTTGAAATCAACGAGTTGGTAGGATCCTTCTTGATATATCTTTTAATGGCTTCCCAATTAGGTTCAAATTTACTATCAATTTTAGTGAGGAATAATTGGTCTTCTGTGACCAATTCTTCTTGAAAAGTTTGAGGATGCACCATATGATCGAATGCTTTGGATAGCTTCGGTAGACTTTAAATTTTCTTGAGCTTGGAGCCTCACTTCATCAAGCACGTCAAGCTCTTCCATTTGTTAGCATTCTAATCTTGAGTAAGATTGTGTTGAATGGCTACTTAGAAGATAGTTCAACTTCAAGCGGCGAACTATTTTAGCTCCAAACACTGCATAGGGAGTGGATTTTGTAGGTGTTTTATAAGTGATGCGGTAGGCCCATAATGCTTCCATAAGCTTAGTATGCCACTTTCTTTTATTTTTGGTGAGGATCTTTCTATGCAACTTGACTAATATTTTGTTAAAAGCCTTTAGCCATTTACTCGGATTATAAATCGATGAGTATCGCCATCAATCTTTTGTTGATCAGATCTATAGATCTTAGTGCTTCTAAAGGTCTGGACTATTATCGTGATAATTCAACGTGGCACAGAATCTATAGACAACATTATGAGAGAAGAAGTTGGTCACATGCTTGGATGTGAATTCCTTGAATGGAGCGACTTGACCACTTGGAGAAATAATCTGTGGGCTAGGATGAAGCGATGATTAGCTAATGATGGCGGTCAATTAGTCTAATTATATCCATTCCCTAGCATTTGAATGGCTAAGATACTATCAGTAACGGGTTTAGAGGTCGATGAATGATGTTTACCGAACCCGACACTTATGACATCTCTTGGCATGATCGATACAACCATGGATGGCCGGTAATATCCTATTCTTTTGATTTTGAAAGCCATTTTAGGACTGGTGTGCCAAAGTCCTTCATGAATTTCAACAATTACCTTGTTGGCTTCTTCTATTCCCAAAGCCACATTTTGCTCGAAGGACCTACGATATAAGGTATTGCCAACATAAGCATATAAAGCCATTTCTCAAGTTGTGCGACCATCGACTTATTGCTTGGCGTTTACTTTCTTTAAAGTAGTCGACTAAGGTTTGTCTCCAATCTTCCTTCTCTTCCATTGTGAGGATTTCACTTTATAGAGTTGGAGTTTCTTGATTGAGGTCTTGCCTCACAGTAGTTTGAGCCTTATCTTTTGGATATCGACTAGTAATTTGTAAAGGAGTGTGAGGAGCAATGTGAGTTGCATCCTCTTGCTTACATTTGATGACCCCTCTTCTAATGAGGATTTTTAGATTTAGGACCCGATGAGTGCAAACACTAATTAGTATAAAATCATCATCGTCCGCCATCTCTTTAGCTAACTTAACCGGAAAATCAGCTTTACTATTCTTGCATCAAGAAACCCTTATATGATGTTTGGAATTTGCTTAAGAACTTATTTGTGGTAGTGAGCCCATTCAAGCTTGTTGATTTTGTAGATACCCAACACTTGATTAATGATCATCGAGAATTGCCATAAACTTGTAGATTCTAGACTCTCATAGAGATGAATTCTTCCGGACCTACCACCAATGCTTCATATTTTATTTCATTGTTAGTTCATGGCTCAGTTGACATGTAGGAGTGCCTCATTATACCACCCTCAGTAATTAAGATGAGGCCAATGCTAGCTCAAACCTTTGGGAGATTTGAGGGGTGAGTATATTTTATGGATGAAGCTCCATCAAAATACAGTTCTCACATTTGTTGCTTCTCCTTTTCAATATGATACTTGTCGTGGAAGATCATTATTGAGTGATGAATATGCGGGATGGGGTATGCGGCGAAGTCCTAGAATTTTAGCTTTCTTCACTTCGGTGAACATATGTAATGTAATGTCAAATTAGCGAAGAACAGCATCATGCCAAATGACCTTTGTTGGTCTTGTCATCAAGAACATCAACATGATCCTTGAGATGAGAGTAATTTTATGAGACAACACATAATGGTGTAGCTTTTGAACAATAAACATTAATGCCAAATCATTCTTCTCAATTAGAGAATAGTGCATTTCGCTCCTATCGGTCTTCGATTAATGTAGTATAGAACATTTTCCTTTCCTTCTTCATTATTTTACACCAACAGAGTAGCTAGATTCCTAGTGCTATTGTGTACAAGATGAGAGGCTTCCCTAGGATCGGTCTTTGCAAGAATAGGCGATTCAACATATACATCAACTTTTTGAAAGGAGTGTCCTTTTTCATCAACTTTGCAAAGGGTTGATATCGCGATTTGATATAAATCTTTCAATGAATGCAAAATGTCCCTACAAGGAATTGAGTTGGCGAAGGCTTCTTGGTGAAGGCATTTAGACTATTGCTTTGATTTTTTGGGATCAATTCAATCCCTCTGCAACATATCCAAGGAACTTCCCCAAGGAGACTTCAAAGACACATTTGAGAGGATTCATCTGAGATCATATTTTCTTATTCTTTCAAAGATGATTCTCAAGTCATCAAGGTGATCTTTGTGATATATACTTTTGACAATGAGGTCATCAACGCATTATACTTTTGATGAATCAACTCATTGAATATGCTCATAGCCTTTGGTATGTAGCCCGATTCTTCAAGTCGAAAGGCATGACTATGTAGCAAGATATACCATTGGTGTCCAATGAGGTATTCTTATCATATTCGGGAGCCATTTTGATTTCATTGTATCGTGATGATCCATCCATAAATGAGAACATATCGATTTGAAGTGTTGTCCACCAACAGTGATAGAGCAAAATTCATCCTTTGGACATGCTTTATTTAAGTCCCCGAAGTTGATATAGATATGAATCACAATTCTTCCTCTTCACTAGAACAATATTAGCTATCCGGATGGCATATTTATCTTCAAATGAAACCAACTTCAATGAGCTTCTTGGTTTTACAATCACGTTCTTCAATTTCTAGTCTCATTCACCTAGATGTTGCTTGATCGATGCCGATATGATGAATTAAAACGCCATATTAGAGGATAAGCCCCATCTCGCATATGTCTAAGAAAAGAAGTCATTGAATTCATAGAGTATTTTTAATTTTTCCACTTTATCTTTAGAAAGTAGCACTAATGAATATGCGAGGATCTTCTTCATTCTAAGATTAATTTCTTTAAGTTCATCCATAGTAGTCATATGCCATCCTCAAGCTCCTCAGTGCCTTGGCTCTACTTCTTCATCATTTGCAAGATTAATCTTAAAGAAGTCACCTTCATTTTCATTATCATTTTCAATTTCCCCTTATTAACATAATGGCATCTTCTTATGGACGATTGTCTTGAATGGACCCAAATCATAGTGTGTTATTTCTTCTACCAATAGTTTGAGAACCCTTTGGGTACCACATCATTTCAAAAAATTTAGTCCTTTATTTATTTTCTTCAAGATGGATCCCGTGCTTATGCATTATGTTCGAGTGAGGATAATATTTTGGCATCCTTGTGCAGCCTTCTTCTTCTTTAGACAACCGCATCAATATGGATCTTCTCTTGGCATCCCTTGAATTTATAAAACAGCCTGCCCACCCTTTCTAGGGGAAGGCACATAGAAGGTCACCAATTCTTTAACATTATGAACCAGAAGTGACTTTAAAATATTGGGAGGAATAGAGTGACTATGTAGTCCCACCAATTAGATCAATATAGTTTTCAAGTATACCGCATTGCCTTCTGCTGCCTTCCTCACTTTTGGAGTGAGCTCTTAACTTTCTCATCATAGATCTAGGACTCATAGACACTAAGAGTTCATTAATCTTAAGACACTTCTAGTGATTAGGTGAACACTTAACCTAACCCTGAGACTTAGAAGAGTTAACCATAGAATAGGTTGTGCCTTGTGGATTTAAGAAGACTTGCTCGCCTATAGCCCAAATCCTTGCTTCCCTCTTTCAAACCCAAACCTTAAATTCAAATTCAAAACCATAAAATCAATTCCAAACTCTAAATGATTGAAACTGATTAACTCCAAACTCCAAAATCTCCTCCGAGCCTATTGAACCACCTTCATGTGCTTAGCCAAAATGTCTTCAAACAACTCAAACTTACTTGATTTTCTTATAAATCAATCATTCCTTCATTTATATTCACAAATATAAATAAAATCCAAATTCAAATCATTCAAATCAAATCAAAATAAATCAAACCAAATCAAGACCCTTCTTAAGCCATATACCCATCTTCATAAACCTAATCAAATCTTGATCAAATCAACCCAAACATGATTGATTTCTTTATAAATAATCATTCCTTCATTTATATTCATAAATATAAATGAACCCCACCCTCTAATGACCATAAAATAAATCAAACCAATTTAAAATCTAAGTTAGCCTCTTTAAACCTACACCCTAAGCTTAATCAAATTTACTTCCAATCACTCCAAACTCAAGTGATTTTTCCATAACCATTTATATCTTCATTTATATTCACAAATATAAATGAAATATAAATTCAAATGACCAAAACAAACTCCTCAAATCAAATTCAATTTTAGCCATTTTAGCCAAACTTTTGAACTTGGCTAAATGACATCTAAATCAACTCAAAACTCATGAATTTTTATGATTCAATCATTCCTTCAATCATTGATCAATATAAACATAAACCACCATTATCAAACCAAATCCAAGTCAACCCAAATCAAGCCCAAGTTAACCCTTTTGGCTTGAAATTGTCACATGAACCAAAATCTTGGCTCCAAACCAATTACAATTGGATTTATATTTCAATCTAGCTCATATATGAGTTCAACTAAACTTGAATCAAACCTTGATGAAGCCAATTGACCCATTTAGACTCACTTGACCTAAAGTGACCTAAACTTTTTTGAGCTAAGTTCTAATCTAACCCAAATTAGATTGAACTAAGCTCATCTAAACCTCAATCATGATCAACAATCATCATGGGGTGATCAACTACCTTGAATTCCAAGTCAAACCTAGCTTTTGATTAAGTCAACATTTAGCCCAAATGAAACCCAAACTAGCCTTCCAAATTGATTGAAACTATTGACTCAAACCCATTTATAATCAATGATTGAACATGACCAAACTATCAATTGAGCCAAACCAAGCCAAATTAGCCACTTGACCTAAGTTGACCCAAATTAGCCTAAAATCAAAATGGGTCAAATCATGATTTGCCCAAATTAATTGAATCAATGGCTCAAGTTCATCCCAATCACTTATTGAACTTGACCAAAGTCATGATTGAGCCCAAGTTGACAAATTGGTCAACTTGACCAACCTAGCCCAAATTGACATAAAGGTCAAATTGGCCAAAATTCAAATTAATTCCAAATTAAACCAAAAAAAGCTTGCAATTATTTTAATAAATCAATTAAACTTGACCTAACCCTAATTTACTAATTGGTCAATCAAATTGGTCACTGACCAATTTGACCCTTTGAATCCAAATGAGTCAAATCCAAACCTAGACCAAACCAATCCAAATTAATTGAATCAAAACATCCCAAGTCATCATATCAACCTCCTAAGCCTTGGTTTGACCCAATTTGACCAATTGGTCAACCCAAACAACCCAAATGAAACCCATTCAACCAATCCAAGCCAAACCACAAATCCAACATGGATCTTGTGGGCACCTAACTAAACTCACCAAGGTCAGCCTAAGACCTCCAAGAGCTGTGGCCCTCTGGGATTAGCCAATAAATCATAGGATTTAAACTTCAAAACTAATGGATCCAAGCCAAGGTCAACTCTCCATCCCCATGGCTTCTCATAAAACTTTCTTGACACCACCTAGCCAACCTAACCCACCTAGGTCACCAAGGACCATTGGGAGGTGAGTTGTCTTACCTCCAACCTAAATCAGCACCCATTGGATCCAAACCTTTGCATCCTTGGACAATGGATCCATGGCCTCCCATCACTCCTCCCATCCCCGGCATGGCACTTGGAGAAAAGTCCAACGGATGGTGGTGAGCTGCAAATCGTGCGACGCTCCATCCATCATTGGAAATTGAGGGGTATACCTCCTCAATTGAGCACATTTTGAAGAAACTTGCATCGCTCCCCAAGGCAAGCTCTTCCAGCCTTTGATTGGCATTGCCTATTCCCAGCAAAGTCAAAATAGGGCATCCCAATCTCGAGCAATACTCCTCTCCACTAAATAAAATTTTAATTCCTCTTAGCCACCATCACCATACCCCATCAAAGCCAACCAAACTAATTCCCAAGCTTGCAAGCCACAAGAGGAGTGAGAGTTGATCGGAGCCGAGCCCCTTGCATGGGTGGATTGGTCAACCAGCATTCCACACCAAATCAAGCTCAAAGCTCTTCAATTCACCTAACTAAGCTACCTCTAGTGTTGCACCGACATTAACTGGTGAGGTAAGTTTACAAACCGAGCCTTGTGGAAAGTGGGTTAGTATTTTGTGAAGGAAATTCAAAATTCATAGATTTTGACCATTGTGTGTCTCTTCCCTCAAGGTGTGGGAAGAATTGAGACAATCCAAGCTCGGGTGAGCTAATCGAGGGAAGATAGATGACATCCATCTTTCATCGTTTCATGAATAGATAGATCATGAGCCATCCATCCCAAATGATTAGATGAAGCTCCGATCAATGGTAGCCTTTTAATTCCTCTCTTAAACCACGTGATCAAATCATGGCCATCCGATCTTAGATCAAATGGTCCACGTGAGAAAGCATTCACCGCCAACGAGTCGACACATATGTGATTACTTAAATAGCCAATCTTATTGCCAATGTGGAAAGCACATCATGTCGCCACCACATGGCTCAATGGGATTAAAGCTTTAATTAGGTCTAATTAATTAGTTTTTCTGAAACTTCCTAAAATCATAAATAATTGTATAAAATAAAAAAAAATACAAACTTAGGCTCATTTTAAAGATATTTTAGAGTAGAATCTAGAAAATTATAATTAATTGATTTTGAGAAGTGATTTTGGCTTAATTATGGTTTTATCAAAATTAATTAGCTTAATTACACCTTAATTAAACACTCAATTAATCTCACTTTTGTGGATGCTTAGGGGATGACCTCTCGCCTATTTTTTTTTTTTTTTTATTAATTGCTTAATTAAGAAAATTACTTGATTAAGCCCTAATCACTCTTTAATCCAATTAATCATAATTAATGAATGAATAGTAACTTGATTAATCATTTAAACATAATCACCTATCTTGAATAAGATAACTTAGGGAATTTGATTGGGGATACTTTTCCTAATTCATTTCTAAGTCTTCTTTATCTTTAAAAATCAAACATATTAATAGTTAATGGAATGATTAATTGATTAATTAAGTGATTAATCTTCAAGATAGAAATCAGATCTAATTGAATGTTAAAATGATTTAGGGATTAGGATTGGGCCTTGCCTTGATCCTTTCCCCAAGTCAATTTAATCATTCATATTAAAACATAACAAAGTTTTAATCAATTAATTAAAGGCTTAATGAAATTAAAATTAAAAATCAATTCATCCATACCTAAGCAACCTTTAATTGATCTTGGGTAGCCCTTGGGTATTCAATAACCCAAGGTAAGATAATGAAATTATGGTTGGCTCACATGAGAAAATCATAAAAGTAATTAAGTGAGATTCGTTAAGCTTAATTAACTACTAATCATAAGCAAATTGCATTAGGCCCCTTTCATTTCTTAGAGCATTGCAAATTTAATTTTCATATGGTTGCACATCACATTAGCTTATTATTAATTAGTTAATTAACTTAAAGTGATATAGGTAAGGGTTAATTCATTAAATTCATACCTTAACCTAATTAAAACATAAATTCAACTTAAATATTCTTCATTAAATAAAAATTAATTCACACATGGGGAATTGGATTAGATTTGCAAACCTCTTTCATAATTTCTAAATCAAATCAAACTCAAAGTTAAAAAATGTCTTTAAAGAATTTTGGTTCATTTTAAATAGCCTTATTTAAATGTGATTGCCCTTAGGAATTAATTAGAATGAAATCATGTGTTTACATTTCTTTATTTCTTTTCAATCATGTTAAATATTACTTGCCATATGAAATCATGTATTTGTTTCTTTTAGAAAATTAATTAAATAAAATGTTTCCTTTTATGTCAATTGCATGTGTTGACTTATCACTATTAAATCAAAAGCTATTTTCAAAACCTATGAATCAATTATTATAAATGAAGTAATGTTAATTACAAATATCTATAAGCTATGTGATGATAGTATAAGATGTGCAATATGAAGTTCTTTTCTTATCTTAACATGGATTCACATAGGATTTGCAAGTGTATAGTTCATTTGAAAAGAACATAACATTTGCCTAAATCTATTCCTATGCATCTCCATGTTAAGACTTAGGAAGAATTTCATATCACATATGTAAATTATACAACAAATCAAACATAAATTCTTGCATGATTTCTTATCCATTTGGTTCTTTTTGTACATTCATATGTATCTAAGAAAAGTGGTATATTAGTCGATATCCCGGTCAGACTTTAAGTAGCCCTAAGTAGGTCATGTACCTTACCTGCAGAAAATAATGGCATACTCACTTAAAACTCTTAAATATATGCATGTATGATGTGGCCAATGAATAAGAATAAAAAAAATCAAATAAATTAAACATAACTTTTGCATGGGTTTTTCTATTCCTATAGTTGTTCATACATCTACATGTATCTAAGAAAAGTGGTATATTAGGACATCCCGGATGAGACTTTAAGTAGCCTAAGTAGGTCTTGTACCTTACTCCTGGAAAAAATAATGACACATACTCACTTAAAACTTTTATACATGTGAATGTGTATCTAGTTAATGGATGAAAAACCCCTCTTTTCTATGTAATAAGGCATGCATTCATAATTCAATCAAAATAAAATAAAATATTTAAGTCACAAATTCACTTCTTTGCATTCATCATCAAAGTATGCTAAGATTTACATTGCATGTATAGGTATGCTTAGATTATTCATATGCATGATATACATGATGGAAAGAAATGAATGAATGTGTTATGTGAGTGTAATCCATTCTAATTAACCTTAAGATATCTTTCTTATTGAATAGGGTTATTTAGAGTAAACCTAAATTTAGGGTTAATTAAAGACATAATAAGCCATTCATTAAAGAAAACTAAGTTAATTAACTTACCTTAGAAATGACTTAAGGTAGGGATAAAGAGAGATCCTCTCTTTCTTCTCTTTATAACACTTAGTTACTAAGTGTAGGCTATATGAAATAAAAGAAAATACTAAGTAAAATCTTCAAATTAATTAAACCACTTAAAGAGAAATCAACCATTTATAAATTAAATCTCCCACACTTAGCAAATCATAACTCTAAAGCCTAGTTAGGACACCACATAAGCCTTAACATACACATTAGATTAAGTAACCATTTCTAGCTTTATGTTAGGGATGGTATGATTTGGTGTATGTTTGGTTTTGTGATGGATTATTTTAGACTTGATGTTAGGTGTGTATGTGCGTAGTCGATGATGTTATATTAGCCTAATCATGTTTTATGGGGTCATTTTCATAAGATAATAAAAAATATAAATACTTTTATTATGCAGCTTAGCTCTTAAGATAGCCCAAGTTAGGATAGGTGGGCTTGGTCATGTGTGTGAGGTGCTAAGTCCAAATTATTTATATAACCGCTTGGGTTGTATGGTGTTTTTTAGCCAACACTTTTTTGCAAGTGTAGATAGATTTAGTTTCCATCTATTTTAATGTAATTTTGCATTAGGATCGGGATAAGTGGTATGAGGGATTAGGATAAGCATTAGTTATAAAATCAAGTCACATCATGTGATGCCTTTGGAGCAAACAATATCCCAATCAAACTAAGAGAAAGAAAGAAATGGAACAAATCAAAATGAAGGAATGAAAGATGAAGAGTGAAGAATGGAGGATGAAGAATGAAGACTCATAACATTTATCATTTTATAATTATAATTATTCTTTAATTATATCGAGATTATGGTGAAAAATTTCTATAGAGTCTTTCAATTCGTGGGGAGAAAAGAAAGATGAGACTATAGAAATTTATCTTTTAGGATGCCACGATCTCAGATGTGCTTATTCGTATGTCATCAAGAAATAGTGTACTATCTAAAAGATAGAAATCACTACTTTAATGGACCTAATCACCTCAATAAGGACTCCTGATGATGGTCGATATATAAAGATTCTTCCCTACTTTACATGGAAAAGTAAAGCGGGCTTATTTTAAACCGGTTTGTTAAGTTCAGGGGAAAGCCCCATAGTTAATTACATCATAAGGAATAGAGATTTCTTAGAAAAACTCTCGATTAAGATAAATGATCGTTGTCTTCAAAGATTTCAATATTAAAGGACTATCAATCGATTAGTTCATTTATTAAAGATCAAATGGGATTGATCAAAGAGAGGGATTTATTATAAAGCCAAAGGAAGATAAGTAGAAGATGCCTACGATGCTAGGAAACCTAGCGAGCATCTCAAACTATCTTATAGTTGGGCTTTACAATTTTGAAAGTGATTTAGTTTGTTTGAGTTGTATTTTTCATTAGAAATTTAGGACTTGTGATTCTTTAATACAATTAAGGAAATGCCAAAGATGAGGAATTATGCTTATGACCCACAAAGGGAAAAGAAATCTCGAACCTAAATCTAGAGAGCTTTGGCGAGGGCCAAAAGCGAACCTAAATCTAAGGTGAAAATGGGTATTTGGTTCATCTCCATAAGAGACACAAACCACCAAAACTGGACTTACAGAGTGGCCTCCAACTAACTCCTCCTATGATTTTAAATACATGTAGGCAAGTCTTATGCTTATGCAAGATACCAAGATGTTATTTATTTAGAAAGAGACTAAGTCCTTAAACTCACTCCCTAAAGAGACTAGATCATAAGGGCATGCTTCAAATGACCTAAATCTAATGCAATTCAAATTTCATTTTATTCTTATTTTGGACAATTATTTTGACTCTGCATAATAGAATCTAATGCATGAGAAATCAAGTTATTGACCAAAATGAGAAGGAGGAGGTGTTTCCACCATGGCTCTTAAAGGTCAAGCCAAGTTTTTGCAAAGGTGGAAGCCTCTAATCAAGAGTGAAATAAGATGTTGTGCATAATATTATAAAGGAAAGACTCATCCAAAGGGTTGCTAATTCTTTTATCTTGATTTTAAACCTAAGAGTTAGGTGAGGTTATGAGTTCTTTATTTTAGTTTTGAGTTGTTAAGTTGGGCAAAATATTTATTTTTCCCTAGGATCCAATCCACATCCAAGCCATACATAAAATAAGGAAGAAACTAGGAAAAGATGAAACTTAATGCAAAAGCTAAATAAATCATCAATCAATTTATAATGCTAACGCAAAAGAATAAAAGGTTGTGTGGCACCACACACAAACCGAAAATAAATTGAAATGAGCTACCCTTATACAACCGATTACAAATGAATTAAATTACAATTAAGAAATTCATTATTATGAGGGTCTTCAAGCTTTATTTCTTCTTTCTTCTTCTCTTTCTTCTTCTTCTTTCTTTCTTTCTTTCTTCTTTCTTCTTTCTTCTTTGGTTCCTCCTTTTGGATGGTTGGAAGGTGGATGCTCCAAGGCTTCACATGGTGCATAATATAGGATCTTATGACCAATGCTCATCCTAATCCCCATAATAATCATTCCCAAAATCCTAATTTACAAATTAACATGAAAAGAAATGAATGAAAATCTAACTAACACCTACAAAATAGATTAAAACAAATCACACAAATCTTAAGCATGTATATTGGACTTATCACACCACATGGGTGACTAAGTCCACGCCTATTAGATTATGCTTAGGGGTATAAAGCACGTAAGTAAAAGATTTATATTTTGTTTATGATAGCCCTTAAGCAATCCCTAGAAAAGAATAATTAGACTAAGAGCATCTACCATTCATTCTATGAGCATACTCTAACATCCAGTCTAAAACATATATCACAAGACAAAATAAAACATCAAATTATGCACCCTAACTTAAAGCTAGAAGTGGTGACTTAGAACGTGTGTGCTTTGAAGGTTTGTGTGGTATCCTTAGCTATAGCTTTAAGTTAGAATTTTCTAAGTGTGAAAACATGTTCAACTTAGAGGAGGGTTTCATTTAAGTTGTTTAATTATTTTGGGTTGCTTTTATTTCATGTTTTGATTTTTTTTTTTAAGTGAATCTTATAATTAATTACTAAGTTATAAAGAGAGAAAGTGGAGAGATCTTTCCTTCCCTAACCTAAGTAATTTCTAAGGTAGATTCATTATAGTTTTGTTTAGTGAATGTTTTGATTAAGTCTTTTAATTAATCCTAAGTTTAGACAAACTCTAAACAAACCTATGAAAAAAAAGAAAGGCATTTTAAGATTAAAGAAAATGAACCAAATTCACATAACACACATTACTTCATTTCTTTCCCAACATGTATAACATGCATATTAATGAATCCTAAGCATATCTATACACACAAATGAGAAAATTTAACATACTTTATTCATGCTAAGTAATTCATTTAAGAAAATTTAGAAGTTTAAGATGCATGATTTTCATTAAATAGAAAAGAGTTTCTTTATCCAATTTTTCACATACACACATGAAAGTAGAAAGACATAAGTGAGTACAATCATTATTAACCAGAGGTGTAAGGTATGACCTACTTAGGGCTACTTAAAGTCTTGAATCTGGTTATGACTAATATACCACTTTCTTAAATACAAACACATGTACAAATGAAATAAATTAAAAGAGAGAATGGTTGTATTAATTGATTCTTTTTATTTATGCAACTTATAAAGTATAGATAACCCTTCTTAAATGATAGCATAGGAATGAATAAGATGTGGGATTAGGTAAGTGTTAGGTTCTTTTCAAATGAACCATACATCCTACCAACTCTTTTCAAAACTATTCCAACATAAAAGAGAAGGAGGACCTACACTAAGCACACATTATATTCTTTCACATGCAAGCTTATGATTAAAATATAAGTAAACACTTTCAGATTTGATAATTGATTTATATGTTTTGAAAATAATTTAAGTTTAGTAGTGATAATAGACACTCATATTTCTACTTTAACACATGCAAATTTTACATAAAGTAAACCATTTCATTTTTAAATTTGAATTTAAAAAAATATGAATGCATGAAACCACATGACATACAAATTTAACATGTTGGGGAAAGAATCAAAGCAATGAAAGCATGTAAACACATTCACTTGAATTAAATCCTAAAGACATTCTTATGGAATAAGAAGGTTTAAAATAAATCAATGTGAATTCAATGTGATTTTGTTTAGTTTTAAGTTTGTTTTAATTTTAAAAGGTGAGTTTTGCTTGACCCATTCCCACATGTGTTTGATATTTTTTTTAATTTTAGATGATTAGATTCATTTTATGAATTAATTTGGTTAAGGTATAAATTAAGCAAGTTAATTAACCCTTACCTACACCACCTTAACATAGTTAACCAAATAATTATGAGCCAATGAGATGACATAAAACTCACAAGGAATTTAAACTTGCAATGCACCTAGTAAGAAAAGCCTAATGCAATTTGACTCATGATTAATGGTTAATTAAGCTAAGGAGTTTAGCTTAAGTAATTTCAAAACACCCTTTCATACATATGAATTGGGTTTTGATTTCCTTAATTGAACTTAGGCTATTAAACACCAAGCATCTACCCAAAGTAGATTAATTTTATGAAAGTTTTAGAACTTTTAGAAAATTAATTAAGGTGATAATTAATGAATTACCCTTAATTAAGAGAAGATTAAGGAGAGAAAGGTGGTTTAGGGAATAACTTAAGGAAAGTGCCCCAAAATTATTCCCTAAACTTCCTATCTACTGGACGACCTTAATCAACTCTAATCATGGATTGAAACCACTAATCATACCTTATTTTCCTTAATTATTGAGGATAATTAGGAAACCCATATGCAATAAATCCCAAGAAAATTGGGGAGGTAGAAGTCATCCCCTAAGATATGCCCTAGAGTTTGAGATTAATCAGATTAATTAAGAAGTAATTAGCAAAATAAAATTTCCAATTAAACCCAAAATAAGAGAAAATGATATTTCAAAATCCATTGAAATTATTTTTAAGGGTGCTTTACAGCGTCAAGACGATGAGCATCCCACTTAAACATCACATCGTGGTGGTGTGATGGCGGATGCTTTGATCTTTGCCTCGATTAAAGATCGGATGGCGAGATCTCCGCAGTTTTAAAGGGATAAATCATTATCTAAACGTGAGATTAATCTGGTCCATCCAAAATGTGCGATGGATGACCAAGATCTCCCTAGTTCTTCCCCAGGCTCAATAGAGACCATCCATGATCTAGGGAAGATTCAAGATGATTGAGCTTGATTGGAGTAAAATTTTACCCACACCATATTAAGCTAATGGCAAGCCTATCCAATGGTGGAATTCACATGCTATAATAATTTCTTTCACAAAGGACCAACACCTCCTATGCATAGGTTGAAAATTCCATACCTCAGGATCACTGGCCGAGATCGATGAGGTAGCTTTATCTAGTGGAGATAAGCCTTGTTGAAATTTTAGGCCTTGGGTTGAGTGACTTGCTCTATGGACCAACACCACCTCAAGTCTATGTGGCTAGCAATACGTAATCTCCTCTCCTTTCTATGGGAACTCCAATGGAAGCTTGGGTGCTTGAATTGATCCTTAGAAGATGTGTGCAAGAGGAATTAGTGGTTTGTAAGTGTGGAGAAAGTGGGAAGTTCAAGTGAGCTCCCCATTTTTCAATGGAGAAAATGAGAAAGCTTGATTTCAATTCCCTCCCAGAATCTTAGGAATGCTCTTTGGCTCCTAACACTCTCAGGGCTTGATCAAATTGAGGAATCATGAATTTGAATTGAATTAGGGGATCTTCCCCTTGAAGGATCAGGCAGTAAGATTCTTTGCCATTTTGATCCAATTGATCATATTGGAGGGTTGTTTGAGCTATGAGCTCTTTGCACATGGTTATTTTGAGGCCTTGAGTGGATTCCAACCTCCCATGTGCATTCAATTGAGTGGAAGAGGGATTTGGAATGAGCCAATTTGACCATGGGGTGGGGTTTGGCCTTGGGGTCAGTGGGCTGACCCAAACCCATTGGGTTGGGTGCACCACTCTTCATTAGGTCCCCTTGAGCTATTAGGAATGCATCAAGTGGATATGAAGAGGGTATGACCAAATTATCCATGGATTAGGCCAAAATTTGTTCTATGGCCTAGGGAGAATGATCATTTTGCTAATTTTAAATTTGGATATGTTGGGTATGTGGAGAAACTAGGTTTGGCCAAGTTTCATGAGATTTGGAATTCATTTGATAAGGTTTGGCTCATGTTGACCCATTTAGGTCAAAATGGGTCAAGTTGGGTCAAGTTGACCAATTGGTCAAATTAGGTCAAAGGGTTGGGTCAAGTTCATATTTGAAATATTTTGGTGGCTTTGGTTTGGTTCAATTTGGTATAGTTTTAATTTGGCTCATATTATTTCATTTAGGTCAAATGGGTCAAGTTGACCTATTTGACCCATTTGACTTTTGGGTTAGGTTAGGGTAGGTTTAGGTTTGGTTAGTCATATGGAGTAGATTGATATCTTTGTTTCCAATCAATTTTGGTTATGTTCAATTTGCTCAGCATGACCTTTTTTAGGTCAAATTTGGTCTAAGAATTGGGTCTAGTTGGCCAATTGAGGCTTTGGTCAAGTTCAACAAGTGATTTGGAATGAACTTGACCTATTGGTTTGATTAATTTGGCTTAGATCAAGTTTTGACATATTTTGACTTTTAGGTCAAGTTGGGTCAACTTGGGTCAAGTGGCCAATTAAGTAGTTAGCTCAAATGTTGACTTGAAGTTCAAAAATAGGTCATGAGTGAACTTAGATCAATGGTTTCAATCAATTTGTCCTATGGTGGATTTTGGCTATGTTAGGTTTCATTTTGCTAAGTGTTGTTGACTTGGTCAACCCTTAGGTTTGACTTGGTTTGACCCAATTTAGTTGATTGATCATCCCATGATGATTGTTGATCATGAGGAGAGGCATAGGTGAGTTTGGTTCAATCCAATTTTGTTAGGATTAGAATTTGGTCATCATAAGTACTTTAGGTCACTTTGGGTCAAGTGAGCCTAAGTTCAAATGGCTTGTCAAAGCTTGATTTGAGTTTGATTGATCTTGTACTTGAACTTATGATTGAAATATAAATCCATTTAAAGTGGTTTGAAGTCAAATGGGTTTTGATTCATTTGATAATTTCATATTCAAAGGAAGAATATGAAATGATTTTGCTTTGATTTTTTGAATTAGATTTTGATTTGATGATTGAAGTTGATATTTATATATGTTCATGATTGTAGGGTTGATTGAATCATGAAGGAAAATCAAGAGTTTGGCTTGATTTGAAGTTGATTTGGCTAAGTTCAAGATTTTGACTTGAAAGGCTTAGGTTGGATTTTGAGTGGATTTGAGTTTGATTTTGGAATTTGTTTTGATTGTTTGAATTTGTATTTCATTTATATATGTGAATACAAATGAGAATATAAATGGATCATGAGAAATTTTAAGGATTTGAAGTGATTTAATCATGATTTGGGCTAAGTCTATTAAGAAGAATTTAAAGGGTTAGAAAATTTTGAAGTTCAAAAGCTTGAATTTTTGAATTTGGTTTGATTGATTTATATTTATATTTCATTTATATATGTGAATATAAATGAGAATATAATTAGTTTTGAGAAAATCCCATGAATTTGAATTGATTTGATCATGATTTAGGCTAAGTCCATTAAAGGGAATTTAAAGAACTTAGAAAAGCTTTTAGATTTGGAATTTAATTTTGGATTTGATTTGATTGATTTATATTTATATTTCATTTATATATGTGAATATAAATGAGTTTTGAGAAAATCCATGAATTTGAATTGATTTGATCATGATTTAGGCTAAGTCCATTAAAGGAAATTTAAAGGACTTAGAAAATTTCATGAATTGATTTTGAATTTTGAGTTTAGTTTAGTTAGTTTGAATTTATATTTCATTTATATATGTGAATATAAATGAGAATATAAATGAATCATGAGAAAATCTCAAGGGTTTGATTTGTTTAGATCATGATTTAGGTCTAAGTCCTTAAATTTAAGGACTTAAAATTTGGACTTAGGAAAATTTTGGACTTAGAATTTCATGCATGAGTTTCAATCATGGATTTGATTGGAGAAAATCAAATAGATTGATTTAAAGTTTGACTTGAAGGAAGGAAGGTGAGGAATGGTTCAAGCTAAGGGTAGGTAGATTTTCCTAACACCCCAAGGCATGAGCTATCTTTATGGCTAACTATTCTATGTCTCTAGGGCTAAGTTGAGTGTCCACTTAATCACTAGATGTGTCTTAAGACTAAGGAATTCTTAAAGTCTAAGAGAAATCTATGCTTAAGATGGAGGGTTGAGAGCTCATTCCAAAATTATGTCAACAGGGATATAAGAGTAAAGCTCTACCCATATTTTTTTTTGGTTGTTGATGTACCCATGCCTCATATTCTTTTTGATAACTTTATAAAATTATTTGATGTTCTGTTAGCTTGTGTTTTAGAAATAATGTCTTTTCATAGTTTCATATGATTGGTGATTGTTGTGTGTCCTAGATGATTAAGCTCTTAGGATAAAAATATATATATTCTACCACTAACAACTCATAACTAAAATTTTAAAATAATTCATAACTCACATAGAAAATTAGGCATTAAATCAAGATAATAAAATATTTAGCAACCCTTAGCTAGATGATTGTATGTTGAACACCATGCATAACCATTTTATTTCACTTTTGCTAAGAGAACTTCCTTTTTTTCCAGAGAATGGGCTTAACCTTTAAGATCCTATGATGGAAGAACACTCTTTCCCTCTTGATTTGGCCCATAATAAATTTCTCATGCATTTAGGCATAAAAATCCCATAGCTTGTGTCAAAATAAAGAGTCCCAAATTAAATAAAATGTGATAAACATTTGCATTAAATTAAGTCATTATTCATAACCCTCATGCTCTAGTCTTTAGGGAGTGGTTTAAGGACTTAGTTTCTCTCTAAATAAATAATAGCCTAACCATCTTGCAAAGCATACAACTTGCCTACATGGATTTTCTTAGGTGGAATTAGCTAACTGTAACTCGGTAATAAGTCAATTGGGTGGTTTACTCTCTGTGGAGGTAAACCATATACTCACTTTGCCTTAGATTTAGGTCATATTTTAGCCCTTGCCAAAGTTCCTAGATTTAAGATCCAGATTGGTATTCCCTTGCAAGTCTAAGCATAAATTCTCACCTTTAGGCATTTTCATAATCTTGTATTATGGAATTATGAGTCATAGATTTCTAAATAAAATTTCTACTCAAATAAATAAATCTCCTCAATTTTAAATACATAAAGCAACCATAGGATAGTTTGGAGTGCTCACTTGGTCTCCTAGTATCATGAGTGCTCCTACTCATCCCTTATAATAGCTCTCCCCTTGATCCATCCCACTTGATTTTCTAAAACACAACCAATATTGATAGTCTATCTTTGAATTCTTTGGAGAAACAATCACCTACTTTAATCGAGAGTATTCTTAAGGGATTCACTTTACTTAAGATGAATTAACTATGGAGGCTTGCCTTTGAAACTAACAAACTCGATTTAAATAAACCTACTTTACTTTTCCATGTAAAAGGAAAAATCTCATATATTTGAAGACCCATCATGCCTTGGGGTCATTAGGTGATTAGTCATTATTGGGTGGTGACTTCTATCTCCGAGATAGTACACTATCTCAATGTAGTACTATCACCTCAATAAGTACATACTTAGATATGGTATCCCCTCACATACACACACACAATAATGCAATCCAAAAATAAACACTATAAATTTTTTTTGACTATGGGAAGGTTCCTCTCCATCTCTCTCTAGATGATTATTGTCAAATAGTGGACTTGCATTTTTATGTGAGTTCAGACTATCTTCCTTCTAAGATCTAGCTTTATTTCATTCTTAAGCAAAGTTAGCCAACATCCTTTATGTTTTAGGACCACACACCATGTAGTTCTTGAAACCCTATTAGGGTCCCAATTGGTAAACAATTTATCAATGAAGGGAGAGATAATTTTAGAACCTCCTCACCATCTTAGTGAGGTAAGGTTCATCATAAAATTTAAAGAAAATAAATTCTTTCACAAAATGAGACTTTCCAAATGCTTCTTGAATAGCCATCTTCATTCTACATACTCAAATTTGTTGAATGAATTTTCAAATCATAAAATAAAATTGAAGCTCCACTCAACATATTCCACATATGTTGGAGTTGAAGTCCCCACTTTTTAAATCATGCCATGTTTGATTCCCACTTAACACATCCAAACTTCAAAAGTGAGAATCTCTTTTTAAATCAAATACAAATTTGACTTTCTGAACCTTACTTTGGAGAGCTTTCAACTTGTCCATCTTAGACAAAGGACTCCTCTAGATACTAAGAGTTCCTTAGTCTTAAGACACTTCTAGTGATTAGTGAACACCTAACCTTACCCTAAAGACTTAGAAGAGTTATCCATAGAAATAAGTTATGCCAGGGATCAGGAGGACTTGCCTATCCTATAGCTTGAGCCCAATCCTTGCTTCCTTCTTTCAAATTCAAATTCAAATAAATTCAAATCAAAATTCCAAAATCCCAATCAAGAATCAATTCAGATCAAATGATTGAAACCCATGATTGAATTTAAAGCTCAAAAAATCTTTTCTAAGCCCTTTGATTTCATCTTATGGCCAAACCAAATCAAATCACTTCAAACTCAAATGATTTTCTCATAACATTTATATCTTTATTTATATTTATAAATATAAATGAAGTATAATTCAAATAACCAAAAATAAACCCAAAATTATGCCAAAATCCAACTTATATCTTTTAAACCAATTTCTTGGATATAGCCAAATCCTTCTCAAATCAATCCAAACCCTTGGATTTTCTCTTCAAACAATCACTCCTTCAATCACATGCCCAAATATAAACATAAACTACAACACCAAACGAAAATCAAACTAACCCAAGTCAAACCCATGTCATCCTTTTGACTTATCAAATGAACCAAAACCCATTTGACTAAATCACTTGCTATTAGATTTATATTTCCATCATAAGTCCATGGTGAGTTCAACCAAACTTGAATCAAGCCTTGATCAAGCCAATTGACTCATTTAGGCTCACTTGACCCAAAGTGACATAAAGGACCTTTTGAGCCAAATTCTAATCAAACTCATATTAGATTGAACTAATCATCTAAGCCTCACATTGTGATCAATCATCCTAGAATGATCAATCACTCAAATTGGGTCAAACCAAGTTAAACCTAGCCTTTGACCAAGTCAACATTTAGCCTAAATTAAAACCCAAACAAGCCAAAATCCATCATATGCCAAATTGATTGAAACCATTGACCCAAACCCATTCATAATCAATGATTGAACATGACCAAACCATCAATTGAGCCAAACCAAGCCTAATTGGCCACTTGACCTAAGTTGACCCAAATTAACCTAAAAGCCAAAATGGGTCAAATCATGATCTAAGCCAAATTGATTATAACCAATGGGTCAAATTTATTCCAAATCACTTGTTGAACTTGACCAAAGCTTCAATTGACCAATTAGACCCAACCTAGCCCAATTGACCATGAACCCAACTTGACCTAAAATATCAAATCAACTTGAAATCAAAAAAATCAAAATTGATTGAAACCAAAGCTTGCAATACATTTTAAATGATCAACCAAGCCTAAACCAACCCATGACCTAACTGGGTCAAATAGATCAAATTGGTCAACTTGACCCATTTGACCCAAATGAACCTAAATGAACCAAAACCAAATCTAAACCAAATTGAACCAAACTAATGATACCCATAGACTCCAAATGATCATTAAACTTGACTAACCCATGGTTTGACCCAATTTGACCAATTGGTCAACCAAACCCAATTTGACCCAACTTGACCTAAATGGGTCAAATTGAGCCAAATCAAATCAAATGAACTCCAAATCACTTGAAATTTGGCCCAACCCATTTTCAAATCATTTCAAATTTGTCCAAATCAAACTCATAGCTAAATGACCAATTTGTCCTTAGGTCAAGGGTATCAGAGGATTAAATTTCACTTGAATTTGGCCATTCCTTTTCCCGGCCACTTGGCATCCTTCATTGGTCCACATGGGCACTAAGGAAGGTGGTGAACATGACCCAATGAGCTTGGATTGTCCATGACCCAATGTGGCCAAACTGACCTCTCAATCACATTTGAACACTTGGATCACCAAATGCACTCACTCACATGGACATTCACTATCCTCTCCACTACCCAAAATGACCCATGTGGGATGGTTTTCAAATTGTGCCTCATCCAAGCCATTAGGCCAAAATGGCAAATCAGCCTCTCACCTCGATCCAAGGAGGGAAGATATACACCCTCTCTCATTTTCACTCAAACCAAGTAATCATTTCCTTAGAGCTAGACATTGAATCAAGCACCCCAAGCTTTTCCCCATTCTCGAAGCTCCTCATTTCCCATTTTGATTTTACTCAAAGCCAAAATAAAGTGAATTCCAAATCAAACTCATTCAATTCTCCACCAAAATAAAATTACTTCACACCATCCTTGACCTCATCAAGCTCAATCAATCATTTCCCAAATCTCCAAGCCAGAAGTACCATTTGATCAAGGCCAATCATCATTGATGGGGAGCTTGGTCAACCAAAGCAAGCTACTTCAAACTAAGTCGGATTCCTTCAATAGGGCTTCTCTACTAGATAAAAGCTACCGCCATCGTTGGAAGTGCTGATAGCTCCGTGAGGTATGCCATTGAAATTGACCCAAGATAGATTTTGCTTGGTCCTTGTGAAGGAAATTATCAAGTCACATGATCTCCACTATTATGTATCTCGCTTCCTCAAGGTGTGGGATGAATTTGATCTCCATTGAGCTCGTGAGCTCAAATGAGTGAAGATCGACGACGTAATCCATCTCTCACGCCGTGAGGAGACATATCGATCGTCGCATCAGTGACGGTGAGTATCACGCCAGATCCAATGATTCAAACCTAAACCACAAGATTATCTACCATCCGATCTTAGATGATGGCCCGTGAAGATGCCATCCACCGACTCACCGATGGATGTGATAACTTAACTTATACACATGGAAAGGAAGTGTTAACACGCTACGCCGCCACGATGTGATTAAAGGTTTAATTAGCTTAATAATGATTTTAATGGTGAAACTTTTAAATTTTAACTAATTATAGAAAATCCAAAAAATACAAATAAATACTCATTTTAAAGATTTCAGAAAAGAATAATAAAAAAATTAAAATTGATTAATTTTGAATAGTGATTTTGACTCAATTTAGATTTTATTAGAAATGCAATAAGATAATTACTCTAATTAATCTAACAATTAATTCCAAACTTTTGAGATTAGTGGGATGGCCTCTATTTCTCATGATTTTCTCGAAATTTTCTTGATTAATTAGAGTATTGCTTGTTTCATTCTAATCACTCTATTAATTAAATAATTAATTAACATATGTTAAACTATGATAAATTTATTAATTGCTAATCATCATGAAATAGTGAATGGGCATAAGGAATGAGATTAGACTTCTTTTAATGTTTTCCCTAAGTTTATTTCATTTGAATAACACTTAATCAAATTGTAAAATTAATGGCTTAATCACTTCATTAAATATTTTAATTAATCAAACTCAAAATAAATCATTCCATAACTTAATCATTCAATTCTTAGGTAGATTCTTAGGTGTTCAATAACCTAAGAGAATTCTAAAGGAAATTATAATCAAACTACATGTGTAAGAGGGTTATAAAAGTACTTAATCAAACCCTTTAGCTTAATTAACCAATAATGAGCCAATTGTATTAGGCCTCTTTATTTCTTAGGTGCATCAGATTTAATTTCCATGTGGTTGCATATTATATGTTGGCTCATAATTACTTGGATAATTATGTTAAAGTGGTATAGGTAAGGGATAATTAATGGATTTAATTCATACTTACCTAATCAAAAAATAAAAATCAACCTAATTATTCTAATTTAAATAAAACCAATTCACATATGGGGAATGGATTAGGACTAACAAATCTTTCTCATATTTCCTAAGTCAAATCAAATTCAAAATAAAAATCTCCTTAAAGAATTTTAATTCATTTTAAATGATCTTATTTTATAGGATTGTATTTTAGAATTAATTAGTGAATGAAGTCATGTGCTTACATTCCTTTATTTCTTTCCAATCATGCTAATATTGTTTACCATATGAAATCATGCATTCATTTCTTTTAAAATTAATTAAAGAAAATATTTCCTTTTATGTCAAATTGCATGTGTTGGCTAAGATTAAGAATATGAGTATTATCACTATTAAATGAAAAATTATTTTTTAAATTTATAAATCAAAGATTTTAAATGAAGTGATGCTAGTTATAAATATTTATAAGCTTGCATGTAATGATAGCATAAGATGTGTATTATGAAATTCTCTTTCCTTCTCTTAACATGGATTCACATAGGATTCACAAGTGTATAATTCATTTGAAAAGAATACAAACATTTGCCTAAATCTATTCTATGCATCTCTATATTAAGACTTAGAAAGACCTTCATGTTACACATGTAAATTATACAACCAAATCAAACATAATCTTTGCATGATTTATCCATTTTTTTTTTTGTACATCTACATGTATCTAAGAAAAGTGGTGTATTGTCTCTACAGAAGAGGTTTATGTGTCTAGCAATACGTAACTGAACGAAGCATAAACTGGTGTAGAAAATAATGACTGCACTCACTTATAACTTTTATACAGTGGATGTGCATTTAATAAGGAAAAAGTCCCTCTTTTCTACATAATAAAGACATGCATTAATGGAATATCCAAATTTTCAAATCACATCTCTTTGCATTCATCATCAAAGTGTGCTAAGATTTTCATTGCATGTATATAATGCTAGGAATATTCATATGCATGGTATACATGGTGGAAAGAAATGAATGGGTGTGTGTTATGTGATAGTAATCCACCCTAACAATCCTAAGATGCCTTTCTTATTGAATAGGCTATTTAGAGTAAATCTAAACTTAGGTTAACTAAAAAATACAAATAATAAACTATTCACTAAAGAAATTCATTAATGAATCTACCTTAGAAATGCTTTAAGGTAGGGATGAAAGAGGGCTCTCTCTTTTCTTCTTTTCACAATATTTAGTCACTAAATGTAGGTTCATTCAAATCAAATCACCAATTAAAATTGATAAATTAACTAAATCACTTAAACTAAAACCACCATTAAACTTTCACTTAAAAAAATTCAACTTTAAAGCCTAGCTAGACATGCCACACAAGCCTTAAATGACACACACATTACTAAGTCACCATTCTAGCTCTATGTTAGGATGCATGGTTTGATGTATGATTTTATTTTATGATGTAATATTTTAGATTGGGTGTTAGGTGTATGTTGAAGATGATGTGATCTTAGTAATCATGTAGGGATTGTGCTTATGAATATATATATATATATATATATATATATATGTATATATATATATATATATATATATATATATATATATATATATATATATATATATATATATATATGCTATATATATATATATATAGTGTGGTGTGTTTATACCCTAAGCATAGTCCAATTAGGATGGTGGTGGTTACCCATGTGTGTGCTAAGTCCAAATTAGTTCATAACTTTATGGTGTTTAGCTAATATTTGTCTTGTATAGATTTACTTTTCTTTCTTTTAATGTAATTTTGCATTAGATTAGATAATATGGGGATTAAGATGAACATTGGTTATAAGACCATGTTTTATATACCATGTGAATCCTTAGCAAACTACACCCCAAGTCAAACTAAAAGAAAGAAAGAAATGGAGAAATCAAGATGAAGGAATGAAAGGAGTGAAGAATGGATGAAGAAAAAGAGCTCATAACACTTGTCATTTCATAATTATATTTATTCATTTATAATTTGGTTGTATAAGGGTAGAGCTTGGCTACCCATTTTCTTTTTGTGTTGTGCGTGGAACCAGACACACATTTTTTATTCTAATTTTATAAATTGATTGATGTTATGTTTATGATTGCAGATTGCATGATTTTCCTAGTTTTTAATTATTTGATGATTGTTGAATGGCTGGATGTGATTAGGCTCTTAGAGAAAATAAATTTTCTATCCAATTAATCAACTCAAAATTAAACTAAACAACTCATAACCTCACCTAAAGCCTTGGACATAAATCAAGATAATAAAAGATTTAGCAACCCTTATGGATGTTTTATGTCTCATCATGCATAAATCATATATTATTTCACTCTTGCCAATGGAGGGCTTCCATCTTTGCCAAAGAAAATGGCTTTGAGAAGAGCCATGGTGAAAATACACCTCTTCTTTTTTGATTTTGGCCCATAACTAATTTTCTCATGCATTAGGCATATGAAATCCCATAGCTCGTGTCAAATAAAATGTCCAAAAATCAAAATAAAACTTGATAAAATTTGCATTAGATTAAGTCATGAATTCATGCCTCATGATCTAGTCTCTTAGGGAGTGAGTTTAAGGACTTAAGTCTCCTTTCTAAAACAACAACCTAGCCATCTTGCAAAGCATATGACTTGCCTACATGTATTTAAAATCATAGGAGAGTTAGTTGGCCACTGTGATGGTTATAAGTCCAGTTGGGTGATTTATTCTATGTTGTGGAGATAAACCATATACCCATTTTCATCTTAGATTTAGGTCATTCTTTGGCCCTCACCAAAGCTCCTAGATTTAGGATCCGAGGTTATTTTCCTTTGCTATAAGCATAAATCCTCACCTCTTAGGCATTTCTACAATCTTGTATTGTGGAATTGTAAGTCTAGATTTTTAATAAAAAATTCAACTCAAACATATAATTCTCTTCAATTTCAAAATATAAAGCCCAACCATAGATAGTTTGGGATGCTCACTAGATTTCTCTAGTATCATGAGCATCCCTACTTATCTCCTTTGGTTTTGATAATAACTCTCCTTTGATCAATCCCACTTGATTTTAAAATAACCAATTGATTGATAGTCCTATCTTTAAAATCTTTGGAGATAATGATCATTTATCTTAATCGAGTATTCCTAAGGATGTAATTAACTTGGAGGCTTGCCTCTAGGGAACTTAATGAAAATTTTAAAATAAACCTACTACTTTCCATGTAAAGTGGGGAAAGATCTCTGTACATTCAAGACCCATTGGCCTTAGGAGTCCTTATTAGGTGATTAGATCCATTATAGGATGGTGATCTCTTAAGATAGTACATCATTCCTCGATTTCATACGATCACCCTAATGAGTACATATGATCTACGTGGTGTCCCACACATTCTCTCAAAAATAAACATAGATTTTTTTGGCAACTCTGGATAATGTTCCTCTCTCCATCTTTAGTAAATGATCATTATCTCCAAGTATCGATAGTGGATTTGTATTTTATAAGAGTCCCAGACTATCCTTTCTATTGCTTAGCTCATTTCATTCTTTAAGCTAGCCAACATCTTTTAGGTTTTGGGACCTCACTCCATGTAGGTCTTAAAACCCTGGTTCCCAATAGGTGAAAATAAAATTTAGCCAAAAGAAATGATTAAAAACGTTGAACCTCCTTACCATCTCATGGTAAGGTAAGGTTCATTCCACAAAATGAGAAAATAAATCCTTTATAAAAATTCACTTTTCAAAAGCACTTTCCCAAAGCACATAATAAAATACTTGCACAAAATTTTCACAAAATATATATAACTCAACCCCATCTAACAATCCATAGGATTGTTACATGTAGGTTCTTTTCAAAACCAAAATCAAAATTATCTTTCAAAAGCACATATTTAAAATGAACATCTTCATTCAACATACCCAAATTTATTGAATGAAGGTTTCATTTCCAAATAAAATCATTTCATAAAATTGAAACTCCACCCAATATATTCCATATATATTAGAGTTGGAGTTTCTTTCCTCTTTCAAAAGCACAAATTTGAAAATAAGCATCATTCAACATATCCAAATTTATTGAATGGAGGTTTCATTTTCAAATAAAATCACACCATTTGAAACTCCACTCAACACATTCCACATGTGTTAAGTTAAAATTTCCTTCTTTGAAAAGGAAATAATCACACAAAAAATTTCATCTTTGAAAAATAAAATATGATTGACTTCCATTTTACATACCTAAATTTGTTAAATGGAAATTTCCTTTGCAAAAATCATGTAAATCAAAATACATTGGAATTCCATTTGACATACTCAAATTTGTTAAATGAGAGTTTCATTTTTCAAGAAGGAAATCAAAATAAATTGGATTCTATTTAAAGCACCATATTTGTTAAATAGAAACCCCCATTTTCAAATTAAATTTGGGCTTTATTTAGCATACACATATTTGCTAAGTAAAGATCCCATTTTCAAAACTAAAAAAAAATCAAACACATTTGGGCTTTATTTAGCATACACAAATTTGCTAAGTAAAGATCCCATTTCAAAATCAAAACCAAAATCAAACACATTTGGGCTTTATTTAGCATACCCAAATTTTCTAAGTAAATGTCCCATTTTCAAATTCAAAAAAAAAATTCAGATTTGGGCTTTATTTAGCATGCACAAATTTGCTAAGTAAAGATTCCATTTCTAAATTCACACATGATACACATCATGGGCAAACAAGCAAATAGAAAATTATTTTCAAACATCTGAATGCCCAAATTTGCCAAATGAGTAATCAACAAAAAATTAATTGACCATTTAGCATACTCAAATTTGTTAAATAAAGGGTCCCCAAACATGAAATTAAATTCAAATATGAACCAATGGAAGCATTAAAAGTCTCTCAAAATATTTTGAACCCATTCAACATACACAAATTTGTTGAATGTGGGTTCTAAACTCAAATGAACTCAAAATCTCTCCTTCAATTTATTCAAAATATCTCCTAAATTCAATGAGCCCCACTTAACATATTCAAATTGTTGAGTGTGGGTTCAAACTCTAAATCAAATTTAGAAAATCAATAGAATACCAAGAAAAAAATCTAACTTGAGTTTATTATCAACAATTGAGTTCCAGTTCAGCTTCAACTCGCCTAGTCAATTTTTGTACATTATTGTATAGATGGATTCCCAAAAGTATGTGTTCACCTTCCCTTTGGGATGGATTTAGCCTTGATCGGCCTTCCAAATTGATTTTGCTCACTTAATACATTTTGGCCAAGGATTTGAGGCTAGATTACTTGTGAGGACAACCCTCACCACTATCGAAGGATGTGGTGATCAAGAATCCATCATCCATATTAAGATGCCCTCGATTTTGAATTTCCCTCATCAAGAGGAAGGCAATATAAGTTCTGAGTGGCTACAAAGGCTCACAGTGTTGTTCCCATCACTATCCTAGTGCTGGCTACTCACCTCCTCTAAGGGGAAAGCTACGACTTGTGGATAGTCTCCCCTACCTTTGAGGTAGGTTCTAGCTCCCATATTATTCCACCTGGCAACCCAAAGGCCACAGAGCAAGATCAAGACACCATGTACGCATTGCCAAGAAGATGGAGACATTATCTCATGTAGAAGAAGGGTCACCTGTGGTGGTTTCTCCTTTGCTTACTTAATAAGTTTCATCCCCTTTCAAGTTCTCAAGGATAGGAAGATGTTAGGAGGATACAGATCACCTCCACCTCTTCATTATGAGACACTGGAGATAGGAGAAGGTCATATGCGCCTCAAGATAATCACCAAGTTGGTAGGCTTATGGATGTCAAAGTTTAATGCCCAGTTTGATCTATGCTTATTCCTCAGTGTGAAGCATATCCATCGAGAGGGGCTAGAGGAGTCTTCACATTACTAGAGAGAGAGAAGATATGCTAGCCTTTCACCCTTATAAATTTCCGATCAATGTGTTACCCACCATAATCGATAGTATTGTGTTGATTGGTACTACCATCATGGAGGGGAGCCCCTGCATGAGGGAGTCTGTCTCCATCACACGCTCTACTCCACATCACCATCACTAGGGTTCCATTTCTAGTTCCACCCAAAGCCATGAGCGTATCGAAGAAAGCCTCAGTAATCGACTATGTCCAAGGATCCCACTTCATCTATGCCACCATTGAGGTGAGGCGAAGCTCTCCTGACCTCTTACTTTAATTATGGTGAAGAGGGAGTAATAGCATCATTATACCATCACCACCATCACCAATCGATAATGAATATAGCGGATGAGGGAGAAGGAGATAGTTCTATTGTCCATATGGTGATAAATCTCCTGTGGGTCGTACTCCACCCATAGTAGTTGATAGTCATGAGCATGTGTCTTCTAGTGAGTGTAGCCTCAGTTAGCACTCCAGAGGGAGGTGTATCTCCATTCATAAGCATGATCCTCCACTAGTAAGCTATGAGCATTTCTGCATAGTTGGACCTCCTTGGATGATATCTTGGCACAATATTTTATTGAAAAAAAGAAATCTTAGGGTATGATTGGTCTGACCTCAAAGAGTTGAAGGTTAGCTCACCAAGGATGATTTATTGGAAGACTCAGAGGTACATATGGTTGATACTAGAGGTTCCCTTCTTTGGGATCACCAAAGTTCGAAGGTGTTGTAGCCAATGGACAATACAATCTTTTCGACCCAACACCTCCTTCAACAACTCAAGAAAGATGAGATTGATAGGATGGGAAAGAGACTTGAAGATTTGTTGGTAGTTCTAGCACTTCGTAATCAAGCTCCAAAGATAGCCTACCATTGTGGGACTAGTTAGCCTATGTTATTGCATGTCTGGATCAACCCAAGAGTTCACCTCCGAGAAGTAGGCATTAGTTTGTATAGGAAGGTAGTGGATAGTACCTCATACAAAAAAAAGACATCAAACTCATGGTTGAACAACAAGTGAAAGAAGCACTAGTGCAAGGCCAAGGTGGTTCATCCAAAGGATAGACCCTACTAAGAGAGAATTTGATGCTATCCAATATCCTAAGGGTTTTGTGCCTCCTTCATTCAAAAGTTTTGATAGTGAACCCTCGCCAACATAGCACACTTTAGGGCCAACTATTATAATGTTAGCAATGCATTATTGTTCTCCTTTGTCGATAGTCTAGTGGGCATAGCTTTTGATTGGTATGCTAAACTCCCCAATGATTCGTGAAGATTTTTTTTGAGTTGAGCAACTTTTGTTAAGGTTTGGAACTTAGCAAAGGGTAATAGTATAGCATATTTGTAGCTCAACAACACCGTGAGTCCTCATTGATAACATTCTTAGATGGTGCAATTTAATCATGAAATGCAAACCATAGTTTTGAACAACATTCTATTGAAATTCTATTAAAGAATATTTATGGCCCAATCATTTTCATGCTTAAAGGTTTCACCATTAAGACATTTGAGAAGTTAATTAACAAGAAAAATACAAGGGTAGGCCAAAGTTGCCTTTTCAAGATCGATTAAAGCCAAAGCCACAAAAAAGCATATGAAAGGAAGCCAAGGGTAGTAACAACATTGGATAAGGGAAGCAACCGCCAGATCAGATGAGAGACCTCAAGCTCCACAATTTTGCTTGCACCTTCTTTACCACCGATCATCTTATTGGCCACCTTAGCCTCCATGGCGCCACCTCCTCCTCACCATACTCAGTGGTATACATACCGCCAGTAGCTATCATCCACCTACTCTTTTGGATAATTTAAATAAACCTTATTCATTTGAGAGAGGTAGTCGAAAATCTTTAAGAACCTCTTAAAGAAACCTTATTTTCAACTACCTAGAAGTTGGAGGAAGTGGGGAGTAATGATTCTAACTTTTGCCTACCACCATGCTAGACCATATTTTGGAGGATTTCGCATTCAAGATTGGCTTAAGCATAGCTACAAGTGGGTGCTATAGTTATCCCTAAGGAATATCTAGTAGAATAACCAACCAGTTCTAGGGTAATCCTTGGGGATACATGTGATCCTCTAAAAAAGAAGAAGGTTGGGATATCTCTTTATCAACCTCAAAAAAGATTATTCTAAAATCAAGAAACTTTCCTTATAGGTGCCCGAGGCGCTCAACCTTTAACATCAAGGAAGGCTCAAGTTGCCAAAGATAACTTGGGAAAGTATGAGCTCAAAGAAGTAACAACCCATACTTTCGGGATATCTGGGCGCAACCATCCACCAAGTCCAAACCTCCATTCCAATTGTAGCTACAACTTCACCAACATTTCTACTTCGCTAGTTCTTCTTCTAGTAGACATCTTGTATCGATGAGGGCATCAAATCCTCACCCCACATGCTTTATTAGATTTCTACCATGTACTCCTTTTAAATCTAAATCAAGGAAGTAAGCTAGTTTGAATTAGATGCAAATTCTAATGGGTTATCGATTCTACTCTTTAGAAAACTCTTCAAGTCTTAATAACTATAAGAACTCTATTATCCTCTTTCGAGATGGACTTTCCTTTTGAATACTATGGGTTCACCTCTTGAGATAGACTTGATTATCCGATTTAGGGTCCTATAGGAGAAGGTAGGTATTCCTAACGAGCAAGTAGAATCTTCCACTAACCCGCTACAAGAGATCATCAAGTTAATCTCCATAGTGGTAAGGTTTTACTTCTAGGGCAGACCTCAAGATAAGGGAAAATAAGTTATTAGTATCAATGAGCAAGAAAGCCCTCCGGATGCTCCACCCATGGATATGCTTGTGGAGGATCATGCAAAGTTGATTAATGTCCTCACCTAAGAAAGTTCCCTAAGTTAACTATATGATACCCTTGTCTTATCCAAAGAGATGAGGAATCATTAAGACTCTTCTTGATCCAAAGATATGCTTAGCCAGACCATTGGAGAGGAGGCACATTATTCAAGAGAAGCCCAGAGGGATCTTCTTCTGGGATATGGAGCACAACCGCCCCTACCTCAAAGTGGATATGTGCGATTACTTTCTGTGTTGGTTAATCTAGGTGCAGTGAATACATGAGTATGTAAACTCTAACTATTTGAGGATTGATATCTCAAACTGAGATTAGATGATGTTGAGAGGATTCAATGAACAGTGAGAGGGATTTAGGCTCCATAGTGTTACCTAAGTATAATGACTAGAAGACTAAAGCCAAGTTCTATATAATTGATTCAAATACATCATTCACTAGTTTTCGGTAGGCCTTGGATACACAAGATGGTTCCATCCTCTCTTCATCATGCATCAAATTTTAAATAGATGGAATCAAATATTGTGTCAAAAAAGATGAAAAATCATTCTAGGAGAGGTTGAGATATATGAGGATGCAACCTACTATCTTTCTCAAAATCAAAACGCTTTTATTCTCTTGAACCTAGCCAAAATTTGAATAAGAAAAAGAGAAAGAAGAAAAGAAAAAGAGAAAGAAAAAGAAAAAAATAAAGTACAAGTGAAAGAGACAGAGGAAGAGGTAGAGCATGTTACATTCACCCAGTTCATTTCACCATAGACATATGGGTATGACGACCTCCACAGTAGAGAGGGCCAAGGTGGAAGACCTCCTAGTTGACCACCAGCCGCGGTTATGTTCCATCATATGAGTACTCGCTATTCACATAGACTTGGAATCTAACTCAAAGGATGAGTCTCATGTGATTAGCATACCATCCAACTCCTTTCAATGGGTCCCATTAGAGGTGACACTTGAGTTAGATAGTGATGAAGACCAGCCAAGCAAAGCACAAAATGTATTTGAATCATGATTATTCAAAACCATTAGGCAGTTTAACCTTAACTCTAACCCCACTTTCTTCTCAAATGTTTGGGGTTTGGTAGCTAAGAAGCCCTAGATCTTCCATGGATGTCAAGCCAAAGAGATTCATATTGGGATTATCATCCTCAAGACCGTAGATGTAAAACTTGAGGATGATTCATATAAATATTTAATGGAATTACCTTTTGATTGTACTTGCCTTGTGTTCATAATCTTGCAAACAAAGATTTAATTCCTTACACATGGTCCAAGCAGTCGAGCATTTCAAGAAGTGGGACAACAAAAGGTGGATGAACAATCAAGACCGTGACTAGGATTCAGAGTGGGTCTCGATGATGATGGTTACTACTTAGTTGTCACCAATCATCTCGAATTTGATAGGATCTTTTCAAACCATACCAACTCTTATGAGGTGTGTTTAGAACTTTAGATAATCGATGATCTTCAAATCAAAGATGCACCTCTAGAATTTGAAGAAGAAATTAATTCAACCATTAACAAGCAAAAGAAATCAACCTCGGGATAAGAAGATCCACACCCCTCATACATCGCTTCTTTGTTGAATGAAGAAGAAACCAATGACTTAGTTAGGCTATTGACTAAGTTTAAGGACCGCTTTGCATGGAGCTATGAAGAGATGCCCGGATTAACTCGATGTAGTAGTCCATAAACTAGTAATACATCTTAATGCTAGCCCTATCAAGCAAGCTCCTAGAAGCATGAGAAATCGAACAACATGTCATTTTGAAGTCAAGAACCGATTGATGCTTTATCGGGAAAGAAAAATACCCTACTTGGTTAGCCAATGTCATCCTAGTTAAGAAGAAGAATGGACAAATTTGCATATGCATCAAATTTAGGGACTTAAATAAGGCATGTCCTAAGGATGAATTTCCACTTCTATACTAGGTTAATGGTGGACATCATCTCATGCACTATTCTCCTTCATGGACATATCTACAACCAAATTAAGATGGCCTCGAGGATGAGAGAAATATTTCTTTTGAACCTCAATCCAAATCTATTATTATAAAGTCATGCCCTTCGCCTTAAAATGGTGCTACTGGGCCATGACTCATTTTCCATGAACTCATTCATCATTAAGTAGAATGCTACATGACATTCTAGTTATCAAAAATTAAGAAAAGGAGACCATCTCTTTGACTTGAGAGTAGTTTTTGAATGGTTAAGATAATTCAATCTCAAAATGAACCCCTCAAGTGTGCATTGAGTAGCTTTAGGGAGGTTCCTTGGGTTTGTTGTCCACACCGGAGAATAGAGATAGACCCAAAAAAAGATCAAAGCTATCTTAGAAATGCCACCCCTAAAAGTCTAACCCAACTCGATCTTCCAATGGAAGTTGTCGATTTAAGGCACTTTATCTCCAATCTATCGGGAGATGCAAGCCACTTTAGCACTTGTCAAAAGGATGCTAAGTTCAAGTGGGATGGCAAGTGCCGATGCTTTTGAAGACATCAAGCGATTTGGTGAAGCAATCAATTCTAGCACCTATCTCTGCAAGCCACTTATCCTCTACATGCATTGGATGACTCTTGGTGCTTTGTTGGCCCAAACCAATGATGAAGGGAAGGAGGATGCTCTTTACTACCTCACCATGTCGATCCCAAAACTACCCACCTATTGAGAAACATTGCTTAGCTCATCTTTGCATCCCAAAAGCTATGACACTACATGAATTCTCATAAGGTAAATTTGATTTCAAGAAGCAATCCAATCGTAGTATCTCATGACATAGTTGATGTTATCCAGTTGGCATGTTGATCCATGATTCTCTTGTAGTTGATATTATGTTTGTACCCCCTGATGGTGAAAGGATAGTACTAGTAGATTTCTTAGCAAAGACACCCACTTCCCCGATTCCTCGCTTAGTGATTACCTCCCAATAAACAAATTATGAACTTAGGGACACTATCATTCACTATGGGAGATGTATTTTGATGGTGCTTTTTCCTTTCAAAAGACAAAAAACCATGATATACTATTCTAGGAAAGACAAGGGTAGGAATCATCCTTTTAACTCTATGTGATTTGATGAGATTCTCATACTATCTCCAATCCACGCACTAATAATGAGTGTATGAGGCTTTGATTGTCCCGAGTTAGTTGTTATAGTGTGTGTCAAAAGCATCAACATCTACGGGATTCTCATCATCAACTGATTGGTGGGTCTATAAGGTTCTAAAACCAAAGGTTCGTCACTACCATGAATACACCATGAAGCTATTGGCCCAAATCTGAGGTCACCATCTATAAGGTTCCTTAAGGAGAGAATGTAGCGATGCTTTGGCCAAATGCACAAGGAGTTGGCATGTCCCAAGATGAGTCCATCCCAAGGGTCTAAAATAGACAAGTCTTATCCTTTGTTGATGTTAAACTCATTGAGAAATTCTCTGAAAGGGAGGTTTCATTGCCAAAAGGCGAGGAGCCAAATTGGAGGCAACTATTCATAGATTACTTGAATCTGGGAAAACTACCTCAAAAGAAATCACAGCCCATGAGGTAGAGAGCTCTCTCCTATGCTCTGGATGGCACCTTATATCGATAATCTTTTGATTAAATGTGGTTGTGCTATTTAGATAACACAAAGGCCATAAGATCATGATCGAGGTACACTCAAGTTTATGCGAGTGCATCAATCAAGATGAAAGCAAAGATCAAGAGACTAGGTACTATTAGCCTTTGATGATTATAGACTACACGGATGTAGAGATGCCATCAATGTCGATACAAAATATGGTCCTACATCAACTACCCAACATTCTACATCCTACATTGGCCTCATGGCATTGAGGGTACTAACATAGTGGGTCCGATTGATCCTCCTTTAAGGGTCATCATTTCATCTTAGTTGCCACCGACTACTTTTCCAAGTGGGAGGCAATCCACAGAGAGGTCATAGCTCAGCATTCTAGTTCTAAATCATAGTATATAGGTTGGGTGCCTTGATGATTTACATTCAATAATGGTACTACATTCAAAAGCACCAAGATCAACATCTTCGCTAGAGACAGATATTGGAGATACTCCACTCTACTATCCAGGCAAATGGCAAAGCATTCAACAAAACTATCATCCATATACTAAAGAAGACACTTGATGACAATAAGCAAGGCATGAGCCTAGTTGAAGCTTTGTGAGCATACCGACCACATACGTAACTCCAACAATCCCCATTCTTCTAGTGTATGGTCCAAGTCATTCTACCATTAGAAGTTTAGCTTCCATCACTAAGGATAGCAATGGGTAGTAAAATCACTATAGAGTAGAATTGTGGTTAGAAGAGCTTGAAGGTTTGGAGGAGAGCCTATGGGCATGCCAAAACCTCGTTGTACAAAGCCAAGATGATTCAAGCTCACAAGTCATCCCCTAGAACTTTTCGTGGAGAGCTTGTTGTAGTCTAAAGAGATGAAGATGTTGAACCCACTTGGGAAGGCCCTTTTGTCATAGAAAAGGCCTACCAAGGAGAATCATACCAACTTATTAATTGTAAAGGAGAATGCATGCTTCAAATCAATGGGCTCTATTTGAAGAAATACTATCCATAAAATCATGTTTGAAAATAATTATCTTCAAAATTCCATTCTAATTCATCAAAATTTTTTCTTTATTTGAAGCATTATTTGCTTGTTTGCAAATATACCGCTGTGTTTAGGGTAGGTGTAAGAGAACCTAAGAGGCATCCTATCCTTCTTTCATAACATGTGGTGAAATTTATTAGACGCTTCAAAATCAGGGGAGAAAGAGAAGGAAAGAATAAAATTCATCTTTTGGGATACCACACAAATTCAGATGTGCTTATTCGTGGTCTTATCATCAAGGAATAATATACTATCTTAAAAGATAGAAGTCACTACCCTTTAATGGACCTAATCACCTCAATAAAGGACTCAAGGACGATGAGTGCATACTAGAGATTCTTCCCTTACTTTACATGAAAAAGTAAAGCATGGTTTATTTTAAATTGGGTTCCTTATAGGGCAAGCCCCATAATTATATCCTAAGGGACGGATCCCTTAGGAATACTCTCGATTAAGTTAAAAGATCATTGTCTTCAAAGATTTCATAAGAAAGGGATTATCAATCGATTAATTTATTTTTGAAGATCAAATGGGATTGATCAAAGAGAGGGAGTTATTAAGCCAAAGGAAGATAAGTAAGAGATTCCCAATGCTATGAAACTTAGCGAGCATCTCAACCTATATTGGGCTTTACATTTTGAAATTGATTTGATTTATTTGAGTTGCATTTTTTATTAGAAATTTAGGACTTATGATCCATTAACACAAGATTAAGGAAATTCCTAAGAGGTGAGGAATTATGCTTATGGCCCACAAAGGGGAAAAGTAACCTCATTACCTAAATCTAGGGAGCTTTGGTGAAGGCCAAAAGAACTTAAATCTAAGGCAAAAATGGGTATTTATTTTGCCTCATAAGAGAGACAAACCACCCATACTTGGACTTACAACTTCCTGGGTGGCCGCCAACTAACTCCTCCTACATTTTAAATACATGTAGACAAATCTTATGCTTATGCAAGATACCTAGCTATTATTTATTTAGAAAGAGACTAAGTCCTTAAACTCACTCTAAAGAGACTAGCATGTAAGGGAATGCTTCAAATGACTTAAATCTAATGCAAATTAAATTTCATTTTATTCTTATTTTGGACAATTATTTTGACTCGCTAATAGGATTCATATGACTAATGTATGAGAAATCAACTTATTGGCCAAAATCGAAGGGAGGAGGTGTGTTTCTACCATGGCTCCCAAAGCCCAAGTTTCTAAGCAAAGGTAGAAGCCCTCCAATCAAGAGTGAAATAAGATGTTGTTGTAGTGATATTATAAAGAAAGACTCATCCAATAAGGGTTGCTAAATCTTTATCTTGATTTAAATCTAAGCTTTAGGTGAGGTTATGAGTTCTTTATTTGAGTTGTTAAGTTTGGTAAAAGATTTATTTTTCCTAGAAGCCTAATCCACATCCATACATAAAGCAAGGAAGAAACTAGGAAAGATGCCACTTAATGCAAAGCTAAACAAATCATCAATCAATTTATAAAGCTAATCAAAAAAGAATAAAAGGCCATTATGGTTAGCACGCACAAACCCAAAATAACAAATTTATTAATTCTTTATACAACCTAGATTACAAATGAATTAAATTACAATAAATCAAGGAATTCATTATGGGGTCTTGAAGCTTTATTTCCTCTTTCCTCTTTTCTTCTTTCTTTCTTCTTTGGTTCCTCCTTTTGGATGGTTGAAGGTGGATGCTCCTTCACATGGTGCATAAGATAGGATCTTATGACCAATGCTCATCCTAATCCCCATAACAATCATTCCCAAAATGCTAATTGCACAAATTTACATGAAAAGGAAAAGAATGAAAATCTAACTAACACTTGCAAAATAGAGATTAGCTAAAATAAACCACATAAATCCCAAGCATGTATATTGGACTTATCACCTCACATATGGGTGACTAAGTCTACTGCCTATTGGATTATGCTTAGTATAAAGCACCTGCAAGCAAAAGAATTTATATTTTTATTTATGATAGTGCTCTTTAAGCTCAATGCCAGAAAGGAAAAGTTAGAATAAGAGCGCCCCACCATTCATTCTATGAGAGTATACCATAACATCTAGTCTAAAACATATATCACAAAACAAAACAAAACATCAAATCATGCACCACCTAACTAAAGCTAAGTGGTGACAGGCTAATGTGTGCTTTGAAGGTTTTGTGGTATTTAGCTATATAGCTTTAAGTTAGAATTTTCTAAGTGTGAAAATATGTTAAACTTAGGAGGGTTTCAGTTAGTTTAATTATTTTGGGTTAATTTTATTTCATGTTTTGATTTAGTTCAAGTGAATCTTATAATTAATTACTAAGTTGTAAAGAGGGAAAGAGAAGTGATGCGGGCATCATCACACCGTCATCGATGTCATCATAAAGCTTAAATCCATGATTGGGCCTTTTGTTATAATTTAAGTTATGTATTATTGGGCTTTTATATTTTGTATGTCTTGAGCTTATATGTATTGGGATATTCTTATGTCATGGCCCATGAGTCATTGTAGTAGGTATGACACTTTGGGTAGGAATGAGTGGTAGGTTTGATAATGGTGGTAGGTTTGGTAGTAGGTGATGGTAGTGTAGTTATGATGGTGTTAGGTTTGAGTTTGGAGTTAGGTTTGAGTATTCTTAACTCTCTTTCAATCCTATAAATAGGGAGACTCTTGTAATGCTTTGTACTTGAATTTAGAATGAAAGTTATCTTCTTAAATTTCTTTTACTATTCTTTTGTGTGCTTTCCTCTGAGTGACGGACTACTTGAGTGTGTGAGTTCACAACCCTTAAAGAAGACTTCTAAGGAAGGAACGATCTCCACAATGATGGACTTTGTAGAGGTCGACTTCAACTTATCCCCGCTTTGTTGGTTATTTTAAATGCATGTTAGATTGTTCATAACTTTTCGTTATTTCTTTGCACTTATAAGATTCAGTCTCTAGTGTGGTTGACATAAATTTAACTAAGATCTTTTCAACTTCACTAAATTTATAATATTGTGAATGTGCTCAATAGTAGGCATTTATCATTACTCTTTGAGGATTTAAGAATTATCGATGTAATAAACATCATATCATAAAAGCACCCGTGTCCTACATCATATTTGGTATCGAGCAAGTATGTTTCTTTGGGAACATCTTGTTTAGTATTGAGTTTTATTTTTGCATTAGAGTAATCTTGCAATTCATTGTTAAAAAAAATCATACAAAATTTTATCTAATTAGAGCATTTACTTACTTTTAATCGTCTTTGATTTCATTACATTGCATTTTAAAAAAAAAAAAAATAAAAAATTAATTAAGTATTTGTTTATATTAATATTTTTAAAAGAATATCATCATGTCAACTCATAGTGGTCATAGATATCAAGATCAATCCTTAGATGAAAAACATGATTCCTATGAATTTTACTAGAAAAATAGAAAAGCTTACCCTTATGCACCAACAAACCTTTAATGAATTCCAAAAAAGATTTGAAGCCTAAAAAAAAAGTTGGTAGGCTTACAACACATTCAAACTAACCCAATCCTAGAACACCAACTTGAAGAGAGAGAGAAGGTCATCATGTTGATCCTTCCTCTTCCTCTCCCACCTCATCCACATTCTCCTATTAGACCTCATCGCCTCTAGGAACAACTTTAATGAATATCCCGAGTTTGATGAGGTACTTCCTCACCCATCAAACAAGAAGATAATTAAGACGAGATGAAGGTTATGCTCATCGAACTCCTTATGAGCATTATCCTTGACATTACTAAAGAGCCATTATCTAATTTTGTTGCCTCACGCATACACTTAGAGAACGATGATGATGTTATTCGTAGGGTTAAAATTGATCCACCTACTTTTGATGGTTGACTTGATCCTAAAATTTTCTTAGATAGTACATGGACCAATATTTTGATTGGATGCCCATGTCGAAGAAAGACAAGTTCATTTTGCCGCATGAAACTAACATGCTAAGACTTAGGGTTAATCTCACACAAAAAATATCAACGATTAGGACAACCACCGCTTGGGATGAGATGAAAGAAATTTTAAAGCAAAAATATGTACCATTAAATTTTCATGATCAACTTATGGATGAAATGACTACGCTTAAACAAGGATCTTTAACGTTGTTGAGTATATGACATGGTTTGATGAATTGATGACGTTGTGATGTTAGAGAGGATCACCACAAAAATCTCTAGATTTAGATTTGGGTTATGAACTGATATTCATAATGAAATGATAACTCGAGAAATTTATTCTCTTGAGGATGCATTTGAGTGGCGACTCAAATTGAACAATAATATCTTAGATCACAACCTTATAAGTGATTCACAACTTCATCTACAAACAACTCTCAATCACTGTTAACCCTCCTACTTAGTAGTTCCTAAAGGACCTAGTGAACAAAAGGGAAAAAGCTTTTTGTGGGAACATCGCTCTAAGACTTCTAGCATTACTTGTTTTATATGGTAAAATTGGTCACTATGCAAGTACTTGTCCTCGTCAAAACTTACAGATTATAAAATGAGGATCAACAAAATGAAAATAATGATAATCAAATTGCATTGACCCTTGTGAAGAAGCTAGTGATGCGCATTAGATGAGTCTCATATAGTTATGCATTGTGTGTTAGCAACCCTAATATTGATTGGAGCGCATCAATTTTCCACACTTATTTTAAGAATGGTGAAAAGGCGTGTAAGTTAATCATTGATAGTGGTTGCATTAATGTTATTCTACCTCTTTAGCTAGGATGAAGCTCACCCGAGACCCACCCACAACCTTATAAGGTCGCTTGGGTAGATAAGACCTCTATCTCTATATCTCAACGCGTTGTCTTGTACCCATTCAATTAGGAGAATATAGTGATAAAATTTGGTGTGATGTTCTTAGATGGATGTTGCTCATATACTTTTAGGTAGACCTTGTCTTTTGATATGGATGTCACAAATTATGGCGATCTAATACATATGCTTTTAATTTTCAAGGTAAGAGAATTGTCCTAAAATTTAAGCCTAAAGAGGTCACTCCACTTCAACCCCAAATTCTTCTCCACCAAAAGAAATCCCACATATTATTAATAAACATCAATTTCAACAAGAGATTAATGGGAATATCATTTTTGCATTAGTTGTCCTAACCTCTAAAATCAACCTTGTGTTAAATCATTCTCATCAAACGTGAACTTTTATTGAAATATCAAGATATTTGTCAAGAACTTCTAGTGAGCTTCCCCATTAAGAAGTATCCAACATGCCATAGAGCTAATTCTGGATCATCACTCCCAAATTTGCCACATTATCGTATGAACCCAAATGAACATGTGAGCTAAAACAACAAGTTGATGATTTATTATCAAAAGGGTTTATTAGGGAAAGTTTATCTCCCATGCGATTCTTCTCTTCTTACCCCAAAGAAAGATGGTTGGCTTATGTGTGTAGATAGTCGCTATAAATAAAATCACTTTAAGTATAGGTTTCCCATACCTAGACTTGACATGTTAGATATGATGGTTTTGGATCAATAATTTTCTCTAAAATTGATCTTAGAAGTGGATATCATCAAATTTGTATGAAGGTGATGAATGGAAAACGCATTCAAGACAAAAGATGGTTTGTATGAATGGCTAGTAATGCCTTTTGGATTGACTAATGCTCCAAGTACATTTATGAGTGATGACTCATATCTTACCCATTCATTGGAAAAATTTTAGTTGTGTACTTTGATGATATTTTAATTTTAGTCAAACTAAGAGCGATCATGAGAAACATTTATGACAAGTCTTTGAAGTGCTTGTGAAGAAAGACTATATGTTCACTTAAAAAATGCTCATTTATGACGTCTTAATTAATCTTCTTAGGATTCATTGTTTCTTGTGATGGCATCTCTGCCATCCAAAAAATGGCCTACCCCAACCACAATTCATGGTGTACATAGTTTTCATGGGTTAGCCACATTTTATCAAAGGTTTATTCATTAGTTAGCACTATAATGGCTGATAACTCAATGTCTTAAAAGGAGACTTTGTTTGGACAAAGGCGTTCTTGCATTCTCTAAAATTAAAGAACTTTTAACAAGTCCAATATTACAAATGCCAAATTTTAACAAAATATTTGAGGTATCATGTGATGCTTAGTTGGTATTGGAGGTGTTCTTAAACAAGGTCATCCTATTGCTTTCTTTAGTGAAAAATTAAATGAAGCGTCAATGATATTCCACATATGACCGTGGTATCTTTGTCATCCAAACTTTACGTTATTGGCGACATTATCTCCTTTCATGAGAATTTATACTTTATTGATCACGAAGTGCTTAAATATCTAAACACCCAAAAGAAACTTAGTTCTCGTCATGCGAAATGGGTTCAATTTCTTCAAGAATATACGTTTGTTCTTAAACATAAAGTGTCGAGAACAAAGTTTGCGGTCTTAAGTAGAATATGTACATTATTAAATACCATGAGTGTGAAGGTTCTTGGATTCAAAAGGTTAAAGATGATTATCTAATTGTAAAGATTTTCAACAAATTTTTGAATCTTTGAAATTTATGTTTCAATTAATAGTCCAGATTATCAAATTGAGATGGCTATCTCTTTCTGGCACACAACTATGTATCCGATTCATCACTTCAAAATTTTCTTGTTGAGGAAATTCATTGAGGTGTAGTCATTTTGGTGTGATAAAGACAATGGTATGATGGAGGATAGGTTCTTTTGGCCTAGTCTTAAGAAAGATGTTGCTCGTATCATTGCCCAATGTCATTACTTGCCAAGTAGCAAAAGTGGAAAACAAAATTATGGTCTCACACCACTCCCAATCCTCCACAAACCTTGGGAAGATCTTAGTATGAACTTCATCTTAGGATTACCTCATGCATACAACATTTTGACTCTATTCTAGTAGTTGTTGATCGATTCTCTAAAATGGCACACTTCATTCCATGTTATAAGACATCGATGCCTCACATATAGCGACAATTTTCTTTCGTGAGATAGTTCACATGGACTACCTAAGACAATTGTAATGCGATGATGTAAGGTTCATGAGCTATTTTGGAAAACTTTATGGAAAAGCTTGGCACAAAACTCTTATTTTCTATAGCTTACCACCCTCAAACATGGACAAAGCTGAAGTTGTTAATAGAATCTTAGGAAATTTACTTAGGTGTCTAGTGACCAATCATACTAGTTGGGACTAGTTCTTCCTCAGAGTTTGCTTATAATTCAATTAATAGGTCAACCTATGAGTCCTTTTCATATTGTAGCGGTTATGATCCAAGAAAACCAATTGATCTTATTGAATTTCGTAACATATAGGTCTAGTGCATTTGCATCTTCATTTGCATAAAGCATGCATGATTTGCATCATGAAATTCAACAAAAACTTACTCGAGTTATGATAAATATAAAGCTAATGTTGATGCACATAGACGATATGTAAAATTTAATAAGGGAGATTTGGTTCTTGTTAAAGTTAGACAGAGATTTCCAACTAGAACTCTTAAGAAATTAACTCTCAAGAGATCGGTCCTTATAGATTTAACGTTGTACCATGGGCAAGCCATGGATGATACTATTCCCTCTGCAAATAGTATGCGACATGCAGTTCATACTTCATCATCGATTCTATACCATCTCGCCACATAAGATCACATCGTCAGATCAAATTTTAGAAGACCGATTATCATCACATCGATGGAGGCACTCAAAGGTTTCTCATTCATTGGAAAGGTCTTTCTCCACTTGAAGATTCATGGCTTACATTTGATGAGTTACATCAACTAGACTCACATTACAAGAGTACTTGGATTTTCATTCTCCAGGAGAATCCTTTAAAGTGCTAATGCAGGGCATCATCGTCACCATCGACATCATCATCATAAAGCTTAAATCCATGATTGGGCCTTTTGTTATAATTTAAGTTATGTATTATTGGGCTTTTATATTTTGTATGTCTTGAGCTTATATGTATTGGGCTATTCTTATGTCATGGCCCATGAGTCATTGTAGTAGGTATGACACTTTGGGTAGGTATGAAATGAGTGGTAGGTTTGATAATGGTGGTAGGTTTGGTAGTGGTGGTGTGTGTAGTTATGATGGTGTTAGGTTTGAGTTGGAGTTAGGTTTGAGTATTCTTAACTCTCTTTCAATCCTATAAATAGGGAGACTCTTGTAATGCTTAGTACTTGAATTTGGAATGAAAGTTATCTTCTTAAATTTCTTTTACTATTCTTTTGTGTGCTTTCCTCTTGAGTGTGACTACTTGAGTGTGTGAGTTCACAACCCTTAGAGAAGGACTTAAGGAAGGAACGATCTCCACAACCACTATTTGTAGAGGTCGACTTCAACTTATCCCCACTGTTGGTTATTTTAAATCTACTACGTTAGATCGCTTCATAACTTTTCGCTATTTCTTTGCACTTATAAGATTCAGTCTCTAGTGTGGTTGACATAACTTTAACTTTTCAACTTCACTAAATTCATAATATTGTGAATGTGATAGTAGCGTGCATTTATCATTACTCTTTGTGAGGATTTAAGAATTATTATAATAAATATCATATCATAAAAGCACCCGTGTCCTACATCAAGAAGAGAACTTCATTACTTTCCCAACGTATGTAACATGCATATGAATGAATCCTAAGCTATATATACACACAAATGAGAACATTTAACATACTTTATGATGCATGCTAAGTAATTCATTTAAGGAAATTTATAAGTTTAGGATGCATGATTTTCCTTAAGTAGAAAAGTTACTTTATCCAATTTTTCACATACACACATGAAAGTAAGAAAGACATAAGTGAGTACAGCCATTATTAACCAGGTGTAAGGTACAAGAATTACTTAGGGCTACTTAAAGTTGTCCCTAATATACTACTTTCTTTAAATACAAACACATGTACAAAAGAAATAAATTGGAAAAGGGAATGCAAAAGTTATATTTGTTGATTCATTTTGTTTATACTTATATGTGTTCTTAAATGATAACATTGGAATGAATAAGATGTGGGATTAGGTAAGTGTTAGGTTCTTTTCAAATGAACCATACATCCTACCAATTCTTATTCAAAACTATACCAACATAAAGAGAAGGAAGATCTACACTAAGCACACTTATATTCTTTCACATGCAAGCTTATGATTAAAATATAAGTAGCACATTTTAGCATTGATAATTGATCTATATGTTTTAAAAATAATTTAAGTTTAGTAGTGATACTAATACTCATATTTCTACTTTAGCCAACACATGCAAATTTGACATAAAGTAAACAATTTCTTTTAAATTTGAATTTGAAAAAATGAATGCATGAAACCACATGACATATAAATTTAACATGTTGGGGAAAGAATCAAAGCAATGAAATCATGTAAACACATTCACTTCAATTAAATCCTAAAGACATTCTTATGGAATAAGAAGGTTTAAAATAAATCAAAGTGAATTCAATGTGATTTTTGTTTAGTTTTAAGTTTGAATTAATTTTGAAAAGGTGAGTTGAGTTTGTTGTTTCTAACCCATTCCCATGTGTTTGATATTTTTGTTTAATTTTTAGATGATAAGATTCATTTTATTTATTAATTAGGTTAAGGTATGAATTAAGTAGTTAATCAACCCTTACCTACCACCTTAACATAGTTAACCAAATAATTATGAGCCAATGAGATGATATAATAACTCATAAGGAATTTAAACTTCCAATGCACTAGAAGAAAAAGGCCTAATGCAATTTGGTTCATGATTAATAGTTGAGTAAGCTAAGAGTTTAGCTTAAGTAATTCAAAACACCCTTTCATACATGAATTGGGTTTTGATTTCCTTAATTGAACTTAGGCTATTAAACACTTAAGTAACTACCCAAAGTAGATTAATTAAGTTCTAGAAGTTTTAGAATTTTTAGAAAATTAATTAAGGGATAATTAGTGAATTACCCTTAATTAAGAGAAGATTAAGAGAGAAAAGGGGGGGTTTAGGAATAACTTAGGAAGTGCCCCAAAATTATTCCCTCAACCTCCTATCTCTGGATCGACCTTAATCAACTCTAATCATGGATTGAAACCACTAATCATACCTAATTATCCTAAATTACATAAGGAGGGTAATTAGGAAATCCATATGCAATTTTCCTAATCAATCCTTCAATAAATCCCAAGAAAATTAGGGAAGGTAGAAGTCATCCCCAAATATATACAGTTTGGGATTAATCAGGCTTAATTAAGTAATTAGCAATTGAAATTTCTAATTCAACCCAAAATCAGAAAAGCATTATTTAAAATCCATTAAAATTTTTAAAATATTTTAGGTTGAATTATCTTTCCATAGAAATTTATTTCATATTTTTTTAAATTTTTTTGAGAGAGATATGATTTTTAGAAAATCCATAGATTAATTAGATTTAATTAAGCATCCTAACAAATCCTCACGCACACGTGCGGCGGTCAGGCTTTACATTAGCATGGTGAGCATCCCACTTAAACATCACATCCAAAAGGTGGCATGGCGTGGGACGCATTGATCTTGTCATCCGATCAAATATCGAGCGGCTAGGGATCTCCCAGCTTTAAAAGAATAAATCATTTTAAATGTGGAATAATCTCGTCATCGATCCAAAATGTTGGATGGATGGCGATCTCTTCTTCCCAGGCTCAATAGACTATCCATGATCTTGGGAAGATCAAGCAAGCTCGATTGAAACAAAACTTTACCCACATCATCTAAAGCCAATAAAAACACATCCACGGTGTATCTTGCATGACTTAAAAATTTCTTTCACAAAGGACCAACACATCCTATGCTAGGTGGTCGAAAATTCCATACCTCGTCGAGGTGATCACCTGCTGAGATCGATGAGGTTGCTTGTCTAGTGGAGATGAAGCCCTATTGAAATTCTTAGGCCTTGGGGTTGAGTGGTTTGCTCTATGGACCACCACTTCAAGTCTCTTGACTTTAATCCAATTGCTCTCTCTCCTTGCTGGGAACTCCAATGGAAGCTTGAGGGGTGCTCATTGATCCTTAGAGGAAGTGTGCAAGAGGAATTGGAGTGGTTTTAGTGTGGAGAAAGTTGGAAGTTGAGAGGAGCTCCCCTATTTCTAATGAAGAAAATCGAGAAAGCTTGATTTTAATTCTCTCCAAGGAAGCTTAGGATGCTCTCGATGGCTCTAACACTCTAGGGCTTAGTCAAATTGAGGAATGATGAATTGAATTGAATTAAGGGAGTATTTCTCCCCTTGAAGGATCGAAGGCATGCTTTGTTATTTTGATCCAATTGATCATATTGGAGAGGTTGTTTAGGCTCTTTGCACATGGTGGTTTATGGCCTTGAGTGGATTGCTAACCTCCCATGTGCATTCAATCAGTGGAAGAGGGATTTGGAATGAGCTAATTTGACCCATGGGGTTGGATTTGGCCTTGAGGCTAATTGGGCTGATCCAAACCCATTGGGTTGTGCACCACTCTTCTGGGTCCCTTGAGCTATCGAAGGCATCAAGTGGATGCGAAGAGGTGACCAAATTCTGGATTTAGGCCAAAATTTGTTCTATGGCCTAGGGTAGATTGGTCATTTTGCTGATTTTAAATTTGGATATGTTGGGTATGTGGAGAAACTAGGTTTGGCCAAGTTTCATGAGATTTAGAATTCATTTGATGAGGTTTGTCTCATGTTGACCCATTTAGGTCAAAATGGGTCAACTTGATCAACTTGACCAATTGGTCAAATTGGGTCAAACCAAGGGTTGGGTCACGTTCATATGATCATTTGAAATGTTTTGGTTGCTTTGGTTTGGTTCAATTTGGTATAGTTTTGAATTTGGCTCATATGACTTCATTTAGGTCAAATGCCAAGTTGACCTATTTGACCCATTTGACCTATTTGGGATAGGTCAAGGGTAGGCTTAGGTTTGGTTAGTCATATGGAGTAGATTGTATCTTTGTTTCTAATCAATTTTGATTATGTTCAAATTTGGCTCAACATGACCCTAATTTGGTTGATTGATCATCCCATGTGATGTTGATGATGAGAGGCATAAGTGAGTTTGGTTCAATCTAATTTGGTTAGGATTAGAATTTGGCTCATAAGAGTACTTTAGGTCACTTTGGGTCATGTGCCCCTAAGTGGGTCAAATGGTTTGGTCAAAGATTGATTTGAGTTTGATTGATCTTGTACATGGACTTATGATTGAAATATAAATCCATTTGCAAATGGTTTGAAGTCAAATGGGTTTTGATTCATTTGACAATTTCATAATTCAAAGGAAGAATATGAAAGGATTTTGGCTTTGATTTTTTTTGGATTTTGATTTGGTGATTGAAGTTTGTATTTATATTCATGATTGTAGGTTGATTGAATCATGAAGGAAAATCAAGTGTTTGGCTTGATTTGAAGTTGATTTGGCTAAGTTCAAGATTTTGACTTGAAAGGCTTAGGTTGGATTTTGAGTGGATTTGAGTTCAATTTTGGAATTTGTTTTGATTGTTTGAATTTATATTTCATTTATATATGTGAATATAAATGAGAATATAAATGGATCATGAGAAAATTTCAAAGATTTGAAGTGATTTAATCATGATTTGGCTAAGTCCATTAAGAAGGGAAAGGACTTAGGAAAATTTTGAAGTTTGAAGCTTAAATTTTTGTATTTGGTTTGATTGATTTATATTTATATTTCATTTATATATGTGAATATAAATGAGTTATGAAAATCATGAGTTTGAATTGATTTGATCATGATTTTGCTAAGTCCATTAAAGGAATTTAAAGGACTTAGGAAAAGATTTTAAAATTTAATTTTTGGATTTGATTTGAATTTTAATTGATTTAGATTTGATTTTGGCTAAGTCCATGAGGAAAATTTAAAGGACTTAGAAATTTCATGAATTGATTTTGAATTTTGAGTTAAGTTAGTTGGTTTGAATTTATATTTCATTTATATATGTGAATATAAATGAGAAAATAAATGAATGAGAAAATCTCAAGGGTTTGATTTGGTTTTAGATCATGATTTAGGTTAAGTCCTTAAAGGTAAATTTAAAGACTTAGGAAAATTTTGGACTTTGGAATTTCATGCATGAGTTTCAATAATGAATTTTAATCATGGATTTCAATCACATGGAGTTGATTTGAATTTGGAGAAAATCAATTAAGATTGATTTGAAGTTTGAATTAAAGGAAAGAAGGTGAGAATGGTTCAAGCTAAGGGTAGATAAGTTTTCCTAACACCCCAAGGCATGACCTAGTCCTATGGATAACTCTCTAAGTCTCTAGGGCTATGTTAGGTGTCCACCAAATCACTAGATGTGTCTTAAGACTAAGGAACTCTTAAAGTCTAAGAGAAGTCTTATGCCTAAGATGGAGGGGATGAGAGGTCATTCTAAAAATGAGGTCAAACAATAGGTGTGGTATGACTAACAAGGAACACCGCATTGGTGTTATGAAATGATCAACAACGGATCATAAGCACTAGAAATAATCTATCCTTAACCTGGGTGTAGAAAGAATCGAGCTTAGTGCATGTGTTCTACTTAAGAAATAAGAGAGAGAGAGAGAAGAATCCACTAAGGGATAGAGTGTGAACCTTCCACGGAAGCAGGTTCAAATCATCCATAAGGGATGAAGTTTGATTTGATATGAGTCTCACTAAGAAGAAAAAGATTTGATTAAACTCCAGGAAGAGTTGAATTTTGTTTCAATTTTGTTGGTTTGAATTTTGAGATGAGCCCTATTGGTTTGCGATGGGCGCAGTAGAGAGGCTGAGACCTAACTCAGATTTACCAATTCAAAGGGAGTAGTCTACTAACCACAAGGTAGTACTATCAATAAAGGATCACTTCGGTTTGTAATTGTCAAGTCTTAAGAAGAAAGCATGGGACTCACATCTTCTAAACAAGGAACCTTGGGGGTGATCTTGGCAACAGATGGAACCTAAGGTTGACAATTGAGTGAACGCCGGGGACTTAAATCAACTCAAAGATAGTCAAGATAGATTTCATTTTTTATATTTGTTTGTTTATTTTGTTTTAATGGATTCCATGGTTTGTGATGGATCAAAGCGAGAAGGCTCATATGAGCCTAGACATATCTTAGATTTATTGAACCAAAGGGGTAGCTTCTATAGATGGGAGAACTATCCAACCAAAGGAGTGCCTTTTGGTTTGCAATGATCAATTCATGGGAAGAAAGCTTAGGGACTCACATCTTCCACTAGAAAAGACCATGGGGTGATCGGTACTTTGGGCAACAAATCAACCCGACCTAGGGCTTCGATTTGTGACAATCATGCTAGAAAGAATGTGTCATAGTCTCATATCTTCCAAAGTGTAATGATTGCCGGGTAACCTTGTAACAAAATAGATTGAACCCACCTAAGGGTGACTAGTGAGTACCAGGATTTCTCTCAACAGTAGTTAGACAATTCCTATAGAGTTCAACACCTACCCTAAAGATGGATGTCTTGGGAAAAGGGGCCCGGGGCTTGAATTCTAATCCACAAGCAAAATTTTGTTTGTTTTTTTTTTATCGTGGACCCTATTAGTTTATGAGGATCAAACTAAGAAAGAGCTTATATTAGCTAGTCTATCTCGATTTACTAAACCAAGGGACATCATTGCTCAGATTCTCCAACCACAGGATACTAGGAAAAGGTCCAATCCAAAAAACCGGATATTATCTAGATGGGGTCACAAAGGACTTGATCCAAATAGAGTGCCCACAGAGGATGGGGCCACTAAGGGCTTAATCCAACACCACAGAAGAAGATGGCTAGTCATATCCAATAGGTATTACAACCAACCCAAGGAGAATGCTTGGGGACTCATATCCAGAGTGGTGTACTCACCGAGTCATCGCATAGAAAACATCAACCAACCTAAGGTGGCCATTGGTTTTGCAATAATTAGCCTAGGAAGGAAGCTTGGGGACTCACATCTTCTTATAGGAGAACGATTCTTTGGGATAGTCATTTATCTTGGCGGTGCTCCACTAGGCTAAGTGAATGCCACTGGGGACTTATATCAACTCAAATGTAGTAAGAGGAAAGGAGCCTGGGGACATATTCTAAACCTCAAATATACTCAACCTAGTTAGTGCATGATGGCTAGTTCAAGAAGAAAGCATGGGGACTCACATCTTCTTAAGCAAAGTTAACATGAGGTAGCTTACTTGGCTGGGTAGTGAAGACTACCATACTAACAAGGTGCTCGTTGGTTTACAATGATCAAGTTAGGAAGAAAGCTCGGGGACTCACATCCTCCAACAAATGACCAGGGGTGACATACTAATGAGGTAGCATGTAGACTTGACCTAGAACAACTAATGAGTGAGTGCCATAGGGGTTTGCTCACCGAGATTTATCTCTGTGCAGTTAAAGAAATAGGATGCCTCTGGGACTCTTACACCTAACCTAAAAAATATGCTTGAATTTGATGAAATGGTGCCAGGATGACAAATAAGATTCCCACTAAGAAAGGATCGCAGGTTCTCTCACACCTAACTCTTATGCTAATCAAAATAGGATGCCTCTGGGTTCTCTTACACCTATTCTAATAGCATGGGGATGTGTTTGTGTTGTGAAAGAGGGATAGGATGCCACGGGGACTCTTACACCTACCCTACATGTCACTGCAAGACAAGCAAATAACACTTGAAAGAAGAGAAGATTTGATTAATGGAATCAGATTCTTGTTCTTTTTATTAATGATTATTTTCAAACATGATTTGTTTCATGGGTAATATTTCTTTAGATAGAGCCCATAATTGGAAGTATTATTTGTTCCCTTTACAATCAATAAGTGATAAGATCCTCCTTGGTAGGCCTTCTCATGACATGAGGCCTTCCCAAGTTCAAACTTGCATCCCATCTTTGGATGGGAAATAGTTGGTCTCAGACATATGTTCTCTACTCAAAAGACCTGGGATGGCTTGTTGTGAGCTTAAATTATTTTGGCCTTGTACAACTCAAGGTTTTGGCATGCCCATAGGTGACTCTCTTTCAAACCTTTGAGCTCTTCTAATTGCAACTTTGCATTACTTGTAGTGATCTTGTTACCCAATGTTATCCTTAGTGATGGGAGTTGAACTTCTAAAGGAAGAACAACTTGGACATACACTACAAAAAATGAGGTAGGAGTTGGAGTTATGTGGTGTGGTAGTAGGCCCAAACAACCAACTACTGTTCCACTATCTTTCATTGTCATCAGAGTCTTCTTCAGTATCTATGGGAGTTTTGTTGAATGCTTCTAAGCCATTTGCTCTAGGGTAGTAGATGGTGGAGTATCTCCAATCTATACCATGTCTTCTAGCAAAGCTTGATCTTCGTGCTTTTGAACGGTACCATTATTGATATAATTCTTGAGGCACCTTGAACTTATATATGATATGACTCACGAAAATTGAAGCACATGCTATGACCTCTCGAGTGGGATGGCTTCCACCCACTTGGAAAAGTAGTCGATGGCGACTAGATGAAATGATGCCCTTGGAAGAAGGAGGATCGATCGGACCTACAATGGTACCCAACATGGCCATTAAGAATGTAGGGTGTAGAATGTTGGGTGGTTGGTGGAGGACCACACAATGCGACATTGATGGCATCTCTAGCTACATCCATGATGGTCTGTAATCATTGAAGGCCGAGTATCCAAGTCACTTGATCTTCATCTTCATCTTCATAGATTGATGCACTCGCATAGACACGAGTGTACCTTGATTATAATGCCATGGGCTTCATGTTTGTCTAAACAAGTAACCACATTTTGTCAAAGGATCGGTATAGGTGCCATCAACAAGAGCATAGGAGAGCTCTGTTTCACTTGATGGGCTTGTGACTTTTCTTGAGGTGGTTTTGGTGTTCAAGTAATGTATGAATGGTTGCCTCCAATCCAGCTCCTTGTCCATTTTGGCAATGATAACCTCCCCTTCAAGTGATTTGTCTCGATGAGTTCAACATCAATAAGGATAAGACTTCTCTATTTTGGACCCTTATTGGAAATGGACTCATCTTCATGCCAACTCTTTGGAAAGTTATGCCAAGGCATCTACTCTGTTCTTTGCTTGGGAACCTTGAGATGGTGACTTGGGAATTTGGGTCAACAACTTCATGGAATACTCATAGTAATGAAGCTTGGGTTTGAGAACCTAGTAAGACCCGTCAATGGTTGATGGCGAGAATCCCCAAAGATGTTGATGCTCTTGGCGATAGTGACTAACTCGGCAATCAAAGCCTTATACGGCTTCATTGTTGGTGCAGTTGGAAAGATAGTATGAGAATCTCATCACATCATTTGGAGTTAGAGAACTATTTACCCTGCCTTTCTTGAGGATTGTAGTGGTACCTTTAAGAAAAGAAGTAGCACCATCAAAATACATCTCCCATCGGTTTCTAGCCTCCCCTAAATTCATGATTTGTTCATCGAGGAGATCATCTGAGAATCGCAGGAAGTGGTGTTATGCTAAGAAATCTGCTAGTGCTTCCTTTTACCACAGGAGTACAAATGTGATTTCAAAATATGAAAGTATCATGGACCAACCTAAACATTTGGATAGTGTTTGCCATGTCATGAGATATCTTGTAATGGATTTATTGGAGGTCAAGTTCACCTTATGACGTGTAATGCCATAGAGAAGCAAAAGATAGGCAATGTTTCTCAATAGGTGGATAGTTCACTTCAATAGGAATCGGGCGATGGTAGGTAGTAGAGTCTCCTTCCCTTCGTTATTGGCTTGGGCCAACAGAGTCGAGAATTCAATTCAAGTGTAAGGATGAGTGGCCGGGATAGGGGCTAGAAGCTGACTTCACCAAATACTCTTTGATGTCTTGAAGGCATGCTAACACTTGTCATCCCACTTGAACTTGGCATCCTTTTGACAAGTGCTGAAAATAGTTTGCATCTCCCGATAGGTTGGAGATAAAGCATCTTAGATACACCGACCATCCTTGGAAGGATCGAGTTGAGTTAAACTCTTAGGAGGTGGCATTTCTAAGATAGCTTCAATCTTTTGAGATCTATTTCTATTCCCTGTCGGACAACAAACTCAAGGAATTTCCAGCTTACACCGGGGGATTCATTTTGAGGTTATATTATCTTAACCGTTTGAAAACTACTCTCAAGTCAAAGAGGTGGTCTTCCTTTTCTCTCTTGACTACTAGATCATCAATGTTGCACTCAACCTTGATGGATGAGTTCATTGAAGATCGAGTCATGGCCCATTGGTATGTAGCATTAGTATTTTTAAGGTTGAAAGGCATGACCTTATAATAAAAGATTTCGTCGAGATTGAAAAGTTTCTTTCATCTTCAAGAGACATCTTAATTTTTTTTATTTCGGATGACCCATCCATGAAAGAAAAGACGCATGAGATGAAGCAATGTCCACTATTAATTCTAGTATAGGAAGAGGAAACTCATCCTTAGGACATGCCTTATTTAAGTCCCTAAAATTGACATATGCAAATTTGGCCATTCTTCTTCTTAATTGACATAGCTAACTAGGTAGGATATTTTTCTTCCACGATGAAACCAACATCGATGAGTTTCTTGACTTCATAAATGACCTATTGTTCAATTTCTAATTGCATCGTCTAGGAGCTTGCTTAATGGGTAATATTAGAATCTATTGCTAGCTTATGGAGTGCGTAAGAGATAATGCATTTATTTCTCAATGTAAAGCGGTCTTTAAACTCAATCAATAGCCTAACTAAATCATTGGTTTCTTCTTCATTCAATAATGAAATGTTGTATGTCGGGCATGAATTTTTTTATCCAGGTTGATTTCTTTAAGTTTGTCAATTGTTGAATGAATTTCTTCTTCAAATTCGGTGGTGCCTCTTTGACTTGGAGATCATCTAGATCATCGAGATTTCTAAACACACATTCTTATAAGAGTTGGTGTTATGTGAAGAGCCTATTAGGCTCCAAATGATTGGTAACAACTAAGTAGTAATCTTCATCATCGATTGACCCATTATCAACTAGTCCTACTCTTGATTGTGCTTCCCCGCATATTGTTCCATTGTTTCTTAAAGTACTTTGACTGCTTGGACCATGTGTGAGGAACTAAACCTTTATGTATAAGATTTTGAACTCAAGGTGAGTAAAAGTCAAAAGGTAATTCCATTAATTCTTTAAAGTATCCTCCTCAAGTTCTACATCAACTTGGACTTGAGGATGATGACCCAAAAGAACCTCTTCTATTTCATGTCCTTTGGAAGACTTAGGGACTTCCTTAACTATCAAACCTCAACTTTCTAAGATGTAAGTGAGGTAAGAGCTAAGGTTCCCCAATTGATGCCTAATAGTTTCACAGATTCAAATACTTTACTTTGGAGGCTGATCTTCATCTCTATCCGGATCGAAAGTCACCTTTAATGAGACCCAGAGGAGTTGGGTGGTATACTAATCACATTAGACTCATCCTCGAGCTAGATTCCAAGTCTATGTGAATAGTAGGGTACTCCTATGAACTAGAACATGACCTCTATTGGTGATGGCCAACTAGGTCTCCCACCTCGAACTGCCTATTTCTACCTCTCTCCAGTGGAGGTTGAGCCATCTAACCATATGTCCATATGATGGAATGAACTATGGGTGGAATGTGATATGGATCTATTTCTTCTTCAATTCACCTTTATTGTTCACTTGGACTTTTATTTTCTTTTATCTTTTCTTTTCTTCATTTTCATTTCTTTTGTTTTGCATTTGAATTTATCTAAGTTCACTAGGAAGGGTGTTTTGAGGAAGATAGTAGGTTGCATCCTCATAGATCTCAACCTCTCTAATTGAAAATGGCTTTTCATCTCCATTGACATGGTATTCAATTCCATCTTTTGAACTTGATGCACGATGGAGGGAGGATGGAATGATCTTTTGTCCAAATATAGTAAAGTAGTGAGAAGTATTTGAATCAATGATGTAGAACTTGGCTTGATCTTCCATCACTTATCTAGGTTACACTATAACCTAAAGCAGCTCACCATGTTCATTGAATCCTCATGATCATCTCCTGGAGTGTAGAGATATCGATCCTCAAATAGGTAAGGGTCTTTAGAATCATAATGTTCACCGATGCACTGATACATGAGAACTTTGGCAAGTCCGAACTGTCCATGTCAACGATGATGTAGAAGGGATGGTTGTGCTCCAAGTCCCCTAGAAGAAGGTCTTCATCGTGAAGGTGATCCCTTGGGCTTCTTTTGCATAATGTGCATCCTCACCTATGGCTGGTATGCTAAGCATATTTTAGGATCAAGGAGAGCCTTGATTAGTGATTTTCTCATCTCTTTGATAAATAAGGGCATCATATATGCTTAGCTTAGATGGAATTTTCTTAGATGATAAAGGATGTTGTAGTCCACCTTGGGATCCTCCACAAGCATATCCAAGGGTGGAGCATCCTTTGGAGGGGCTTCTCGATCTTCTACTAATGACTTATTTCCCTATCTTGAGGTCTAGGAGGTAGAACCTTGCCACTATGGAGGTTGACTTGTGATCTCTTGTGGCAGGGGTAATGGAAGGTTCTACACATCAGGATCACCTATAGCTTCTCTTATGGGACCCTCAAATTAGATGATTCCAAGTCTATCTCATGAGGTGAACTGTAGTATTGAGTTGAAAAATCCAACTCAATCAAAAGATGAAGATCAAATTATTATAGTTATTTTGACTTGAAGAGTTATCATTAGGAATATAAGAAGATAACCCATCAGAAGTGACATGTAATTCAAACTAGCTTTATTCTTCCATTTCTTAGAATTATTTGGAGGTACAAAGTAGAAGTCAAGTAAAGTGAGTGGGGTAAGGGATTGATGCTTATCCACGATACAAGAGTTCTACTAGTAGAAGAAACATAAGAGCTAGCGGAAATGGAAGAAGTCACCAAAGGCTGGCGTAGGATGGAGGGCGGGTACAATCGGTGGCTGTGCTAAAGGCTATCCTGGGGCACATGATGTTGTTCGCTCTTGATGAGCTCTCCTTCCCAGTTGGCAGCAACTTGCAAACCTTTCTTGGTGTTGGAGGTTTGAGCTCGGCACAAGGAAAGCTTCTTGATCTTGATGATCTTCTTAGTGGTTTTGGATAGAAATATCCCAACCTTTTTTGGTTTTTTGGGATCATGTATCCCCAAGGATTATCTTGATGGAACTAGAAGGTTGTTCCAAAGGTATTCCTTTGGGATAACTACATCACCATCTTGAAACTATGTTCAAGCGGTCCTTGAATGTGATGCAATCCTCCAAACCATGACCTACCATATGGTGGTAAGGGCAAAAGTTTGGATCATGACTTTGCCTACTTCCTCCGTCTCCAGTAGTAAAATTAAATTTCTTTAAGAGATTCTTTTTGATTACCTCCTCTTAAAGAATAAGGTTTGTTAACTTATCTAAAAGAGTAGGTGGACCATAGCTACCTAGCGGTATATGCCATACCCTTGTTGGTGGTGGTATGGTTGAGGCTGGTTTGTGGCGTGGAGGCTCTTGTGGAGGTAGAGTGTATCGGTGGTGGAAAAGGAGGTGGAGGCTATAAGGTTGGTCTCTCGGGATCTCTTGTTGGCTGCTTCCCTTTATCAGCTATTTGCTGCTTCTTTTCATAGACCTTGTGGCTTCTATTTTGGCAGGTCTTGAAAGGGTAACTATTTGGCCTCTCCTTTGTAGACTAATTGTTGTTGATTCTCAAATATCTTGATAGTGAAGCCCTTAAGCATGAAGAAAATCAGCCATGGATATTCTTCAAGAGAATCTTAATGGTGTATTGTTTAGGCTTGCGGTTCACACTTCATATTTAGGTTATGCCATTGAGAATATAATCAACAAGAAACTCACCGGTGCTATTATGCTACAATGAGATCACCTACAGTCATTTGTTGAGCTCCAACAAACCTATTGATGAAGAGTTGCTCTAACTCGATATCTTTATTGAGCTGTTGGGCAATTGACCCACAATTGAAAGTAATAAGTAAGCTGACCAATAACCAAAACTTTCAACAAGAAAGCTATATACGAAATGGTTTCCGCAACAAATGATCTGGAGTAGGGGTCACTACCTTGAGGACCTCAGTCCTTTGGAGAGTCAAACCTATGTGGGTCTCACTTTGGATGAATGATACTCTACTATGAGAGGGTATCCTAGGATGTTCTATCCTTTCACATGGGTATCATCTACAATATTTGAAATATGTCACCATCATCCTCTTGTATGAGATTTGGTGAAGGATACACCATGATCTTTTGGGTTGCCACTCCTTTCCATACACTGGGGTAGAAGGTCAAGCGGAGACCTTTAACCATAGGTAGTGTAGAAAGGGTGATCCTATCCGCTAATCACCAAGTGCTTCTATGGCCTATGGCTCTTTGGAACAGAGATCTTGTGCTTAGTGATGGCGGACGAGGGGGTAGAGGCGGTGGATCACTCTCTCATGAACTATCCTCTTATGACTAGTCAGTAAGAAGGATCTATGTATGGTCTGGGTAGCATCTAAAATCAGAGCGGATGATCACTTTTGAACCTCACCTCTCCCTACTAGTAATATTGTATGGGCCTTCTCTCTTGATCTTCCGTGGGGATAATGGGCTATATCAAGCTCAAATCGAGCATTTGTATTCTCTTCTCGGCATAAGATAGATCGGAACATACCTCATGCTCCTGGTAACTGCGGTGAAAATGCACCACTAGTGGAGTGATGAACAAATCCTCTAACATCCTTCACTGAGAGATGGAATTGGTTTTGTAACAGTGGTGAAGTAAATGGGAACTCATCCAGTCTAATAGCTACTTCCTCTGGCGATCTGTGGTACCACTTGTCATGGGTTCTTATTCCATCTTTGTCTCTGGGTAGGATGGGAGGAGTAGAGCTGACCCATACTCAAATGTGAAGGAAAAGCCAGATCAGGATCTTACCCTTAGAGGGGATGAGATGTGCTGCCCCAGGTGCATGAAACTCAGGGGCATACTGGCAGGGGTGGTACTACTATAGTGAAGCGTGGCGCTTTCCTCTTTGAGGAGACATCAGTGAGGTAAGTCAATCACGATGGCTACCTTACCATGGTCCTTGCGTAGTGAAGGTGCCCTCACAAGTAATCCGCTCCCTGAATCCCCTACCAAAGTGGATCGGATGTGTATGGTCTAGAGGGAAAGTTGGCTTGATCCAAGCCAAATCCATACCATGGGGAAGGTAAATGAACCTGATGAACCATCTCATAATAAGCGTGAAGACTAAAAGCGAACCTATGCTTGACTATAATTTGCAATGAAATGAGTTTGTACGATTCTGTCTAAATTTTGAGTTTGAATTTGAAAATTTGAATCCACATCCAACAACTTGGAAGTGTTAAGTGGGGTTCAAATGGATTTGAGAAGATTGATTGAAAGTGGAATTTTGAATATGAATCCAACTTCAACAAATTTAGGTATGTTGAAATATGGATTCAAATATTTTGAGAAGGATGCTTCCATAGGTTCATGTTTGTTTGAATTTGAATTTTTGATTTGGGGACACTTTCCTTTAACAAATTTTGGTATGTTAAAGTAAGGGTCAAATTGATTTTATTTTATTTGATGATTTTGGAATTGTATTTACTTAGCAAATTTAGGTATGTTAAGTGAAGTATTTAAAAATGATTATTTCTTTTTGGTGAATTGTTGTTTTGATTTTGGAAAATTGGAATTCTCACTTAGCAAATTTAGGTATGTTAAGTGAAGAACCCAAATGTATTTTATTTGATTTTTTGAAAATTGGAATTCCCACTTAACAAATTTAGGTATCTTAAGTGAAGAACCCAAATGTGTTTTGGTTGAGTTTTTTCTTCGAAAATTGGAATTACGGTATGAATATACTTGCTTGTTTTTTTTTCTATGTGTTTCATTTATGTTGTGTTACGTTACCCAACCTTTTTTAGATGCTAGGTGACTATTTTGGAAGCAGATCGCACCTTCTTATGCTTAGTGGCATCAGTCTAGGTTCTCGGTTGTCCCTCGTGCACTCGGACTTTCTTGTGTTAGCGGTAGTACATCGACTTGACCATCACATGTTGACTAGTTGGCATTGGTCTCCCAACACATTTCATTTTGTTGTGGGAGATGACAAGTCTTCACTTCAACAACATGATTCCTTTGTCTAAGAGCGATCTTCTCATGCAAGAAAGAAAATTAAGACTTACTCGGTAATTCTAGATAAAAAAAACTTATCTAGTGAGAAATGGAAGAGCGCATCTCTGCATCTTAGATCTAGAGTAAAAAAATTGCTCTCTAAGACATAAAATGTCTATTGATTATTGAAGGTCTTCACCATTGAACTTGATTCATGAAAGGAACATCCACTCTCCATCGATCTTAGATCCAAATAAGAGAAAAGAGTGCTTAGCATTAAAATATGTAAAATCTAGCATTACTAAGGAATTAAAATCAAATTTTTTTATAAAATATGTTGAAATCTTCAAGAATTTTTCTCATTATATGCATTTCCATCCCACAATGCCATGGCGCCAAGGTCTAGCGTCGGTAAGCTCTTGGAAAGAAATCTTGAACACTTCGTTTAGAGCATCGAGGCACTAGAAATAAAGTACTGATGTCAAGATCTCGAGTAAACATAGCCTCTTAGCAGAGGTGGTTGACATCGCCCACATTCGCTTTTGGATCCACTATCTCTTATACAAAACCGCGCCATATGTTCAAGACAAAGGCATCATACCTTCCATCATTGAACTTAGTTCCAGTGTGAAATGAAACCCTCACTCACAATCTTAGATGAATAAGGAGAAGAATTCTTATGAAAATATATAAAATCGGCATTGCTAAGGCATTACATTGCCAAAATTTTGAATTTTAGGCACCAATGAAATAACACCTAGGCTTTATGGTTGTAGTGGGAGGTGTCATGCTCTAGGGTTGATTAAAAAAAGTCAATTAGTATGAGTTTGTCCCTCAAGTGTTGTAGCCACAAGTTATTTCATGAATTTTTTAAAACACCTAGAATAATGAACTCAAAATTCATAATTCTAAGTATTATCTATATCATGTATATTAAGCATCGAGGCATATAACTCTTAGTTTAAGCTTATGTTATCCATGCTTGAGTGCTCGGCATTGAAAGAGGCATTGCATTCACAACGAGAGCTTTCAAATGATAAATAGAAGAGCAATTACAACAATACACAAATATGTTAAGAAAATCAAAGTATTTATTAAAATAAAAATGATTACATTTTGTGTTAGGCAAATCCTTGGGATTTCTACTTACCCCAAACGCATAATGATGAATTGCAAAAGGTTACTTTATATGTCATCACTAGGGACGACCAAAGAAGTGCTAGAACTCATCAAACAACTCATTGGATTAAACATGTTCTTCTTTAAGGCTAAGCTTTGCTTGCCATTGTTTAATATTAAGGAGTGTCAAAAGTTTGAATTGATCTCGAGTATGAGAAAGGTTCTAATGATCTAAATATTTTATGCACTAAACATAGCTCTCTTGATCACTTTGAGGCCAAATGTTCAGAATTAAATCTCAACAAGTTTTTATTTTCTATTTGAGCCAAGTATAGCTCATTAAGTTGGGCCATGTGCTCGATCTAATGTAAAATTGAGTTATGCTTTTTGTTTGAGCCACAAGTAGCTCTTGGATGAAGCTTTTTTTACTTGGGTATGGCGAAAATACCTCACCATAATAACTTAAATATGTTAAAAAAGTGATTGATGAGTACAAAGGGAATAAATTTAATTACTTTGTTCTCGTTGCATGTAAAAAAAAAAAACAAAATACAAAATAATTCTAAGTTTGTGCCTCCCTAGTCACTTTCCTCAAGCTTTGACTCTAACAAAGCAAGTCGACAAGCTTCATAGTGACAAGGTTCCTTCCTTCAACTTCTTTCTCAAGATGGGGCTTGATATTCGACCTTCTCTTTCTAACACTTGGCTTCCTTTTTGAACATAGGCTGCCTTGACTTGGCACTACAATTTCTCTTTATTAAGTCATGCTCCACTCTAGTGATGACTATTGCCTTTAACTAGAGGTATACTCCTTATAGAGTTTCTAAGTCAACTACTCCATTACCTAAGTAGTCATGATAATGTGCAATCGCCTCTTGGGAAGCTCCTTAGGAATAATATCCATCTGACTTAGTAAATAAGGTGGCTAAGTCCATAGCTTAGCTAGTCGATCTAATGTTATGAGTATAATTATCCCGACATTGAGATATTGAGGATCTCTCTAGCTCCTTTCTTTTGTTATTGATTTTGGTATTGAGGAGCTCACACAATCAATTCACTAACTAGTTTTTTTCTTGGGCAACTTTGAGTTAAAATAATTTGACCAATTATGCGCCTCCTTGGGCTATCTCTTCAATGTAGCCTTTATAGGTGTGGACTCACCATTACCTCCTCACTCAGACTTATCGGGCGAGGCTAGATACATCATGCCATGCAAATGTGGATGAAGTTAATTTGTTATAAATGAAAAAGTAAAGCAAGTTTGAAGCGGTTGAGAACTTATAATAGATATACTCATGGATGAGAAAAACTTACATGTTGAGAGACTTCCTAACTAACTTCTTTTGCATCTACTCTTTTTTATGGATGCTCTAGGGACTACCACTTTGTTGGTAGTAAAGGGGTTGATATGGTTAGCACACCATCCAATCAAGCACTTAACAAAGCACATCTTAGAGCACCAATCAACTTGTTGTCTAAGCCAACTATTTGCAATTGGATGACAAAAAAATGCATGGTCTTTTGTTTGTGGCCTTTGATAAAGAAAACATGGTAAAAAGAGTCAATCTCCATGATAATTACTCTTGAGGCTAGTAGAGGATGAATGTCAAGATGCTCACTATGAAATTTAACTACATTGGCGAGTGCCATGTCATAATAATTTAGTACTTCATTAAGTCAATGTAAAGGGGAAAAGCGGGGCTCACTTGAAGTGGTCGAATGGGTTGCATAGCTTGTTATCATTCACGGTGTTCACTTGCTTGTCACTTTGGGTGACTTACACGAGAAGTTTGAGTTACCATGATAATACTAAAAATGATGATGTTTTGACCTTTAGACCAAGAGAAGGACATAGGCACATTACTCCCTAAAAAAATTGTAAGAAACTTTATTCAAGACATTGATCACCATGCTCAAGAAAGAATTCATAGGACAAAACTACTAAAAGAAGGAACAAAAAAAAATCACACAGAAGATTTATTTTTCCCAAATCTGTATCACAACAATAATAGCATAACTAACCATGAAGAAAGTATATATAGATGATGGAAGAAATTCTCAAAATTTGAGTGCCTTAACAAGTATTCAATGTGACAAATCTATAGTAATGATTATAAAATCCCATGAAAACTATAATGGCAAATATCATGATAAAAGAAGTGAGAAAACTTAGTACAAAAGTATTATCATTTAAATTAATGCAACATGTAAGTAAAAAAATTTGTTTCTTTTATTTTTAAATAAGTAATTTATTTCAGAGAAGGAAATCACATAACACTTGATCTAATTTTTATATTATTATCTCTTGATTTGCCTAAGTCGCATCTGCGAGCCACTCGGTTGTAAGTGTTCCCGCTAGATAGATAATCAAGTATGAAGTTGGCACCTATAATGAATTGAGATGATCTACTTTACTTGTCGCGATGGTGAGAAACCAACTTGACTTCCAACATTTGTCCTTCTTCAATATCTCGATCATCACTCCTCTTATCTGGTTCACACCTTCCTCAAGAAGAACAACTATTTCCTACAAGAGGGTGAACTTCACCAAAGGAACAAAAGGGTGAAACTCTATAGTTTCTCCTCCCTCAAGGAAATGACTCATTCTTCTGACTCACTCCTCATTATGATGATTCATAGAAGAAAATCTTTCCATCAACTCATTTAAATCAACTAGAAGTCAAATTAGTAGCCTCATTGGTAATGAACACGACACTCTCTAGTCCTCTTCCACTAGAGGATCAACTACCAATGAAAAGGTCGAGCTACCAAGTCACCACAAAGGGGAGCTATTCGGGATAAAAATAATAGAGATAATTTTCATTGATGTTTCCCTTTCATAAAGAAGAAATAATATCACAAACTATAAAATCCTTATAAAGCATCTACTTAAAGGTGTCAATTCTCATAAAGGAAAGTCACTAATGAAGACAATAAACACTTAGGCATTTGCCCAAGCAATTTTCCTACATTAAGGTAAATGCTCATCTCAATGCTACTCTATTTAAAAGAACCACCTATGCGGTTGTGGTGGCTTCTCCCTCAAGCACCTTCATAGATTTTTCCTTATTTTGCTACTAAAAGATGGACCAGAGCTCGTAAACATTAATGTTACTGTGGGAGCTCTTAGAAGCCATGAAGAACACTAGACTAGCTAACAAGAAGAGTTGACGAGTATAAAGGGAGATAATTGGGAAAAATATAATGGAGTGATAACAACCAGCTCTTAAACACAAACTAAAAAAGCTGTAGTGAGCAAAAATGTCAAAAAGAGGTCAAATCAAGGTGACGTGATATAAACGCCTAAAATATTTTTGTTAAATTTTTTAATAATAGTAGTAATGATTAATTTTTTATTCTTTTCATTTTTCCAAGTCTCCTTAGCAAGGAGCAAATGTAAGAACACTTAATCGAGACTACCAGAGCACATATAAAATTCATTCATTAGCATCAAGGAAGAGTTGCATTCACTTAGGCAAGTGCTTGAAGGCATTTGCCTTAGCAACCGATGCTAGGCTTTCTATATAGACAACCATACTAGAGAACTTATCACTCAGCATACGACACTTGCCTAAACTCCAGGACATATGAGAGAGTCTCTTTACATTGCAACTGGCATTTATTATCTTAAAACCAGTCAACATTTTTTCCTTAACTGCCCCTTAATCTTATAAAAAAATTATTTAACTAAGGTATTTGGAGGTGGGGACCTTTTTCCAAAAAAATTATCAGTTGTCTGATCTAGCTCTTTTCATATGCAGCTAAATAAAATTCCTTAGCATTCCAAAGATAAATTGAATTCAACTTGTTCAGCTTTTGAATTTAATCATATGAGAAAACTTAATTAAATCTTTTAATGACTTTGTTTAAAAAAAAATGGTACCTTTTAATGCTTCACCCAAAATTAATAAAAAACTTGACCTTAATGGTGCCATAATCCTAAATTCTGTGGAATGGAGACAAATTCTATAAGAGAGTAATTTAAACTTTTAAAGAGGAATATTTTAAAATAAAATTTGGCACATTTTATTCTAAATGCATATTTTATTAAAGTAAATTTTGATATAAAAAATACATTAGCATGTTCGTAGTTTTACTAGTAAATGTTTTTGCTATAAAAAATCTTTATCATACAAGGAGTTGTAAAAATTTTAATGATTAAGAAATTCTTTATAAGAATTTTTTTTAGATTGTCTATCAAATGTTTTATTGCAAGAACAAATCTCTATTGATTTTGATACAATTGTCTAGGAATATATGAGTCTTAATAAAAGAAAATTAATCTTAAGGTCTTCTTGGCACGGGTGGAGCTACAGTGGGTCACTGTGGGCCCGTGCTCCCACTGGCTAAGCCATATTTATAATATTTATATTAATATTTTTATAATAAAACCCTCATTAGCAAATAATCCCGCCCAGCCCTTCGATTCTCTCACTAAATTTATGATTCCGCTCACACCCTGACATAGAACTCCCAGCATCGCCCACTATCTCTGGCTTATCTCAATCATGAGACTGCACCTCCATTGCTCGGCTAGTTCTCCTGCTCATTTCCTCCTCCTCGTCGGCTCCCGCAGTCTCGCAAGTGACTCACCTAATTCGTTAGTCGCTTGCTCCTCTACTATGCTAGTCGCGATAGGCACACAGCCGGCTGCCTACAGGATCTGAATATCTGCAATCCACAAGTAATAAAGCTATTTTGAATCTTTGTTGGACTGCAATCTGTATTCCTTTGAAATTTTGAAGCACTTATTGGAACCGGAGTAATATGATATATAGGTTGTTTGATATAGCATGTAGAATACCATCTTTATTTCTACTTACCCACATTCCTGATAGAAATGAACATTTCTTTTTAAAAGTTGGGATCATGTTATTAGCTTGATTGAATTCATCATTTAAAAAAGTTTTTAGCTAATTATTGTTTATTTATTAAATGTTTGAAGCTTCTATTCTATTGAGAGATATTTCAAAAGAATTGTTGAAACAATTGAATTTCAAACATCGATCACAGTCGACACTATTGAGGGTGATACATTATTTGAATGAAGTCATTTAAAAGTTAATCTAGAAGATTTACTAGTAGATCTAGAATTATGTAAAAAATCTTAGATTATGTCTAAATGATTGTGATAGAGTTTGTAGATCTTACTTGCAAAAGTTTCTTGTCAACTTCATGAATATAATTTTTCACAAACAGCTTTGGAATAAATATATAGATTTAATCTATAATGATTTGATGAATTCAAGAGTTGGTTAGAATATAGTATTGCCAAAGATGCATCTTATTATTTATTACGTTATCTTTAGAACTAAGAAATGGGAGAACAAGGAGGTGGTGATAGTTTTGACATTAAATGATTTTGAAATTGGAAGAAAAAATGATAGATTTCATAGTCATATTCATTATTAATAGTTCTCATAATATTGTTATGAAAAAGTGTACTAATTTAATGAATCAAGATCAACATATTATTTTTGGTCTCACAAAATCTAATGATCAAATGCATCTTGATTATAGAACAAGATTGATAGCAAGTGCTAATTGTGCACATTATATTTTATATCAAGGCTTAGCTTTTCATGGCCATAATGAATCAAAAGAATCTATAAATTAAGAGAATTTTCTTGAGTTGTTACATTTCCTAACCGATCATAATGAAGATATATAAAAGTTATGTTAGAAAATGCTCAAAAAATAACAAACTCTTTTGTCGACATTCAAAAGGAATTACACATGTCACTGCTATTGAGAAATGCTATTATTGATGAATTAGAAATGAGTATTTCATAATTGTACTTGATGAGTCTCGAGATATATCAATCAAAGAACAAGCGTAATTGCAATCCATTTTGTTGATAAAAGGGGTTGTGTTATTGAACAATTTCTTGGGAATATACATGTTGAAGAAACTTCGCTCCAATGCTAAAAAAATAATAGAGGCCCTTTTACAAAGCATGGATTTAAGCATTGCATGATTACATGATCAAGGATATGATGGGGCATGAAATATGCATGTTGAGTTCAATGGATTGATGACATTGATTCTAAAAAGATACTTGTTCAAATTTTATTATATAAATTATTTCACACATCATGCAATTGGTTTTACTAGTCGAAAAACAATCATGTGCAAATTGCTTCTCTTTCAATATGATATCTAACTTAACTAATATCATGGTGTATTCATGTAAAAGAAGAGAGATTTTATTGGAGAAATAGAATAACACACTTATTGAACAAGTACAAAATGGAGAATTAACAATTAGTGGAGGTTTAAATCGAATGATTGATTGAGAATTGAAGATATACTTTGGGTTCTCATTATGGGTCACTCGTTAACTTACTTTGTATGTTTGGATATATTTTGAGGTTCTTGAGGTCATAACATAAGATGGTTCAAGTAGTGAATATAAAGGTGAAGCATATGGGCTACTAGAATCCACACACTATTTTGATTTCATTTTTTGCTTGCATTTAGTGAAGTCTATATTGGACATCACTAATGAACTTTCTCAATCTTTACTGAAAAGGATCAAGATATTATAAATTCGACTTTTGTTAAAGTTTCAAAGTAAAGAATTCAAAATATGAGAGATAACATATATGGCTATAATAATTGAAGATGTTAACTCCTTTTGTAATAAAAAAAAATAGTTATTCCAAATATGAATGAGATATTTGTAATGTATGGTAGATCAAGAAGATATCACAAATTTACATCATTATCGGTAGAGTTATTTTATTATGTGATTTATATAGCTTCAAGAACTTAATGATAGATTCAATGAGATAAATCGAGTTGTTTTTGTGTGTAACATGTTTGAATTCATGTGATGCATTTTCAGCTTTTGATAAGGAACGCTTTGAAATTCCTTGCTCGATTATATCTTTATGATTTCTCAAATATAGTTCTCATGATGTTAGATAGTCATCTTGAAAATTTCATAATTAACATGACATCGAGTGATGCATTTTGAACTTGAAAGGAATTGGAGGGTTAGCACAAAAGAAGATGGAGACTAAATTATCCATTGGTATATTTACTTGTAAAGCTCGATTTGATATTATGAATTGCTACAACAATTGAATAAGTTTTCTCAACTATGAAAATACTAAAGAATCTGTGCAATCATATGAGAAATGGTTGGATGAATGATTGTCTAATTGCATATATTGAGAAAAATATATTCGTAGTATTGATAATGAAATGATTATACAACGTTTAGATATGAATACTCAAATGAAAAATTATAGGTAATGCTATTTTTGTGTCTTTTTTTTATCAATGTATCCTTTTCATTTTATATATCATCTTTTCAGTATATTGAGACTAAATTATCCATTGGTATATTTACTTGTAAAGCTTGATTTGATATTATGAATTGCTACAACAATTGAATAAGTTTTCTCTACTATGAAAATACTAAAGAATCGCTTGTGCAATCATATGACAAAATGGTTGGATGAATGATTGAAAATATATATATTCAGTATTGATAATGAAATGATTATACAACAGTTTCAATATATGAATACTCGAACGAAAAAATTATAGGTAATGCTATTTTTGTGTCTTTTTTTTATTAATGTATCCTTTTCATTTTATATATCATGTTTTTAATAAACCTACTTTTTTTTTTTTTTTTTTTTTTTTTGAAATCGTTAAGCTGGTCCCAAGTTTGGATGAAAAAGATCGAGGATTTTGTAAAATTATTAATTTGTGCCACCACTAAAAGAAAGTTCTGACTCTGCTCCTATTTAAGGTAGCTTGGCTTCATACAAAGATATGTTATTGTAAATCAAGAAAGACTAAGAAAATTATTTAGTTACCTTTCGGAATCGTGTGATAACTTATTAAAATATATAATTACCACAACTTAATAGTAACGTCATCCCTAAATATTATAATTTTAAATTTATTTAAAATTACTTATAATAAATTCAGATTAATAATGATTTATTTCATATTACACCGGATAAATCAAAAGATAAATTGAGAACACATTAAATCACAATAAACAACTGTGATTTAATAGCGGAAAAACATTTTAATCGTCCTATTAATAGATCTTACTCATTTACTTATCTCCTCTCAATTGTAGTTCAAATATACTAACGCAATAAATTAAATTCGGAAACCTAAAAATTGAGAAAAATATCCTTGGAAGTCTGTAATTTTCCCTCCTGATTATTTGCCCAGAAAAACAAACCATGTTTCAACTTCCACTATGAACAATAAGCAACTGCATGAAACAACTTTATTATCCAAAGAAACCATCATAAAGATCAAGAAAGAAATAACTGTGTGTGTGTGTGTGTGTGTGAGAGAGAGAGAGAGAGAGCGAGCGAGCGGCTAAGGCTTAGCTAGCTGAGATTCTTCCAACACCTGGAACATCATCATTTCTCCGAATTCCTTGTGCTCCCTCGGCGACCACCTCGGCCACTTTTTTGAGGTCGAAGACTTCGGTGAACGCGGCCACGATGTGGGCTGTCTGCCGCTGGTGCTTGGGGAGAATCGATAGAGGATTCCCCTTGCTTCTCGCAGCATACCCAGCATAACAAAACTAGCTTCTTGAGAGTCGTCGGCTTGCACCGTTGTTGACGGCTGCGGATCGCCCCTACTTACCTCTTCGTCTTGGTGGACTGAAAGACTAAGATGTTCCATCATCGGGATGTCATTTACTGTCCCCATAAAGACCGATGCGAACTGCGCCATGGCAATGTGGCGTCCAATGTCGGACGCTTTCTTCCCGGGAAGATACTGGTAAGCTGCTTCCACCCTTCCCTAGACACCATAATCGACGGTTTTATTTCAATAAGATTCAACAAGGTTCGGCTCTCTTCCGGCGTCCAGTCGAAGTGGTTCTGTAGAACTAGGGCTACTTGAGATGGCTGAGGGGTTCGTTTAGATGGCGGAGGGGTTTGTGCAGATGGTTGCCGCTGATTGGAGGCTTCAGGATTCTCCATCATCAGGATGCTTTCCCGCTCCTCTGCTTCTTCCTTGTCTCCCTCCAACAGCGTGACTTCCTCCGCGTCTGCTACTAACTGCGCAACTTCCTCCACCTCGCCTTCCAACTGCGTGACTTCCTCCGTGTCGCCTTCCTCTTTGTCTCCCTCCAACTGCGGTACTCTCTCCGCATCGCTTTCCAACTGCGCGACTTCCTCCGCGTCGCCTTTCTCCTCCTTGTCTCCCTCCAACTGCGCTACTTGCTTCGCGTCGCCTTCCAACTGCGTTACATTTTCGTTGTCAACTTCGAACTGCGAGTCATTTTCCATGTCGCTTTCAAGGAGCCTTACGGGGTTTGGCGGCAACTCGCCATAGACCCGCAAATAAAGAAAGGTGAAGAGACGCAATTCTTGAACGGTTTTACCTGGCAAATACGGGACGATCCTTCCCCACCATTCCTCTGAATCATCGAAATCGAAGCAGTTGTCGTAAATAAAATAATACGATAAGATAAAACTATCAGTCTCAGTCCAGTCAAGAGGGAGTGGCCGAGTCCAGGGATTAGGGGTGATGAAGGACTGGCCTCTGTGGAGCTCTGAGGCTCAAACTGAGGAGGCAGCGGAGAAGATAACTCTGTAGTCGTTTGAGAAGCACGACCTGGTGGAGAAGATAACTCTGTCGTCGCTTGAGAAGATAACTCTGGCGTTGGGGAAGGAGAAGCCGGCTGCTCTGGCTGATCCGGATGTCGAACAGAAGAATGCCTAGGGTAGCGAGGACGTTTTCGAGGCATGACGATTGTTTGAGAAGAAGAGCGACGGGCGAGCGAGCGAGTTCTTGTTTATTTAGATGGTGGTAAGTGGTTACTGTTCTATTTCTTGTACAAGAAGCGGGACGCTATTCTTGGAAGAATCTCCCTACAAAATAATTATTAGTTGAGCGGGAAATAATTTGAATGATGTTTGATAAAATTCATATAAAATAAACTATTTATTATTACAAATAAATATCAATATTAAACTATATTTATATAAAATAAATTAATAAATTATATTTATATTTTTCAAAATTTAAATATATTTTTAATTCTAAATATTTATCACATAATCATATACGTTTTATTTTATCATCTTAATCTAAGTTAGAATAGTATAAACTAAAATAATTTTTTATTTGGATTCTAATTGGCGTTTCTTTAAGCATAATTCATAAAAGAATTTCTCAGAATTTTAGATAAAAATTATCAGCATCATTTATTTCAAGACATATTTTATTCTTTCAATTAAATTTCTATTTATTTTAAAAATATTCTTATTCTCAAAATAAAATTCAAATTATAATAACTTTATTCCTATTTGTTATTTGAACTCTACCATGATAACCAATATTTATGTCACTCAGCTCTCCTTTGTAAGGTTTTCAAATGAAAAATAGCTTCTACGATATGTTAATGCTGTAAGATTGCTAATGGTGAGCAAAATGGACTTCTTTTGCTTTCATGGGTTATTGAAGTCAATAAGTTCGTCAAGCGCAAGCAACAAGTGATCGCTACCATTGTTGTCTTACTTGGAAGTTAATCTAGTGTTTGTGAGCTTCATCTGTCAGTATAATGGCTAAGCAGATGTCCATCTCAGCTCAAATCCATGACTTCCTCCATTGTATTTTGTAGATCTTTAGGGTGGCATTGATATCAAACAACCAAAATAAATAACTCAATTAATACAGAGTATTTTGTCAACTTCCAAAATCTACCATCTTATTATTTTAAACATTTCTTTGTCATCTGTCTTTACATTTTCAATCTTACAAAGGTTGTAGGTTCCAAAGGGGTGTAACAATTGTTGTGTTTAAAGTTTCAAAGGAAGAACTCTATTCATCAATTTTGGTAGCAATAACATTTGATGGAGAATAAAATTAGTTTAATAGAGAATTATTAGGTAAGACTTAAAAAAAATAAGTTGATAATTTGGCTCCTTATTAATTTAAAGGATACTAAATTGTTGAATAAAAAAATATGTCAATGATTTTATGAAAACTCATTAAGAGATAATAAACCAAGAGAATTAAAGAGAGAAAAAAAAGATTTCTGTCGAGAGGATTTGAGATCTTTTATCACAATTTAATTATGGGGATAAAGTCTCCAAATGACTTGTCCTTTGTAGTTCCATTTTAGGAATGGCAACATAAAACTAGTAAAGTTACATAGCTTATGTGAAGTGATGTGTAGCCTTAGAATGAGAAGATAGGTAGCATGCATGGATGAGATCGAATCAATCCATTGATGTTCAAAAGTCCACTCTGAGCTAGGTGACTGCTAGATGAGTTCCTCATAAATCAATTGAAGGTTCTCCTTAACTTTTAAACAAGTTCATAATGAACTTATTGAATAATTCTTGAACTAGGTTAATGGATATTGAGTCATATATGTGCAAATAACCAAGAGCTAGTGTTCGGTGATGAGTTCATCCTTGAGATAAATTCATTATCGAGGAAAGTTGATCCTTGAGGTAAATTCATCATGGGGTGGGTTCACCTTCATTGTTTAAAGCTTGATAAATCAACTCAAAACCTTTTAAATAAATGGAAAGCAAATATATAAGTTAAACATTTTGTTTTTGAATTCTCCTTTCTTTGACAAGTCAACTATAAAAAATAGAGGGAGATAACAATCATCATAGCAAAAATGATAGCCCAATATACAAAAAACTTATGTGATAACAATCACTAAACCTCTAATAACTCAACAGGGAGTACAATGGGCTCAAGTGATAAATGAGTAGGAAAATAAGCAAAGAAAAGGTGGAAATTTTCTTTTCTAGATTTCAAAATCCATTATTTTAGTTTATTAAGCTCAAGATCACTAGGGAACCCCATATAGGGAAATTTTATTACTCAAATAAAAGATTACAAGATCCTTAAAGGTTAAACTGAGACTACCACTCAAAGAGCTACAATCAACCTAAAGAGTAAAAATCTAAGTACAAAATTCACACAACAAAAGCAAATATAAACCCCAATAAACAAAGAAAACCTTTATGCACCATATCTACCACCATTATGGGAGTAAAGGAGCTTATCACTTAGTTTAAGAAGATAGTTGATCCAACCCAACTATGAGATGCTTTTCATAAATCTTAAATTCCATCTTTTAAAGTTAATCTAGTGACCTCTAATTAATGTGAGAAAAGTTAAGCATTTCTTAGACAAATAATTTATATAGAAAATGGAAGATGTAGGACTTATAATTATAATATCCACATATGTAGAGAAGTGCTACACAAAGATAGAAAATGAGATAACTTAGTTATATATAATCAAAGTTACTCGACTTTGAACTCACCATCCAGTTTCAAGCTATCACTTTTTAACATATTAAGAGTCCATAAGCTTATTAAAATATTGCCTAACTATAGCTTTATCACATGAGATATGATATGTAACGTAGATTATTTGTTCCTATTGAAGATTTTAATACATGCTTCACTTGGTAATGTCATAAATGTACACCAATACATGGTTAGTTAACTCTTTTCTCTCATATTTCATATAAGGATATAAGAACACAAAGGTAAATTAAATATTTGGCTGTAGAGAACCTTAAATTTAATTAAAAATATTCTTTAGTTATGTTTAAAATTAATTATCATTTTAAATTGGTAGAAAATACTTTATCTTAAGAGCCTAAAATAAAATTATGTATAACACAAACAATCAAATTATAAAAAATATAAATTGCAAACAAAAAAAGAAATATATAAAATCATTGTATTGTGATGGATGTATAAAAAAAAGGTAAAGCCTCGAGCATCTAGGCAATCTGTTTATATATAAGGATAATGAAAATATAAAAGAAGCAAAGTTCTACTCAACAAGCTTGATATTTCAAATAATTGAGTAAGTATTTTTCTATAGTCCTAGTTGAAATTATATATCTAAAACTTATACTTTATTATATATAAAATTCTAAACATGCTGATAAAAAATATCCTAAAACTGAATGGTGCCATCACAGCACACTAATGGTATAACATTATAAAATGAAAAAATCTATTATAATATTTATATATTTGTATGGCTCATATAAAAGTAATGCTTGTATATAGTGTAACTGTAAAAAAATATATTTATCATAATGCAATAAATGAATGAAGAAGTGTACCAAATTATAGAAAGTACTAATGACATTAAATTCATGTCACATTTGAAGCAACCTCACCTAAACATTAAAAAGATTTTCACATCAAATGACCTAATTACATCCTTCCAATGCTAAGCAGTAAAAGCGTTGTGAACTATCATAACCCATAAGTGTTTGTAATGTTTTGTACTGTATAATTTCATATGATTATGATGACTTTCCAAGCTAAGCCATTTATAAGAGTTTAGTTATTATATGACATAACACTTTACTATAAATTAAAATGATAGCCTTTAAACTAATTAAAACCTTAAATAATCATATAAAATATAATTACAAATTATAAAATTTATTAAATAATCATTCATGCAATGTAATTAAACTTTGCTTATATTTTATATATTCATTCATGCATTTTATCAAAAAATTTTAAATTATTAAATTTGTGATGTTTAAAATAGACTTAAATTACTTAATAATAATAATAATAATAATAATGATGATAATATTGTTATTATTTATTTTATATTTTTTTATCATTTCAAGTTACTTATAATAAGGTATCCATAAATTTTTATGATTTTAATGGTATTTAATATTTTAATAATTAATTATTTAAAAAAATATGAACTTTATCATAAAAAATAGTAAAAGTATTAAATAATTTTTAATAAATTAGATCATGGTATATATAGCATGTTACATTTCCAAGGAGCACCATATAAATTATGGGCTCATATGAGTTAAATGATAATTTTATAAATATTAGGTATTTTACCTAATATTATAAATAACATGTAAAATACTTATTTAATATTTGAGAAAATTCTATAAGATTCATCTAATCTTTAGGAACCTCGTAGTTTTTTTGAAACTTTTAAATTTATTCAATAATTCATAAAATCAAAATAATGAAATTCTTTATTTTAGTTTGTCTAATAAATAAACAATTTTAAAGAAATTTTATTAAATTTAATGAGATATAAAACATGTTAGAAACTAAGAAAATTTTTTAGAATTTTATTTTGAATTATTATTCTGTTTTAAATAATAAATTATTATCTTAGAAAATTATAAATTATTTATTTGCCTTCAAATGGGCTCGAGATTCTTATGGGGTGTTGAAAAGATTATTATAAATCACCCCAATCAATATGAGAATTCCCAACCTATTTAAGTTATTAATTAATTAAAATAAAAATAGAAAATGTATTTTTGTTAAATATATTTATAATACCTTAAAACAATAAGAACAAACCTTTACGCTATTATATGTAAACTAAGTGAATCCTTCTTCTTGTTTTTATTAAGTGTAAATTATCATTTAATTCAAATAAATAAAAGTCATTTTGAATACTTCATAACTGTCATTTTAGGTTTTCTTCTACCTTATTAACATAGGACAAATTTAATATATATCTTCTAACTAGGTCATTAACACCAACGCTTTTTATATGACCAAACCAATTAGATACAATTTCTAATCTTTTACTAGAGCTACTCCAACCTTTCATGTTATAGTATATTTTATCTCTAAGTGCCAAGCATCATCCACAACATCTTCAACTCTACAACTCTTAATTTTATGTTTTGCTTTTACTTAGCCAACATTCTATACCATAATGCATTGTAGGTCCTACCACCACATTATATAATTAATTTTTCCTTATGTTTCAATGGTAGCTTTCTAACACACAATTAGTTTGATGCATTACTCCACTTCAACCATGAACTTGAATTCTACAATAACATCCCCATCTATTTCACCATCACTTTGAACAATAGACCCAAGATATTTAAAACATTCACTATTTTAACAACATGATCACCCATTGTCACAACCCCACCTAAATCTTCCACAACTAAATTACACTAATTTTTTTTTGACTTTGAGCTATTCAAAAGAAAGCCTTTAGACTCTAAGATTGATCTCCATAATTTAAGTTTCTCTTGAACTCCCTCTCTAGTCATATTAATATAAAGAATATCATCAGCAAAAGCATACAACAAGGTACAACCTCTTCTAAATGTTTAGTAAGAACACCCATAACTAAACAAAAAAGACATGGGATTAAAGCATCTTTAATGTAATCCAACTAAAATAGTAAAATACTTAGTTATGCCTCCTTGTATTTGAACCCAAATTTAAATTCCAATATATATATCATGCCTTGAGTATAAGAAAGACTAAATCCCTAATTTTCTAGCACTCTCTTAAGTACTTCTCTTGGGACTTCATCATATGCTTTATTTTGGATCAATAAAATCATATATAGATCCTCCTTATTCTCTCATTTTCCATCAAACCTCTCAACAAATGTATAACATTTATAGTAGATCTACTAGACATAAAACCAAATTGATTTTAAGAAACTCTTATATCTCATAACCTATGCTCAATTACTCTCTCCCATAATTTTAATGTATGGCACATTAACTGAATTCTTTTATAATTTGCATACTCTTGTGCATCACATTTTTTTATTTTAAAATAGAACCAACAAACTTTTTCTCCACTCATATTTTTTAGTCCTTAAAGTACTTTTAAAAGATTAATAAACCAAGAAATTTTGATCTCCTAAGCATTTCTACACATCTATTTGAATTTCATTAGAACCTACTACTTTTCCATATTTCATTTTTAAAGCCTCTCTAACTTTGATTTTATTAATAATCATAAAAAAAAAATCTCTATTTTCATTAAAGTACTAAAGTCTCTAAAGTCAATTACATTCTCATAGCCATCATTTGAAAGTTGATAAAATATATTATCCAAATATGTTCAATATCCTCTTTAGAAAAATATTTTTTTTATTCATTCTTGATGCACTTTTGAATTAAGTCTTTACTTATTTTATCTCTTTTCATGCATAACTTATGTATACATATTTCACTCTCTTAGTATCAATCTATTATATAAATTATTAAATGTTAGATTCTTTACATCACATATTGCATCTTAGACTCTATAGTAACTCTATATCTTTTCTAATTCTCTAGAATTTAACATATAAACCAATTTTATAACAAACTACCTTATTTTTGATCATTTCTTGCACATCTTAGCTCTATTGACAACTATTTTTTTTACTAATAAGAGCTTTTCCTTTTGATTTTAAGCACATTTTGGATTTTCTTAATCTTATTTTTCATATTTTCTCATATAATATTAACTTTCTTATGAACATTCTAAATTTTAAGATTTTATAGCTTACTCTTAAAATATTTTATTTAGTAAGTACCCTCATCTAATCCTAGGATATTATTTTCTTATGAATCGTAATATCTATCAATTTTATTAATTTATCTATAAGAGTACTTATATTCCAATTTTTTTATTCTAATTCAAGTTTCATGAAATAGCTTCTTTGCTTACATCCATTCATAATGTGAGAACCCTTGCTTTTTTTATCATTACACTTAAGCAATACAATAGCCCTTGCATACTTTTTCACTATATTGACAATAACATGTCACTTATAGGGAATTCTCTAGCATTGACATAAAGTATTAACGAGTCCATGTCTTTTGTTTTTGAAAAATTTTACATTAACTGGCTACCTAGTGTTACCTCCAATTTTAACACTTTACTAATATCTAAAATTATAATGATTTATCCAAAGTGAAATTAAAATAAAATATCTAAAAATGGGCAATTATGCATGATCTATGATCTAAACCATTAAAATTTATTCAAATATATTCAATAGTTGTAAGCTCATCTTCTATCTCTACCCAAGCTTGATTCAAGAAAAATATATTCAACTAATGTAAACTAAGCTTAACACATTTGATTTTCTTCCCTTACACTTCCTAAAAAAATTCCTCCTTTAAAAGCTTTGGATAAAGGATTCAAATTCATGAGATATATGACCTAGACCACCTTATATAAGCTATGGTTTTGGAAAGTCACTTACAATGATTGTTTTAGCCAAAGAAACCAATTTAGAAGCATTATGTGACTTAATAAGTAATCCTCAAGTTTGAGCTAGCATAACTCCACCTAAGTTACCATAATTGCTTAAGGTTAAGCTCCTTTGATTGTCTATGTGGCTAGAGTTGCCTTGGTGAGTGTGGGACTATGAGGGAATAGCGTGGAACTTATCTATCTTTAGAGAAGGTTCACCTTTCACTTTAATGGGAATGTTCATGATCTTAAATGAACTTTTGGGTGAGAGCATCTATGGTTTTAGTTAAATATCTTTCCCAACTAGCTTTTGAGTAAGAATTTGGGGAGTACAAGTGTAGATCATAAAAGCAAAGAACATAGCCAATCTTCTTTTAGAATGAGAAATCCCATTAAATTCATAATTCCATTCCTTATCCATATAAAAATTTTATTTTGTTATTCTATTATGTTTTATACTATCTATCTATATCATGGATAATTGCAAAAAAAAATCAATATATGTATATATATATATATATATATATATATATATATATATATATATATATATATATATATATATATATATATATATATATATATATACACTTTTAGATAAAATTTTCATTATATCCCATGTGAACCTAAATGTATATGCTCACTTGGTCAAATGTAACAATGTAAATAGTTAAATTCATTTAGTTTGAACTAAAAATATTACTCTTAACATTCATGGCTACAATCACTTTCAATTGTTTAAGATGATTTTACTATTTGACAAGTCTAATATTTCCATAAACGTGAAACATCATTTGGGCTAAAAGAGCCATTTTAGCCAATTTGGATAAATTGGCCCATTTGGGGTTGTCAAACTAAGATGGGTTGAACTAATAAATTAGCAATAACTTCATCAACAACAATTATTCTAAAGAATTTATTGATTTTTATGTTTAGCATAGTTCAAACATTCCATCCAAGGCACATTTTCCTTAATGAAATAACCATTTTATTTTTAGTCAATTGGGCTTAGTTCAATGGGAAAATTGCCTTATTAAGACTTAGACCTTTTTAATGCAATTATTGTAGTTACACATCTAATTACTAATGAAATTGATGGTTATGTCTATTTTATGTTAATGATTTAATTCATCTTCAATTGAGCTAATTGTTGGGAAGAAGTTTATATTAGAGCATTTTAAAGATATATATGCATATTTATTGACTAATTTAGAATGTTTGGGAGATATTCTACAAAATTTCTCTATACTAAGTTCAAGGTTGATCCAATTCATGCATAATTTGACTTTTTTAGTCTTGGGATTGACTAGGTAATATTAAGAGATTCTAGTAGTCATTTATTTCATAACCATATTGAACATTCTAGAATTGAGCATCTAAGAGAATTGATCAATTTTGCTAATGAAGATAATCACATAATTAAGGACCTAAATAAGATAAGGACAAGTTAATCTTGAATCAACTATGGGTCAAAATTTTTAAATTTATTTTATGCTCAAGCTAATCCTCAATATTTTATGATCAATTATATAAATAATTGAATCAATATGATTGGTTAATTTCTTAAATCTAACCCTTATATCTACTAGGGATTGATTGAACTCAAGTACCGTAGGTGGTCAACCAAACCCAAACCTTTGATGATGGAAAGATATATAAATGAACCTCCTACAATGATTTCTCCTAAGGCTATGCTATGTCCAAGCTAATTGGTTTGGCTAAGTTAGACTTTGATGTTCAAGGACAACATTCCTAACCCTATTTTAAAATGAGATGAAAAGGTTATATTGTGTTGTAACTCTAATTAACTATTTATAAAAAATAAAATTTAATCAAATCAAAGTTGGTATAAAAATTTCAATTTTATAATTTAAAGTATATCTTAAGATTTATTTGGAGCAACTAGAGTGAAATGTAAACACATTGGTGGAGTTATTACAAAAGAAGCTATTGCCTAAGTTGTTGTAATATTATAATTTTTTATTTTAAAAAGCGGATCACATCATTTTGATAGTCACCATACTATCATGTTAGGTTCAAAAATACTTTTCTTACCACAAATTCTTTAGAACATAATCATAACATAGTTTCCCAAACAACACCTATGAAGTAGTGCAAAATGCTCTGCCCCCTCACCCAAATACTACCATAATCAACTAATAATGTGTTAGAGTCATCTTGAATTGAAATTCATTGAAATCCAAATTTAACAACTTTAATATATCACTTAATTCAAATTCAAATATACTCAAATCAAAATTGGCATTCATTTTCCTATTAGCCGAATCATAGCTAAGAGGAATATGATAAACCATAACTTTGCAAAATCATATATAATTAATGCTCAAATTTTGATAAATAATTTATAAAATCTTTAATGAAATATTTAAATTCCACTAAAAGCAATTTAATTTAAATATTTAATCCTTCTAATTTAAGTTCGATTAAATCAAACTTTGACAAACATTTAATCAAGTCAAATTTAAAGTTCATTTGAATGATCCTTAATAATGAAACATTTAAGGAAAAACTTCAAATGTATTCAAAATCAAATTTGAGTTTGAGCATATTATTAACTCATAGAACTTCTATCAAATTGATTGTGTCTACACTAAATCATAATTAAAGTAATACAAACATTATTAATAACCTTGAATCAAACTAGTATTATGTTTAACCACTTGAACCTAATAGAAGTGAAATAGTTATAAAAGAAAATGATGAGCTAGCCAATCACTTAGGTACGACTTTATAACATTATCTTGAATACATAATGGCAAACCTAATAATAAGATATATTCAATTAATCAAAATGACTATGTCTTCTTTACTAGTTATTGTATAATTTTTCATAAGTCCTTTGATGCCTACTTAGATCAAAGAATACTAAAATCATATTAGCTATTGATAGAACCAAAAAATTTTAAATTTATACAAATATTTCTAGTCTTATTAGGATGTCCTAAATCCAAAATTTATAGCATAAGTTTAATGTTCTTTCTATGCTAGTTCTAGTTTAACAATTCAAATGCTTAAGCCAACCAAAATAATTCTATTTGAATTCATTTAAATCAAAATCAAGAATACTAAATGGCCTCTCCATTTCCTATTGTTTAAATCTAGAATGATAATAACCAAATAGCTAAGAAGTTCCATGGTAATTGCAACATTTAGTGGTTTTACCCACTTTTGTAAAATCATTCTTTTCCATTATATTATCTCTAAGTTATTAAGGGTAATTTTAGTGGGATGATAGAGAAGATTTTAGCAGCATAAAGTCCAAATTATTTAGCATTTTGTCTTTGAAAACCTTCCCAAGAGCTTAGATATTAGGAAAGAAATTTGTCCATCTTCTCTCAAGTCCTTCTAAAATCTAAATTCCACAAATTATTAGTGAGCTTTGTTGTGTTGATGGTGATGGCCTCCCATTCTTCTAGATGTGATAGCCTTTAGCAAAGTTGATAATCCTCATTTATATGAAACTTATAAAAGCATCAATCATAATTCAAAAGATATACTTAAAGTATGGGTAAAATCCTCTTATTTTGATTTCCTTATTAAAGCAAACTCAAGAAATTAGCTAACTGATCGTTAGATAGGTATCTTGGGAGCTCTTTATCCTTCTTGTAAAATTTATTAAACCATGGATTAGATAGCTCAAGTCATCATTATTTTAAAAAAATTGTATGAGGTACAAGTTTGATCTTGACGATGACTTTCTAATCATTTGATTATTGGGTTTTGATATCGAACCCGAACCCATTATCTCATAACCTATGGTCTAGAACCCTACTTAATGTGCTTTCCACAATGACAATCCATGCGTTATGGGTCCCTTACACTAGTTTAGTGATGATGTACTATATGGAAAGGTTATAAAGGATTAATGAAATGATATTTGAAATTAAAAAATAATTAAATATTTTATAAAGTTCCAACAAATATTAAAAATTCAAGTAATCTCAAAAACTCAAAAATAGAGCCTCTCTCGATTCAACATATACAAAGTAATAAAATAAAATTCACGAAACCAAATTATTCCAAATATTTGTTTATTTATTAATAAAAAATAAATTATTAAATTAATGAATTTAAATAAAATAAAAATTTAATTAGAATGATAATTTTAGCGATTATTCATTGAGGTGTTTTATACCTCTTGAGATTTTTTTTTTAGATATTTTGAATGGATGAATAACTAGAAATTAATATTTAAACTAAAACAAGAAAATATATAATTAAAATTTAAATTATAAGAAGTTATGAAAATTCATAGAAAATACCTTAATATGTTTTAGAAATATATAAATTTTAAAGGAAAATCATTAAATATTTTTACCTTTATTAAGCTCAACTAAGAGATAAAATAATTAATTTAAATCAAGTTAGGTCGTATGCATGAAATATTTAGTCATAAAACTAGAAAATTCATAAATAACTCAAATAAATACTAAAAGTTAAAATCTAATTTTACTCTAAATTTAAATTAAACAAAGAATCATAGAAAGTTAAAGTCAAAATTAAATAAATAATATTTGAAATATTATAACTAAATAATTTAAATTAATTAATTAAATCATATAAATATAATATAAATCAAATTAATTCTAAAATTTAATGGATGATCTTAAAGGTTAATAGCAACCTTTTGGAAAATTTTCATATGGCTAAGAATTATTTTGATATGCAATATAAAATTAAAATTAGAATTAATATATATATATATATATATATATATATATATATATATATATATATATATATATATATATATATATATATATATATATACATTCTCAAGTTTTGTCTGCCCTAGTGGCTCGGCAATTTCTTGATTTCTCTCGACTCCTTGCGCTCTCGTGATCTTGATCTCTCGATCTGATCACTCATTTGCTTCCCTTTATGCTAATGTAAGTTGTGCTCCCTTTATTGATGGCGGAAATGCCTCTTTCGCACATCCAAGCTCTTCGACTTTGATGGAGGTGATTATATTGATCTCAAGCTACTCTCGATCCATCATATTGCTCCATTGCATTGTTAAATCCTTCAAGGATGCTATCCGGTAACATTTCTTCTCCTTGTGCTTAATCTCTCTTTCCGTGGAATGCCGGTATGTGTGTTGGGACTTGGATGCGGAAAAATTAGCTAAGCCTTTTGAATTTTCTCGGTTGGTAAATTCTCATTAAGGAGACCGACTCTTGATAAGATTCGGTCTTTCTTCTTCCATAAAGCCTTGCTTTCAATGTTGGGTGATCGACCCTAGGTAAGTTCTAATTCAACTCTAATGATCGGATTATTCACGGGTGTTTGCATTGCTCATATCTTATTTACAATTGTCAAATGAAGAACTTTTGGTCATGCATTTTGCTACTCATCAAGTGCTATTTGCGGTGGGGCTATATTTGGTGACTCAAAAGATCGTCTATAGCGTGAGATCCATCCCGACATTTGTATATTAGTGGTGATATTACTAAAAAATATCCAAAAGATGTATGGATTGGTTCAAAAGATGGGCTATAGTCAAAAGGTAGAATTTGAAAACTTTCTTGTTTTTTTGTACCCATTGCAAAATCCATGGTCATGAAAACTTCGAATGCTTTATTTTACACCCACATCTCAAAAGAATAAGTTGCTAGTCACTAATACCTCCCTCCCAAAGGAACATCATCAAAATGACTTATGTGCCTAAAGTCAATCAAAAGGGCACATCCGCATAATCCCAATATTTCATTATCTTTTGATTTGCACAATGGGATACATCATGAGATGATTGAAAATCATGATGATGTGATTTGTGGAGGCTATTGAAAACTTACTACCATTGTTCCTAATGATAATATGTTGACTCAATCTAACCTATCCCTTATTTCTAGTGAACGAGGGCATAAGAACTCTAATGAGGATGTGATTGGGCTGAAAACAATCTCTAAAATTGCCCTTTGATCCCGAGAACAAAACAAGTCAAATGATGATCCCTTGATGTTGGCAAAAAATCTATCAAATAATCCAAAAAATGAGAATGAAACAATTTTTTCGACCCTATCCCCGAATGATACACATGCTACCATAATTACTCCATATTTGAACACGAAGAAGGGAAATTACTATCATGATTCCTTTGATTGATATTGAAACCACTATGAATATCTCAAATTACTCACTTTAGATGGAGACACTTTGGATCTTGAAAGACCCTTTCAAACTATATTAAACAAAAAAAAATCCCTCCGCTCCACTAGAACCATTAGATCCTCCTCAAATCCTCATAAACAATTACTTTTGCTATACTCTTTATGCTTTACTTCTTGATCTTTATATTTCCATTCATCCTTTTATTTTAATCCTCATTGTTATGATTAATTTTATTATTTGGAATATTCATGGTATTGGGACTCTTAATGTCCAGCAGGGTTAGAAGCCTTTGTCGCACTCATAACATATCCCTCCTTGTTATTATTGAACCACTTATTCACTCTTCTAAGATTGCAAATGTTGCTAGAGCACTTGGATTTTATTCCTTCCATAATATTAGCAATAAAATTTGGTGTTTTGGAATTCATTAGTCAATATCACTATCCTTGAAAACATCACCAATTGATTGATGTCCATATCCCATTGGGTGAATTTTGGTGTTGGGTTCTTTTATTCATGCATCATGCAATAGAAAGGGTAGGGACATCCTGGAATAATTTAAGATCATTTGCCTCCTCATTAACAAACCATGGTTAGTTGGGGTGATTTCAATACTATTCTTGCATCTTGGAAAGAAGGGAGGTTCCTCCCCAACATTCATTCCATGGAAGATTTCTCTAATATGATCTTGATTGTAATTTCAGATATTGGCTTTTGCTCTAATTTCATGTGGAATAACTCAGGACTTTGGCGCCTAGATCGTACCCTTTTTAACTCACTCTAGATTGATCAATGGCCTAATACCTCAGAGCACTTGGTAGAACTTTATACGCTCCTCTCTTAATTTACATTTAAAACCCTCCCATAAGAAGACCTTCTCCTACTCCTTTAGATTCCAAAATATGTGGATTCAACATAATGACTTCATGAATGTTGTTTTATAAATTGGATGGCCCCATTCATCACGACAATTCCATTAAGGGTATGATTCATTTTGGCTTAAACTTAAAAGACTCAAACAAACCCTTAATTGGTGGAATAAACATCATTTTAAAATCTTTTGCTAATCTCAAAAATATGGAACAATGGTTTGCTCTCTAGAAGAAGTAGTCATCACCGATTCTAACAAACATGAAGAACTTAATGAAGCTAGGGATAACTTGATTAAGTATCGAATATGAAGGAAACTTATTGGCATCAAAAGTTCGGTAGACAAATTCGATGGCGAGAAACACAAAGTACTTCCACACTCTTTTTTAAAAAAAGGAAAGTCCTAAATTCTATTAAAAAAATAAAATGATAATGAAATTTGGATCAGATAGTTAAAGAATCATGGCAATCATTTTAAAATTTATTAAACAACAACCCTTCCTTAATGCTATCTCCAACCCTCACCGATTCCCTCTATGATTTCTATGGATCAAAATAGATTACTTACATTGCCCAATAGAATCGAGGTTGGTGATATTCTCAACACATGAACTGAATTCATTGGCCGGCCGATGGATTTACAACTCAATTCTTTCAACATTCTTGGCCCATTATTAAGTCGATCTATTTGATGTTGTTATTGATTTTTTATGGCAACCCTCTTCTAGATCCTTTTGTAGCACTTCCATCGTTCTTATCCCTAAAAGTACTAACCACGAAACTTGGAGTGACTTTAGACCAATCAGTCTTTGCACCTTCTTTAATAAACTAATTGCTAAACTAATCACAAATAGAATTAGCCATTTGCTTCCAAATATTATTTCCCAAATCAAACCGACTTTATGAAAGGCTATATTTGATAATATACTCTTAGCCCAAGAAATGATTCATGATATTGATGTTCCTATCGAGGTGGAAACATTGTCTTCAAACTTGATTTTACTAAAGCTTTTGACAACCTATCTTTGGGATTTTCTATTTAAAATTCTTCACCTTGGCTTTTCGGATACTTTTATTCACCTCATTAAAATTGTGTCACTAATGCTTGGTTCTCTATTATCATTAATGGGAGTCTGAGCTTCTTCACTTTCATGGCTTGAGACAAGGAGACCCCTATCACCCTCTCTTTTTTATTTGTTGAATATTTATCCGGAGTTTGAATGATCTTTTCTATAATAAGCCTAGCATGTTTTATAAAACCCATGGTGGTATTCTATTTCTCATCTTAGTTTTCTTGATGACTTTATCATCTTTTGTAATGCATCTATTTCACACATAAAACTATTACGAAATTCCTTAATAAATTTGGCAAGGAAAGTGGCCTTTTCTTAAAGTAAATGCTTCATACCTTCTTCTAAAATCACTATTAATAGGATTAACCATATTGAGGACCACTAATTTTAAGCAACACCATCTTCGATTAAATACCTTGGAGCCCCACTTTTCAAAGGTCATAAAGATCACATCTTTTGATGAATTAATCCAAAAATCTCTAATCATATTTCTTCTTGGGAATATCATTTACTCTCTTTTGGTGGTAGGCTTACCCTTGATTAAGAGCACCACAATTCTATACCTCTATGTCATTCAAACCATTGTGCCAACTAATTTTATCATTAACAAGATTGAGAGGCTTATTAACAAATTCTTTTGGGGTTCTAACACCTCTTCAAAAAAAAAATGCTGGACCTCTTGGCAAAGGCTGTGGCACCGAGGAAGGTGGTCTTGGTTACAAGACTATTAGGGATACCATCCTTTGCCTTTTCCTACAAGCTTTGGTGGAATTTTAGAAGTAACAATAGCCTTTGGGCTAACTTCATGACTGCTAAATATTGCCAAAAGAAAAGCACCCTCTTAATTGCTTCTACAAATCATGAAACTCCTCTTTGGAGAAGACTTTGTAGAATCAAATGGAAGGCCGAATCCTTAATTTCTTGGGGAATTAATTCGCAACTCTTTCTTGGCAAGATAATTGGATTGGAAGTGGGTCCATTGATGAATTACTTTCTTCCCATTCAACCGATAGCATTAAAGTTAAATCATTCGGTAGAATAATATGTGGAACAATTCTAAGCTCATTGAGTATATCCCTCCATCTATTTTAGACAAACTTTATAATATATCTATTACTCTAACTATCGGATCGATTCTCTTTAAGCTCTATCATAATGGAGATTTCAACTTGAAAATGTTTGGCTTCACAAAGAAGCCCATGAATTTTCTAAAGTGTATGTTAAACTTTGGCATAATATTATTCCTATTTCTTACTCTATTCTAATTTGGTGTATATTGAAAAATTTTATTCTGTTGACTCCTTGATGTGGGGCAAAGGTTTTCAATTACCTTCAAAATTTCATTGTTGCTTTCATATTGAAAATGTAAATCATCTTTTGTTAATGGGGCCATTGCATCTAAGCTTTGGCTTTGGTATGATGATCTCTTTAATGCCAATTTCAATGGTTCTCTAACGATATATATATCCTTGAAATTTACTTTGAAAATAATAGTAAAGGTCACATTAAAGGCATTCGCTATTATTATTATTTGGTTTATATGGATGGCCGAATGATGCTAAACACAGCGGTATTATTACATGAAGATCACATAGAACTAAATATAAAATTCATGATATGTTTAATGATAATCTTATTAAATATAAGCATTTCAAAGGGTGTAATTTTGTGGCTATTAAATTGGGTTTTCAATTGTCGGCCCAAGCAAGTTGTAAACATGAAAAGAAGCGTTTATTGGGCCAAACCTAAAATAATGTTATTAAAATTAATCTTGATGGCTCAGATCTCATAATGCCTGTGGTGGCATCTTCGAAACTCAATGGAAAAGCCCTCATGAATTTGCTTGCCCTCTTACCCACTCTATTCCATTCTTTGAACTAATGGCGTGTATAATGCTCTTGAGATTTGCCTCTGAAAGGTTGGCTCAATATCCTGGATTGAGGTGGATGCTCTTCTAATTGATCTCTTGACCTCCACTAAATGAAATTCGACTTATACTATTTGCTCAAGCAAACTAGAATTCTTCTTTCATAATTGCTATAAAATCACTCATGTATGGTGGAAGGTAATGCATGTCGACTACCTTGCTAGGTGCTAGATTGAATGAAATAACAATTTTTGGTCACCTTACTTTCCCTAAACATTTGCAAGGTTTGGTTAACCTTGACAAGGCTGGCTCCCTTATATTAGAATTTAGCGGCATGAGTTTAATACATTTTATTTTGTTATTTCTTTGGTCTTATGGTTGCATCTTGATGATCATTCGATTTTGTGAGGTACCTTATTTTAGATGAAAGGCCTATAGTTCGCTACATATCTTTTTTATTTTACTTAATATCTACCATGAGTTTTTTCTCTGTTACCATGCTCATGAAACAAACTCCATGGCTTTAGTTTTCATTTAAAGATCTGGATTTCTTTAACCCCGATATTCTTATGGGGAATTTGGTGGTATTTAAGCTTTAAATATTTTTTCTGAATGGGAATGCTTCCATTGCAGATTTTCTATCAGATTATGGGGTGTTTTTTTTTTTGTGTCCATCTGTTGATCTCAATCAAGTTTCTTCTTATCATAATGTGGTTTGTACTATCTTTTTGATGTGTTTATTCCTAGTTTACGGATTATTACATTGACCTTCCCTTTCTTTTGTTGGTCTTTGTCGGACTAATGGCCTGATAGCCCTTATGGGTTTCACCGGTCAGCTCAGTATCATTTATCTACCTTCTTTGTTGGTGGTTGGGATCTAGATCATTTGGTCAATGGCTCTACTGAATTTCATATCATATGGTGCTTTCGGTGATCACCTTTTGCTCTCTTGTAGTTTCATCCGGGCCATGCTCCATCTACCATTGCTTTGATTGGATCCTACCTAATTTTGGCTGATTTCATAATTCAACCGGTATTAACTTTCGTTCTTTTTCATTTACTTTTGTTCCTACATGTAACTAGATAGGGAATTACTCTATAGGTACATTGGCTCAAAAGTTTTGGATTTTATCCCCTTTAAGGATCTTGTAACCACCTTTTTTTGTAGCAATAAAATTACCACATATATGGGGTTTCCTTATATATATATATATATATACATACATACATAATAATTAAAATAAATAAATAATAAAATAAGAGAATAACTTTTAAATTTTACAAAGTTTTCCTTTATTGTTCCAAGTTAGAAGAAGTTTTTTTTCATAAATTCTAAATTAATTAATAACTATCTTAAGTTTTCTAATTTAAATATAATTTATAATTATAAATTAATTTAAATACTTTTAAATTCAAGATAATGGCATTTTGATATTCTAATCAAAATTTTTATAAAATTTAAAAATGTTTTGAATAGCTCTTTTAATTTTCCTTCAAAAATAAGATAAAATAAATAATAAAAGTCAAAAAATTGCAAAGGATACTTTGAAAGTGTTATTAAATATATCTTCATCCTTTCAATGTTCAATATATTTTACTATACTTACAATGCTTAAGTGGAGAGATTCATTCACAACGTGAACTTTATTTGTTGTGAAAATATTTAAATGATTGAAACCTAATTAAAATAAAATCTTTCAAATCACTAAATTTAAAATCATCCTCTTTAAATTAACATCAACTAAAACTTAGAAATGAAACAATAATGTGAAAAGTAATAGCTAGATAACTACATGGCTTTACACACAAAATGATTTGATGGGGCATAACCATTAGATCCTTATGTTATAGATTACTTGTCTTTTCTATTATGATGATTGATGTGATGTGTTCTATTGTGATATATTTCTTATCTTATGATAATTATAAGATGTATTGAGCTAGGATAGCTTTGTAATGATTGTATATATTATGAATACTAGACTAACACTATTTTCCATAGGTGGTCATGCTTAATCGGCAATGCCATCGAATGCAATTAATTTTTAAACTAAAATTCTAAGGCAAGTGAAAATATAAAATGCTAAAGCCCCATAAGTATGACCAATAATATTAGTGGATTGGAACTTCAAAAGTGTTAAGCATTCTCGGTGAATGTTTTAATTATTGTGTATTTTAGATATAATTGATGAACTAATATTTATTTTTTAATGTAAAAGGTTTTAATTTTAAATTTTAAAAAAGTAATTTTTAGAGTTCTAAAATGTTTTATGAGTTTATGAGATTTCAAAGGAGAGAAGAAAGAAAACAAGGATGATCCTCCTATAGATTTAGCCTTGTATCTTTTGGTGCTAAAGAATTTGGAGATGAAGTAAGAGACCCACAAGTTGAGTCTAATAGTTGTAGATCTATTCTAGGATGTATAAGATAGAGTCAACTACTATTTATTTTATTTTACTTTTCTAATGTTGCATTTTGTAGGCTCATAATGGCTTCTTTTATTCTTCTACTATTTGTTCAAATTGTTTGAATGTGTGTTTTCTTCACTTACACATTGAATATAATGAATATTTTTTTCTTTATTACAATCTTTATGATGTGAAAGTGTTTAGGTACTTAGATGAGCGCAACAAGCTTAGAAATAAAATTTTCTATTTAAACAAAAAAAACTTCGAATAACTATCATTGGATTAACATCAAGTAGACATGTCCATTAAAGTTATGTCTATTTTAGCTTTGGATGAAGTTGAAATCAATAAGTCTTATTGCATGCAGCTTGACCAACAACTTGATGTTAGTTCTCACTTTAATTTAGGTTATGAAGCTAGTTATTTCCCTTGGGTTATTTCATAAGTTCTCACCTCCTAAGATTATTCATAATTTTATGTTAGTGAATTATAACTCTCAAAATTCTAATAAAATGAACAACTTGAAACATAAATAAATTTGAACACTAAAACATAAAACCCATGATAGGACAATTGGAGCACTATTAGGTGTCTTAAAATCATTTTCTCCCTAGCTTTTGTTTTTGGTCTCCAAATAATTAAATAGTTGAAATAAATGTTGAATAAATCATAAAGCTATCTATCACTAGTTAAATCTAGAGTGTTCTTAAGCATTCATACTTTTAAGATCTAATTATTTATAGGAGCATGCCTCTATCTAAAACCTATGCCAATAGAATTTAAATTAAAATCAAAGAAATTTCTATGAAATATTGACTAGATAAACATTGAAAATATTACATGTTATTATTTTTGAATCCATAATAGGATGATATTTCTATCTCTTGAGATATATCATTGTATAAGTAAAGTTATAATATGATAGTAAGGAAATATGTTTTATTTTAGTCTTTGAATCTATTAATTGCATTTATATTTTTTTGAGATAGCATATTATTCTTAATTATGTATTTGACCACTAAATTATAATATATTTTAAAGTTTGTGCGTTACTTATAAATTTTCCCATAAAATTTTGCATCGTATCTGGAGAGAGTTTCACTCTCCATCTTTAGTAGTGGTAAATAAATATATACATCAATATGTTTGCTATCCCACTCATAGGCTCAAATTATCCTTTGTTCAATTAAATAACATGATCATTTCTTCTTGAGCAAGGGTTGCCAATATCGGGACTTTTGAAACTCATATCAACATGGGCCTTAGTAAGTAAGGTTTTATGGTCCTTAAATGTTTTGACAAATCTAAAATCATTGCTTATAATATTTTAAAACCTTCTTATTTAAAATTTTAAAATTTAATGAAATCTCTAAAATTTGTTACAAAATCAAAAGTTTGGTAAGCTAATCAATCAAATCTAAATTTGATGAATTTCCTTTCACCATCTTTAAAATCATTTTTTATCAATCAAAACTTTAAATTTTTAATTTTGAATTTAAAACTTTTGTCAACTTAAAAGTTGACAAGTTTCAAAGATTGCATAAATAAAGCTTTAAATTCTTAATACACTTGAAGGTTGTCCTATAGTGTATGTTGAGATAGTAACCATACAAATTTCTCTATTTTAGCACATATAGGGGTTACACATACCCCATAGTGTTTGTTGAGGTTGGGTTCATGAATTTGTTGCCTTAATGCATTTGAGAGTTACTTGTACTTGAAAAATGTATAATGAGATAAAAGGTCCAAATAAATTTCCTTATCTCAAAAAATTGAAGGTTGTTTGCACTGATTGTATATATTATGGCATGGTTAATCTAAAAATGTGTAAAAAAATTTCCTTATAAATTGAAATCTTCAAAACTAAAAAAAATTAAATATTTCCACAATAGATTAAATAGTTGCTCAACTATTTTTTATCATTGAAACTAATTTGGTCATAAATATAAAAATAATGCTTAAAATTTTCTAAACTAATAAAATATTTCTAAATATAAAGTGAACTCTCCAATAATTAAAAATTTTACAAGTCAAGTCCTCTTAGTGTTACTCTTATTTGTAAATTTTAAAGAAACATTTATTGTTACCAAAATTGAGGAACCAAAATTGAGATCGGTAGAAGAAAAATTAATCATCAATCATTAAGAGGCGTTAGACATCACTAAAGTCTCTAAATTTAAGAATACTTTATAAATTCACTTTTGTAGTGGTAGGGTCCTACTATCTTGAATGAGCTAAAGGAAAGGACAAATAAGTGATTGGCAACAATCAAACTATAAGTTTTCCACGTGACACTCAACCCCAAATTATAATAAATAAAATGTAATGAAGATTAATTATAATATTATGATTCATCTAAAAGATTTGCTCACAAAATTGAACCTTTCTAATGCTTTTGTTCCTTTTAAAGATATAAGGGAGTTTTTAATAAAACCTTCTCGGATGAAGCAATATACTTTGAACTTTGAAATTTTATGTTGATCAATGTGCATTGATCAACAATATAAACTTGGGATGTTTGGCTTACTTGAATGTAGATTTGCATAAGCTTAGCTCTAATAAGTTAATGCAAAGGGTAAAACATTTGGTTTTGTGATACTCATCATTAAAATTGAAATTTTAATGAAGAAAATCAAATTTTATGTTATTGACATATAAATGTTTTGCTTAAGTAGACAAGCTATCTTCTCCTAAGAGCATAATATAAACAAAATTTAAGAAATTAAAAATAATTTAAAAGTAAAAAAAAGAAAAGTTCAAAAGATTAAAAAATGATTTACAAGAAAAAATAAGAACAAATTAAAGAAAATAAAATTGACCATGGAGCTTAAGTTTATTAGTCTCTACTCCTCTTATATGTTGAGATAATAGGAAAGTTAAGTGAGCTTGCAATCAAGGTGGGGAAGAAACCAAAATATAAAAGTGTAATGCACATCAATTTGGAGTCTAATTTAGTGGAAGAATCATGTGTAAGAGGTAGAAGTATACCGATCAAATATAAAATAAATTTTAAACCAAAATTTGATATATCTCTGAAGCTAAATAACAATAAGGATAGGGTCCAAAAGGATGGGTATGAGTCTTTCATATATGAAAACTTAATAGGCTTTTGTCCATGTTAGTGCCTACTATCGAGGATGCTATTATAGAGTTGGAAATTAAATCTTTTAAGAATAATTAATAGAATTTAAAAGTTTTACTTTGTGCACTTATCTTTATGATTAGAAGAAGAGTATAAAGCTTAAAGGTGAGTCTTCAAATGAAATAATAGAAAACCTTATTGATTGGTATCTTAAATTTGTTAAGCAATTTTGAACAATCTAGATGATCATCAATTTAGGGATTCACCCTAAGAATTTGAGGATGATCAATAATTGATGAAGCAAAAGAAATCAATATTATAATAAAAGAAAATGACCCTCCTCTCCACATATAAATGCACTATGATAAATCCATTGAAATAATGAAAATGATTATGTTAGGTTACTTTGCATTTTAAGGTGTGCTTCATGGAACAATGATGAAACATCTAGCTTATACCCAAATGTAGTTTCCTATAAGCTCAAAAGAGACCTAATGTCATTCTTGACACATACTCTTGGATATCAAATAATAAGTAGTAATATAATTTAAAAAAGTTAATCAAGGCGGCTTTAATTTAGACAAAAAAAAAAAAAACACCCCGTAGTTGGCTAGCATTATTATGGTTAAGAAAATGGTCAAATCTACATATGCATCCATTATAAGGATCTCAATGAAGCATGTCCTAAATGAGTTCATAGAACTTTTGATGATGATGGATATAGCTTTCTTGAATGCAATTTTCTCCATCATAGATGGTTCATCTAACTATAGCTAAATTAAGATGTCCCTTGAAGATAAAAAATTTTCTATATTTAGAATTATTATCGATGTAGCGATTAAAGGAGAAAAGGACCTATCATAAGGTCCCAAAATGAAAGCTCAAACTTATGAGAATCTTTATATTTTAAGTGTAGTGATATTTTATGTTTATGTCTCATGTATTGTATTATGTAGTAGTTGATGTATTTAATCCCTATTTAAGTATTGTATAGAGTTGTCATTGAAAACATTTAGTATTTTAGTGTCAAAAGTGCATCAGAGTATAGCGCTAGGTGCTAGTTTTCTAGTACTTTAGCACTTCGCTTGATTTTTTATATGGTGTATGGATAGAAAAGTCACCTAGGCATTGGCCTACTATGTCTCTGCAATGAAATTAAATGTTTTTATTTTTTTTAAAAATTTTAGTGGTTGTTTCGAAGGGATGCATCCCATGGTTTGTTGTAACTTATAAAAACTCTTACTATAACTTAATAGAGTAGATTAGATTCATTTTGTGTGAAAACTTAGGTGAAGACTCTTTGGTTGGACCTTAATTGCTAACCATCTAGAGAATTTGGTGATCCTTTCATATAGTTCTACTTGAGTGAGTAGAACTTACATCTCTTCTACTTTGGTGAGTGGAAGACCTTAAAGTACTTTTCTTCCTCCATCCATTGTGATGTTCTCTCTATCAATCAATTTTGGCATTAGAGCTCAAGATTTGAGGCTTGGAAATAATGCTTATAAATAATTCATTTCAAATCCAAGCAAGGCTAGTTCTATATTTTAAATTTTGTATAATATTTCTTATAGATTTATTGATTTCTCTTCTCAACAACAACAACAAGGCTTTATCCCACTACATGGGGAGCTCCATGAATCTTTCTTCTCCATTGTGCTCTATGTGTTTCTTTTATATATGTTAAATTCATGTGTAATCTTATGAACAATTATTTTACTACCAACTAGTTGTCTCCACTCATAAAACCTAACTTTTTTTTTTAACTTAACTTTAACCATAATACTTACAACTTGAGTACAAGAGAGTTCACTAAAATAGCGGACTAGTATACAAACTTTAAATAAAAATTGAACTCAAAACCTTAAAGATCCTATGTTTTTTTCTTTGTATTTATACTTAATGTTTTATTGTATCCACAAGTTACTTTGTGTTTACTTAAGTCTAATTTTCAAAAATTGTTCATCTTATTGTGTTAAATTTAGTTCACTTAATGTATTTTTAAAATTTCATTTAGAGTGACATAATTGCATTATTTTGTTTACATCATGCCACCCAAATCCATTATCTTGGACCAACTAGAAGGCTTAACTATGAGGATAGATGAGACCACTATGCTAAGTAAAGAAAAACTCTCTAGGGAAGAATACCTCATAAACCTAGTTGCACAAGCTCAAACTTTGAGTACTAGGCTTCAAACCTCACCCAACTATCCCACATCCAGGATGATGTAGAACTAGTAAGAGCAAAAAATTGTAAACTTCCTATAAATAACTATTCTACAATAAGGCCAAACATGTGAGACATATCATTAGACAAGACCATCTTAGGGTCCATAAAATCTTACATTGAACCTACAAATTAAGTTAAGATAGAAGCTCTAATGTATACGTGTTCATAACCCAATAAATTTTTTAGATTGGTTAAGCCAAATGGATAATTTCTTCAATTGGTATCATATGGATGATTATCAATGGACTACGTTATCTAAAATAAACTTTGTAAGTCATGCAAAATCTATGATAATAATATTTTAGTTAAAGAAGAGGGATTCTAGAACCTCATAATATGTGTAGAAATGAAAAAAATTTAAAAGCTAAATATTATCATAGAAATCTTGATAAAATGCTCTATGAAAATTGATTACTCAAAAAGAGAATATGCTAGTAGTGGAATATATGAATACTTTTGAAGACTTAGTAGCTTGAACACTACACCGATGGCAAGTAATATGGTGTTTTAATTTGGACTGGGAGGACACCATGCAGATCTTAGAGGATACTTATTAAAGTGATCGAGTATGACATTGAGGTATGATGTACTTTCTAAAAGATGAAAACATCACCCTACAATGGACATAATCACCTAATAAGGACTCCTAAGGCAAATGGGTCTTTGTATACTAGAGATCTTTTACTAATTTACATGAAAAACTAAATCAAGGTTTATTTTATGTTGGTTTCTTTAGTTCCTATAGAAAAGCTTCCATAGTTAATTACATCCTAAGAAATATAAATTTCTTAAGAAAACTCTCGATTAAAGTAGTCGATAAATATTTCTAAAGACTTCAAGGCTAGACTATCAAAGAATTAGGTATTTTTGAAAATCAAGTGTGAAAGTTCAATTAGAAGACTTATTTTAGATTCCAAAGGAAGATAAGTAGAGAGCACTCATGATACTAGGAAGCTTAGTAAGCACTCTAGTCTACCATATAGTAAGGAATTATACATTTGAAAGAGAGAGTTCATTTTCATTTGAGTTGAAATTATATTAGAATGCTAGGGCTTGTAGTCCATCAACACAAGATTGTGAAAATGCCTAAAAGGTGATGACTTATACACATATTGGGCCTTAGAGATCCTAATCTAAGATGCTTTAGCACAAGCTAAAATCATGACCTAAGTCTAATAAAAAAATGGGACATAGTGGTTTATCTCCATAGAGGATGAACTCATCCACTCTTTTGGACTTACAACCTAGAGTTGCTACAAGCTAACACCTCCTACACTTGAGACCATGTGGGTGGGTCTTATGTAAGTGCAAGAGATAGCTAGACTATTATTTAATTAGGAATGAGACTAGAGCCCTAAACTCACTCCCAAGAGATTAGATCATGATTGGCATGAAAATATGACTTGAACTAATGCAAAATTTACAATCTTTATGTCATTTTGGACACTTTCATTTAGACAAAGGCTTAGAATTATTATGCCTAAATGCATGATGAAGTAAGGTTTGGGCTAAATCAGTGAGAAGAGGTGTTCTCACTACAAGGGATTCCCTCAAAGTTTAAGCATTCCCCTATTATGCAAGAATTGAGACCCTCCCTATTCAAGAGAAATAAAATGTTATGCATGATGTTATAGCATCCAACATTCGATAAGGGGTTATTAAATCTTTTAATTATCATGATTATAATATAACCTAGGATTTATAGTGGGTTATGAGTTATATTTAAAATTTATTTATGAGTTATTTAATGGGGTAGAAAAATTAATTTTATCCTAAAGAGCTCATCATCCAGCCACACATTCAATCATCAAACTTTAAGAAACCTTTGAAAAACATTTCATTCTATTACACAAGCTAAACATAGCAATCAAGCATTCATAGGTTTCATAAAAGAATAAAAGGTCGATGCAACCAGTATTGTTCACCCTAGAAAATAAAAGAAGTTGGTAGTAGCTCTACCCTTGTACAAGATTACAAAAGAATATTATTACAATTGAATGAATGCTATGGGGGTCTTCATGCTTCATCTTTCTTTCCTTCTTTTAATTTGGTTTTGCTCCAATGCTTCACAAGGCCTCCCAAGTCTTTGCCTTTTAGCCACTATTTATCCTAATCCCCATAGCACCAAGCCTAATTCATATTACAAAATTATATGTTTATGGACAATAAAATCTAACTACACACGGGAAACAAATGTTAGCTAAACAACCATTCAAACCGAGCATTTATATTCTATAAATTTGGACTTAGCACCCTACACATGGTTAACTAAGTCCACCTATTCTAATATGGATTATCAAAGGGGATAAGCAACATACAAGTAAAAGAATTTTTATTTATTTATTATTTCAGTCCTTTAGCATAATTCCCTACAAAAAAATTATTATTAAGCTAATAAATAACATTCAATCTATGCATAAATAATCCTAAAATATCTATTCTAAAATATTACACCACAAAATAAAACACAACATCACAATATGCACCATCCTAACTTAGAGATAGAAATTGGTGGCAGTATGCTAATGTGTGTGCTAAGGTTTAGTGCAATATGCATTACTAAGCTTTTGGATTATGATCACCTAAGTTTGGAATTATTTAAGTCAAACATTAGGGAGGTTTCACTTAAAGTGATTAAAAGAATTGGTTAATTTTAATTTGTATTTTCCTTTATTTCACTTAATATTTACTTAGCATCTAATTGTTATAAAGAGAGGAAAGAGGTTTTACCCTCTTCATCTACCCTAAGTTATTTTCTAAAGCCTTATTATTATGAATTTTGATTTCTTTTAGTCAATGATTTATTAAACATTTTATTAATTCTAGGTTTGGGTTAATCTTAAAGATTCCTATTAAAACATGAAGGTATCTTAATATTAATGAGATTGAATTACTATCACATGGATAATATTACATCATTCTTTTCATCATCACCAATAGCATGCATATGATATTAAGCATAACATATATATATATACATACAATGTACATATATGTATTTTGGCACACTTGAATGATTATTGATGCATATATTTTTGGTAGAAAAGAGATTTCATTCCTTAGCTAAGTATACATACACATGTATTAAAGATTTAAGCAAGTGCGTGCCATTATTAAACCAGAAAGTGAGATAATCTAAGAACTCTTTGGGACTACTTAAAGCCTCTGTTCCAATGTCCATACTATATATTCTATCTTAAATACATATAAATGTAAGAATAAAAATCATGCAAAAGATTGTATGTTAGCAAATTTATGTACTCATGTAAAGTAAAGCTCTATCCAAATTCTAGCATATATACACATATGAATGAAATTAAGTAAGTGCGTGTTGTTATTAAACCGGAAGTGAGGTAATCTAAGACCTCCTTGGGGATACTTAAAGCCTCAGATTCCTGGGATATCCAAACTATATACTTAATAACATTCAAACACATGTAAACATACACATGAATCATGAAAATAGAACAATCCCTTTAACATGTTTAAACTATAAGTGAATGTAAATCATATAGAATATTCATAGCCAACATCAATTTAAATCTTCATCATTAGTTTATGATTTTGAAAATAATTTGAGATTTATTAGTGATAATAGCCATGCCATATAATAAGATTAAGTCAACACATGCAACTTATACATATATAATCATATTCATTTGATTCTTTTATCCAAGACATGAATACATGATACAAATGTCATACAAATATATAATGATTAAAAAAAATAATTAAACTTTACAACATAATACATTCAATCACATTAATTCTTAAGGACAATAAAATCAAATAAAATTTTTTAAGACTAACCAAAGTTATTATGAAGTTTAATTTTTGGATTTGAATTATTAAAACTTAAAGAGGAGAAATGATATTTGTTGTTTTGTCCCATCTCATGTTAGTGGCTTAATGTGTTTAAATAAGAATAATTAAAAAACTTTTATGGATTCATTAAGTTTTAAATTATTAAGCAACCAATTTAATTTCCCTTTCATAAGTCTTCTTAATTTAATTAACCACTTAATCATGAGCCTCCAATGATATGTCAATGAAATTAAAATTTACAATGCTCCTAAGAGGGACCCTAATTCAAATAGGCTCATGCTTAAGAGTTAATTAGATTAAGAAAAGAACTAAGCTAAGTACTCTTATGGTTTACACCCATGGGTTAACCATAAATTCCTTAATAATCTTTATGTTATTAAACACATAAAAGGGAACCATGAATTCAATTTGAATCATCTAAAATAATTATCATTTTAATTTGGATTAATTTTACCATTAATTTAATTAATTAGCCTTTAATTAACCAAATGCATTAATTAACCCTCCTATGAAAATGTATTTAGAAAAATAAGGGAAGAGGCCCTAATTATTTTCCCTCATCATTCCCACTATTTATAGTGATTAAACATTGTTAATCATTTGAATTTTACTATTTAGCATTTTTTAATTATAAAATTGATTAAGGAGGGTAATTAGGATTGAAATTTCAAACTCCCTAAATTACATGGCCAATAAATCCTAAGAAGATTATGGGGAAGAGGACATCCCATAAGATCAACTTATCAAATTTATAATCAATTGGCCATGTAATTAAGCCTAATTAAGGTAATTAAGCTAAATTTTAAATAATAATTAAGCATTATTCATTGATCAAACATTAGAGATTTTATTTTTATTAAATTCTCCACTATTTACCCTTTCCAAAATGGGTTTACTCATATTTTAAAGATTTTTTTACAATTAGTTATGAATTTTCAAAGTTATGATCATTTATAGACATTTTTAACACCTAATTAATCCCTAAACCTATGAGCGTCATGCAAAACCGGCCCACGCTTTTCATGTGGTGCTATGGGATAGGTTATTTAAAACATTTGGCGCTGACATTGACTCAATGGGTGGCAAACATGGTTTCTTCCTCACCGTCAATCACGATCGAAAGGAGAAGATTAATCATGGTTCCTATTGGATTAAATCAATTATCAAACAGATTAAATCACGTACTTCCATTCTAATCACATGGAATGGACAACGATGATTCATCATCCCCTAAGTGCTAGAAGATGAACAACATCCTCCTGCGATTTGAGCTCTTTGTAGGATGTGGGATTGACTCAAAATGTGTGGGAAGGAGATATGGAGAACCTACAATGGAAATCATGTGCATCACATTTTCTTTATAAAATATACCTAAGGGATTATCTACTATTTCATAGAGTTTAACCTTGTCGGAGCTAGAGAGGTGGTCCATCAAGCGAGGTAGCTTCTCTTGAGAGAGAAGCCTTGTTGAGAAGAACTTGACTGTCTCCCCACCAATGCCTCGTAGACCAAGCGGATGCTAAACTCATCGGTTAGTCTTGAAGTTGCCTTTTGGTGATCAAATCGATCATGGATTGATTCATTTTGACTCTTGATGTGAGAAGAGTTAATTTGAGTTTGGTGGAGTTTAGGTGAGGTTGGACAAGCGAGGCTCTCAAGTTTGAAAGATGGTTGGTCATGCCGGTGATTGAGCACAGGGAATCGAAAAGCTCTAGATTTCTCAATGCTCGATAGAGCTCAGTGAAGTTTGAATGGATAGGGAGGAGTATACTCCCTCCCCCAAGCGAAATAAGGGTTGAGATTGGTCAACCTTTGGCAATCATCCGGTGAGGTAGGTGGTCAAAATGGCAGTGGGCTGAGGTGGAGATGCTTGAGAGGCGAGGGAGTGGCATGGGATGGCATGGGGTGTACCTCTTCCTCCAAGTGAACCAATGAAAGGCTAAGGGTGAGTTCACACTCATGACCCAAGGCTGAACCCACCGGGTGGGTTAGTCATGGTCCTAGTGTCCAAGAATGGCCAAAGGTAACCATGGCTTGGAGTAGGTAAGCCCTTCCAAATGGGGATTTTATCTCATTGGCAAATTAGCTTGGGTGGAGGGTTGGTTTAGGTTTAATTGATCATTTGATAATTATTATAGGTGTTGGTTTGAATCAATTTGGATTTGGGAAGGATTTAGTTCACCCTTTAGGTCAATTTGGGCTAAAGGGTCAATTGTTAGGTTGTCCCAATTGGGTTCAATTGAAGGTTGATCATGTTCAATAATCAATTAATGATTGATTAGAGGCATTGGTTTCAATCAATTTAGTTTAGGATTTGATTTGACTCATTTGTCCCTTTTTGGTCAAATTGGATCAACTTAGGTCAAGACCAAATTGGCTTAGTTAGGACCAATTAGTGGTTGAGTCATGTTCATTATTAAATTTATGATTGATGGGAGTCATTGATTTTAATTAATTAGAGTTGGAATGAGGTTTGATTTATTTTGGTCCATATGTTTGGTCAACTTGGATCAAGTGATCAATTGGTTTGGTTTGACTCAATGATTGTTAAACTATCAAGGATGATGGTCAATCATTATAGAAGAGATTGAATGGGTTGATTCAATTGAATTTGGGTTGAATTGAAGTTTGAGAACAATTTGATCATTTAGGCCACTTTGGGTCAAGTGGCCCAAATGAGTTGAATGAGTTGAATTGAATTGAATTTATTGTTGAGAAGAGTTCAATGATGGATTTAAGGTTGATTGATGGCTTTGATTGCAATTGATTTGGGTTTGATTGGACTTTGGTTCATTTGGACCTTTGGGCCAAATGGGCTAATTGGGTTAATTGGATTCATTTGGTTTGTGTAAGTGTTGAAGGGGTTTGTAATAGAGTATTAAATGGTTGGAGTGCTTTTGTGAAAATCAATTGGATTTGGTTTACTTGAATGGGCTTTGGGTTGGATCCAAGGATCATGATAGCGGCATAGGTTAGAGCTTGGATAAGAAATAAAATTCAATTTGGTTGGTTTGCGTTCCTTGAGGTTGGTTTTGGATGAGTGGGCAAGCATGGGTCTTGGTTAGACCATAGATGGTAGAACCTATTTTCCTAGGGTATAACCTAAGATTAGGGTATGCCTCCCTAAGTCTTTAGGCTTGGGTTTAGTGTTCCCTTAATCACTAGAAGTGTCTTATGTCTAAAATCCAAGTGCCTAAAAGGTTCCTAAGTCTAAGATGGGAAAGATGAGTCCTCACTCCAAAAGTAAGGTCAACAAGTAACTAATAAATTTTTCATTGATTTAAGAGGAGATATTACAAATGAGATAGTTCTTCATGATCCCCAAACCTTAGATGACACTTATCACAATGCTTTACTCTTAGAAAATCATAAGAAAGTTGCATCCACATCTAAGATCAAAGCTCAAATATCCTTTAAATATCCAATCACATCTCAATCTCAAAACTATCATCATTAGTCCAAATCCTTCAACATTAAATAACCCATATAATATTATCCTCCTTTGAATCTACTTCTAAAAATATGAGAGAAATAGTTTTCTTCAAATGTAATGAGAAAGTTCATATGCAAAATTAATGTAGAGTAAAAAATCATGTTCCTAGATTAATTGGAAGATTTAGGAGAACAAAAGATATTAAAGAAATACATGAAGATACACCACAATCGGATGAAGAAGTAGATCCAAATTTAGATAATCTAATGTCATTTATGAGGTGTATGATTGTATATGGAAGAATAAGACTAGAGAAAAGAAATCCTTTCTTAATGTATATTTATGTAAAGAAAAGAGGTTTAAGCGATAAGAGGGTAGGTAGTGCAATGAATGTCATATCACTTATGTTATCACTAGAGCCAAATTTACAATTGAATTTCACCCAAAACCATTCTAAGTCACTTGCGTAAATCACACATCCCTACCTATCACAAACAAATAGGGGTGTAGACGAGTCGAGTCAAGCTCGAGCTACATCAAACTTGAGCTTGACTCGTCTTGTAGAAAATCTGCTTGGACTTGAGTTTGAGCTCAAGGAGGGAGCTCAAACTTAGCGTGAATGTAATTCAAGCTTGAGATTGACTCATTAAATCGGTTTGAATAAAAGTTTGAGCTTGTATATATGCTTGATTAGAACCCAGTTTAACTAGATTCAGTCTTATGGCAACATATATTAGATTCAATCTACTTTTTTTTTTTAAATAATTAAAGATATTATATTACAAAGATATCCAAATTCAGCTCAAATAAAGAGCAATAAAAAATAACAAAACATATATTTTATACCAAAAGATAGAAATTTTATTACCATAAAAGAAAGGTTATGAAGTGCTTAAAAGGGGTAAATCTCAAAGATCTAATGCTCAAAGAGCTAAAGGAAACCTAAAGAGCTAAACCCCATCTAAGTACAAAAGAAAAATAAAAAATAAAAGGAAAATAAAACCAATAAAAAAACACTTGAGAAAAAGACAGAAAGAGACGGATGTAACACATTTAACCAAAGAAAAATAAATCGGCAACAACTCTTGATTCTTTGAGAAAAGTGAAATCGAACAACACACTTAGTCCAATTGAGGAAATATCACTCTAGCTAGTGCTCCAACCTATAAAAGAGTTTTTTGTGATACTAAAGAGAAAATAATCATAGGAAAATAGAATAAATATAAAGAACAAATATAAGGGATGGAGTAAGAGAAGGCTCAGCTCGGTCAAATCATCTCAATGAGCAACAATATATGAGCATCTAAACTTATAAAGAATGGTTACAATCACATATAATGCTACTAGCTAAAGAGAAGAAATTGATAAACATCAAAGCCATCACAAGTTAGCATACCTCATTCAAACCAATCACCTAAACAAATATCCTCAAGGTTTCAAGTCCTATACCAACAAAGGGGAACAATGACCCAACCAAAATCCAAAATAAATACCAATCACAATAAACCCAAGACACCAATAGAAATAGCAAGATTAGCGAATGCCATCACTAACATTGGAAAATACCAAAGGACAACCGAAAGAATAAGAGTTAATAAAATAACCCAAGATAAGGCAAGACACCACCAATAATCACCTCCCAAAACCACCAATCAAAGTTCCATAATATAGAAAATAACAAAGCGAGACAACAACCACCACCCAAGTAGAGAAACCAATTGCCATCAAACAATAAAAGACTAGCTAGCCCAAGCACCAAAACCCATCAAATAGAAAGACCCAAGCCAACCCAAATGAGAAAGAGATAACTCATCAAATAAGAAGGTAAAGCTAATAAAACTAAGGGGAAAAGAATCATCCAAAACCCAGAGCACCCAACCAACTAAGTTCCATAAAATAGGTCCTCCACCTAAGCTTCCATGCCAATAAAATAGTTAAAAGTCACCATCAACATAGAAAAACCAAAGGATGATCAACAACAATAGACTAAAAAACTAGTCAAAAGAAAATAAACCTAAAGACAATACTAACAGATGCCAAAGCCCGTCTTCAAAACCTCAAGACAAGGAAGCCAAACACCCATGGCAAGTCACAAAACTACCCCAAAGAAAGAAGCCAACAACAAATAGCAAACCGACCATCCCAATCAAAGAAAAACTAGCCATCAAGCATCAACCACCAAATCAGCCCAAGAAAATGATGACCACCCAATGGTGCACCAAACCAACCTAAGAGAAAGAAAAACCATCTCTTATAAGAGGAGAGGACAACCAAACCAGATGCCAACATCAATACCAAAAGAGATGCCAACAACATATCCCAAAACCAAAAACATTCAACCTCCAACCACACAACAAATAACACATGAACTCAAGCACTCTAAAAACCTAAGCTAAGGAATAAAAGGGATCATAGCTAGGCAATAGAACCAGACAAGACCAAGCCCACAATATATAAAAAACCACCATAACAAAATAATAGCAGGTAACAAAAAAAGAAGAACCCACACCCATCAAACTGATCAGGTGAGGTGAGAAACCATAGAAGCGTTATAAGAAAAATTACAAGCAACATATAACAATGATATATAATTGTTACAAACTATAAAACCAAAGAGATGCCAACAACATATCCCAAAACCAAAAAAAACATCCAACCTCAAACACAAATAACACATGAACTGAAAAAACTTAAGCTAAGGAATAAAGGGATCATGCTCAAATAGAACCAGACAAGACTAAGCCCATAATATAAAAAAACCACCAAGAACAAAACAATAGCAACAAGTAACAAAAAGAGAACCCACACCCATCAGGGATCATGGGCAGGTGAGAAACCATATAACTATTATAAGAAAATTACAAACACATATAACACGATATATAATTGTTACAAACTATAAAACCACAAACCTCCCAAACTCAAAACATCCTAAATAAGATATACATACAATTTATGAACATTGAAAAGAATCACTAGAAAATTTTGAGAGGGCATTTATTCATGCTCTCAAAATTTGATGTGATTGAATGAGCACCAAGAGGGTGAAAAAACTACTTAGCTACCAACATACATTTAAAGAGAACTATCATAAATTAGCTACCAACATCCAAGGGATAGATGGGAAACTATCTAAAATCATGAACACTTGTAATAATTTTATTTACTAATTTTTTATCATCATCATCAATCAGCCTCTAATATTTCCAAAATTATCACTTCTATAAACATAGCTACTAACACACATCCAAAGATGGGAAATTATCACAAGTAGCTACAAACATCTATGGAATTGGTGGGCGACTCTCTTCTTTGTATATAAAAGTTATTAACAATGCATGTAAATGAGAGTGAACCCTATATCATGTTGAAAACTAAAATCATAAAGAGATTAAGCATGAAAATGGAACTACATAAGTCATCAATAATAAACATAAAGTCTACTACATTAATAAAGTTTTGCAAGTCTATATCATGTTGGAGTAGCCATCATTTCTCCATTAACCTCATCAAACATCACTTTAACTATCAAAGATAAAAAAATATATTAATCACAATATATCAACTAAATTTATCACTACTAAGAAAAGATGGAAATAATAACACACTTTACGTTCATCATTGAGTTAATAATGCTACTAAGTTATTGGTAGGGGTATCTCAATCTCTACATATTCATCCTCTTTAACAAACATACATTATAGTATAATATTATTAGCACTAAAATAAATATAAAACTAATTCAAAAATAAAGGTGATAAATAAATACCTTGATTCTCCATTTCAAGCTATAATGAGAGAGAGAACCCGGTTAGAGCCACATATAAGAGCTTGAATAGTTTCCACTCTAAGTTTTGAATGATATATGTCAACAACTCTCTCTCACACTAAAGGTGGACTTGAAAGCAAGTGCTAATTTGAATAGATAATATATCAACTATCATCCTTGAAAGTGTACAATATTTTAGATGGTTGCTATTCCACCAAGAAATTACATCAAAATTATGACCTTACGGACTTATCTCTAATCCATCTTCAAGATAGATATCCAGATTTGATAGGTCTTCTACTTATTTTCTTTAATACATAATTGGTAAAATCATGCCAACCACTATACTTTCTAGTGAGAGTATCTTGAGTTGCTATTATTGCTTGTACTACTTTCACCATCTAAATATCCCACCACTTGTAGCTTCAACTTAGTTCAAAGCATTCAACATACTCTTCATATAACTCAATGTACAAACATATGCAATATTTGGAATGATGTCATCTCCTTCATAGACCATAGGGAATGCAAACTCAATAACAACAAATTTCATCCTTTGGGTCCATGACAACACCAAATGTCATCAAGATTACATTCACCCTAGTATTTTTCAAATTTTGTTTCATTTTGCTAGTCATATTCTTGATAAAGACATCAAGAGATAGTGCACTATCACTCATTACTTTCTTTATTCTACAAATTTGTGAGAGAAATAGATTAGATGTTGGATATTGCCTCAAATGATATTAGTAGCCTCATTAAAAAACCCGAATATCAAACCTTTTCTATATTATCCCATTCATCTTCTATAGGGAAATTATGATATGTAATCTCTCTTTACTATATGAAAAGAAAACTTCTTTTAGTTGAAGTGTAATAACCAATAAATTACATGTTGAATTTCAACGTGTTGGACAATCCATAATAAGTTTTCTAGTTGGTAATTGTAACTATTGAACAACATTAGCAAATTTCATTACTCTAGCTTCAAGTATTAATAAAACTAACATTCTCATGAATTTTCTCAATAACAAATTCTATACATTTAACCCACTCCTTCACTATTAAATTTAGTATATGTGCACAACAACGTACATGAAATAGTCTTCAACCAAAAAATAATTTTGTTATAATGAAAGCCATCTTTCATTAACTTGATTGTATTTGATCATTATTTGATGCATTATCAACCGATAAGGTGAATATTTTATTCTCAAGATCGCTCACTTAGGGGTATAGAATGTGTCAACAATTTCAAAGGCTATATCTGAAGGTGGTAGATGTAAAAACTAAGAATGCATTTTGCAATTTCCAATTTGAGTCCACATAATGTACCTCATATAAGAAAACCTCGATTCTTTGATTTCCAAATATCAGTAAAAACTTACTCTATTTGTACTATTATTGTTTCTTCAAATTTTCTTTTCTCTTTTTCATATACTAACATCACATCACCATGAGTTGTTCTTGAAAATTTTAAAAATATGGTGACATGGATTTTAAAAGATTAAATCCAAATTCCTCCACAATTGAGAAGGGTTTTGCATTAATCAAAATATAGTGAGCAATCATCTCCCTTACTTTTGATTGATCAAACTTAAAAGTTATCAAGTAAATTCCTCTTGATTTGTTTCCAATGAACTATCACAATCTTTTGGTTGGAAATTTTTTTTTGCTTCATTATTGTGCATTCTAATCACACATCGATCTAAGTGTCTCTAAATTGTGTGGTTGCACCGGTGTTTCTATAGCTTTTTTCTTGAAATGACATTCATTCCCTTTTCTCTAGCCATCAAGAAGAACAACTTCTTTAAACTCCTCCCAAACACGTGATATTTTCTTTCTTTTTTTTTTCAATTGGATTTTCAAGTTTAACATCATCATCACCCTTATCAACCAAATCATTAGTAACATCATTTTCCCCTTGTAATTATTATCATCTAAATTGCTATTATGTTCCTTAATACCCATCTAGACTTCCACAATTAGGTTATCATTGTTTACATCCAACTCATCATCTATAAGTGGTGGTGTTGCCATCTTAAATCTAAAATAAAAATGATAAATGATAGTTCATTATATAAAATGAAGAAAAAATTGATTTACTAAACATTATATAATTTATAATTACCAAATGCTCATATATGCTTGCAACCCAACACTATGTTGTCTATCAAATGATTTCAATTCAAAAGATCATGTAATTCACTACAACAGAAGCCAACACAAAATCAATTCAAAATCACCAAAATAAGAGCCACTATAACATATAGAAAAGAAGAATAAAAAATAGAAATGGAAATCACGAAATCACTCCACTATTCCATATACATTGTAAAGAAATGAATATATAGAAAAGAAGAGCAAACAAAATCAGAACCACTCCACTATTTTGTATACATGAAATGAATCACTTTGTATGTCATCAAAATGGCATAACATAGACACTAAATCACCTTAAAATTATCGAATCTTCATAAAATCAAAATAACAAAGATGAGGAAACAAAAAAGTAAGAAATATCAAAACATAGAAGTGAAGATGGGTTCTTGGCTTCCCATATCAACAATGAAAAATATTCTTTACGCTTCATACTTGACACATAACCCTAAAATAAAAGAGATTCAAAGGAAAAATAAAAATAATGTGAAAGCTCTTATTGAGTACCGTTTACTCACCGACCAAGCGAGATCAAGTCGATTTTCTATCTACTAAGAGGCTGTGAACACGAAAGTTCTGCATGCAAGTGATCAAAGATTTTAAGCCAAGAAGGAGATGATAGAAAAGTGAAGGTGCTAGATCTTCGATGTGAGGGAGGCAAGATGTGAGAGGTGAAAGGGGAGATGTGAGACTATAAGAGGTGAGGGCAATGACTGGTGGTATTTGTAGAGTCTTTGTGTTGGGTTTTAAGGAAAAGGATTTTTGGAAGTCGTTTAACATCTGCGGCGAGGCGGCCCTCCTGAGAACATGCAAGTGAGTTCTAGGCCCTTTCGACAAGTCCATGGTAAACTCAAGCTTAATAATCAATTGAGCTATCTCATGAGCTCGAGCTCAAGGCTCAATAAGCTCAGTCTATAATCTAGGAAGCTCATGAGTCGGCCTTTGACTCAGATGCACCCCTATAAACAAATGTCTTGCTCCAATTAAGATAGGTAGTTATATTCATCAAATTTGGTGTGATGTTCTTCCAAAAGAAATAACTCATATCCTAAGAAGCCATGACTTTATAATTTAAATGTAATCCATTATAGTTGTTAAAATACTTATGTATTCAAATATAATGTTAAAATAATAAAATTATTCCCCATAAAGCTTAATGAAAAGAAGTCAATTGTACATCCTCATAGAATTCTTTCTCCACCTCCTCATAAACCTAATTATGAACTACAACCTAAACCCAACCAAGATAAAAATGTGAAACTCTAATTGATAGTAATATCACCATTCGTGAGAGGATACTTCTTATATGCATTTTAATACATGCTAATCTCTCATAATTCAAATCATAACCATTTTATTTAGGCAATTACTTAGAGAGTTCAATGATCTTACTTCTCTATTTATCTTACATCTTCGATAAATCTCCATTGATATTAAGGATCACCACATAACTATTATGGTCTTAGGTCTATTTTCTAAATTTGATATACAAGATGCTATAGATCTAATTCTTGGTTCATATAAACTTAACTTACCATATTATAGGATGAATCCAACCAAGCATGTAGAATTAAAATGGACAAGTATATGGACTCTTGAAGAAGGGTTTTCTCCAAGAAATCTTTAGTCCTTTTCTGTACCAACTCTTTTACCTCTTAAGAAAGATGAAACTTGAAGATGTGTATTGATAGCAAAGTAGTAAATAAGATCACAATAAAATATAAGTTTCCTTTACCTAGGTTGGATGACCAATTAAATCTTATTTGATTCATCTTTATTCTCTAAAATTTATTTAAAAAGTGGATACCATCAAATAAGGATTAGATCGGTGATGAATGGAAAACATTCAAAACACTTGATGGTCTTTGTAAATGGTTAGTCATATCATTTGATTTTTAAAATGCACCTACATTTATGAGACTAATGATCATTATACTAAACATTATTAATTAGTTAATTTCTTTTAATTTATTTCAATGATAGTTATTTATATCTATAGTAGATGATAAGTCACATCTTTATCACATAAGAATGGTTCTATAAAAATTAATAGTAGTAAAATTATATGTAAATCTTAAGAAATACATTTCTATCAAGTTGAAGTCATCTTCTTATGTTTTATTTATCTACTAATAGATTAAAAGTAAACCCATCAAAAATTAACTCCATCATAGATTGGCCAAATCCAAAGTCTTTTAATGCTAGAAGTTTATATGAATTAGCTATTTTTTATAAGAGGTTTATAAGAAATTTTAATACTATTTTAGCCCTTATCATTGATATCATATAAAAAGATAAGATAATGTGGACCATATGCTGAAAGGGTCATGAAATAAATTAAAACCCTTATGACTTCTTCACCTATCTTAAGCCTTCCTTAACTTAAAAAAGTTTTGAGGTGACTTGTAATGCATCAAGTATTGAAATTGTGGAATATTTAAGAAAATCATCCAATTGCTTTCTTTGATGAGAAATTAAATGACATGTTAGAGAAAATATTATACATATGATCAAGAGTTCTATGTGACTATTCAAACTCTAAAGCACCGAGACATTATCTATTACATAAAAAAGTTTCTTTTTTAATACAAATCATCAAGATCTAAAGTTTATTAACTTCCAAAAGAAGCTAAATTATAGACACACTAAATGGATTGGATACTTTCAAGACTTTTTCTTCGTGCTTAAACATAAACCAATAATAGAAAATAAACTAGAAAATGCTCTATCTAAAGTATTTGTAATGGTTTCATCCTTTGAATTTAAATTTTTAGATTTAAAACTTTAAAGGATGATTATAAAATACATCTTGATTTTTATATGATATACTAGGAACATGAATCCAAACCCTTGACTTTTGATGGCTCCTTTATCATCTAGATGGATATCTTTATAGAGGTAAGAGGTTTTGTATTCCTAAACCATTTATAAGAGAATTATTTATTTCTAAACTACATTTAGGAGGTATATCAAACTATTTTGGTAAAATAAAGACCCAAACACAAGTTGACCAAATATTTTATTAGCTATCCTTACAAAGAGATGTTAAATATATCATTGCTCAGTGTTACACTTGTTATCAAGATAAAAATCTCAAATAAAAGAGAGTTGTTATACATCATTGCATATTCCTTATAGACCATGAGATGACCAATTAATAGATTTAATATTATGTTTATTTATAACACCCATGTACATGATAGTATATTTGTCATTGTAGATAGATTTTCTAAGATGATAGATTTCATGCCTTATTCAAAGTCAAATGATGACATAGCAAAATTATTCTTTAAAGAAATTATCAGGTTACAAAGTCCCATCCACTATAGTTTCTAATAGAGATGTCAAATTTATATCTTATTTTTAGAAAACTTTATAGAATTAATGGAAACACAACTAAAATTATACTATGTATTATCCACAAATAGATTGACACAAAAGTTGTCAATAGGACATTAAGAAATTTCTTAAAATATTTTGTTGGAAAAACTTAGGAAACTAGGATTTAACATTACCCATATCTAAACTTACATACAATAGTTTCATTTCAAATTTAACTTACAAATCACCTTTAAAAATAGTTTATGGATATAACCATATAATGTCTATTAATCTAGTTAATATACATACACATGCATTTTCTAATTTAGCATATACATTTGCATATGGTTTTCTTAGCCTTCATGAAGACAAAGAAATAAATAGAAATATAAAATATTAAGCATGTTGAACAAAGAAATAAAGATAAAATTTTAAAGGAATATGAGATAGGTGATTATATATTGGTTTGTATTCATCCTAAGAGATATTCCACAAAATCTAAGAAGTTATAAGTAAGAGCTTGTGAGCCATTTAAGGAGTTACTTAATCTCCAAATTTGTAGAATGATACTTTTATATGAGGAGAAAGAAACCATTTATAAGTACCTATCCAACCAACATTATCTAAAGTGGAGAACATCATCATAGTTGAAATACCAATTGATTATAGCATCATTTAGAGATTCTTAATTAGATGAAAAGACAAGCTACCAAGTGAGCATACATGGATGACCTTAGAAGAACTACAAAAGCTTTTACCTAGAACATTTTGAAGAATTTTAATCGACTCTTTGGAGAAGAGTTCTTTAGGGTTCGAGGGAGTTGATGTGGCACACCAAAGGAGAAAAATACTTATCATAAGGTCCCAAACCAAAAGATTAAACTTATGAGAATTTTTATACTTTATACATTATGGTATTTTATGTTTATGTCTTATGTATTGTATTATGTAATAGTAGATGTATTTAATTTAAGTGTTGTATGAGAGTTGTGATGTGCATTAGTATAACACATAGGCACTAGTTTTCGGCACCTGTGAAATGATTTGTTATATGGTGTTTGGACAAAGAATTTAGTGCCTAGATTCTAGCCCGTGGCATCTCAAAATTGCAAAATTATAGGTTCTAATTTGTTTTAGTTTTTAGTGGTTTTCTAAAAGGATACATCACTTTAGTTGTTATAACTTATATAAACTCTTATTATGACTTAATGGAGGAGATTAAATTTATTTTATGAGAAAAGCTTAGTGAAGACTCTTTGGTTGGAGCTTGGTGGCTGCCCATCCAGAGAATTTGGTGATCCTTCACTATAGTTCTACTTGGGTGAATATAACTCCTTGCATATCTTCCACTTTGGTAAGTGGAAGGCCTTGAAACACTTCATGATCGCTCCATCAATTATACAAATCTTCTACTATAAATTCAAGTCCTTCATCATTGAATAATGTTGAAGTCACATATCGACAAATAATAACTCAAATATTTGATAAACAAATCCAAAATCAAATGTAGTGTTATATAAATGATCGCATATTTAAAAGTAAAAAATGGGAAAATCACCTTTATAATTTGAGAATTATTTTCAAGTGGATGAATTGATTTATTTTGTAGATGAACTCTATGGTGTATGTCTTGATCGACTTTAGAGAAGTTTCCAAGCTTCAAAGTGAAAGCACTATCAAATTAAATCTAATAAAATTGATAATTTCATCCAATTAAAATTAATTGGAGATACCCATCATCAATTCCCTTCATGTTGATTGATTTGATATGGCCTTCAATCAAAATTTTGGTCCAAAATTCAAAGAAAATTTTTATTGAAAATAATTTTAATTGTAATAAAAGTTAATTAAAGCTTTGTGGACCTATTGAATCATATATGATCATATCTCTCAATATTTCAGATTACCTTGGTTTTTTAGTCAAAGCTATTCTTCATTTAGAGGTCTAGCTTCTATCAATTTAATGGTTATCAATAACTCAATGACAAATGAATAAAATACCTAACTTTGGTTGGAAGAGCAAGGATAGCTTACAAGCTCACAAAATGTAGAGTTACACCTAATACATATTGTTTAAGCTCAATCCAATAAGTCCATCTTAAAATCTTAATTATTAAAGGACCTATTTTAGCACATTAAAAGATGGAAAGTAAGTTTCAACCAACATGAGAAGAGAACATCCTATGTCTCTAATTAATGGAAATATTCTCAAATGACACTATTGCTAGAAATTAAATCCAAAATTAAAAATTTTAATGATATAATGTAAAATTCTCTTCATATAAAATTCAATTTAAGTACTTACAAAGATTTTTTGAATTTCCTTCGTCAAGGATAATTATGCTACTAATTAGTTTCTTTACAAAAAGTATAGTAAACATATATTACAATTGCTTCCTTAGGAGGATGCTCACATGTTATGTTGAATGCTTTATGAAGAATAAAAAACTCTAAAATTTTAACATATGAGCATATCAATCTTCAAATTCAAATTTTCTTTAAGATTCAAAAATCAAATTCCAAAATTAGAAAATTGAAATCTTTATTTAATCTTAGTTTGACTAAGTCTTTTTTACTCTTTTAATCTAACTTGGACTATCAAAGATAAAATCAAATCTTCAAGACTCCTTTCTTAACATAGTTAACTTATATGCCTAGTTAGTTTGTTCTTTGACATATCTAAGTTAATAAATCTTTTGGGTTGGTTAGTCACTAAGCCACTAGTTGTTCGGAGGTTAACTAATTCTCCTTAGACTGGACTAAATCCCACAATCACATATTTTTCTTAGGTGTCATTGAAATCTCAATCATAAAACTAGTTTAGAGTGGCTTAGACATCTATAAGTCCCCCCTTATAGTTGGTTAGTAATTGAGCCATCAATTATTTTTAGGCTAATCCTTGGACTAGTTCATGCTAGAGTAATAATAAGTCCCACATTAGCATTCTATCCTTTAGTCTTAAGAACTGATAGGAAATGAATATATAGATCTATCTTATCCTAGTGTTGGCACATCTATAAATCCATCTCTAGCTTTGATAATCATTGAGCCCTAATGGTTTATGGGACTAACTCTTTAAATTTTACTTATGAAATTAACCATGTCCTTAAATGAAATTCTATAATATTTTAGCTATTAAAACCAATAAAGAAATAAAACTTTAGGATTTATCCTATCCTAGTATAGGCACCCATAGATCCATATCATTAGGTTAGTTAGTCATTAAGTCCCATTAGTTTAGAGGATTAGCTAATTTCTTGGGATAAGACTAAGTCCCCAAGTGACATTATATCTTATATTTACTCATCATAATCTATGGGAAATAAATCTTTAGGACATAGACTAACCATTTAAGTATTCATAGATTCACCCCTTTAGGTTGGTTCTTCATTGAGTGATTAGTGACTTACATCTTGGCTAGCTCCAACTAGGATAGGACTAAGTCCGGCAATGGTATTTTTTTCCCTAAGTTAGCCATTAAAAATTTCTATTGAAGTGAAGAATTAGTCTTAAGGGATTTAAGTCCTATGGTACTTCCTTTAGATTATAATATTTAGGTTAGGATCATATATCTTTTTCTAATAGTCACTGCTTAGCTTATTTATTAAACCATTACTAGTTCAAGGGCATACCCTTGGCTAGTTCCATTAATAAAAAGACCAAGTTTTTAGTGGAATTTTGTCATGGGCATAGGGAAATGAATCCTTTAGTCTTAAGGAGCCAAAGCCTTATGGTACTTCTTTTACTACTTGTCAACCCCATAACTCATTTAGCCAACAAGCCAACAATATGATAGGTTAATCATTTAAAGATTAACTAAAGGAATCGATGGCCTATGGTCCATCTCTTATGCACTATTTAGGTTAAGATCAAGCCTCTTGAAGATATTTTCCTAGTAGTCACCCCTTAGGATGGTTAGTCATTAAGCCATAATTCATTCAATAAGCATATCCCTTGGATTATTCTATTTAGTATAGTACTAAGTACTGGCATTTTGATCCTATGTTAGCCATTGCAAATTTATCAAAGAAATAAATGAAATCATTTAGTCTTAAGACTAATGTCATATGGTACTTTCTTAAACTAAAATTATTTAGGAAGAATATCCTTGTAGTCTTTTCCTAGTATAATCAATTAAAACCTTATGGCACTCCTCTTAAGCTAATAAGTCTAATTAGGATCATGTCCTTGAGACCCTCTTAATTTAATTATTTTTAGACTTAAGATAAACTATCTTTATGTTATCTTAGTTCTCCTCAATTTTAGCTTCTAAAGGTTTGCAATTTAGTAGATCCTCTCTTTAAAATCAATTCAAAATATAATCCATCATACATCAAATATTCTTTAAATTTGGGTTCTAAAAGTTTGTACTCTTACAAAACTTCTTCCTTTATCAAAATTAAATTGAATCAAATTCAAGTCAAAACTCTCTTAAATATAGCTTCAAAATGTTTGAATTTTAGAATTTCTAGGCCTATGTCAAAAATAAAACTTAAAATTAAATTTCTTTGGCTATGGTTGTAATAGGTTTGAAGTTCAATAAAACCTCTAAGCTTTAAACAAAGTAAACTCAAATTGAAATAAAATCAAAATTAAAATCAAACTCAAACTCAACTCAAAGAAAAAAAAAAAAAAATTAAATCAAAATCAAAGCTAAATAAAACCAAAATTCAATCAAACTAAAATCAAAATGTGCTCAATCAAAGAAAAATAAATCAAAATAAGTTTAGTCAATAAAAATGAAATAAAAAACCAAAATAAAATCAATCAAATCAAAATTCAAATTAGAAAAATCCAATTAAAATTTAAAATCTAAATCAAATTAAATTGATCAATGCTAATATGTATGTTGTGTGTGGTTTATTATTCACGATACATATTAAGGTTCCATTTGGTAACCTCTTTAGAATAAGGTAAAAGTTCTATTAGATTGTAACTCTGATGAACAATTTAAAATAAATTAAATTTAATCAAATCTAAATTGGCATAAGTATTTCATTGACCAAATTTAATAACTCAAAGAATATCTTAATCCTCTTATAAATTGTTAGGGTCATTTGGATTAGAGTTCATTAAAATTCAAATTTGGTTAAAGAACCTTAATAACTTTAATAAATCACTCAAGTCAAATAGAAATTCAATCAATTTAAAAATGGCTTTAGTAATCAAGTTTGGCTTAGATATGGCTTAAGAGGAATATGGCAATGTTGAACTTGAATTTGTCCATGAAATGAAGCATAACCTTATAGGAACCTTAGTAATAGGGTTAAGATGAAGTGGGGTAATAGATATAAAGTAAAGTAAAAGAATTGTATAAAATAAGAAAGATTTCATTATATCAAAAAAATCTAAGTTGAAATGACTCTCCTTTTTCCTTTTCCAAAGGGTATTATAAAGCATAATGGAAGTGCAGAATGCTTGAAATCTAAAAAAGCTAAAAGGTCTCCCTCCTTAAAATTCTCTCCATTTATAGGATCAAGGGGTAACTATATAAGGTAAGTACACATTAGCTAAGTTGGTTACATAAGAAAAGGAATTCATGATAAGAGATAAGTATCATGTGTGTGATGAGCTCTCCAATTAAGGCCCCAAGAATTAGTGAGATTGACTATTTGATTTGTACTTTGAGTGTTTAATCATCTATGTATGATAAAGCTCTTATAGTTTAGGTGTGTAGAATGTTAGTTACCTACCTAGAATGTTATCCCTATGCATTTGTCTTGCTCGAGACAAATCTTCATTCATAAGGTGAATCATTGTACCTTCATTATTTTGACTAAGATCATCCATCACACCTTCCTTGTCTATAATGCATCTTTTGAGTAAATGGTTCACTTGTAAGAACTTGGTTCTTCTATGGTGTCATTTATTTGTTTTGGACACTCATCAAGTCTTGTACATTTTGGTAATATTTATCACCTCAATTTTGTTGCTCCTTATAGGGGTAACTCACAAAAAGGATAAGAATGAAAAGACAATTAATTAAGAGTAGTTAATAATTCTTAAGAGAAGCTTTTATATCATTAAGTCTCATCACCTTGAACCTTTTTCCTTTAGCATTTTCCTTATGTTGTAGGCTACCTTTGTATGTCATAGAATTGATATTACTTTTTTACCAAGTATATTTTATTAATAAAATGTGTTTAGTCATCATGGACTCCAAAAGGCCACGTGGTGATGTTGATCTTGTTGAACTCTAGGTAGGTCTTTGAAATAAGGTGATGAAGACCAAGAAATCAATGGAATTTGTAGCTATTCCTCCATTTGAGATGAGCACTTAATCAACTTTCAAATTGATGTTGTTTCACCATCTAAGGTCGGGACAAAGAATCATAGGTAAAAGTGAGTGCTTCTATCTTTTGATTGAGGAGAGTGCACCTTCTATGATAAAGCTATCTTCTACTTGGCATGAAGGAAATGTTAGGTATCCAAGAGAAAGAGGATGAGGTTCCTCTCATTCAGTGGAAGAGTCTTGGTAAGTGATATAGTGAAGCACCTTTGTGACAAAGACAATGGAGGAATATCTCACCATGGTAGGATTTGTCGTTGTTATAACTATATATATCAATGGCAAAGATAAATCCATGGTCTAGTCTAAAGATCAATTGGGTAGCTAAGGAGGTGAGGGAGAGTTTCATTATGGATCATGGGATTGAGGGGATGTTGGATAAATTCCTCATTTGGTCTAATTATGCCTATTTATAGACCATAATAAACCCAAGCTCAACCCGGTTGAGCCTCATTACTATTAATCAATGGTGAGTTACAACTTAGAATTAAGAGATAATGGATGCTTGGATAAGGCAATAAGGATGGATGGAGATGATATTGTCTCGATTACCATTGGAGAATGTGGTTGTTTGATTACATAGCCTATTAGAAAGGCTAGGTAACATAAGCATAGTAAAGATAATTCTCTACTTTATTGAGTTTGAAATGGGTTTTCAAGGTAATTTGATGAAATTTAGTTTAATATGTCAATTTAACCTATTAAGGACTATATTTGGTTTCACTCATTTCGATCATCAAAGATTGGTCAAATAAATGTGTAAATGATTTAAACTATTATTTTGAACATCCTCCTTTAGCTCCATGCCAAATTTGATGGAATGATTCATCCATTTGTTTAGTCAATTTAAATTTGAAAATAAATGGATGCTCATTTATATTTAAATTAAACACATTGATAATCAACTTGGGTTCAATTAGACACTTGTTTAAGACCCTTCGCTATAATGATGTTGACCAATGGTTTGCTTTATTATAAAGGTTTTGATAGTCTAATGGAAGCCTAAAGTGATATAGGTGCTAATGGGTCAATGTCATTCCCATAATAATTAATTCTTGAATCAATGGGTGATTAGGCAAAAGTAAGCTATAAAAATTATATAAAGTATGAAGAGAAATGGTTTAACATAATTTGATCCAATAAACTTAATGTTCATGATTATTTCAATATTATTAACTATGGGGAAAATTTATACACTACATAGATTTTAAAAATTTTCTTATTAAGATAATCAAATGTGTCATTAAGGAATAAATATATTATCTTAAAAGATAAACATGTTATTTTATAATGGATTTAATTATTTAATGATGACTCCTAAGGCTAATGGGTCTTTTAACATTCCAAAGATTTTCTCTTGAATTATATAGGAAAGTAGGACAAAGTTTATTTTATGTTGGGTTCATAGTTCCCTATAAGAGCAATCTCCTATAATTAATTACATCCTAGGAATGAGGAATCTCTTCCTAATATTACTTGAGATTTATTTCTATGGATTTCAAAGCTTGTCTTAAAAGGATGTTTATTTAGGATTTTAATAGGGAATGCTTCAAAGGAGAAGAGTTATTTTGAGGCCATTGAGATTGAGTTGGAAATGCTTATAGATATTGGGATGCCTAGTAAGAATTTCAACTATCTTATCATTGAGCTTTACATTTTTAGATTAAATTTAATAAATTTTGAATTGGCATTTTATTAAAAATTTAGGACTTATATTCTAACTCAATACTAAAAAAAAATTCCTAATAGTTGAAGACTTATTCTAATAGGATGCTTCAGTCTTTAGTCTACAATACTTTTGACATTAATCAAAAGCTTGGCCTAATGTAATTTTTGGGAATTATTGATTCTTTTCTCACATGAGAAAAATGAACCTATTCCTAACTCTTTTCAACATAATCCACATGGAAGGTTTCTAGCTAACACTACCTAAATGAATTTTAAAATCATGATTTCAATCTTATGTATGTAAGGTGGTTGGGCTATTGTATTTAGAAGGAAGCTAAGAACCTAAACTCACTCCTTATCCTTAAGATAATATTTGGCATGTTATGCACCTAGCTAATGCTTGTATCTTTATATATTTTAACTCATTATTTATTTTAAGGCTTTGGGTATGCAATTTATGCTTATAATGAGGTGTAATTAGAGAATAGTCATTGGTCTAATAAAATAAGAAGGAACACTTCCTGAAGTGTTGTCATCCTCAAAAGTTAGATGCTCCCTCATGTGCAATGGGTGAAGTGCCAAATTCAATAGAAATGGATAATATGCTCTCATGATTCACAAAAGCTAATTATTTCTAGATGCTTTTAAGTTATTCCTAGAGCTTTTAATTAAAGTGAGCTTATGAATTTTATTTTATATTTGAGTTGCTTACTTTTAATGGGATAAAAATTTTAATTTTTCTTAAAAGCCTGAAGTTTCCAAGCAACATATCACAAAGCACATCACAGAAAGAAATCTATAAAATACATGCATTTTTTATTGCACCCAAAATAAATCAAGCTAAAATAAATTAATAAAACATGTCAATGGGTTTGGGTACTACTATACACCCGGAAGAAAGAGAAAATGGGCAGCCAAGCTCGTCCTTATACAACCCAACCTAGAACTAAAGTTTTGATCTATGAGGGCCTTCCTTCAGATCGTCACCTTCTTCAAGGATCTCCATAGCTTCATAAGGGACCACTACCGGTATAGTCACCTCCTTTTTTCTAGACCCCATAGATCTAACCTAATTCTAGGCTCAAATTATATTTTAAAATTGTTAAACCCTACAAAACATACATCAAAAAATACATACAATACCGATGGTTTATATTTCAAACATACAGATTAGCACTAGTGTTTTCTAATCTCACCTATCCTATTGGGCCATGCTTAGGGACTTAAATAACACGTGCAAGCAAACAACATTTATTTCTATTTTTATTTTTTTATTTTATTACAATGGTCTATTTAAGCACAACCCCTTCTAGAAAATAGCATTAACTTAAAAAAACCACCTAACATCCAAACTAGCGGAAACAATGTTATCCATTTATTCTAAAACATTACACCATAAAATAAAAAAGCACCACATTATTTCACATCACGTAACATTGGCTAACCTATTTAAGGTAGATAACCTAATAATCTAGTATATAAAAGAAGGACTTGTGTGATATCACTTCACTAGGCTTTGTTTCAATTTGAATTTAGTTTTAGTTTAAAGTTTGTTCAATTTATCATTGTATGTGGTTTCAATTTAAATGATTTAATTAATTTAGGTTTTATTTCATTTTTAAGTTTATTTTTTTGTTAAGGTAGAATTTAAGTTTTAAAGAATGAAGAATAAAATAAATTTTATTTTGGGTGGAATCCATTCTATTCAACATCTTAATCCTAGTAGTATGAGATTTTCATTTGATCTAAGAGTAACACTAAGATTCTAAGTATCTTATTTAACCTCATTTCAATTTATTTGAAGGATTTATTTGAATTTAGATTTAATTGATTCTTATGTGATTTGATTAGGATTTAAATTCTTAATTAGTATTTAGTTCTTAAGTTTCATCTTATGTTTATGAAAAATTATTTAAAGATTCTTATTCTTTTCATTTGAGTTTTATTCAAATTGATTAATGCATCATGACTTAACCAATTAAGAATTTATGTTTTATTGAGTTTAAATTATTTAATTTTGCCTTTTAATTTAATTATGATTTTTAAAAGTTAAATTTAATGAATTTAATTCATTTTATTTATCTTGATTATTTATTTTTTTTTAGGTTTTTTCAATTTAATTTATATTAATTTAGTGTTTACTTTCTTCTTCATAGGTTTTCATTAAACTTTATATAATTTATGTTGTTTAATTGGTTAGGGTGAACATAATTTCATAAATTGGGATTATATTTGACCTTATGTTATTTTGTTTTGATTAAAGAATAATTGTCTTATTTTATATATTTTAATTCAATCCATTTGGTATGAGTAAATATTTAATTAAGTTAATCAATTAATGTTCATGTTCATTAGTTTGAATGATCTAATTTAATTATTTTGAATTGACTTAAGTTAATTTATGTTTAAGCTTACTTTAAAAGTTTTAGTTTGATCATTCAATTATTTCATTACCTTTAAATTTCATAACTTAGGATATTCATTAATTAATGCATTTAACTTTATTTCTTAACTTAGTTTTAAGTGAACAACCTAGGCTAAAGATTCATTATTTCATTAAACCTATTAAGATAAGGTTTTCCAAACAATGATAACCTAAGAACCTTAAAGATTGAACTATTGTTAGGTTACAAATCTAATATAGGCACTTTTAGTTTCTAGATTATTTAAATTAATTGATTTTGGCTTTAATCATTTATATTCATGATTAATGTCTCCCTTTAAATGTTTAGTAAACTTTGTTTAGTTCCAATTTTATGAATTCTTTAAAATTCAATGATTTATAAGTTTCAATCTTCAAACAAATATTTCATTTTAATTTTGAATTTATAATTTTAGTAATTTAGGATTTAATTAGCTTATTTTATTCTTAATTCATCATATAACCCCTCGGAAGGATAATTAGGTTTTCCAATTTTTAGAAGATTAAGAAAGTTTTTTAAGGTCCTTTAAAGTTATTTAAAGTGTTTCAAATTCGTTCCATTAAATTTTCTAATTTCTATAATATTTTGATCTATTATTTTATTTAAATTGACCTAGAACTTGAAAATTCTATAACTTCTCATCCAAAGGTCATTTGTCTTCAAATTTTATAACAAGTGGGGTTCCTTGCCAATTTTATTTTCCTAAAGTTTTGATATAATCAAATATGTATTTGATGATTAATTAATGTTTTAATATTTGTAATAAAATCAAAATTAAGCCTTAATCATTAGGAATTAATTAAGGGTTTTGATTTTTCTTAATTCCAACTAAATAATGAATTCATAAAACGTTTATTTCAAATTTTTTGGATTTATTTTATTTATTATAATTATTAAAATTTTAAGTTAATTAATTAATTTAATTTAATTAATCCTAATTAAGGTCATTTTGAGGATTATGAGGTTTGTGAGGTTATTATAGTTTCTTAAGGTTCTAGTGATTGTGAATAATGATGTTTTAAACTAATTTTTATATATTTTTAAAATTTACTTAATTTATTTCATTAAATTAGGGTTTAGGGTTGAAATTTTCATATCTTTAGATTTACTTACCAATAAATCCTAAGAAATTTTCCTAAAGTGTATTTTAGCTTTGATTTCACTTCCCTAAAGTTTTATATTAATTGGATTAATATTTTGAGCTTAATTTAGGTTTGATTATTTTTAATTAAACTTAATTTAACCTAAAAATACCCATTAAAAGTTGGGGATTTTGGATTTAATGGATTCTTTTACTAAAATAAATCTATAAAGACCTTATTTATAATTTATGGTTGGGTATTTTATTTTTTTAATGAATTTTAAAGTTTTTAGTATTTTTTGGCATTTATTTTATCCATAAAACTTTATTTTCCTCTTAATCTAGTTAGCACCTACGTGGCATTAATTGGGTGCCACTTTAGACATGGCAAAATGCTATTTAACCGGATCCATGTAGATCCAACTTAAAGTGATGAGGACTACATGATTAACTACGATCATCCAATCAAAGATCGACGATCAAGATTTAACTACTTTTCCTTAAGGGATTTAAATCAAGTAGTGTGACTAAATCATAGCCATCTGCTCCAAATAGAAGGAAGAAATGACTCATAATTCATCCCTATTATCGCCGGGAGAACATGGACATCCACCTTACGAAGAAAATTCGATGATCTTGATGGAATTTTCATTTTGGAACTCGACATCACATCTATACAGTTTGATCTCACTTGAGATCAAGTTCTCTTCATAAGGATCAAATTGAGGCTAAGGGTGGACGGTTTTGATGCATGCCTCATCGGCCGATCCTTAATGGCAAAAATGCCTCAAACACCTTTGTTGGGAATATGGCAAACCTTTAGTAGAGCAATTGAGTTGCCTCCTCACCAATCACTATGGAGGCTGAGCTTCACCTCTTTCTGGTGGGTGGTTGAATTTCATATTGAGGTGAGAGATCTAGGGAAGGGGTTGATTCTCCTTCTCTATCTCCTTAGAATGTTTAACTGGTGTTAGCATTATGAGAGGATGCCTCCTTCCTCTTTTTTACATACATGGCCAAAAGTGATCCATAGAGCATGGCCAAAAGTGATCCATAGAGAATTCAAATGGAAGTTCTCCATGGTGATTTTCACCATTGGATTCTTCCTCAAAATGGTGGTTACTTGATTAGGAATGGTTCAAGTCAATTAGATGAGGAAGGGAAGGATATGGAGGAAGGAGAGTGGGTTTTGGCTTCTTATGCATATGACTTGGTCTTCTTTCCTCCCATGGATACAACTCATCCTCCATGGCATCTCTTAGCTTTATGGCACCACCTCAACACCTCTTGGATTGATGGTTGACCCAAGTCGAGTTAAGGTGTACCATGGATCAATCCCAAGTTCATTTGAGTTGGATTTGGTTTAAGTGTTTAGGTTTGATCCATTTAATGATTTTAATACTTTTGGATTGATTTTGTTAATTTATTTGATTTCATTTTATTTGTTTAATTAAATTAATAGTTGAATGATTTTTACTCATTTTAAGTTTAAGGTTAATGTTGCTTTAGGCTTTTGATTCATTCAATCCAAATATATCAAGTTGAGTTTAACTACATCAAATGGCCAATTTGACATAATTAGAATGTATTTAGGTTTCAATTAACTTTGATTGAGCATTTGAAATGATTTAGTTCAATTGGTTTTATTTCATTCGAAGTTTACTTTGAATTTAGACCCAATTTAGCCTAATTTGGGCTTAATGGATCGTGGATTTGTTTTGGTCAAATGACCAAATTGGTTAAATTAATTCTAATAACTATTTAAGTTATGTTCATTTATAGCTTTCAAATTATTTTGGATGGTTGATTAGAGTTAATCACTATTTTATTTTTGATTTAATTTTTCAATAAGGTTCATTTGGATCAAGTGATCTAATTTGCACATTTAAAGCCTTGTTAGATTTAGATTCATTTAAATTCATGTTTCATCATGTTTATTTGATGATTCTTAGTTCTTAAAATGACTTGAATTTGGTCAAATTTTAGTGGTTTGACTTTTGACCTAATGGGACCCACATAGGTCAAACATAAGTCAAATGGAATGATTAACCATCTTGAACTGCATTTCTTTTATTTTTAGGTTCATTTATGTTCATGCATTGATTTTATGCTTTTTTTTGTTTGATTTATTTGAATTTTTTAAGTTTAGGTAATTTTGAGCTTAGGTAGGTTAATTGGGTTGACCATCCCAATTACCTTAGTATAACCGCAATTAGATTTTAGATTTCAGTTTTGAGTTTGGTTTGGAATCACCTAATCTTATTAGATTAAATCAAATCCTAGAAGGTTTACTAGGATAGCTTAGTATAGTGTCCCAAGTGTCAACTAGGTAGCTCTAAACTATGATTTGGTGTGCTTAATTACTAGGGTTAGGAATGATGTTAACCTCATCCAAAATGAGGTCCACATTAACCTAAAAGGGTCAAATTAGATCAAAAGATTAATGAGGCTTTATTTAGTGAGATTGAACTTACTAATAAACCCATAAAGTGACCACTTCCATATATAAATGTGCTTCTTAGATGATTTTATGGAGATGTTAAAGTCAAGCTACTTTTAAATTGAAGTTTGACCTATGTTGGACATAAATTTGATTTCATAATTTATTATCAATCTAAGTTTATAATCATTCATTTAATCATCTAAGATAAATGTTCTAGAATTGAAATTAATTAGAGTTCATTGGGTTGAGAGAGGAATGTATCTACTAATAAATATACTATAGATAAGTTTCCTTAATCGTCCTTAAATCATATCCCTAAGATAATTTTGAGGTTGTACAATCCAAACCTCAAATTTCATGATCAATTATAAGAGTAATTTGATCATGGAGATGGATTTGATTTAGGTTCAACACTTATATCCACAATGGAAATATTAAACCCAAGCAATAAAAGAAGTCTATCATAAGGTTGGCAAGACTCAAACCCGAGTTATAGAAAAGATTTAACAAAAGATACCTTGCATGGATTTCCTTATGACTTACTAGAGCTAACCTAATGTGATTATTAGGTTTGTTATGTTGGTTTCTTAAGAAAAGCTTTTAGTTTAACTCTTGACATTTTAATGTCGTAATCCTAAATTCTTATTATCATTTATACAAATAAGTTAGTCAATGAGATAGACTAATTAGTTAAATTTAGTATTTACACCTACTAGGGAATGGTTAAATTAAGTAGTAAAAGATTTATACCTTAGAATTATCTAGAGTCAATACAACTGATCCTTCTACTTTAGTTCTCTTAAGGTTTCACTAAGTCCAACCTAATTGGTTAATTTTATTTGGGATTTTTGCATTCAAGGTGAACATGAGGTTAGATTTTATTGACATTTTTTAATGTCAACATTTCTAAAATATAAATTAAAATATTTTTAATAAATGATGAATAATGAAATTATCTATGTTGCTTATCTTTTTTAAAATTTTGAAGTAATAAGAAATAAAAGATATTAAAGTATAGAAATTATTTAAGTCCATCACAATTCATGTTACTTCTTTACCTAAGTACATTGAAGTTGATAAACTTTGGGCCAACATGTTCTTTTATCATATAAGGACTTTCCATGATGAACCATGTTTATTGAGAATAGAATGCCAAATAGTAGCATGAATTTTCTTCAAAAGTAAGTCACCTACGTGAAAAATTCTCAAGCATTAGAATTATAACATTTTGTTGCTCTTCATTTACTTATTTGTGTCTTATAAATGATTGAATTTCATTCTCTTAAAATAGATTGATTATTATTTTCAATCCCTCCATATTCAAATCTCTTCATTTATTATATCCATCTTCTTTAAAATTGAAAGTAATAGCTACCCTTTGACTATGTAACTCATACTCCACTCATAATGATTTCTTTGTTATATGAGACTATGTGAAGGGTACATATACAAATGTTGATGATGGAGTCATCCTTTCGATCATAGAATTAAGGGTAAGAACTTGACTCTCTTGTGCTTTATGCTTCAACTATCTTTCTTAATAAGTTAAGAAAAGATTTATTTATAACTTCAATTTGATCATTTTTTTCAAGGATGATTGGTCGAGACAAATTTAACACAATTTGTTTGGCTTTAACAAATTCTTGAAGTTTCATGTTAGAGAATTAAGAATCATTATTAGTAATAATTACCAAATGTAGGTCATGTTAATATATGATGTCGCCCTAAATAAAGTTGTGAACAACTTCATCAATAATTTTAATAAGTGCCATGTCTTTAATCTATTCCATGAAATAGTCAATTATGATTAGAATGAACTTTCTCTTTCTTTCAACATGAGAAAATAGGTAATGTTCAACCCTAGTGACTTTATATTCACTTAAATGCATCTCTTTAAGAATAACTTTTTTCTCTTAAACTTCTTAGATAAGTTGATGTCACTAAGTTTATGAATAACTTTCCATTAATAAGCGTCTTGAGCCACCTTTATTTTAGTCACCTTTGATCCTTGATTGTATCCAAAATATTTTTCATCCTCAAATATATTTAACTAACAAATTCACCTAACTTGATTTAGCCTATTGGTAGTATCTCGCCTTCTTTGATACTTGGCTTTTGTAGTTTTAAAATCAGTCTTCCATTAGGATGTTTAGATTTCAAGACTAATAAATTCAATTTCTTGATTTGATATCTTGAGATGTACTCACATTTTAAACTATTAAAATTTTTATACTTTGCTTTTGCAATGAATATGCATTTTAAATATTTTATCTTCTAACTTCATAATTCATTTACCCGTTAATGATAAGCAACAAGTTTATGTATATAAATCAAATGTTTAATACCAATTCTATAGTAAATCTCAAATGTGCTACTAATGCCTTATACTTGTCATGATTATTTGTAATTGAAAAAATAATTTTTTATTAAATGTTAAAGAATATTCATGTGAGACTTTTAAAACCATTTCAATTCCAACTATATCACTAATATGGGCTCCATTGACATAATTTATCTACAACATATTAACACTTATATTTTCCTCCTTCACAACACCATTTATAGTAAATTAAGAAATAAAATCACTAACTACATATTTTAATTATGATTCTTAGCCTATTGTTGACCTCACTTTTGGAGTGAGTTCTCAACTTCCTCATCATAGATCTAGGACTCTTATAGACACAAAGAGCTCCTTAGTCTTAAGACACTTCTAGTGATTAGGTGAACACTTAATCTAAGCCTAGAGACTTAGAAGAGTTAACTACTGGAATAGGTTGTGCCTTAGGGACTTAAGAAGACTTGCACCCTATAATCTAAACCCAATCCATACTTTCCTTCTCAAACCAGACCTCAAATTCACACCAAACCAAAACCAAATTTCGAAAATTCATAATCAATCTCATGATCAAATTCAAGTTAAAAATTTCTCCATAAAACCTCAAGATTGAATTTAGAACCCTTTCTAAGCCCTTTGATTTCATTTTATGGACTTAGCCATAACCAAATTCAAGTCAATCTCATTTCATTTGGTTTTCTCAAATATCAATTCAATATTTCAATCAAACTATCAAATTCAATTCAAATCCAACTTCAAATGATTCAATTTCAATGATAAAAAAATCAAATCCAAACTTAACCAAATTTCCTTCTAAGCCCTTTTGACCTACATCCATGAGCTTGGTCAAATTGCTTCCAAATCACTCCAAACTCAAGTGATTTTCATGAATCATATATATTCTAAATATAAATGAAATATAAATTTAAAATAGCTAAAACCAAATCCAAAATCAAACCAAAATCCAATTTATATCTTTTAAGTCAATTCCTTGAACTTGGCCAAATCCTATCCAAATCAAATCAAAAGTAATGGATTTTCTCTTGAATCAATCATTCCTACAATCATCTATCCAAATATAAATGAAATCTCCAAATCAAGCTCATCAACTATTTTATATGTGGCCTTAATTTATATAAACTCAATGAATTAAACTCAACTCAAAATCAATTAACCAAATCCAATTGGTTTGTTTGACCCAAAGTGGCCAATTTGACCTACATGAACAAAATCTAATTCAATTCAAATCAAAGTGAATTACCTAAACTTCATGTCATGATTATTGATCATCCTAGTTAATCAATTGTCATGAATTGGTCAAACCAAGTCAATCGATCCTATTGAACAAGTGAAACCTTTAATCTATATGAACTCAAATTAGCTTTTGCAAATGAACTTTAAGTTCATTTCAAATTGATTATTGAACTTGACTAAAACAATTGAGCCCAATTGACCAATTTGACCAACAACCCAACTTAGCCCAAATTGACCTTAAGGGTCAAATCAACCTAAAACAATCAAAGCTAGATTAAACTTAGCAAAGCCTACAATATTCCAAAATGATCAAACTCAAACTAAGCCATGATTCAAGCCAATTTGGTCAATTGGTCAAATTATCAACTTAGCCCAAATTGACCAAAAGGATCAAATTGGCCAAAATCTAAATTAAATCCAAATTAAACCAAATTGATTGAAACCAATTAAACCAATATACTCCAAATGATCATTTGAACTTGACCCAACCCATAGTTTGACCTAATTTGACCAATTGATCAACCTAACCCATTTTGACCAAATTTGGCCCAAATTGGTCGATTGACCCAAATTAAATCAAATGAATTCCAAATGACATGAAATTTGGTCCAACTCAATTTTGACTCATTTCAAATCTTCTCAAATTAAATTCAATGCCAAATGACCACTTTGCCCTTGGGTCAAGGGCATCCCATGAGAAAGACACTTGCCCAAGTGGTCATTTCTCTTGGCCACTTGACACTCATTCATTGGTCCATAGGCACCAAGGACATTGATCATCTGACCCAAGAGATGGTTTAGTCAGCCATGAACTCATGGGGAGGTGTGTTCACCTCATCTCTCCCATTGGAACACTTGGCATGAAGGACTCCACCTCCACTTGGTAGGACACCTATTTGTTCTTCATGGAAATACCACTTTTCATGCCTTAGCCAACCAAAATGAGCCACCTAGGATGATTCTCCTCCATTCCCAATAACCCCAAACCAAATGACACTCATTTGGAGCCAAAAAATAAAAAATAGAGGAAAAGATTTGGCCACATTTTAAACTAGAAAATTAGAGACACCAAAACTCTACCTCCCACTCTCATTTCCATCCCTAGAGCTCCTAAACCAACCGGTAATCATTCCCACTTCATTTTGGGGTGAAAAATACCAAAACCAAGTGGATTTCGTGAGGAAGCGTGACCACCAATTGATACATCATTTGAGTGAAGGTGAAGGTCTATGATCATTCCAAGGCTTCTTCCCCACTGAAAATCATGCTCAAATTATCACCACCAAAACTATCCTCGGTGTGGTAATCTTCAAAACGTAGCCGTTTAAGATTTCTTATTTTGTGTGATGATTTTGTGCAATTTTAAGATTTTTCCTTATAAATCTCTCACATTCTTTATTTTATACAATCCTAATATGAAATAGAAGTTTTCCAAAGTGAATCACCGCAAAAATGAGCCCATTCGGATGAAATTGTACTTAAATTTTGCATTTTTCCTTTATTTATTGTTCGAAAATGCGCGTACCATCCGATCCCACCGCTCGATCGGATGGATGAGATCTCATGTAGATCCATGCATTTTTTCCTTCATATCTCAGATAGATCTAGACCATCGATCCATGATGGATGGTCAATCGAACCACGCATCGCTTTCCCACTCCGTCGGTCAACGCCACGCAACCCGTAGTGTTGGGTGCCATGAAACCGAGTCAATCATGTGGTGCCACATTATCCGCCGCCACGCGCGATGATCGGGTTAAATGGGAAAATCTAGATTTTCTAATTTTAAAAATTATTTAAATCACCTAAAACTTCATAAATTCAGAAAATAAAATACTTAACAAAAAATTAAATAAGGGCTCCTTGGATTTGCATTTCGAGAGCACTCTAAAAACCTAAAGTTCTTAAATAATATTATGAGCTTAATTTGAGTTTTAGTAACAATCAAATTTTAATAATTAAACTAAAATATACATCGATTAAGTTGAAATTTTAGGGATTGAAATGAACTTAGAATATACATACCATAAAAAATTTTAAATTGAAATAAATTTTGGATTGAAAGATATTGAATTTTATAATTCAAATTATTTATTTTAATAAAATAACTTAACAAACTTCATGAAAATCACTTAAATCAACTAAAACTTCTAAAATCATAACAAATCATAGAAAAATCATACAAATTTAAATAAATACTCATTTTAAAGGTATTTTAGAGGAGATTAATTTAATATTAATCCCAAATTTTGAATAGTAATTAAGGCTTAATTTAGTTTAATTAAAACTTAATTAGCTTAATTACTCCCTAATACTTAAGTAATTAATTCCACACTTTGGTTGATTAATGGGATGACCCCTGCCTCTCATAATTTTCTTGGGATTATTTTTTTTGGTTAATTATGGAAAATTTCTTATCTTAGCCCTAACTACTCTCTTAATTAATTAGGTGATTATTTAACATTCTAAACTATGAGAAACCATTAATTAAACTTGCTAATCATTGTATAATAGTGAATGGGCATGGGGAATGAGATTGGGATCTCTTTCTCATTCTTTTCTAAGTTCATTTCACTTGACGAACCTAATTAATTTGGGACTAATTAATGGTTTAATTCATTATTTAAATTGGCTTAATTAATTAAATTGAAATCATAATTATTCCAACTCTCAATTAAGTTTTTGGATAGATCTTTAAGGTGTTTAATAACCTAAAGCTATTTAAGGAAATTATGGCTAACCTACATGTGTGGGAAGCCATAAGAGTACTTAATTAAGTTCTTTAATTTAATTAACAATTAATTATGAGCAATTGCATTAGGCCTTATTTTTTAGGGTCATTGTTGATTTAAATTCCATTTCATGTGCATATTATGTTGGCTCATAATTAATTTAATTACTTTAAGGAAACATAGGTAAGGGTTAATTAATTGGTTTAATTCATATCATAACTTAATTAATCCATAAAATCAACATAATTACCTCTTCCATTAAACTAAATCAATTCACAAACATGAGAATGGGTTAGGACCAGAAATGATTGAATCTCCTCTTTTCTTGAAATCAAATCAAACATCCAAAAATAACTTAATAAGAAGCTTTAGTTTACTTTAAATAATTATATTTGATATGATTGTCTTTAGGAATTAATTGGATTGAAGTGAAATTATATGCTTATGTTCTTCTATTTTTTTCAATCATATTAAAGTGTTATATGTCACTTGATTCATGCATTCATCTCTTCAAACAATCAATTAAAATAAATGATTTTCTTTATGTCAATTTGCATGTGTTGACTTAGTTAAAATATGTATGGCTATTATCACTATTAAATCTCAAATATATTTTTAAAAGCTTATTAATGAATAATAATACATGTTGTGACATTAGTTATACATACATAAGAGGTGCATGTGAATATAAACTTCGTGTATGAAGTGAAGTTTCTTTCTTACATTCATATGTTGATTTGTATAAGTAAGAATGTTAATGGGTATATTATGACATCGAGGGATGCACAACTTTAAGTACTTAAGGAGGTCCTACCTCACTCTCTTGGTGTGAAATAATGGTGATGTACCCTTTGATTTCATTCTTATATATTTTGACATTTAGATAGAGCTTTAATTAATTCACATAAATAAATCAATTAAATCAAACTCTACTTTTGCATAGTTTTCTATTCTTATAGTTGCTTATACATCCATATGTATTTAAGAATAGCGGTATGTTAGTTAAACATTCCAAGGATGCACACAACTTTAAGTAGTCCCAAGGAGGTTCCTACATCGTTCCCTTGGTGCGAATAATGGTGATGTACCTTAAAACTTTATACATTTGAATGTGTATTTAGATAATGAATGAAAACCCCTTTTTTATTAAAAGACATGCATTCATATTTTTTTCAAGTGGTTGAATTGATTAGTCATATGATTTAGAACTCTTTTCTTATGCTTTTGTTTAAGAATTTAGATAAAACTTTAAATTAATATGACAAAATAATTCAACCAAGTGAAACATCAATTCCAAATACATTTGCATAAATTCATCATTTAAGTGTGCTAAGATATAAATTACATATATAGTTATGTTTAGACTTAATCATATGCATGCTACATATGATGGAAAGAAATGGACAAACATGTGTTGTGTGATAGTAATTAATTCCAATTAATCTTAAGAGGCCTTTCTTATTGAATGAGATTATTCAAAGTGAACCTAAACTTAAGATTAATTAAAATATGTAATAAGCCATTCACTAAAGAAAATTGATTAATTAATTGGCTTTAGATGATTTAAGGTAGGGATGAAAGAGAGTGATCCTCTCTTTTCTCTCTTTATAACACTTAGTTGTTAAGTGTAAATCAAATGAAACAAAGGAAAATATTAAGTAAAACTTACAAATCAATTAAACCACTTAAAGTGAAACCACCCTTCATAATTAAATCTCTTCATACTTAAAAATTATAACAAAGCCTAGTTATGACATACAAACTTAATACACACACCTTAGATTAAGTCACCACTTCTAGCTTTATGTTAGAGCGTGCATGATTTTGATGTATGTTTGGTTTTGTGATGTATTATTTTAGACTGGATGTTAGGGTGTATGTCTTATAGATTGGGTGTTAAGCCATGATTAGCCTAACCATATTTTTTGTAGGAGATTATGCTAAAGGGGTACTTAAAATAAATATAAATCATTCTTTTTGTAGATTGCTTAAGCATAATCTAAATTAGGATAGGTGGACTTGGTTACCCATGGTGCTAAGTCCAAATTATACATGTAACTATTTGGGTGGAATGTATGTTTAGCTAACCTATTTTATAGGTGTAGTTAGATTTATTCTTTACATTTACATATAATTTTATAATTAGAAATTAGGATTAGTGTTATGAGGGGATAAGGATGAGCATTGGCTAGAAGGCTTTGTCTTAGGAGGCCATGTGATGCTTTTGAAGTGGAGCAAATTAAATCAAATGGAGATATGAAGAAATGAAGGAGACATGAAGAAGAAGATGAAGACCCCATAACATGTATTCATCCTTAATTGTAATTATTCTTTTATAATCTAGGTTGTATAAGGGTAGAGTTTGGCTACTCATTTATCTTTTGGGTTGTATGGTGGTACCCAGTGACCGGCCTTTTATTCTTTTATGTTAGCTTTATAAAGTTGATTAATATTTGTTTAAATTGAGCAATAAAATGGCATGCCTCTTCATCATTTCTTTATGTTTGGTGATTTAATGTGTGGCGGATGCGATTAGGCTCTTAGAGAAAAATAAATATTTTACCCAACTATAACTCATAATTAAGTTTTTAAATAACTTATAATCTCACATAAAGCTTAGGCATTAAATCAAGATAATTAAAAGATTTAGCAACCCCTTACGGATGTTATAGTTGGCATAACTCATTTCAACATTCATTTAGGCATCCAAAATTTGAAAGCCTAACTCTCTTACAAAAATCATATGACTTGCCTTGATTTTTAAAGCATGAGGTAGTTGATACTCTGATTATATGTCACAGTAATTCTTTTTCTCTCTTGTGGTGATAAACCATATACCCATCTCCTCTTAGACTTAGGTCATGCTTTAGCTTATGCTAAAATCTAATTAAGATCTGGTAGCTATTTCCTTCTTACTAGCATAAATCATCACCTCTTAGGCATTTTTCCTTATGTTGTTGGATTATAAGTCCCTAACTTTATAATAAAATGTCAACTTTAATAAAATCAATCCTCTCAATTTCAAACATATAAAGCCCAACCATAGAATAGATTGGGTGCTCACAGGCCTCTTAGTATCAAGAGCATTCCCTACTCATCTCCTTTGGCTTCCAAAATAAGTCTCTCCTTTTAATCTATCATTTGATTTTCAAAACATAACCAATTTATTGATAGTTTAGCCTTGAAATCTTTGGAGACCCTAATTGTCTAATTTAATCGAGTATTCCTAAGGATCCCATTCCTTATGATGTAATTAACTATGGAAGATTGCCTCATAGAGAACTTAACAAACTGACCTAAAATAAACCCCTTTATTTCATGTAAAGTAGGGAAAAATCTGGTATATTCAAGACCCGTCATGCCTTAAGAGACCATATTAGGTGATTAGATTTATATGGTGGTGATTTCTATCTTGAGATAGTGCACCATTCCTTGATGCAATCACCTCAACAAGTATACCTATCTGTGTGGTGTCCCTATACACATAATCAAAAATAAATACCACAAATTTTTTTAATGACTCGCAGGGATGATGCCTCTCTCCATCTCTAGTAGACAATTGTCTCCATGCATCAATAGTGGACTTGTATTTAATATGAGTCGAAACTATCTTTTCTTATTGGCATAGCTTATTTCATTCTTAAGCAAATCTAGCCAACATCCTTTAGGTATTAGGACCTCACTCCTTGTAGGTCTTGAAACACCTATTGGGTCTCCCAATAGGTGAAAGATAAAATTAACTAATAAAAGGAGGCGACCAAAATTTAGAACTTGTTTACCACTAGCTTGGTGAGGCAAGGTTCATCTTATATTTAAGAAAATAAACTCTTTTGCAAAATATCACTTTCCAAAAGCACTTTTCAAAATTCACATAACAAAACTTTTACAAAATTCATAAAAACTTTTAGAAAGTACAAAACTCATATAACCAAACCTCATCTAACAATCCCCATGATTGTTACATGGAGGTTCTTTTCAAAATCAAAATTAAAATCAAAATTATTTTTCAAAGAATCTTTTGAAAATAGTTATCTTTATTTAACATACCCAAATTTGTTGAATGAAGATCCTATTTTAAATAAAATCATAGCATAAAATTGAAACTCCACTTAACATATTTCACACATGCTAAAGTTGAGTTTCCTCTTTTCAAAAGCACACTTTTGAAAATGATGACCTTCATTCAACATGCCCAAACTTGTTGAATGAAGATCCTATTCAAATAAAATCATAGCATAAAATTGAAAACTCTTAACATATTTCACATATGTTGAAGTTGAATTTCCTCTTTTCAAAAGCACACTTTTGAAAATGACCACCTTCATTCAACATGCCCAAACTTGTTAAATGAAGATCCTATCTTCAAATAAAATCATAGCATAAAATTGAAACTCCACTTAACATATTTCACACATGTTAAAGTTAGAGTTTCCTTACAAAAGCACACTTTTGAAAATAACCACCTAATTCAACATACCCAAACTTGTTGAATAAAGATCCTATCTTAAAATAAAATCATGTGACATAAAATTGAAACTCCACTTAACATAATTCACATATGCTAGAGTTGAAGTTTCCCTCTTTTCAAAAGCAAGAAGTCACTCACAAAATCAAGACATATTTTGAACTCCATTTGATATACCCAAATTTGTCAAATAAGAGTTCCCCTTTCTTTAAAAAATCAAAACAAATTGAATTCTATTTAACACACTTCATTTGTCAAAATTTTTCTTTTCCAAAATCTTCAACATCAAAACACATTTGGACTCCATTTGACATACCCAAAGTTGTCAAATGAGATTCATTTTCAAAAAAAAAATCATCACAAAAAAATAATTGAATTCTATTTAACATACCTAAATTTGTTAAATAGATTTTCCTTTTAAACATTATAAACATATTTTCCTCCTACTTAACATACCAAATTTGTTAAGTAAGAGCCCCATTTTCAAATCACAATACACTTGACTCCTACTTAACATATCAAATTTGTTAAGTAAGAGTCTCATTTTAAAAGCCATAAATACACTTGACTCTACATAATATGCCAAATTATTAAGTAAGTCACATTTTCAAAAGCCATAAATACACTCTTACTTAACATACCAAATTTGTTAAGTAAGAGCCCCTCAAATCATATAACACTTGACCCTTATTTAGAATACCAAATTTGTTAAGTAAGAGTCTCATTTTCAAATCATAAATACATTTGAATCTCACTTAGCATACCAATTTGTTAAGTGAGAGTCTCATTCTCAAACACATATCAAATATATTTGGCCTCACTTAACATACCAAATTTGTTTAAGTAAGAAGCCTCATTTCAAAGCAACATATGTCACACACATAATCAACCATCACAACCAAAGATACTTTCACAAAATCTTTAAACATATAATCAAAACCTTTTACCTAATTTGGTAGATGATCTTTCAAATCAAAATTTTGAAACAAGATACACACAAATATCTCCAAAGTCTCCAAATATTTGAACCTCAGTTACTTAAATTGGTTGAGTATGGGTTCTAAATTAAATCATATGGCAAAGTCTCTCCTCACATTGTAAATCTCTCCAATAGAACCTTGTTTAGCATACCTAAATTTGTTAAATGAGGATTCTAATTCAAAAATGGGATAAATAAAATTCAACAATTAGTCAACATCAAGGCAAAAGCTTCTCCTCCAATTCTACAAATCTCTCCATGCAATTTGAACCCCATTCAACATAATAAATTATTGAAATGTGGTTTCCAACTCAAGATAAAAGATAAAATCAAGCAACAATTGAAGTAATCAAAGGAAAGGGATGACACTCTCAAGATAAAAGAAGGTTGGGATATTATCTTATCTCAACCTCTAAAAGTAGTTTTTAAAGTAAAGAAACTCTTTTACAGGGTTCTGAGGTAGCTCAAACCTCCAACATCAAGGAAGGTTTGCAAGTTACCAAAGATAACTTGAAGAAGTGACCCCGGAGCTCCACCTTACTTGCGGGATAGTTGGTAGCACAACCACCGAGTCCAGACTCCATCCACAATTGTACTACCTCTTCATCCACTAGCTCCTCTTCTCAAGAGCATTGTATCATGGACAAGGGCATTAAATCCTTTTACTTTATTAGATTTCTATGTACCTCTTCCTAAGAATAAATCAATGAAAGAAGCTTTCACTTACATCTTGTACCATTTTATTATTCTGAGAACTCTTAAAGTCTAAAAACAATAATGATAACTCTAGTCATTTGATCCACTCTCTTTTGATTGATGACTTTTCCCTAATCAATTGGGTTCACCTCCGAGATTAACTTGGAGTCAACTGACTTTGAGGATCCCATAGAGGAGATGTAGGTATACCATGAGAAGGTAGAACTTTCTACAAGTTCATCATTCCAAGAAGTCGTCAACCTGTGGAAAGTTCTACCTCCTAGGGTAGCACTTCTAGATAAGGGGTAAAATAAGTCATTAGTTGTGAGTAGATATCTCCTCCACAAGATGCTCCACCCATGGATATACCCATGGAGGATGAAGTCAAGTTGATTACAATGTCCTAGCACATCTTAGAAAGTTTCCAGTTAAGTTAAGCATATATGATTCCCTTGTCTTATCCAAAGAGATAAGGGAATCTCTAATCAAGGCTCTTCTTGATCTAAGATATGCTTAGCTTGGTTACTACTAAAGAGGAGGCACAGCTCAAAATATATCTTAGGAGTTACCTTGAGTGATGAAGACTTGCTTTAGAATGACTAAGCATAAGCCCTCTCTACATTATAGTGGACGTTATAATAAAGGATATCAAGAGTTCGGTTGACCAAGGTGCATCAATCAACATTATGAGCTTAAGGACCCTTTCTACTTGAGGATTGACATCTCCAAACTCGAAAAATAGAGGATGATGTTGAGAGGAATCAATGAACAAGGTGAGAGGGCTTTAGGCTCCATAGTGTTGTCATTAGATATAGATGGCGAAAGAATGAAGCCAAGTTTCATATCATAAACTTGGATACATCTTTCAATGCTTTTCTTGAGAGACCATGGATACATGAGAACAATGCAGTTCCATCCTCTCTACATCGGCATGAAGTTCATGAGAGGTGGAATTGAGTCTTGTGTCAAAGGAGATCTCAAACCATTCACAATTCATGAGGTCAAGATATATGAAGATACAACCTATTTTCTTCCCCAAAATCAACAAGTCCATTCGGTGAATCTAGTCAAGATCCTCAATATGGACAAAAGAAAGAAAGAAAAGAAAAGAAAAGAGAAATAAAAAAAGAAAAAATAAAGAGAGAGACATGGACTAGGGAAGATATAGAGCGACATTAGATTCCACCAATTCGTTACTCCATTTGAACACATGGGTAGATGACCCAACCTCCACGAGAGAGGATAGTTTGAGGCACCCTTGAGGTGGAAAGCCTCCTATTGGCCACCCAATGAGGTATGTCCCACCACCAGTACACTTCTATCCACATAGACTTAGAATCTAGTTGAGGATAAGTCTTATGTGGTTAGCACACCAACCATCTCTTCTTAAGTGGATCCTTTTGAGGTGAAATTTGAGCATGATAGTGATGAAGAGGCTCCAAAGCAAAGCATGAATGTATCTAAGTGTATATGAGAGTGAGTCAGTTGGGAACCTTAGCTTTAACCCCATCTTTCTTTCCAAAGTTGAGAGTTTAGTAGTTAAGAAAGCTAAGTCATCCACAGATGGAAGAACTGAGGTTCTTTTTTGGGAGCATCATCCTCAAGTTAAGAAGTTGATGTAGAACTTGAGGATGATTCATATAAAGATTTAATGGAATTACCTTTTGATTGGTACTCATATTTTGTTCTTAATTTAGCAAAGAAAGGATTGATTCCACATACTTGGTCTAAAACAAGTCAAACTACTTTGAAAGGTTATGGGACAACCAAAGACATCCTCAATCAAGAATAGGACTAGGATTCGATAGTGGGTCCAGTCAATAATGATAATCATTGCCTAGTCATCACCAATCATTTAGAATATGATAGGTTCTTTTCAAATCATGCTAACTCATATGAGTAAGTGTGTTTAGAAACTTCGATGATCCAAATGACTTTGAAGTCAAAGCACCTAGAGTTCAAGAGGAGATCAAGTCAACCATCGATGAACTCAAAAAATCAACTTAGAACTGAAGATAATCCACGTCCAACATACATCAATTCATTGTTGAATGAAGAAGAAACCAATGACTTAGTTAGGCTATTGGCCGAAGTTTAAGGACTACTTCACATAGAGTTATGAAATGCCCGGTTACCTTCGAGATAGTCCACAAACTAATAATAGAACTTAATGCTAACAATATCAAGCAAGCTCCTAGATGCATGTGATTAGACATTGAACAAGGTCATTCTAAAGTCAAGAAAATGATCAATGCTGATTTTATCAAGAAAGAAAAATATCCTACTTGGTTGGCGTGTCATTCTATTAAGAAGAAGAATGGCCAAATTGCATATGCATCAATTTAGGGATCTAAATAAGGCATGTCCTACAGATAAATTTCACTACCAATCCCGATCGATGGTGGACATTGCCTAAACACATGCAATTTTCTCTTTCATGGATGACTCATCTATTATAACTAAATAAAGATGGCCTTGAAGATGAAAGAAACACTACGTTGAACCTTCGAACCTTTTACTATAAGGTCATATATTTCAACCTTAAAATGTTGGTGCTACATATCGGCATAATCTTCAATAAACTCATTCATCATCAAGTCGATTATTGATGATCTTATAGTCAAAAGTAAAGAAAAGTAAGACCATCTCTTTGACTTGAGAGTAGTTTTCAAATGGTTAAGATAATACAACCTTAGAATGAATTTCTTGAAGTGTGTATTCAAAGTAACCGGAAATTCCTTGGGTTTGTTATCCGGAGAATAAAATCAATCCAGAGAAGATCAAGGCGATATTAGAAATGCCACCCCTAAAAGTCTAACTCAACTTAAATCATTTCAAGGGTGATTGGCATATCTAAGATGCTTTACTTCCATCTATTTGTAAGATGTCATCCATTCCACTTGTCAAAAGAATGCCAAGTTCAAGTGGGATGACGCAACATGCCTTTGAAGACATCAAGCACTACGATGATACCACCGTTCTAGTAGCCCTATCCGGGTAAGCCGCTCATCCTTTACAATGGCATTGGATGACACCCTTAGTGCTTTGTTGGCTCAAACCAATGACTAAGGGAAAAAGAACACTCTCTACTATCTCAATCATCTAATACTGAGGCTAACTACCCACCCATTGAAAAGTACCTAGCTTTAATCTTTGTATCCCAAAGCTATGGCATTACATGCTTTCATAAAGTGAACTTAATCTCTAGGATTAATCTATTGTAATATCTTATGACACGGTCGATGCTATCCGGATGGTTGGCACATTGGTCCATGATTTTGTTGCGTTTGACATTACTTTCATACCCCTCTATGCGATGAAAGGAGAAGCATTAGCGATCTCTTAGTAGACCCACTTCTTCGATTCCGCTTAGTGATGACCTCCCCATGAACAAATCATAAACTTAGGAGACTAGCATTATTTGGTGAGAGATGTATTTTGATGGTGTGGCTTCCTTTCAAAAAGGAGAAGAACTGGTCTACTCTTCTAGAAAAGGTAGGAGTATGAATAGTTCTCCTAACTCGACTTCAATGTGATGAGATTCTCATATCATCTATACAATCCATGCACCAACACAACAAAATATGAGGCTCGATATAGGTTGGGGTGCCTCGATGAATTATATTTGATAATGATGCGCATTCAAGAGCACTAAAACTAATAGCTTTCCTAGACAGTATAGATTGGAGATATTCTACCATCTACTACCCGAGGGAAAATGGCTTAGCGAAACTTTCAACAAAAATCTCATCTAAATATTAAAGCGATAACAAATGATAGTGGCATGAGCAGTTAGTTCAAGCCTTGTTGGCTTACCACACTCATACATAACTCCAACTCAATCTACCCCATTCTCCTTAGTGCATGGGTCCAAGCAATCCTATTGTTAAGTCTAACTCCCATCATTAAGGATAATTATGGGAAGTAAGATCAGAATGGAGTAGAATGCCAAGTTGCAGGTTGAAGAGCTCAAAGGTTTAGAGGAGATACCTTGCATGCTAGAACCTCGAGTTATACAAAGCCAAAATGATTCAAGCTCATAATAAGTTGGTCCATCCTGAGCTTTTCAAGTAGGAGAGATTTCTTTAGTTCTAAGGAGACCATATTGCCTCAGATGGGAGGAAGTTTAAACCCACTTTGGAAGGCCCTTTTGCCATGAGAAGGCCAAAAGAGGATACTTTCACCTTACTCAATCCATTAATACAATTTCTTTTATCTCAATTTCTATCTCTTCCGTTAGGAATATCTCTTTAGTCATATGGCGTGTTTAGGATATGTGTAAGAGAACCCAAGCATCCTATCCTTCATCAACTTAAACACAAACTACACATGATCCCTGGGATAGATAGAGAAAGGCATCTTGGTACAAAGAGAGAAGTTGCATCCTTTCTTGGTGGAGTCACAACTACCCTTTGTGGCATCATTTCATCCATTCTTCGATGTGTTTAGGATAGTGTAAGAGAACCCAAGCGATATCCTATTTCTTCTTCCACAACACACACATATCAAACAAACACATATCTTTTATCTCGTTATTTTGATGTTGGATAAATCCCCTATGTCACTCACTCATTAGTTTACTCTAGTCGGTGACATGTTACTTTGCTAGTGTGTCACCCGGTGTTATTTCTCGACGTAAGCCTATAAGCTTTCTTCCTAACTTGACCATTGCAAATCAATGAGCACCTTGTTAGTTTGGTAAGCGTTACTACCGCGTAGCTACCTTATGTTGACTTTATTTAAGAGGATATAAGTCTACACACTTTCTTAAACTAGCCATCATGCACTAACTAGGTCAGTATATTTGAGGCTTAAGATAAGTCCCCTAGTGGCACTTTTCCTCCCCAACTACTTCAAGTTTAGGTTTAGTCCTTACAGGACTCCCACTTGTAGTCCCAGGTTAGATAGTTTCTATCTCGTCAATGTCGGACTATTCTGATCATTTTTGTCATGAAGATGTAAGTTTATAAGCCTTCTCCTTAGGTTGATCATCACAAAATGGGAACCTTAGGTTGGTTGGTTATCTCCATGTTGGTGATGACACTGGATACACCACTAGTGATAAATGAGTCTATAAGCATTCTCCTGAGTTGGCCACCGTATACCTATAGGCTTTCTTTTAGGGTCTTGGATAAATCCCCATTGACACATCCCCGTGGTCACTCTATTTAGATCACATCCTTAGCACCCCATTTAGACACTACCTCGGTTACTCTTATATTGGACAATCCCTCTTTCCTAGTAGCCACCCGGTGGTTGGAGAATTTTTTCATGGATGCACTCTCTCTCTTGGTGTAAGTATGAGATAGGACTACGTTGATATAAGCTCCTTCTCTGTGGTCCCTCCCACACCAACAAGGTCCACACATATAAACAAAATAAAATATATATCTCTTGCTTGTGGATTAGGAGCAAAACCCCAATGGCACCTTTTCCAAGCGGGCATCCTATCTTTAGAGGCGTGTCGGAAACTCCCTATAGAATTTCCACTACTTTTGAGTTGAGATAAGTCCCGGGTTGGCAATCTCTCGGAGTCACCCTTAGGTCGTTACTTGTTGTGCCACCAACAGTCACCCGTAGTCATCCTTGCTTTGGGAGAAATAAGTCTATCATGCATTTCTCTAACACGACTATTTCAACCCGACAACCTTAGGTCGGGTTTGATTTGTTGTGCTATCAACCGATCACCTCAATGATTCCTTGTTTAGGAAGTTGTAAGTCTATAAGCTTTCTTCCTAGCTTGACCATTACACATTGTAAGACACCCCTTAGGTTGGTTAGCTCTACCTCACCTAGACTATCCCTTTGAATTTATAAATTTAAGATAGGTTTAGGCTGATATTTGCTCCTTCTTAGTAGATCCATCACACACGATAGGGTCCATCTAAAATTAAATTGATCTTGGCTATTCTTGAGTCGATATGAGTCCACAATGACATTGGTCAAATATTCACCTTAGGTCAGTTTGACTTGTCGTCTATTGACCATTACCCTAGTGGCTCATTATTTAGGAAGTTATTAGTATACAAGCTTTCTCTAATGCATATCGAAGGCACCTCTTAGGTTGGTAAGTCCTACCTTCTTTGGTAGACCATCCCTTTGAATTTATAAATCTAAGATAAGTCTAGGCGTATCAACCCTTCTTAGTATATCCATCGCATTGATAGGGTCCATTTCATCAAATCACCATCCTTCCTCTAGTGGAATCCAAATTAAACCCATCCTCTTATCCCTAGTGGATAATTTGAACACTTCCCTAGTGGAAGGTTCATCCACCTTATCCCCAGTGGATCAGCTCATATCTAGTAGATGTGTCTCAAAACCAAATCATATCTTCTCCCAGTGGATCCAATCATAATCAAATCAAACCTCTATCCCTAATGGATAACAACCTACTTCCCTAATGGAGGGTTCATGCACTTATGCCCAAAAGATCTTTTTTCTCCTAAATCATATCAAACCAACTCAAATTCATATCTTCTCCATGGATAATATGAACACGCTTCTTAGTGGAAGGTTCATAAACACCCTCGGTGGCTTTTTTTCCTCCTCTCTTATGCCTTTGGCATAAACGAAGTTACATTGCACTAAGATCTTTATTTTGTCTACATCACAAGTTTAGGGTAGATCATTTAGTAGCACGTAATCCTTCTAACATTATTAATCATCTCGGTCACCAATACGTGCGGTGAGCCTTATTGGTTACACCACACATATTGGGTTCCCTTTTATTGACATCACTTTTGGAGTGAGTTCTCTTCCTTGTCATAGATCTAGAACTCTTATAGACACTAGGAGCTCCTTAATCTTAAGATACTTCTAGTAATTAGGTGAACACTTAACCAAGCCTAGAGACTTAGAAGAGTTAGCAACTTGAATAGGTTGTGCCTAGGGACTTAGGAAGACTTCCCTACCCTATAGCTTCTCAATCCATACTTTCCTTCTCAAACTAGACCTCAAATTCAAACCAAACCAAAACCAAATTTCCTAGATTCATAATCAATCTCATGATCAAATTCAAGCTCAAAATTCTCCAAGAAACTTCATGATTGAATTAACCCTTTCTAAGTCCTTTAATTTCATCTTATGGACTTAGCCTTAACCAAATTCAAATCAATCCCAATTCATTTAATTTTTTCAAATATCAATTCAATCTTTGAATCAAACTATCAATTAATTCAAATCCAACTTCAAATGATTCAATCCAATGATCAAAGATTTAAATCCAAACTCAACCAAATTTTCTTCTAAAACTTTTGACTTATCCATGAGCTTGGCCAAATTTGCTTCCAAATCACTCCAAACTCTCTCTCATGAATCATTTATATCTTCATTTATATTACCAAATATAATGAAATATAAATTCAAATAATAAAACCAAATAAATTAAACCAAAATCCAATTTATATCCTTTAAGCCAATTCCTTGAACTTGGCCAAATCCTATCAAATTCAAAATCAATGGATTTTCTCTTGAATCATCATTCCTTCAATCATCTATCTAAATATAAATGAAATCTACAATCATCAAGCCAAATCAAAATCAACTCAAGTCAAACCCAACCTAGCCCATTTGACTTGAAATATTCAAAGAAGCCAAAACTCATTTGAACCAAATCAATTGTAATTAAATTTATATGTCAATCTCAATTGCATATATAAACTCAATGAAATCAAACTCAACTCAAAATCAAGTCAACTAAACCAAATTGGCTCACTTGACCCAAAGTGGCCAATTTGACATGAACCAAAATCCAATTCAATTCAAATCAAAGTGAATTAAGCCAATCCAAACATCATGTGATTGTTGATCCTCCTAGCAGTCAATTGTTATAAATTGGGTTAAACCAAGTCAACCGAGCCTATTGACCAAGTCAACCCTTTAACCAATATGAACTCAAACTAGCCAAATTGTGAACCAATGGCTCAAGTTCATTATAAATTGATTATTGAACTTGACCAAATCTCAATTGAGCCTTGACCAATTGGTCAACCTAACCCAATTTAGCCCAAATTAACCTTAATAGTTAAGTCAACCTAAAACCCAATCAAATCCAAATTAAACTTAGCCAAAGCCTACAATATATTTTGAATGATTTATCAAACCAAAACTAAGCCATGATTCAAGCCAATTTGGTCAAATTAATTGACAAATTTACCTAAAGAATCAAGTTGGCCAAAATTCAAATTAAATCCAAATTAAATCAAATTGATTGAAACCAATTAAACTAATATACTCTAAAGGATCATTTGAACTTGAACCAACCTTTGGTTTGACCCAATTTGACCAATTGGTCAACCTAACCCATTTTGACCCAATTTGGCCCAAATGGGTCAAATTGACCCAAATTAAACCAAATAAACTCCAAATGACATGAAATTTGGTTCAACTCACGTTTCACTCATTTCAAATCTACTCAAATCAGATTCAATGCTAAATGACCACTTTGCCCTTGGGTCAAGGGCATCCTATGAGAAAAAGACTTGCAGTGGTCATTTCTCTTCCGCAACTTAGCTTGTCCATTAGTCCACAGGTGCCAAGGACACGATCATCGACCCAAGAGATGGTTGGGGCAGCCATGACTCATGGGAGGTGAGTTCTCCCACCTCTCACATTGAACATTTGGCATGAAGGACTCCCACCTCCCCTTGCGGACACTCATTTGTCCTTCATGGTAATCGCCATGCCTTAGCCTACTAAAATGAGCCACCTAGGATGATTCTCTTCCATTCCCAACCACCCCTAAGCCAAATGACATCCATTTGGAGCCAAAAATAAAAAATGAGAGGAGATTTTGGCCACATTTGAAACTAGAAAATTAGAGACACTAAAACTTCTCCCACTCTCATTTCCATCCCATAGAGCTCCCAAACCAAAGAATCATTCCCACTTCATTTTGGGGTGAAAACACTAAAACCAAGTAGATTTGGTGAGGAAGCGACCACCGGTTGATACATTATTTTGGAGTGAAGGTGAAGGTCTAGGCTTATTCCAAGGCTTCTTCTCCTACTCAAGACCATGCTTGGATCATCATCGGCCAGAAATCATCCTCGATGAGCTAATCTTCAAAACTCATAGTCGCCTTAGGATTTTTTATTTTGTGTGATGATTTTTATGCAATTTTAGGATTTTTCTTATAAATCCTTTGCATTCTTTATTTTATACAATCCTAATATGAAATAAAAGTTTTGGTATGAATCACCATGAAAATGAGCCCATTCGAATGAAATTTTATTTAGATTTTACATTTTTTCCTCGATTTACTATTTGGCCACCGACATACGATCATCGATCCCCTTGTTTGGATCGATGGCTAGATCTCACGGATCCACACATTTTGCCTTCAAATATCGCGTCGGATCGGACCATTTGATCCATGATTGGACGGTCTAAATCGCATCTCTTTCACTCCCCTTCACCTCGCGTGCCACCGCACGCCACGCCTAGCCGTGGTGCCTCAATCAGCGTGCCACATGGAATCACACATCCAATCGCATGACTCTACGTTGCCACATCAACGGCGTGCACGTGACTAGGTTAAGTGGAAAATCCAGATTTTTATTTTAAAAATTATTTAAATCACCGAAACTTTAAAATTTTATAGAAAATAAATACTCAATAAAAAAATGCAAATAAGGGCTTGTGGATTTGTCTTTTAGGAATCTAAAAAACCTAATACATAAATTTCACTGAATATTTTAAGCTTAATTTGAGTTTAGTAAAATTAAATTTCATTAATTAAACTAAAATACACATCGAATAAGTTGAAATTTTCGTGGATTGAAATTGAACTTAAAATCTACATACCATAAAATTTTAAATCAAAATAACTTCTAGATTAAAATATATTGAATTTTGAAGTTTAAATGATTTATTTTAATAAAATAAATTAACGACTTCATGAAAATTACTTAAATCAGTTGAAATTTCTAAAAATCATAACAAATCATAGAAAAATTATAAAATTCAAATAAACATTCATTTTAATGATATTTTAGAAAATTAATTTAAAATTAATAATAATTGATTTTGAATAGTAATTAAGCCTTAATTTAGATTTAATTAAAACTTAATTAGCTTAATTACTCCTAATTACTCAAGTAATTAATTCTAAACTTTTATGTTGATTATTGGGATGACCCTACCTCCCATAATGTTCTTGGAATTTATTTCTTGATTAATTAGGAAAATTTCTTATCTTAGCCTTAATTACTCTTTTTTAATTTAAGTGATTAATTAACATTCTAAATAGTGAGGAAACCATTAATTAAACTTGCTAATCATTATATAAATTTGAATGGGCATGGGGAATAAGATTGGGACCTCTTTCTCATTCTTTTCCCTAAGTACATTTCACTTGACTTAAAATTAATTAATTTGAGACTAATTAATGGTTTAATTCATTATTTAAAATGGCTTAATTAATTAAATTAAAATCATAATTATTTTAGAACTCATTTAATTAAGTTTCTTGGGTAGATCTCTAGGTGTTTAATAAACTAAAGTTATTTAAACAAATTATGCTAACCTACATGTGGGGAAGCCATAAGAGTACTTAATTAAGTTCTTTAATCTAAATAACAATTAATTGTGAGCCAATTTCATTGGGTCTTTTATTTCTTAGGGTCATTGCTGATTTAAATTCCAATTCATGTGCATTTCATGTTGGCTTATAATTAATTTGTTAATTACTTTAAGGTGACATAAATAAGGGTTAATTAATTGATTTAATTCATATAACAACTTAATTAATCCATAAAATCAACCTAATTGCCTCTTCCATTAAACTAAATCAATTCACAAACATGGGAATGGGTTAAGAGCAGTAAATGTTTGAATCTCCTCTTTTCTCTAAATCAAATCAAACATCCAAAAATAACTTAATAAAAAGCTTTGGTTTACTTTAAATGATTATATTTGATATAATTGTCCTTAGAATTAATTGGATTGAATGAAATTATATGCTTATGTTCTTTTATTTCTTTCTAGTCATATTAAAGTGTTGTATGTCACTTGATTCATGAATTTATCCCTTCAAACAATCAATTGAGAATGATTTCCATTATGTCAATTTGTATGTGTTGACTTAATTAAAAATATATGTGGCTATTATCACTATTAAATCTCAAATGTATTTTTAAAAGCTTATTAATGAATAATAATACATGTTGAGACATTAGTAATACATACATAAGAGGTGCATTTGAATATAAACTCAGTGATGAAGTGAAGTTTCTTTCTTACATTCATATGTTGATTTGCATAAGTAAGAATGTTAGTGGGTATATTAGTCTGGACATCCTGTGGATGCATGGCTTTAAGTAGCCCTAAGGAGGTTCCTACCTCACTCTGGTGCTAAACAATGGTGGCATCTACTTGATTTCATTCCTATGCATTTTGACATTAGAATTTAGATAGAACTTTAATTCATTCACATAAATAAATCAATTAAATCAAACTCTACTTTTGCATAGTTCTCTATTCTTATAGTTGTTTATACATTCATAAGTTTTAAGAATACAATAGAACCTGCTAAGTTGATACTACCTAAGTCAATAACCTCTAATAGTTAATAATAATGGCTCAGTCTTCGAGCCTCATACATTTATTAATAAACCTCCCAAAGTCAATAATTAATACTCTACCGCTAGCGAAAATTTTTATATTGATAACTACTAAAATAGCTACATATTTGCTACAAAATTTGACATCTAGCCTATTTAAACTTTCAAAAAATACTAGGAAATTGGCTTACGCACAAGCTTCTTGATCATATCAATCTTGTCCTTGATCTTCTAGATGGTAAGTGTCTCCATGTTAAGACATCTTCGCATCAGAGTGTTCAACACTGCTTCAAAGCCTCGAAGCCTTCACAACTGTAGGTTCCTAACGTCATCTTTTGTTTTGTCTTCGCACCGATTCTGAGAGGTCTGGACAATCTCGACCTCGGTTAGAGCGTAGGCCATCTCCAACTCGTTGGATCAATGAGGTTGCGGATGTCCATTGGGTTCCGATAGCAAAGCTCATGAACACATGCCTCCATCCCGATGATGTCGATCAATGAGTGCATCCTTGGTGATTGGAGCAACGTCACGCATCGTGCAAATTTGACAATGGCAGCGGTCGATTGTCTCGCGACATCGGTGGTCCAGCGAGCGCCGTGGATGGCTTGCGAACATCGATCTTTTCGGGGGCTACAACCTTATCCTAAAGGCGTCGAAGCGGTTGAACTGCGGCGGTAGTAGGCCTTGAAGTTTGGATAATTCCGGCATTGCGGATCTTGGACATGGTGTTTGGCGAAGGTAAAAAATAATCATGTTGCGTGTAAGTACGAAGGAAGTTGCATTGCAAGGATGTGTACTACAATTGTCCATGATCAAAAGTACATGGCGCCCGTCATTCGTGCATCAAACCATTTGAGCCACTTTCGGTGAAGATGATATGCGTCATCCACGCCGGCGTTGTTTCTTGCATCCAAAGCTATCTTGGTTGACATTTTGAAAGCGAGGATTAGAGTACTTACGATGACAAGAAGCGGAAGCTTGTTTGAAACCGTCACATTGCAACACAAGGTGAGCCACTCTTTGTTACGCTTGCGCCTTAGCTTTGTGGTGAGTGAATTATCTGCCGTGAAAATTGCAAGTGTTACCAAATACAAGAATTTTTTAGGAAAGTGAATGCCTCATTCCTCACTTACCTACATACGGTAAAACAATCCAGTTTCGTCCATGTTGTAGATGTTGCAAAGCTCAAACCGGTCCAATATCAAATGGATCGTGGCGGTTCTATCAATCACGTCCATATAGATCCGGACTCTCCAAAATGGTGGTAGGACTTGATGCCATGGCGATTCTTGAATGCTTCCAACCTGTTTGAGAATTCAAAGGCATCGTGGGCTGGGTACATCGATCAAGGAAGAAGATGCCCTTCTCTTTGATGAGGTCACCCGACATGTTGACCTTATCACGGTAGGTAAGGAACCGGTATAGTCGCCTCCATCGGTGAAAACGGCGTTGTTGCTTGGGTCGGTTCATGTCTTCCATCGAGCAAGAATGTCCTGAGCATTTGTCGAAATCGTCCCTTGGTAGACAAACCATGTGTCTCCTTTAACCACATGATGAGATCGCTTGAGTGAGGAAGGATTCTTTTTGTGTGCTCACATAGTGCAATGTGAACCTCGTTGGTCATGTTTGTCTTCTTCAAAGCCATTGTGGTGGTGAGTGTTTGAATCGGGGTGAAGTGTTTGGTTTATGGTTTGCTCGGATAGGCAAGGGTTGGGTTGAAGGATGTTGTTGCAAGATTTCAGCACCGTATCCGAGAAACTTTTTCCCTAGTCTCCGTGCAATTAGCACTCCTTCTTTAATGCTAAGTAAGCCTAATCCTCGCAATGCTAGACTAGAATGCTCAAAACTCTTTTAGACAAGAGGTTGGAAGTAAGAAAGCACTTCACTATGCAAGAGAGCTTTACAATACAAGATTTCTTGGGAACCTTGGATCCCTTTACTTGGTTATTGCTTGCTTCCTTGCTTGGTTCCAAATGAGGGGTGAGGTCCCCATTTATAGTCCTCCCCTATCCCTAGGAACATCTAGAAAAGAATGTTCTAGAATACAATAATATATACATGGTTCTAAATCATTCCACACCACTCTACCATATAAGAGTTCTAGAGTATTCACACTATCCTAGAGTTCTCTTGAAGCCTTCCTCCTCTGCACCTTCTAGAATATGGTGGAACCTTCCTGGAGTCCTCAAGGTTTTCCCCATCTTTCTATAATTTTCTAGAAGCTTCCCTCCTTGTGTATGGCTAAGAGAGCATGGTTGATCTCCCTTTATTTAGCTCGTGAATGTCGGAATTGTAGAATATTCGCACCTCCGCCAATGAAAAAAATCAATTAATTAAATGACACTCTCTTTATTAATATCTTGTCTATAATAATGCCCCTAGTCCGAGTATTAATTTAGACATGTTCTATTGTAGTGGGTATTAGCTGACATTGGGATGCACGACTTTAAGTAACCCCAAGGACTGCGTAATAATGGCAACGCATTTGCTTAAAACTTTTATACATTTGAATGTGTATTTAGCTAATGAATGAAAACCCCTTTTTCTATTAAAAAAGACATGCATTCATATTTTGTTCAAGTGGTTGGATTGATTAGTCATATGATTTAGAACTCTTTTCTTATACTTTTAAGAATTTAGATAAAGCTTTAAATTAATATGACAAAATAATTTAACTAAGTGAAACATCAATTCCAAATACATTTGCATACATTCATCATTTAAGTGTGCTAAGATATAAATTGCATATAGTTATGTTTATGACTTAATCATATGCATGCTATATATGATGGAAAGAAATGAAAAACATGTGTTGTGTGATAGTTATTAATTCCAATTAATATTATGAGGACTTTCTTATTGATTGAGATTATTTAAAGTGAACCTAAACTTAGGATTAATTAAAATATGTAATAGGCCATTCACTAAAGAGAATTGATTAATTAATTGGCTTTAGATGTGATTTAAGGTAGGGATGAATGAGAATGATCCTCTCTTTTCCTCTCTCTTTATAATACTTAGTTGTTAAGTGTAAATCAAATGAAACAAAAGAAAATATTAAGTGAAACTTACAAATCAATTAAACCACTTAAAGTGAAACCACCCTTCATAATTAAATCTCTTCATAATTAGAAAATTATAACAAAGCCTAGTTAGGACATACCACACAAGCCTTAATACACACACCTTAGATTAAGTCACCACTTCTAGCTTTATGTTAGATGATGCATAGTTTGATGTATGTTTGATTTTGTGATGTATTATTTTAGACCGGATGTTAGGGTGTATGCCTCAGAGAATGGATGTTAGGTCGATTAGCCTAACCATATTTTTTAGAAGATTATGCTTAAGGGGTGCTTAAAATAAATATAAATGCTTTTTATAGGTTGCTTAACCCCTAAGCATTATCTAAATTAGGATAGTGGACTTGGTTACCCATTTGTAGTGTTAAGTTGAAATTATACATGTAATTGTTTGGGTGGAATGTATGTTTAGCTAACCTCTATTTCAGTGTAGTTAGATTTACTATTTCCATGTTAATGTAATTTTACAATTAGGAATTAGGATTAGTGTTATGGGGATAAAGATGAGCATTGGCTAGAAGGCTTTGTCGGAGGCCATGTGATGCCTTTGAAGTGGAGCAAATTAAATCAAATGGAAATATGAAGAAATGAAGGAGACATGAATAATGAAGTTGAAGACCCCTATAGCATGTATTCATCCTTAAATGTAATTATTCTTTGAAATCCAAGTTGTATAATGGTAAAGTTTGGCTACCCATTTTCTTTTTCAGTTGTATGATGGTACTCAATCAAGACTAGCCTTTTATTCTTTTGCACCGGTTTTATAAAGTTGATTGATGTTCTTTTTTTAATTATGCCATAGAAATGGCATGCCTCTTCATAGTTTCTATATGTTTTGTGATTGTGTGGTAACGATTAGGATCTTAAGGAAAAATAAAATTTTTACCCAACTACAACTCATAATTAAGTTTCTAAATAACTTATAACCTCACATAAAACTTAGGAATTAAATCAAGATAATTAAAAGATTTAGCAACCCCTTAGCGGATGTTGTATGCTTAATATCATGCATATCATCTTAAATCACTTTTGTAAAATGAGGACCTCCGTTCTTACACATATAGAATGCTTGAGCGTGAGAGCAACTCCCAACAGAGCTTCACCCTCTTCTCTCTTGATTTGGCCCATAACTCATTTCAACATGCATTCTGCATATAAAATCCCAAAGCTTTTGTCAAAATGAATGTAAAAATACAAATAAAATATGAAAATATTTGCATTAAACTTTGTCATTACTCATACCACTCATGCTCTAGTCTCTTGGGGAGTGGATTTAAGGACTTTAGTCTCTTTCTAAATAATAACAACGTAACTATCTTGCAAAAAATCATATGACTTGCCTACATAATTTTAAAGCATAGGAGGAGTTAGATGGCTTCCACTCAGTGATTATAAGTCCAAAGATTAGTGGTTTATTCTTTGTGGAGAAAATTATATACCCATCTCTGCTAGATTTAGTCGTTTTAGCTTATGCTAAAACTCCCTAGATTTAGGATCCGAGTTAGATATTTTTGGGGCTACTAGTATAAATCCTCACCTCTAGGCATTTCCACAACCTTGTGTTATTGGGTTATAAGTCTTAGCTTTCTAATAAAATGTCAACTTTAATAAAATTAATCCTTTTAATTTCAAACATATAAAGCTAAACCATAGGATAGGTTGGAGTGCTCACAAGGCTTCCTAGTATCATGAGCATTCCCTACTCATCTCCTTTGTCTTCTAAAAATAAGTCTCTCCTTTTCATCTCCTATTTGATTTTTTAAACATAACCAATTTATTGATCGCCTAGCCTTGAAATCTTTGGAGACCCTAATTATCTACTTTAATCAAGAGTATTCCTAATGGATCCCATTCTTTAGATGTAATTAACTATGGGGCTTGCCTCCAGAGAACTTAGAACCCGCTTAAAATAAACCTGCTTTACTTTTCATGTAAAGTAAAAAAAAAATCTCTAGTATATTGATGACCCATCATGCCTGGAGTTCTTATTAGGTGATTATGGGTGGTGATTTCTATCTTTTGAGATAGTGCACCATTCCTTGATGCCATACCTAATCCTCAATAAGTACACTTAGATTTGCATGGTATCCCCATACACATAATTGAAAACAAACACCGCACCTATATGAAACCTGGAATTCATAAAGTTCTACCGCCCATTCATCATAAAGAGTGATCTAGTTTTGATAGATGACTTTAATGGATGCTCGTGACAACTTAAATATAATGCACATAGAAATATAGTCAAGTCACTAAGGAATAGTGAAAAGTGTTAAGGATAAATCATCCATGATTAAACATTTGAAACTTACCTTTATAAAGAAATTCATTAATATAATGAATCACCTACTACTTTAGCTTATTTTGGGATCAACACTAAACCTTTTGCTCATTTTCAAACTCAGATAGAATAAAAAATTTTCCACCAATTTTGATGTTTAAAGTAGCGTGGTGCCAAAAATAATGATTTCAACTAAATAAGGGACTTATCACATTTCTATTATGAATGATCGCTCTATCATTCCTCAATCCATGAATGATTCCTTACACTTCTATGAATTTTAAAGAAAGGGGTGCACTTGTCTTTTGACAACAACAACAACAACAACAAGCCTTAATCCCACTAGGTGGGTCGGCTACATGAATCCTTCTCCATTGTGTCCTATTATGTATCAAATTCTCATCTAATTCAAGTATACTAAGATCATTTTTTATACATCTTAACCAAGTTTTTTAGGTCTACCTCTACCTTTCTTAACTTAAGGCAAATCTAATGCATCTACTCTCCTAATCGTCATCTGACAACTTTATGTGGCCAAACCATCTAAGCGACTCTCCCTAATCTTATCTACCACCTGAGCGACTCCAACTTTTTCCAACATACTCATTTTGCATTCTATCTCTCGAGTAAAGCCACTCATCCACCTAAGCATCCTCATCTCAGAACACTTAACTTAGTCTTATGCTTCTCTTTATTGGCCAACATTCTCGCACCATAAGTCATTGCGTCTTACCACCATCTTATAAACTTTTCCCTTAAGTTTAAGTGGAACTTTTCTATCACATAAAAGCCGATGCATTCCTCCACTTCAACCATCCAACTTGAATTCTACTAATAACATCTCCATCTATTTCACCATCATTTTGAACAATAGAGCCTAAATATCAATCGCTCACTCTTATTAATGACTTGATCACCTAAAGTCACAACACTATCACTAAAACTTCTACAACTAAAATTACACTCCATATATTCAGTTTTGATCTACTTAAATGAAAACCTTTAGACTCTAAAGTTGACCTCCACAATTCAAGTTTCGTTGGACTCTCTAGTCTTATCAACAAGAAGAATGTCATCAAGAAAAGCATACACCAAGGTACATCTTCTTGTAAATGCCTCGTAAGAACATCCATAACTAAAGTAAAAAAGATAAGGGCTTAATGTTGATCCTTGATGTAATCCAACTGAAATAGGAAAATAATTTGTCAATCCTCCTTGCGTTTGGACACAAGTAGCTCTAGTATACATATCCTTAATGACTTGAATATAACCAATATTAACTCCTTTCTGCTCTAGAACTCTCCAAAGAACATCTCTTGAGACTTTATCATAAGCTTTCTCTAAATCAATAAATATCATATGTAGATCCTTCTTACTTTCTCTATGCTTCTCTATTAAACCTCTTAACAAATGTATAGCATCCATAGTAGATCTACGGCATGAAACCAAAGACATTGTGAGAAACTTCAGATCATATCGTAACCTATGCTCAATTACTCTCTCCATAATTTTAATGTATGGCACATTAACTTAATTCCTCTATAATTTGCACACTCTTGTGCATCACCTTTATTCTTAAATATAGGAACTAATAGACTCTTTCTCCACTCATCCGGCATCTTTTAGTCTTTAAAATAACAAAAAAAGATTTGTAAGCCAAGAAATTCCTTGATCTCCTAAACATTTCCACACATCTATTGGAATATTATCCGGCCCTACTGCTTTTCCACATTTCATTTTCTTTAAAGCTTCACTAACTTCAGATATTACTACGATGATAGAAAATGAAATTCTCTATTTTGTTTAGGTATTAAGGTTGCTAAAATCAATCGTATTTCAGATCCTTCATTGAAAAGTTTATCAAAATATCTCATCCACCTATTTTCAATATCTTTTCTAAGAAAAGCACTTTATTATTTTCATCCTTAATACCCCTCACTTGAACTATGTCTTTACTTCTCTATCTCTTTGCTAACTTATACATACATCTTTCACCTTCTTTGGTATCTAATCTATTGTATAAATCACTAAAAGCTAAATTTTTTGCATCATATATTGCTTTCTTAGAATCTCTAAGCCACTTTATATCTTTCCCAATTCTCAATTTTACATCTAAACCAAGTTTTATAACAATGCTTCTTATTTCTTATCTTTTTTTGCACACTCGACTCCACCACCAACTATTCTTATTAAAAGAAGCTTTTCCTTTTGATTGTCCAAGCACATCTTTAGCAACTTGCTTAATTTCACTTGATATTTTTTCCCACATAATGTTAGCTTCTTTATGAACACCCCAAATTCTAATATCTTGTAGCTTGCTCTTAAAATATTTTTATTTGTGTTCTTTAAGTATCCCCATCTAATCTAGGATAATAATTTAGTTTATTTTTCTCTTACAATCTTTCTTCTTAAAATCTAAAACTAATAATCGATGTTGGGTACTTAAAATTTCACTTGGTATGACCTTACAATCTTTATAATTTAAACGATCTATTTTCTTATCAAAAATAATCAATCTGTGTTTTACTAGATCCATTTTATAAGTAATAATATGTTCATCTCTTTTCTTAAAAAAGTATTAGCAACTATAAAATCATAAGCTAAAGCAAAATCTAATATAGTCTTACCTTCTTCATTAGTCACTCCAAATCCATAACCACCATGAATACTTTTAAAATCTTCTACTAGTCTACCAACATGTACATTTAAATCTCCTCCAATAAATACTTTTCTTCAAGAGGTATCTTTGTATTAATCCCTCTAATTCATTCCAAAATTTTTCTGCTTACCTCCAAACCTACTTGAGGAGCATAGACACTTATAACATTGATAATCTTAATATCAACAATAATCTTTAAAGCTATAATTTTATCTCCACATCTATTAATACTTATAACATTATCTTTCAAACTTTTATCTATAATCACACCTACACCATTTCTAGTTCGACTTTTACCTGAATACCAAAGTTTAAAACCTAAACTATCAATCTCCTTGGCCTTCTCACCAACCCATTTAGTTTCTTGAATATATAAAATATTTATCTTTATATGAACCATAATATCTATTAATTCCATTAATCTACGTAAGAGTACCTATATTCCAAGATCCTAACCTAATTTTTAGTTTCATGGACTAACTTCTTTGCCCGCATCCGTCCAAAAAATGTGGGAACCCTTGCTTATTTAACATCGCACTGAGCCGGCGCATGTTTCTAACATTTTTCATCAGTATTCAAGCCATACAACGCTCGTCGTGGGACGCCTAGCTTTAACACAATGATTTAAAGGATTCATGTCATGATTATTTTGACAAATTTTACTGTGTCGACTACCTAACGCAACCCTCCACTTTTGCATCGGACTTGGGACCGGCAATGGTAGTGTTAAACACTTGTCTTTTGACATTAAGAAAAAATTGATTGAGATTAGTTATTCATCCATTTAACTTTAGTAGTTTTTTGTAATTTTAGGAGATGGCATATTAATTATTATATGCACTTTATTTGGATTCATTTTAATATCTTTAGAGTAATTAATATACCTAATATTTTATTTTGGATTATGCACCAAAAGTACATTTAAGAGTGTTATAACCTTATATTGAATTTATCAAGAGTGACAACAATTTCTTTTGAGTTAAGAAAATGCTCATAGAAATTTTAACATATCATTTATTGATTAACAACATAGACTTCTTGTATCTTTCTTTCTTATTTTAAAACACAAATTCCATCATTCTCTAATATGTTGCCCTTTCATTTAAGCTAAAAGATATCATAGTATAATATTAAGCACATCAGTGAAAAGCTATTTTCTAAAATATGATAGATGCATCTTTATTTGGTGAAGACAAGAAAGCATAAAACACATGATAGGAAAGCTAACTATAGAGTTGACGCTACATCAATTCGGTCAAGACTAACTATATTTTGAGCTAGCCAAGTTCAAGTTTGTGAAACTACACTCATTCACTACTTGCCATTTGACTTCTAGATGATCATATTAGTTAAAATCAAATTAGGATATTGAATCTCTCTAAAAAAACATGTTTACAATACTTTCTAATTTTTCTATTTGAATGGCTTTAAGAAAGTAACAATGATGGGTCTAATTTACTAATTAATTAGCCTCTTTTTTTTACATTAGGTTTATGTCATATAACATTAATATTTATTTTTTTCAGCATAGTTATTGACCAAGTGAAGAATTTCACATTATTTAGAAACTTTGAATTAAAATCTACAATCTTGGATGAAAGCAACGATGATTCAAAAGTCATACTATAATCTTTAATGACTAGAATATCTACTATTACTTCAAAAGTTACTAGTGAAATCCTCTCTATATTTTAAGATTAAGAACTTCATCCTCAACATTACTCACTACTTTTAGGCAGACACCTAAGATTACAATATGTAACCCTAACCATTATCTTATGTCGTATAATAAGAAATTTCACAGTCATAATAAGTATAAATGTTTTTTTCAAAATTTAGTCAATATAAGATGGTTAAATGTAATATTATATGTTATAAGGGCTTTGAGTATGTTGAAGTCATCCATAACTATGAATTGATTACTTCCTTAACCCTATTAGATGACATAAACTTAGCCTTACAAAGAACTTTATTAATATAAAATCTTTTACTACTTTTAGCTTATTTTGGGATTAACGAAACTTTTGTTCCTTTTCTAACTCATAGAAAAATAATAAGTTTTCCACCAATTTTGATGTTTGAAGTAGTAATGGTGCCAAAAATAATGGTTTCAACTTAATAAGGGACTTATCACATTTCTCAATCCATCCAGGATTCCTTACACTTCTAAGAATTTTAAAGAAATGGAAAATGATCATTTCTTCAATTTTCTCTTTCACTAAAAAAATCAAACAAAGGTTATGCAATGGGTATTAGCCTAGAAGTACCCAGATTCATCATATCATAAATATTTTTAAAATTATTATTAATAAAATTATTATGTTAATTAGTATGTTGCCAATATGATAATTTGCAAAACATCCAGAAATTATAACAACATTGAACAAATTTTATGACCTCATTTTAGTATGAGGTAAATTTCATAAAATGAGTATTAGGGCATAGATTCTCCTCCTCAACATCATGACTTTTTAAGTAATTTAATTAGGTGGATTCTAAGAGCCTAATTTATTTATCCTTAGCAATGTATGCCAATATGACATATAAATCGATTCATGAAAAGCTTTTAAAACCTAAGTTAACATTGGAGTTATGCTAGGCCACCCAAAAAATCAAATTGAATCAAAATTGAATTCAAATTTAAACCCATTAACTAAATCTCGCTAAGTTTAAGTTTTACTTAGAATCTTCTAAGCCTTAGAAGTTACACTAGGAAGAAATAGCCTCCTTTTAAGCTCATCTATAAGAAAAAAAGAGTGATCATTATCAAAATTCCCCACTAAGTTAAAACTAATCAAATTTGAAAGAAATCATCCAAGTGACCAATCCATTGATTAAATATGACCTAAGACCAAGTTGAAGTCTTGTTTGACATGGGCTATGGTCAAACCCTTTGGTTATGTGACCAAAATGGCCAATTAGGGTCAAATTAACTAATTGCCTCTAATAACATTCAAATTGCTTACAATTTCCTTAGATCACTTAAGACCTTATGACCCTAGTTGATCATATGACTAAGTTAACTTAAGACTACATAATAGGCCCCACATAGTAATTTCTTAATTTTATTTAAAATTTTGGTTTGTAATGAACTCAATGAACTTGAAAAAAAATTAAAAATCATACTTGAAGGAAATTTAGAACAAAATCATACGTTCAAACCCTAAAACATAATTTATCCATTAAGGGTATGTTTGAAATTAACTTAATTTAGCTTAAGCCAAATACAATCAAATTTTTTTAGGTACCTCCTTCAACTTATTGTAAACCCATGAACGTAAATTAAACTTGACTCTAATTAAATTGAAAACCTTAATAATCCATTATTGACTCGTTTAATTATAGTCTAATTCAGCCTTAACTAGGCTAATCACTTTTAAAATGTTTAAATAATCTATTCAAATCAACTTCAAATCATTTTACTTTTATCTAAACCAAATAGCCTTTAACACATTATTGACACGAAAGGTCATTTGAAGTAAAACCTACCAAATCAAATGCAATACAATTTAAACTTAGCCAAACCTTTGCTTAGATCTTATGTAGCTCTCCAAACTAAATTAAAGACAAATAAATTAAACCAAAGTTATAAATTATCTAACTAAATAGACTAAAATGCACTCAATTAGATTCTTAGGATAGGTCCACATAAGGCTATATTTAGATTTATCCATGCAATCCAAACCATATCTCAAGCTAGCCATGGATATTAGATCAAGAAACATGGATTGCCACCATGACCATCATTATGTTTAGTCCAAATAGTCTAGCTAGTGGTTTGGCCTTGAAACATTTGTGGTCATATTGAAACACCATAGTGGATTTCTCTTAATTGTTGCCTAGGTAAAAGTTCCATTGAAGGCCTCTGCATTGGTGAGAGAAGACATGGGCTTCATCAATATAATGATATTCTTCTAGTGGACAATAGTTTTATTATTCTCACTCAAAATAATCCTCAAGTCTCCAAATATTATTCCTTATCATCCCTTGCCTTTAATTTCCCTCGGACCCTCTCCTCAACTAAGCTACATTGAACTTTGTACAATCTTGATGAATTCATTCATCCAAGTAGAGTTTAAGTCTACAATAAGGTTAGTCCTTTATCTAAGATGATGCTCATCAAAGTAGTAGTTCAAGCTTAAGCCACTTAAATATATGTAATCTATGCAAATAATATTTTGAGCTTTAGTCCTCAACTTTTAAAAGAATGTGCTCTCATTAAGATTCAATCATTGAAATCCTTATATTTGCCTTTTGATGCTTTAAGTGAAATAATTTGAAAATCACTATTAGATGCTTTGTCCAAAACTCATTTGTATGGATGGTTATCATCTCTAGCGGAGGTTAGCAAAAAAATAAAGCTAATTATTCCCTTTATTTAGAATTGACAATGATAATTAAGTTAAGCAATACGTAACCGAACGAAGTACAAAGTGTAGTGTGATATGAGCCATTCAATCTTAGATCAAATGATTCATATTAATCATGCAAGGTCCTAAACACCATGCTAGTTTAAGCTACCCAATCAACACACTTCACATAGAAAGCACTAATAAGATGATTGATTATGTAATCCATAAAAAATCATTAAAATTTTAAGAAAATAGCATTAAGCTTTAAAAATTATAATGGCTCAAAGAAAATAATCAACCTCAAATTCTAAACTAAGTTGAGAATTATTATCAAGTAATTACATAGATCTAATCAAATGATATGCAATAGGTCATATAGATTTCAATTTCACCTAAAGATGAAATAAGTATGACTTTTGGACTTTCAATCCTACCTAGAATGACTATCCTTAACCTACTTAATTGTTTAAAATCAAAGGTCCAACCACATGCATTTGTAAGATAGATAAGGATGTTATTTATTAAGAGGAAACATAATCCTAGTCACCAAATCTAAATATGTAAGGCATGCAATCTTCCTAGGATAAATGCATTAAAGTTTTATTTTTAATTTTAATAAGATATAACTCTAATATACAATGTAATGCCATGTCCTAGTTTGGCTACCTTAATATGGATGTTGACCTCACTTTGGAGTGAGGATTGACTCATCCTTCATTAGACTTAGAGTCATCTAAGCACTAGAATTTCTCTAGTAGGACACTTCTAGTGGTTGGGGAACATTAAATGTAATCTTAGAGATTTAGGAAGGTATACCATAAGCTTAGCTATGCCTTAAGACAAATAGGTTCTACTCATCCTATGGCCTAAACCATGACCTATGCTTATCCACTCAAGCAAATCCAACCTCAAACCAATGCAATCAATCCCAATTGAATTTTGTTTTGTATCCAAGCTCCAAGCTAAAATGATTTGAACCCAAACCCATCTCAATTCCACCATCATCCCATGGATCCAACCCAAAGCCTATCAATTGAACCAAATCCAATTGAACTTCACAAGCAATTCTAACTATTCAAATCTCCATTTCAAACCCTTCCAATACCTACAATTAAACCAAATCAATTCAACTAACCAAAGTTGGCCCATTTGACCTAAAGGGCCCATATATGAGCCAAAATACAATCAAATCCAAATCAATTGCAATCAAAGCCAACAATCAATCCTAAATCAATTATCAAACTCAATTCAACCCAATTTAACCTAATCCAACTCAAATTGACCCATTTGGTTCACTTGACCCAAAGTAACCTAAAGGACCCATTTGATCCAAACTCAATACAACCCAAATTGGATTAAACCAACCCATTCAACTTCTTCTATGATCATCCTTGATTGATCAATTACAATCAAGTGGGTCAAACTAAGGTAATTTGATCACTTGACCAAGTTGACCCAATTAGCTTATATGAACCAAATTGAATCAAACTCATTCTAAACTCAATTGATTGAAATTAATACCTCAATCAATCACAAATTAACCATTGAACATGATTTCACCAATTGGTTCTAACCAAAGACAACTTGGGCTCTTGACCCAAGTTGACCTAATTTGACCTAAAGGGCCAAATTGCCAAATCAAATCCTAACTCAAAATGATTGAAGCCAATGCTTACAATCAATTATGAATTGATTATCGAACATGATCAAACCTTGATTGAACCCAATTTGATCAAACCAACCCAATTGAACCATTTAGCCCAAATTGACCTAAAGGGTCAATTGAAAATCATTCTCAAATACAAATCAAATCAAACCAACACCTACAATCATCTTTAAATTATCAATTGAACCTAAACAACCCATTATCCAAGTAAATTTGGTCAATTTGATCAAATTGGTCAATTTAGCCAATTTGACCCATATTAACCCATATGAGTCAAATTCAAATCTACTTCAAATTAAACCAAATCAATTGAGCCAAAATACCTCAAATCATCATTTAAATGCATTTGAACCCTTAGTCGACCCAATTTGACTAATTGGTCAACTTAACTCAATTTGACCTAATTTGACCTACATAGTCAATTTGAGCCAAACCCACCCATCCTTGTGTCACCATGGATCAGCAAATCAAACCCAACCCATCTTGACTAATTAAGCCAAAATGCATTGGGTAAACCCCATCAAATGGGATAAAATCTATTTGGATGGTCAAACCCACTCTCCTACCCTTGGCAAACCACCTTAAAGCTCAATTTGTACACTTGACCATGGCTAACCAAACCTAATGTTGATTGAGTCAGCCATGGCTCAAGTGGAGGTGAACTAACCCAAGCCACCCCATTAAACCACATGGAGGAGAGGGTACAACATGGCCACTCCCTTCCTTAACCACCACCACCCCAACTATTCCTACCGTCCCCACATGTGCCTGGAGGTTGAAAAGTTGATTGATCTTAGTGAGGGAGGATGGTATACTCCATCAAATTCAAATAAAAAACAAAGCTTTAGTGAGTCGATACTAGCATCCCTAGAGCCTTCCCAACCTCCATTAAACTCATCAGGTGAGATCAAACCCAGCAAAGAGCCCCTCTCCATCCAACCTCACCCAAACTCCACAAATCTAAATTAACTCCCACACCTTTCTGAGCTCTAACGAGGAGAAACAAATTGATTCCCAATCGATTCAAGCCGAGACCACTAGACCAACTCTAACGAGCTTAGTAGCATTTGGTCCACAGATTAGGGGAGGAAACTCACGAGCTTCAATAGGGCTTCATCTCTTCAAGATGAAGCTACCAAGTCATTGTCTTGCATTGAGCTTCAACAAGGTATTGTCCGGCAAACCATAGAAAAGTCCCTAAGAGTTGCTCTTTATGAAGTGTTTTGCATTTTTGTATGATTTCCACCACAGATCTCCTTAGATCTCTTCGAATATTTTGGAGTTGATCTCGATGCCCCACGAGCTTCAGAGCTCATCAAGTGGAAGAGGGTGTATGTTCGCCTTAGGTGCTCGGGATAACGGATCACCCACCATCCGCTGTGATTAGAACGAATAACAATGATTAATCCTCTAGATTTATTTGATTTAATTTATTAAGAACTGTGAAATTAATCCCCACCATCTAATCTAAGATCATATGGGATGAAAGCATGTCCATCGCCACTTCAACATCCCACGGGATGGTTTAAGTGATAATCCTCGCCACATGGAAAGTTCCACATCAGCTCCTTCATGATGACAATGAGATTAGGAATTAATTAGGCTTAAAAATATGTTTAATTACTATGTTCAAAATTTATAACTAATTATAGAAAAATCTAAAATATATGAGTAAACCCATTTTGGAAATGGTAAATAGTGGATAATTTAAGAAAATAATTTCCTATGTTTTGAATAGTGAATAGTGCTTAATTAGGGTTTGAATTTTTTTAATTAGCTTAATTAAGCACTAAATACTTGACTAATCAATCTCAAATTAAATGTGTTGATTCCTTGGGATGTCTTATATCTCCAATAATTTTATTGGGATTTATTTGCCGTGTAATTAAGAGAATTTGAAATTCAAACCTTAATCACCCTCATTAAGTAATTTAATAATTATTTAAAATGCTAAATAGTAAATTTTTAATTAATGATTATTAATGACAGGTTAACAATGAAATGAGGGGAGTGATTAAGACCTCTTTCTAATTACTTTTCCAAACTCATTTCATTAAGGATGACAATTAATTCATATTTATTAAGGAATTACTTAAGAAATTAATGATGAAATTAAATCAAATTAAAATGATAATTACAGATAATTTAACTTTGAATTTGTGGGTTCCTCTTTATATGTTCAATAGCATAAAGAGCCTTAAAGAAATTATGATTAACCCATGGGTGTGGGAAAATCATATAAGTACTTAGTTAGATTCTTTGATTTAATTAATACTTAATTATGAGCTTGATTGCATTAGGTCCCTAAGTGCATTACAAGTTTAATTTCTCATTTGCATATCATTGGAAGCTTATAATTAAATGATTGGTTAAATCAAAGAAGCATATGAAAGGGTAATTAAATGACTTGCTTAATGATTCAAACTTAATTAATCCATAAAAGTCACATAATTATTTCTCCTTAAACATATAAAATCATCAACATGGGATGGAGTAAAATAACAAATATTATTTCTCCTCTTTGAGTTTAATAATTCAAATCAAAAATTAAACCTCCATAAGAAGCTTTGGTTTTCCTTAAATGATCTTATTCAACTTGATTGTCCTTAGAATAATGTAGTCAATGAATAATGTGGAAGTGTTCAATTATTCCTTTCAAATATTATAAATTTATGCCATTTGTATAATGTATTCATGTTTTCAAATCAAACAATCAAATGAATATATTTATGTAGAGTTGAATGTGTTGGATTAATCTTATTATATGTGGCTATTATCACTAATAAATTTCAAAACTAATTTCAAAATTATAAATAAAAGTTAAGTTAATATTAGCTATGAATATTACATGGATTTACATGTGCTTATAACCTAAATATGTCAAAGTATCCTTTTATCTTATGATTCATGTATGGGTTTACATATGTTTGAAAGATAATAAGTATATAGTATGGACATCCTAGAATACGAGTTTTAAGACCCATGGAGGTCTTAGATTACCTCACTTCATTAACAAAGGCATACTTATTTAAATTTCATTCATATATGTACTTGTACTAGAACTTTACTTTACATGTGTAAATAATTCACTAAAATACAGCCTTTTACTTGATTTTTATTCTAATAGTTATGACATTCATATGTATTTATGATAGCAAGTATAAAGTCTAGACATCAATATGAGGCTTTAAGTAAAGAGATCTTAAATTTTCTCACTTTCTAGTTTAAACAATAGCACACTTGCTTAAAACTTTAATACATGTGTGTGTGTACTTAGCTAAGGAATAAAATCTCTCTTTTCTACCAAAATACATGTATTCATAATCATCTAAGTGTTCTAAAATACATTGTATGTATAGGTGTTTTAAGTTTAAATCATGTGCATGTTATTAATGATGAAAAGGAATGGTACAACATTATCTATGTGAAGGTAATTCAATCACATTAATCTTATGATGCCTTTCATGTTGGATATGATTCTTTAAGATTAACCCAAACTTAGGATTAATAAAAATATTTAATAAATCATTCACTAAAATAAACCAAAATTGTAATAATACACTTTAGAAAGTAACTTATGATTGGGATGAAGAGGTTAAGTCATCTTTCTTCTCTTTATACACTTAGATGCTAAGTGAATCTCAAATAAAAAAAAATAGAAATACAAATTAAAATTTGCACCCCTTAATAACTTAAAGAAAAAAAATAACCCTTCATGTTTAAATTAAATAATTCCAAAATCTAGATAATCATAATTCTAAAGCCTATCTAAGACATACCACACTAAGCCTACACACACATTAGAATGCTAAATCACCACTTCTAGCTCTAAGTTAGGATGTATGTTATGATATTGTGTTTCATTTTATGATAATTTTAGATGGATGTTAGGATTATTTTGTAGACGGATGTTAGGCCAGTTAATGTTATTTTCTACATGGGATTATGTTAATGGGGTCAAAATAAATATAAATATTTCTACTTTCAGATGCTTATCCCCTAAGCATAATCCATGATTAGGATAGGTGCTTGATTACCCATGTGCGTGCTAAGTCCAAATTATGAAATATAACTACTTAAATTTTATATATTTAGCTAACATCTATTTTGTATAGTTAGATTTTACCTTTTCATAAATATGTAATTTTATAATAGGAATTAGGACTATGGGGTTTAGGATGATTAGTGGCTAGAAGGCAAAGTCTAGGAGGCCCTATGAAGCCTCAAAGCAAACAAAATCAATGGGAGAAATGAAGAAAGAAGCAAAAAATGAAGACCTCCATAACATCTATTCAATTCAATTATAATATTATTTGTAATGGTTGAATAAGAAAAGCTTCTCTCTGGTGTACTAGTGATCGGCCTTTTATTCTTTATGGAATCAATACATGTTTGATTGTTATGTTTATATTGAGCAATGAAAATTGCATCTTCTTTATAGTTTCTTAAGCTTGATGTTTGAATGTGTAGCCTGGATGTAGTAGGCTCTTAAGATAAAATTAATTTTTCTACCCAATTAATAACTCATAACTAAATTTTAAAATTACTTTCAACCTCATCTTAAAGCTTAAGTCATAATCAAGATAACTAAAGTATTTAGTAACCCCTTAGCTAAATGATTTATGTCTAATATCATGCATATCATATTATCTTGCTCTTGAATAGGGAGGGTCTCCACTCTTACGATAGGGGAATGCTTGACATGAGGGCATTCATTGTAGTGGAGAACACCCTCCTGATTTAGCCAATAATAATTTCATCATACATTTAGGCATAATTGTGTCAAGCCTTTGTCCAAATCAATGTGTCAAAATGAGATAAAGAATTTATAAAATTTTGCATTTAGTCTAAGTCATGATCTAGTCTTAGGGAGTGAGTTTATGACTCTAGTTTTCCTTCCTAATTAAACAATAGCATAGCTATCTTGCAATTTCATAAGATTAGCCTACATAGTTTTAAAGAAAAGCATAGAAGGTGTTAGGGTGGCCACTCTAGGTGGTTGTAAGTCTAGAAGAGTTGGATGAGTTTATCCTCTCTTATGGAGGTAAACCCTTATTCCCCCTTTCTATTTAGATTTAGTGCTTCTAACTTGTGCTAAAACTCCATAGGTTTAAGATGTAAGATCTGAGGTTGCTTGTTTTCTTTGGGCTATGAGTATAAATCCTCACCTCTTAGACATTTCCATAATCTTATCTTGATGGCTGTAAAGCACTCTAATAAAATTTCAACTCAAATCAAAACAAACTTCCTCTTTCAAACACATAAGGCCTCATTATAGGAATGATTGAAGTGCTCACTAGGCTTCCTAGTATCATGAGTGCTCCTACTTATCTTCATTTAGAATCTAAAAATAAGTCTTTCCAAATTGAACTTTCCCACATAATTTTCCAAAAATAGCCAATTCATTGATACTAGCCTTAAAATCTTTGGAGATATGATTGACTACTTTAATCAAGAATTTTCTTAGAAAATGTCCATTTCCTAGGATGTAATTAACTATGTGAGCTTACTTCCATAAGGAACAAAAGAACTAGGCATAAAATAAACCATGCTTTACTTTTCATGTAAAATAGGGAAAGATCTGGTATATACTGAAGAGTCATCTCTTTATGAGTCCTTATTAGATGATTAGGTCCATTGTAGGTGATATTTCTATCTTGAGATAGTACATCATACTTTAATGTCGCACATCACTTCAATAAGTACCCCTAAGATCTGATGGTGTCCACCCGACATTCAAAATAAAACACCACAATGCACTTATCTCCTTAATATGAATGTTACCCACAAAGGTCAAATAACCCCTATTTATGCAATGGAGATAAAGCACCTAACAATAATGAATGAGCAATATGATGCATTTATGGTGACATGGCATATAGGTTCTTACTTTATTTTATTTTTATGTCATTTAATTAATTTTTATTTTAATAAAAATAGTTTATTTCTAAATTTATCATGACTTATTCAAGCATTAAAATCACTAATTACTATCATATAAACAAAATATTATAAAAATTTCATATCATTACAATTAGAATACAAGTAAAAGTAAACAATTCATCAAGAAATCAAATAATATCAACTAATTATTAGATAATAAGAAAAGGTTGGTGTGGTTGGGTTCATAAAATACAACTAGCCTTTATCTAACTACATGGGGTCGGCTATATGAAACATTTTTCTCCATTGTGTTGTATTAAGTGCCACGTTATCTTTTAATTATGATAAAATAATTTTATTTTATACTTACTAATTCTTCTTAAGTCTATCTCTACCTTTTTTTTAGCAAAGGTCTAATACATCTACTCTCCTAAGAGTCATCAAATAATTGATGTTTTATTTGACCAAATGATCTAAGGTGACTCTATCTAATCTCTTATCCTCACTAACATTATGAACATCCCAAATCCTAAGATCTTAAAGCTTACACTTAAAATATTTTTATTATCATTCTTCAAGTACCCAATCTAATTATAAGATAGTGGTTTATTATTTTATTCATCTTCCAACCCTTTGTCATAAAATCTAAAACCAACCATTAATGATGGGAAGTTAAACATTCACACGAATGACCTTACAATCTCTTTAATAAAATGTTCTAATTTTTCTTATAAGAAAATAATCAATCTACATTTTTAGGTGAATTCTTATAAGTGATAGCTTTTTTTAATTATATAATCATTACCTAAACATAATCCAATATGATAACTTTATTAGTCACTATATATTATGAATTCTTAAAGTCTTTTATCACTCTACTAATATGTCTATATAAATCTTCTCTAGTAGATACTCTTCCTCAAAGGATATATTTTGATTTAACTTCTAAGTCATTCCTTTTTTTGAACATGCATCCAAACTTACTTGAGGAGCACAAACACTTATAATAAATATAAAATGATAATAATATTTAAAACAAATATTCTATCACTAATTTGATTAATTTTACAACATTATTCTTCAATCTCTCATATGTAATCATACATACACCATTTCTATTATGACTCATACATGAATACCAAAGTTTATAATATAAAATATCAATCTTTTCTCCCATTTAGTTTCAAGAATACATAAGATATTTATCTTTCTATAAACTATGATGTATATTAATTTTATTAAATACTTGTAAGAGTATCAATTTTCTAAGTTCTATCCTAATTCTTATTTCATGGATTAACTTATTTCCCACATCTTCCATAATATGAGAACCATTTATTTAACACTAGGTTCAGCATTTGTTTGAACACATTTCACAATAGTTAGCCATATATTTATGGAACACTAGCATTAGTACAATATCTTAAAGGATTCATCATGATTTTCCAACAAGTTTTATGATGGTTGATGGCAACTACCTAAACCCTCCACTTTCCTCATCCAAGGCTTGGGAACAACAATAGTGTTGGATCCATAAATACATTCTTATAGAAGAATACATTATAATAGGAGTTTTGAAGAGTACATGCAAACAAGGTTCACCCTATCGGTGAACTTCATCACCTTGGCATCTAGATATTTGTTGACCTCACTTTTGGAGTGAGCTCTCAACTTCTCCATCTTAGACATAGAACTCCTCTAGACACTAAGAGTTCCTTAGTCTTGAGACACTTCTAGTGATTAGGTGAACACTTTAACCTAACCCATGTAGAAGGGTTTATCATAGATTAGGCTATGCTTTAGGATTTAAGGTAACCACTTACCCTATAGCTCAAATCCAATATGTACACTCCTTCAAACCAATCCAAATCAATTATTATATCAATTCCAACTCAATTGATTTTCTCAAATCTCAAATGAATCCAACTCATTTGAGTCCAATCAACTCCAAATTCAATTCCATTCAAATGATTAAATCCAAAATCAATTCCAAATTCAAAACCTTCCTAAGATGAATCACATCCATAAGCTTAGCCAAACCCTTAAAATCAACCCAAAGCCAAGTGATTTATTTATAAATCACTTATTCCATCATTTGTATTCACAACTATAAATAAAATTGGCATCCAAATCATCCAAATCAAATGAATATAAATCAAACCAAATCAAAACCCCTTCAAACTTTTGACCTACCTTAGCAAAATACACAAATCACTCTAATTCAGATGATTCTCTCATGGATCATTTATATTCTCATTTATCTTCACAAATATAAATGAAATATAAATCAAATCAATATAAATTCAAAACTCAAATCCAAACCCAATTTATATCTTTAAGCCACTTTCTTGGATTTAGCCAAATCATTCTCAAATCAATCCAAACCCTTGGATTTTCTCTTCAAACAATCACTCCTTCAATCACATGCCCAAATATAAACATAAACTATAATCACAAGCCAAAATCAAACTAACCCAAGTCAAACCCCATGTTCATCCTTTTGACTTGAAATTGTCAAATAAACCAAAACCCATTTGACTCCAAACCACTTATTGGATTTATATTTCCATCATAAGTCCATATGTGAGTTCAACCAAACTTGAATCAAGCCATGATCAAGCTAATTCACCCTTTTAGGTCCACTTGACCCAAAGTAGCCTAAAGACCCTTTTTGAGCCAAGTTCTAATCCAACTTTGGTTGAACCAAGGCCATCAAGCCTCACATTGTGATCAACAATCATCCTAGAATGATCAATCACTCAAATTGGGTCAAACCAAGTCAAACCTAGCTTTTGACCAAGTCAACACTTAGCCCAAATGAGACTTAAACAAGACAAAATTCACTATGGGCCAAATTGATTGAAACCATTGATCTAAACCATAATCAATTATTAAATATGACCAAGCCCTCACTTGAGCTTGACCAAACCCAATTGGTCCTCTAGCCCAAGTTAACCCAAATTGACCTAAAAAGCCAAAATGGTCAAATCTTGATCTAAAAGATTGCAACCAATGGGTCAAATTCATTCAAATTGATTGTTGAACTTGACCAAAGCTTTTGACCAATTAGACCCAACCTAGCTTAATTGACCATGAACCCAACTTGACCCAAGGTCAAATCAACTTGAAATCAAATCAAATCAGAATTGATTGAAACTAAAGCTTTACAATATTTCAAATGATCACCAAGCCTAAACCAACCCATGACCTAACCCAATTGGGTCAAAGGTCAAATTGGTCAACTTGACCATTTGACCAAATGAACTAAATGAACCAAAACCAAATCTAAACCAAATTAAACCAAACCAATGATACCCATAGGCTCCAAATCATTTTGAACTTGACTCACCCATGGTTTGACCCAATTTGATCTTGGTCCCAATTTGACCTATTGGTCAACCTAACAATTGAACTTGACTCAAATGGGTCAAATTGAGCCAAATCAAATCAAATGAACTCAAATTACTTGAAATTTGTCCCAACCCATTTTGAAATCATTTCAAATGCCCAAATCAAACTCATATAGCTAAATGACCACTTTGCCTTGGTCAAGGGTATCCCATGACCAAATTCACTTGGAATTTGGCCATTTCCCAAGGCCACTAGGCACTATCTATTTGGTCCACATGGGCACCAAGGAGGGTGGTGAATGACCCAATGAGCTTGGTCAGCCATGACCTAAGGGAGGCCAACCTCCCAATCACTGGACACTTGGACCAAATTCACTCACCAATCACATGGGCAACCACTCTCTTACTCCTCCACCCAAAATGACCCATGTGATATTTTCCAGCTAAAATTGATCAAATCCAAGCCATTGAGCCAAAATGGCAAATCATACATCAACCATCCAATCAAGGAGGGGGGATATACCCCCCTCCTCATTCTCACTCAAACAAGAAAGATTCATTTCTCGCTCTATAAGTTAAATGAAACCTCCCCAAGCTTTTCCAGTCATTCCCAAGCTTCCTTTCTTCTTGTTTCTCGATTTTACTCAAAATCAGAATATGAGATCAATCTCGCTCAACTCACCCAATCCTCAACCAAAGTGCAATTAACCTTGCACACCATCCTTGGACCAAGGCGAATCAAAATGAATTGAATCCCAGCTTCAGATGACCAAATAGAGTTTGATGAAGTTGATCACCTACATGTTATGGCTTGTTCTTACGAGCTAACTACATCAATTAAAGCTCTCAATAGGGTTTCATTTCATTCAAATGAAGCTTCCTCAATTCGAACTATCATCACAAGCTCGGTGGTATGCCATTGAAATTGACCTTAGGTAAAATTTTCTTAGTCCTTTGTAAAAAAATCATTATGTTATCGATCTCCACCATTAGATGTGTTCCTTGTGCTTCCTCGAAGGTGTGGGATGATTTGAGCTCCATTCGAGCTTGGGTGAGCTTCGGTCGGCGGCGATCGTGAGACGGTCACGTCATCATGCTTTTCTCTTTGATTTCTTATTTAACCACAAATTACATCATGATTGATCGATCTTAGATCGAGGTCCACGAGAATGTGCATCCACCGTTATGACTGGACGGATGTGATAACTTAAATAACCAATCTCATAGTACACGTGAAAATGCATCGTGTCGACCATCACGTGGCGATGAATTAGGAGTTTAATTAGGCTTAATTAATCTAATTTTAATGGTAAAACTTTCAAAATTCATAACTAATTGTATAAAATTCAAAAATACAATAATATACTCATTTTAAAGGTAATTTAGGGAAAATAATAAAAAATTAAAATTAATTAATTTTTAAATAGTGATTTTGACTAAATTTAAGTTTTATTAAAATTTAATTAAGCTAATTACTCTCTATTACTCCAGCAATTAATTTCAAATTTTTTGAGATTGATTAGAGGAATGACCTCTACCTTTCATAATTTTCTTAAAATTTATTGCTTGATTAATTAGGGAATTGCTTATTTCATTCTTAATCCCTCTATTAATCAATTAAATGATTAATTAGCATGTTAAAGTAATGAATCCATTAATTAAGTTGGCTAATCATTATGAAATAGTGAATGGACATAGGGAATGAGATTCGACCTCTTTTCTTCTTTTCCCTAAGTTTATTTCATTTGGATAACACTTAATCAATTTGCTACTATAATGGCTTAATCACTTCATTAAATAGTTTAATTAATCAAACTCAAAAGTAAATCATTCCAAAACTCAATCATTCAATTCTTGGGTAGATTCTTGGGTGTTCAATAACTAAGAGAATTCCAAAGGAAATTATAATCAAACTACATGTGTAGGAGGGTTATAAAAGTACTTAATCAAACCCTTTAGCTTAAAACCAATAATTGTAAGCAATTGCATTACCTTCATTTCTTAGGTGCATTATTGATTTAATTTCCATGTGGTTGCATATCATATGTTGGCTCATAATTACTTGGATAATTATGTTAAAGTAGTTTAAGTAAGGGTAATTAATGGATTTAATTCATACATTAACCTAATCAAAACATAAAATCAACCTAATTATTCTAAATTAAACCAAACTAATTCATGGGGAATGGGTTAGGACTAGCAAACCCTTCTCTCATATTTCTAAGTCAAATCAAATTCAAGTTAAAATCTCTTTAAAGAATTTTGATTCATTTTAAATGATCTTATTTTATATGATTGTCCTTAGAAATTAATTAGGGTGAATGTAGTCATGTGCTTACATTCCTTTATTTCTTTCCAATCATGCTAAATATTGTTTTGCCATATAAAATCATGCATTCATTTCTTTTAGAAAGTAATTAAATAAAATGCTTTTTTATGTCAAATTGCATGTGTTGGCTAAAATTAAGAATATGAGTGGCTATTATCACTATTAAACCAAAATTATTTCTTAAAATTTATAAATCAAAGATTATAAATGAAGTGATGCTAGTTATAAATATTTATAAGCTTGCATGTGATGATAGCATAAGATGTGTATTATGAAGTTCTTTCCTTCTCTGGATTCACATAGGATTTGCAAGTGTATAGTTCATTTGAAAAGAACACAACTTGCCTAAATCTATTCATATCCATCTCTATATTAGAAGGACCTTCATTACACATGTAAATCATACAACCAAATCAAACATAATCTCTTGCATGATTCCTTATCCATTTGGTTCTTTTTGTACATCTACATATACCTAAGAAAAGTGGTATATCATTGACATCTCGGCTACAAGGCTTTAAGTAGCCCTAAGTAGGTCTTGTACCTTACATGTGTAGAAAACAATGGCTCCATGCTCACTTATAACTTTTATACATATGGATGTGCATTTAGCTAATGGATGAAAATCTCTCTTTTCTACATAACAAAGACATGCATTAATGGTCCAATTAATAAATGGAATATCCAAAATTTTCAAATGACATCTCTTTGCATTCATCATCAAAGTGTGCTAAGATTTGCAATGCATGTATAGGTATGCATAGATTATTCATATGCATGGTATACATGGTGAAAAATGAATGAATGTTATGTGATAGTAATCCACCTAACTAATCCTAAGATGCTTTTCTTATTGAATAGGGCTATTTAGAGTGAATCTAAACTTAGGGTTAATTAAAACACATAATAAATCATTCACTAAAAGAAATTCATTAATCAATTTACCTTAAAATCACTTAAGGTAGAAAAGATACTCTCCCTCTATTTCTTCTCTTTATAACACTTAGTTACTAAGTGTAGGTTAAACAAATAAGGAAAACATTAAGTAAAATTTGAATCAACTAAACTACTTAAATGAAATCAACCCTTTATAAATTAAACCTCTCACACTTAGCAAATCATAACTCTAAAACCTAGCTAGACATACCACACAAGCTCTAACACATGCACATTAGACTAAGTCACCATTTCTAGCTTTAGGTTAGGATCATGGTTTCATGAATGTTTAATTTTTTGTACTATTTTAGACGGATGTTAGGGTGTATGTGCGTAGAATGGATGTTAGGCGATATTAGCCTAATCATGTTTGCAAGGGGTTATGCTTAAGGGGCACTATAATAAGAATATAAATACTTTTTTTTGCTATGCAGTTCTTATACACCCCAGAATAACCCAAATTAGAACTAGTGGACTTGGTTACCCATGTGTGGTACTAAGTCCAAATTATTATATCTACTTGGGTTGTATTGTGTTTAGCTAAAATTTATTTTGGGTGTAGAAAGATTTACTTTCCTTCCTTTTAATATAATTTTGCATTAGGAATAGGATAAGTTTATGGGGACTAAATGGTTATAAGACCATCTCTATATACCATGTGTGGCCTTGGAGCAAACTACATCCCAAGTCAAATAAGAAAGAAAGAAATGGAGCAAAGCAAGATGAAAGAAATGAAGGAAAAGGAGTGAACAATGGAGGATGAAGAATGAAGACCCCATAACATATCACTTCATAATTTATTCTTTTATTATTATATCGGGTTGTATAAGGGTAGAGCTCTACCCACATTTCTTTTGATTTAGGGTGGTACCCACTATCGACCTCTTATTATTTTGTGCTAATTTTATAAATTGATTGATGTTATGTTTATGATTGCACAATTATGACATCATTTTCCTAATTTCTTAATGTTTGATGATTGCTAAATAGCTTTGAATGAGATTAGGCTCTTAGGAAAATTAAATTTTCTATCCAATTAATCAATTCAAAATTAAATTAAATAATTCATAACCTCACCTAAAGCCTAGGCATAAATCAAGATAATAAAAGATTTAGCAACCTTAGATGTTGTATGTCTCATATCATGCATAAATCATATTGTCTCACTCTTGCCAATGGAGGGGCTTCCACCTTTCGAGAAAATGGCTTGACCTTTGAGAGCCATGGTGAAAACACACCTCCTTCTTTCTTATTTTGGCCCATAACTGATTTTCTCATGTATTAGGCATATAAAATCCCATAACTGTCAAATAAAATGTCCAAAATCAAAATAAAACTTGACAAAATTTGTATTAGATTTAGGACATTATTCATGCCCTTCATGATCTAGTCTCTTAGGGGTGAGTTTAAGGACTTAGTTTCTCTAAGTAAATAACAAACCATCTTGCAAAGTAAATGAATTACCTACATGTTTTAAAATCATAGTAGGAATTGGTTGGCGACCAGTGGTTGTAAGTCCAATCGGTGGTTTATCCTCTCTTACGAGGTAAACCATACACCCTTTGTCTCTTAGATTTAGGTCGCTTTGGCTTATGCCAAAGCTCCCTAGATTTAGGATCCGAGGTTATTATTTTTTCCTTTGGGGCTACAAGCATAAATCCTCAACACTTAGGTATTTCTACAATCTTGTATTATGGAATTGTAAGCCTAGATTTCTAATAAAACTCAACTCAAACATATATTTCTCCTAATTTCAAAAAAATATATATAAAGCCCAACCATAAGATAGTGTAGGATGCTCACTAGGTTTCCTAGTTTCATGAGCATCCCCTACTCTCCCTTTGGTTTTGATAATAAATCTCTCCTTTTGATCAATCCACTTGATTTTATAAAATAATCAATTGATTGATACCTATCATTGAAAATCTTTGGAGACAATGATGATTTACCTTATTCGAGTATTCTAAGGAACCTCATTCCTTAGGATGTAATTAACTATGGGGCTTGCCTCTATAGAACTTAATGAACCCAGCTTAAAACCCTACTTTACTTATCCATGTATGTAAGTAGGAAGATCTGGTATATTCAAGCCTTTTAGGAGTTCTTATTAGGTGATTAAGTCCATTGTAAGATGGTGACTTCTATCTCTCAAGTACATCATTCCTCAATATCATACCAATCACCTTAATATGTACCCCCCAAGATCTACGTGGTGTCACATACAAAAAATAAACACCATTTTTCTATTGACTCCATTGGGAGTAAGCTCTAACACATGCACATTAAACTAAGTTACTATTTTTAACTTTAGGTTAGGGGCATGGTTTGATGAATGTTTAGTTTTATGATATTTTGTTTTAGATTAAATGTTAGTGTATGTATGTGATGCGGATGTTAGTGATATTAATCATGCTTTATGTAGGGGTTTTGCTTAAGGGGCACTATAAGAACATAAATGATTTTGTTGTGCATTGCTTATACCCTAAGTATAACCTAGATTAGGGGGGTGGGCTTGGTTACCATGTGTGGGGTACTAAGTCCAAATTATTCTATAACTACTAGGTTGTATGGTATGTTTAGCTAATATTTATTTTTTGCAGATAGCTAGATTTACTTTCCTTCCTTTTGATGTAATTTTGCATTAGGATTAGGATAAGTGTTATGGGGACTAAGGTGAACATTGGTTATAATACCATGTGAGGCCTTGGAGCAAACTACATCCAAGTCAAACCAAAAGAAAGAAAGAAATGGAGCAAACCAAGATGAAGGAATGAAGGACAAGGAGTGAAGAATGGAGGATGAAGAATGAAGACCCCATAACACTTGTCACTTCATAATTGTAATTTATTCTTTCATTATACACGGATGTATAAGAGTAGAGCTCATTACCCATATTTCTTTTTTATGCGGTGGAACGACCACATTCCTCTTATTTTTTTTTGCTAATTTTATAAATTGATTGATGTTATGTTTATGATTACACAATTAGGATGGCATGATTTTCTAGTTTCTTAATTATTTGATGATTGTTGAATAGCTGGATGCGATTAGGCTCTTAGGAAAAAATAAATTTTCTATCCAATTAATTAATTCAAAATCAAACTAAATAATTGATAACCTCACCTAAATCTAGGACATAAATCAAGATAATAAAAGATTTAGCAACCCCTTAGTTGGATGTCGTATGTCTCATATCATTCATAAATCATATTGTCTCACTCTTGCCAATGGAGGGCTTCCACCTTTGCGGAGAAAATGGCTTGACCTTTGAGAGCCATGGTGGAAACACACCTCCTTCTTTCTGATTTTGGCCCATAACTATATTCTCATGCGTTAGGCATATAAAATCCCATAGCCTATGTCAAATCAAAATGTTCAAAAGTCAAAATAAAACTTGAATTTGTATTTCATTTAGGTCATTATTCATGCCCTTCATGATTTAGTCTCTTAAGAGGTGAGTTTAAGGACTTAGTTCTTTTCCAAGTAAATAACAACCTAACCATCTTGCAAAGCATATGAATTACCTAAATGTATTTAAAATTATAGGAGGAGTTAGTTGGCGGCCTAAGTGATTGTAAGTCCAACGGTGGTGGTTTATCTTCTCTCATGGAGGTAACCATACACCCATTTTATGCTAAGATTTAGGTCATTGTTGACCTCATTTTTAGAATGAGCCCTTAACACCTCCATCATAGGACTCCTCTTAGACTTTAAGAGTTCCTTAGTCTTAAGACACATCTAGTGATTAGGTGGACACTCACTGTAAGACTTAGAAGGTTTAGCCATAGGAATAGGTCATGCCCTAGGAGTGTTTGGTCTTACCCTTAGCTTGAACCACTCCTCACTTTCCTTCCTTAAGTCAAACTCCAAATCAATTCAATTTGATTTTATCCAAACTAAATCAATTCCATGATGAATCCATGATTGAAATCTCTGATTGAAGCCCATGATCAAAACCATCAAAAAACTAAGTCTAAATTTTGCCTAAGTCCTTAATTTTCTTAAGGACTTAAACCAAAATCTTAATTCAAACCTATTCAAACATTTGAACTCTTTCATAATCATTTATTTCATTTTTTATTTCATATATATGAAATATAAATTCAAACCCATCAAATCAAATTCAAAATTCAAAATCAATCCATGAAATTTTCTTAGTCCTTTAATTTTCCATTAAAAACTTAGCCAAAATCAATCTAAACTTTGATCAAACCTATTCTAACCCTTGATATTTTTCAAAACTTATTTGTATTCACATTTATATTCTCATATAGATGAAATATAAATATAAATCATCATCAAAAGCAAAATTAAATTCCAAATTTAAAATCCTTAAAATTCCCTTTAATGGATTTAACCTAAACTTTGATCAAAACCATTTCAAACTCATGGATTTTCTCAAAACTGTATATTATCATTTATATTCTCAAATATAAATGAAATATAAATATAAATCAATCAAATCAAGGCAAAATTAAATTTCAAATTAAAATACCATAAATTCTTTAAATCCTTAATGGATTTGAAATCATGATTAAACCACAAATTTCTCATGATCCATTTATATTCTCATTTATATTCACTTATAAAATGAAATATAAATTCAAACAATCAAATCAATTCCAAAATTAAATCAATCAAACAAAATCAAATCTTCAAGCCAAAATCTTGAACTTAAAAAACTTTCAAATCAAGCCAAACTCTTGATTTTCTCTCATGGTTTAATCAAACCTACAATCATGAGCTCATATATAAATCTAAACTTCAATCACCATCAAAACACAAATCAATCAAACCCCAAATTCCTTTCTTTGAAATATATGGATCAAAACCCATTTGACTTCAAACCACTTGTAAATGGATTTATCTTTCAATCATAAGTCCATATACAAGATCAATCAATTCAAATCAAGCTTTGACCAAGCTATTTGACCCACAAGCTCACTTGACCCAAAGTGACCTAAAGTATCCTAATGAGCCCTTGATCCTAACTAAATTGGTTGAACCAAACTCAAATTTCTCATCATAATCAACAATCATCATTCAATCAATCAAATTTGTCAAACCAAGTCAACACTTAACCTAAATGAAACCTTATATCTCCCATAGGCTAAATTGATTGAAACCATTGATCTATGTTCATTGATGATGTTTGAACTTGACCAACATTTGAGCTAACAATGAATTGGCCACTTGACCCCATTGACTCATTTTGACCTAAAGGGCAAATATGTCAAACTTGATCTAAGCCAAATTGAATCAAAGTCAAGTTCATTCCAAATCACTTGTTGAACTTGACCAAAGCCTCAATTGGAGACCCAACCTAGCTCAATTGACCTTCCAACATGAAAGGAGTCATGTTGAGCCAAATGAACTTAACCTAAATTGATTGAAACAAAGATATCAATCCACTCCATATGACTAACCAAACCTAAACCCTTGACCTAAATAGGTAAAATGGATCAAATGGGTCATGACCCATTTGACCTAAATAGTCATATGAGCCAAAACCTAACAAATTGAACCAAACCAAAAAGCACCAAAAAAATTTTCAAATGGTCATATGAACTTTTGGTTTGACCCAATTTAACCTATTGGTCAACTTGAAAATTGACCCATTTTGACCTAAATGGGTTGAACAAGCATCAAATGGATTACAAATCAATGAAACTTGGCCAAACCTACTTTCTCATACCAAACATACCCAAACTTAAAATAGCAAAATGACCATTTATCCTAGGCCAGAACAAATTTTGGCCTAACCATTATTTTGGTCATACCTCATCTCACTGAGGCTTTCCCAAAAGCTCAAGGGACCTGATGATGGTGCACATTGGTTTGGGTCAACCCATTTAGCCCATAGACCAAACCCAACTACCTAGCAAAATTCAATTTTCATAAGCTCATTTGATGCACATGAGTTAGCATCCTCCTCAAACCCATGTGCATTCCACTCATGGGGTCAATTGGATCAAAATGGCAAGCTCATTATCGACCATCCGATTTCCATATAGGAGATATACTCCCCACAATTCACTAAAATTTTTCATTCTTGATCGATTCGAGCCAGAACTCTGCAACCACTCGAGATTTTCCAAGGCCCCAGAGGATTTGGATTCTTTATTCTTTGATTTTGTTGAAAATAAGGAGGTCCACTGAATTCCCAACTTCTCCCACTTAATCTTAACTTAATTCCTTCTACACTCATCCAAGGACCAAGTCAAGCTGCCCAAGCATCCACTTGAGTTCCCCAGTAAGAACTCAATTTGATCAAAGCAACAAGAGATTAAAGAGTTGGTCCATTCATCCACTCAACCTCGAGGCCTAAGAACTTATTCATCTCCACTAGGCAGCTACCTCATGATCCGAGCACTAATGATCCTCAAGTGAGGTTAGTGATTTTGACCACTTAGATTGATAGGTGTTGGTCTTTGTGAAAGGAATTAAAATTGCATGTGAAATCCACCATTGGATTGGCCGCTCTAGTCCTTTAGATGGTGTGCATTGAGTCTTGAATGAATCTATACAAGATTAGCTCAATCTCCCCTTAGATCATGGGCGGTTCATATTGATCCTTAGGAAGAACTTCACCATCTCACGTGCATTACATTTTAGATGGGCGGTAGATTTATCCAATTTAAACGGGTATCTCGTCGTCCGATCTTTGATCGGATGGCTAGATAAAAAAGCATCGCAGTCATCCCCAGATGATATTTAAGTGGGTGGGCGGCGGTGCGATCGTGTAAAACATGTCCGCACACCACGCGTGATTGGGTATTAGAGGGTTAGTTAGGGATTATTATCAATTCTTAATTAATTCAAAACTTCAAAATCATAACTCTTTTAAGAAAAATCAAAAAAATATAGAAAATTCTATGGATAGATAATTCCATCTAGAATATTTTAAAATGTTTTCAATGTATTTTGAATTCCACTTTCTCTAATTTTAGTTTCTTTTGGAATGTTAATTAGTTAATTATTCAAATTAAGTCACCAATTGATCTAAAATTTCTAGGGTTCATTTTAGGGATGACCTCACCTCCCAATTTTCTTGAGATTTATTGAGGCCTTAGTGAAAATTACTAGCTCATTCTCTAATTACCCCTTTCATGTAATTGGAAAATTAAGATGCAATTAGTGGATTTACCTATGATTGAGTTTGATTAAGGTTAGATCCGGAGTAGGGGTTTTATGGAATAATTTTGGCATTTCCCCAAGCTATTCCCTAAACCCCTTTTCTCCTTAATCCCTAATTAAGGTTTAATTCATTAATTATCCCTTTAAATAATTTCAAAATTCTAAAAATTTTAGAACATAATTAATCTACCTTGGGTAGATACTTAGGTGTTTAGTAGCATAAGTCTAATTAAGGAAATTAAAACTCCTTTCATAAGTATGAATGGGTGTTTTTTAAACTTAAGCTAAACCCCTTAGCTTAATTAAGTTTTAATTGTGAGCCAAATTATTTTAGGCCTTTTTTATTAGGTGCATTACAAATTTAAATACCTTGTGGGTTTTATGTCATCTCATTGGCTCATAATTACTTAGTTAATTTTCTATGATGGTGAGGTAAGGTTAATAATTCTACTTAATTCATACTCTAACCTAATCAACCTTAAAATGGATTTAATTATCTAAAAGAAAAATACAAAATACATGTGGGAAATGGGTTAGAATAGGAAACTCATCTCACATTTTCAAAATTAAATCAAACTTTAAACTAAACAAAATCATTTTGAAATTTACATTTATACTAAATTTTCTTATTCTTTAAGAATGTCTTTAGGATTTAAGTAAAGTGAGTTTTTTACATGCTTTCATTGATTTAGATCTTTACCAACATGTTAAGTTATATGTCATGTGATTCTTCTCATAATTTCATGTTTCAAAATTTTAAAATAAAATTATTTACTTTATGTCAAATGTGCATGTGTTGGCTAAAGTAAAATATGAGGGCTATTATCACTTCTAAATCCAAAATATTTTCAAAACTTATAAATGAAATATCAAATCTAAAGTGTGATATTCATATCTTAATTATAACTTGCATGATGGATTATAATGTCATGTTTGGTGTAGCCTTTCCTTCCTTTCTTATGTTAGCATAGTTTTGAGTAAGGGTTGGTAGATGTAGGGTGCATTTGAAAAGAACCAAACACTTACTTAATTCCATATCTTATTCATCCCTATGCCATCATCTAAAGGTTACACTTGCATGAATAAATTGCATAAACAAAATGAAACTATTAAATAACTTTTTTTTCTTTCTTGTCCATTTCATTTCTTTTTGTGTATTTGTACTTAAGAAAGTGGTATATTAGTCTGGATAAGGTTGCAAGGCTTTAAGTAATAAGTAGGTTTATACCTTACACCTCTAGTTAACAATTGTTGTACTAATGCCATTCTTACATTCATGTATGTGAAATTTTGGATAAGGAAAACCTTAAGAAAAATCATGCATATTCAACTTCTAAATTTTCTTAAATGGGTTACTTAGCATGCATCATAAAGTTTGTTAACTATTCTCATTTGCATGTATAGATATGCATATGGTCCATCCATATGCATGTTATATATGTTGGGAAAGAAATGAAGTAATGTGTGTTATATTTTTGATTCATTTTATTTAATCTTAAAATGTATTTTTTTTAATAGGTTTGTTTAGAGTTTCTCTAAACTTAGGATTAATTAAAAGATGTAATCAAAACATTCACCTAAATGAAATTAAAATGTGAACTTACCTAGAAATTACTTAAGGATTAGGGAAGGAGAAGTTCTCTTCTCTTTCCCTCTCTTCATAACTTAATTAATTGTAGGTTTCATTTAAACCAAATTAAAACATAAAATAAAACCAACCCAAAATAGTTAAACAACTTAAATGAAACCCTCCTCTAAGTTGAACATATTTTTTTACACTTAGAAACAAACCTAAAGTCCTTATTAAGCATACCACACAAACTTCAAAGCACATACATTAGCTTAAGTCACCACTTCTAGCTTTAGGTTAGGTGGTTGATGCTTTGTTTTGTTTTGTGATATATGTTTAGATGGATGTTAGGGTGTATGCTCTTAGAATGAATAGGCGTGCTTAGTCAACCAACCTTGGGGATTGTGCTAAAGGGCTATCATAAAATAAAAATATAAATGCTTCTTGCTTGCGGTGCTTATACCCTTAGCATAATCCATAGGCTAGGTGGACTTAGTCACCCATGTGTGGGGTGATAAGTTCAATATACATGCTTGAATTTGTGTGGTGTGATTTAACTAACCTTTATTTTGCAAGTGTTAATTAGATTTCCTTTTCCTTTTCATGTAAAAATTTATATTTAGGATTTTGGAATGAATGTTATGGGGATTATGATGAATGGTCATAAGATCCTATCTTATGTACCATATGAAGCCTTGGAGATCCACCTTCCAACCATCTAAAGGAAGAAGAAAGAAGAAGAAAGAAAAGAAGAAGAAGAAAAAAGAAGAAAGAAGAAAAGCTTGAAGACCCCCCATAAAATAAATTCCTTTGCTTAAATTGTAGTTTAATTCATTTGTAATTCAGTTCTATAAGGGTAGAGCTCGTACCAATTTGATATTTTTCGAGTTTGTCGATGGTGCCGACCACACGACCTTTTATTCTTTTGTGCTAGTTTTATAAATTGATTGATGTTTGTTTAACTTATGCATTAAGTGGCATGATTTTTAGTTTTCTTACTTTATGTATGGCCTAGAAAAGTACTAAGCTCTTTAAAAAATAAATCTTTTAACACTCATAACCTCACTTAAAGCTTAGGATTAAAATCAAGATAAAAGAATTAGCAACCCAGCTGGTTGAGAATTTGTTTATAATATCATGCACAAATACTTATTTCACTCTTGATTGGAGGGCTTCCACCTTTGCGATAACCTTGACCTTTGAGTGGTGGAAACTCACCTCCTCCCTTCTTGCTAATTTTGGCCAATAATCTTTTTCTCATGCATTAGGCATAAAATCCTATTATCCCATCAAATAATTGTCCAAAATGAAAAAGAAAATGAAATTTGAATTACATTATATTTAGGTCATTTTGAAGCATGTCCCTTTACAAGATCTAGTCTCTTTAGGAGTGAGTCTAAGGACTTAGTTCTAAATAAAAATAACTATCTTGCATTAAGCATGACCTACTTGTGTTTAAAATCATAGGAGGAGTTAGTTGGTGGCGATGGTTGTAAGTATGGTGGTCCTTTCTTATGAAGGCAAACCCTTATTTTTCTCCTTAGATTTAGGTTGTGCTTCCTCAAGCTCCCTAGATTTAGGTGTTGAGGTTGCTTCTCCCCTTTATGGGCTATAAGCATAATTCCTCACCTCTTAGGCATTTCTTTAATCTTGTGTTAAGGAATTATAAGCCCAACATTCTAACAAAATGCAACTCAAATATATTAAATCAATTTCTAACATGTAAACCCCCAATTTTAGGATAGTTTGAGATGTTGCTAGGTTTCCTAGCATTGTGAGCATCTCCTACTTATTCTCATTTTGGCTTTGATAATAACTCCTCTTTTGATCAATCTCATTTGATCTTCAAAAAAAAAATGAACCAATCGATTTATAGTCCTTTCCTATTGAAATCTTTAGAGATAATGATCATTTACTTAATCGAGAGTTTTCTAAGGGATGTCCCTTAGGATGTAATTAACTATGGGGGCTTGCCCCAGAGGGAATGATTTAAAATAAACCTGCTTTACTTTTCATGTAAAGTAAGAGAAGAATCTATGGTATATATGCAGACCCATCATCCTTAGTCCTTATTGAGGTGATTGGTTCCATTAAAGGGTAGTGACTTCAATCTTTTGAGATAGTACATTATACCTTGATGAGTATCGATCACGAGTAAGTATCTGTGTGGCATCTTACCAAGGAAAACTTTTAAGGGTTCTCTTTCTTTTCTCCCCACAAATTTGAAAGGTGACTCCCTTATAAGAATGTTTCACCAGTCATGCTTTTTTATGTGAAGCTCTAGATTTAGGACAAGCATAAATCTCACCTCTTAGGCATTTCTACAATCTTATATTATGGAATTGTAAGCCTAAATTTCTAATAAAAATTTAACTCAAACATATAATTCTCCTCAATTTCAAAAATAATAATAATAAAAGCCCAACCATAGGATAGTTTGAGATGCTCATTAGGTTTCTAATATCATGAGCATCCCTACTCATCTCCTTTGATTTTGATAATAACTCTCTCTTTTGATCAATCACTTGATTTTCTAAAATAATTAATTGATTGATAGTCTATCTTTGAAAATATTTGGAGATAATGATCATTTACCTTAATTATTCCTAAGAACCTTCCTTAGAATGCAATTAACTATGGGCTTGTCTCCATATGGAACTTAATGAACTCGGCTTAAAATAAACTCTACTTTACTTTTCATGTAAAAGTAGGAGAAAGATCAGTACATTGAAGACCCATTGGCCTTAGGAGTCCTTATTATGTGATTAGGTCATTGTAGGATGGTGACTTCTATCTCTCAAGATAGTACATCTTTCTCAATGTTGTACCCGATCACCTCAACAAGTACCCCAGATCTATGTGGTTCCCTCATAAATAAAAATAAACACCACAAATTTTTCTAGTGATTTGAGTTCTCTCTCCATCTTGGTAAATGATCATTGTCTCCAAGTATGATAGTGGATTTGTATTTCAAATGAGTCCAAGACTATCCTTCTTTTCCATTGGCACTTAGCTCATTTCATTCTTGAGTTAAGCTAGCCAACATCCTTTAGGTTAGAACCTCACTCATAGTCTTAAAACCACTATTGGGTCCCCAATATGTGAAAATAAAATTTAACCAAAGAGATGGCTAAATACCTTTTGAACCTCCTTACCATCTCTTTATAAAAATACACAAAATTTTCACAAAATATATTACTCAACCTCATCTAAAATCCTCAGATTGTTACATGTAGTTCTTTTCAAAACCAAAATCAAAATCATCTTTCAAAAAATACATATTTGAAAATGAATATCTTCATTCAACATATCCAAATTTATTGAATGAAGGTTTCATTTTGAATAAAATCATTTCAAAATTGAAACTCCACTCAATATATCTCACATATGTTGAAGTTGGAGTTTCTTCCTTTCAAAATGCACATATTTGAAAATGAGAATCCTCATTCAATATACCCAAATTTATTGAATGAAGATCTCATTTCCAATAAAATCATATCATAAAATTGAAACTCCACCAATATATTCCATATATATTAGAGTTGGAGTTTCTTTCTTTTCAAAAGCATAAATTTAAAAATAAGCATCTTCATTCAATATATCAAATTTGTTGAATGGGTTTCATTTTCAAATCACACCATTTGAAACTCCACTCAACACATTCACATGTGTTAAGTTGGAATTTCCTTCTTTTCAAAAAAGCCATAATCACACACAAAATTTCATCTTTGAAAATAAAATATGATTGACTTCATTTTACATACCCAAATTTTTTTAAATGGAAATCTCCTTAGAAAAATCATGAAAATCAAAATACATTAGAATTCATTTCATATACCCAAATTTGTTAAATAGAGTTTCATTTTCAAAAGAAAATTTAAAATAAATTGGATTCTATTTAATATACCATATTTATTAAATAGAAATACCCCTTTCAAAATAACACAATTAAAACAAAATAAAACACATTTGGGCTTTATTTAGCATACATAAATTTGTTAAATAAAGATCCCATTTTCAAAATCAAAACAAAATCAAACATATTTGGGCTTTTTTTAGCATACACAAATTTATTAAGTAAAGATCTCATTTTCAAAATCAAAATAAAAAACCAAACACATTTGGCTTTATTTAGCATACACAAATTTGCTAAGTAAGATCCCATTTTCAAAATCAAAACAAAATCAAACACATTTGGGATTCATTTAGTATACACAAATTTACTAAGTAAAGATCCCATTTTCAAAATCAAAATAAAATCAAACACATTTGGGCTTTATTTAGCATACACAAATTTGCTAAGTAATGATCCTATTTTCAAAATAAACAAAATCAAACACATTTGGGCTTTATTTAGCATACAAAATTTGCTAAGTAAATATCCCATTTAAAAAAAATCATAACAAAATCAAACACATTTGGGCTTTATTTAGCATACACAAATTTGCTAAGTAAAGATCTAATTTTTAAAATCAAAATAAAAAATTAAATATATTTGGGCTTTATTTAGTAAAGATTTCATTTCTAAATTTAAACATGACATACATCATGGGCAAACAAGCAAAAGAAAATTATTTTCAAACATCTCATTTAGCATACCCAAATTTGTTAAATGAGTAATCCCAAAATCAAATCTAAACAAAATCAATTGACCTCTATTTAACATACTCAAATTTGTTAAATAAAGGGTCAAACATAAAATAAAATTTAAATATGAACCAATGGAAGCATCAGTCTCTCCAAAATTTGAACCCATTCAACATACACAAATTTCTGAATGTGGATTCTAAACTCAAATGAACTCAAAATCTCTCCTCCAAGTTGTTCAAAATCTCTCTAAATTCAATGAGCCCCACTTAACATTTTCAAATTATTGAGTGTGGGTTCAAACTCTAAATCAAATTTAAAAGTCTAGAATACCAAGGCAAAAAAATTTGATTTGAGTTTGTTTTCAACAAATACAAAGTTCAGTTCAATTTGTTGGTCTAGTCGACTTTTCTTAGTGCGATGCAGTGCAAATGGATTCAGTATGTTCACCTTCTCTTCGGGATGGATTGTGTCCTTGATGGGGCCGCCTCCCCAAACTTTTTTTCATTTACTATATTTTGGATTTGAGGGAGTTAGGATTACTTGAGGGGAAACCCCACACTGTGAGATGTGGTGGTTGGGGCAGCATCATTCATATTGAGATATTCTCTGAGTTTCTCTCACAAGAGGAAGGTGGCGAGGTTCCATAGCAACTATGTTCTAGTGCCTATAGTCAATTGTTCCCATCACAACTGCTAGTACCCACTCATTAGCCTCCTCTAAGGGGGGCTATCTAGCTTTGGGATAGTCTCTCTACCTTTGAGGTAGGGATCTAGCTCCATACCTAGCAGAACCCGCACCTAATAGGGCCAGATCAAGCACACCACATGTGCATTGCCAAGGAGATAGAGATAGTATCTCACATTATAGAAGGGGTCACCTGTGATTCTCCTTTGCTTACTCAAAACAAATTTCATCCCCTTTCTATTTTTGAAGGAGAGGAAGATGTCAAGAGGATTGTAGTATCACCTCCACCTTTCATTATGAGACACCGTTAGAGATAGGGAGAAGGTCATATGCCTTAGGATAGTTTTATGCCAAGTTGGCTTATGGATGGTCGAGTCCAGTGTTAGTTTGATTTGTGATCGGGTTATTCCTCACGGTGTAGGCAAGAATATCCATCGGAGAGGGCGGAGTTCAGTTCACATCACTAGCAAGAATATGCGGCAATGATGCGTCCCCTAGTATATTTCCCTCGATGTGCTACCCATGTGTCACCTAGTATTGTGTTGAATGGTACCACCCATCATGAGGAGAGCCCGCATAGAGGCAATCGATGTTGTCTCCACCACACCATTCTACTCCGTTCATCTTCAGTTCCATCTTCTATAATTCCACCCAAAACCCATGGAAGAAAGCCTCACTAGTGATCCGACCAAGGGATCCCACTTCATCTACTCCATCAGTGAGGGTGAGGCTTCTCCTGACCTCCTACTTCGTTGGGGTGAAGAAGTGGCAACCCTGTCGTGGTTGTACCACCATCATCACCCCACCTCAATTATGGATATAACCACAAAAGGGAAGGGGGACAATTCTATCCCCATTGCGTAGATCCCCATGGGCGTACTCCACCCATAACGGTTGATAGTAATGAGCATGTCTCTTCCATTGGCGTATCCCTCACGGTTTAGCACTCCAGTAGTAGGGGAGGTCTACACATTAGCGAGTCCCACCAATGATCACCTTGAGATTTGTGTCGATATAGTTAGATCTCTTGGATGATATCTTGGCACAATATTTTACTAAAAGAAAGAAATCTAGGTATGATTGGTGACCTTGAAGAGGAGAAGGTTAGCTTGAACCCGATGTGGATGATTTGTTGGAAGACTGGTAGAGGTACACATGATTGATACTAGAGGTTCCCTCCTTGATCATCATAGTGAAGGTGTTGTAGTCGAACAAGTTGATGCTTAACACCTCCTTCAACAACTCAAGAAAGATGAGCAAATTGATAGGATGGGAAGGAGAGTTGAAGATTTGTTAGTGATAATTCTAGCACTTTAGAATCAAGCTCTAGCGGTGACTACCATTATGGAGACCGAGTTATTGCATGTCTAGATCAACCCAAAGTTCACCTCAGTAAGCAAGCTTGCATAGGAAGGTAATGGATAGTACCTTCATACAAGAAAAGCATATCAAACTCATGGTGGAACAAGTGATGGAAGCTGGCACAAGTTCGAGGTGGTTCATCGGTTCTAAAGGGTAGACCTACCCGGAGAATTTGTTGTTAACCAATATCCTAAGGGTTTGGTGCCTCCTTCTTTCAAAAGTTTTGATGGGATCCTCACCAACATATAGCTTTAGGGCAACTATTACAATGTTGGTGGTAGCATGCATTATTGTTCTATCTCTTTATCGCCGGTCCAGCATAGCTTTTGATTAGTACGATGAACTTTCCAATGATTATGAAGACTTTTGCTAAGTTGGAGCAACTCTTTGTTAAGAAATTTGTTGGAGCTCAAGAAAGGGTAACTAGGTGATCTCATTGTAACTCAACAACAATATCTTGGTGAGTCCCTTGTTGATTACATTCTTAGATGGTGCAATTTAAGCATGAAATGCAAATCAGTTGTGAATAGCATGCTATTAAATTCTATTAAAAAATATTCATGGTCGGTCCTTCATGCTTAAAGGTTTCACCATTAAGACATTTTAGAAATTAATCAATAAAGTGGCTAGTCTGGGAGGCCAAATATTCCTTCTCAAGATCGTCATTAAAGCCAAAGTCAAGCTATGAAAAGAAGTGAGTAGCGACATTGGATAAGGGAAGCAAGTGAGATTAGTGTGAGAGACCTTGAGCTCAATAGCTTCCACCTCCCCCACCCCTCCACCATCTTATTGTAATAGCCTCCATGGCCTTCCGCCTCTCCCTCATACTCTCTGAGCGGTATACATACAGGTAGCTATCACCCACCTACTCTTTTGATAAATTAAATAAACCTTATTCATTTAAGAGGAGGTAGTTAGGAAAATCTTTAAGAACCTCTTAAAAACTAATTTTAGCTACCCAAGCTGAAGTCAAAGAAAGTGGCGGAGTAATGATCCTAACTTTTGCCCCTAACACCACATGCTAGGCCATGTTTTGGAGGATTCTTTACATTTAAGGATGGCTTGAGCATAGCTACAAGTTGGGCTATAGTTATCCCTAAGGAATATCTAGTAGAACAACCATCTAGCATTATTAGGGTAATCCTTGGGGATACATGTGATCCTCTCAAAATAAAAAGAAGGTTGGGATATCTCTTTATCCCAACCTAAAGATCATTTCTAAAATTAAGAAACTTTCCTTACAGGGTAGCTCAGAACCTCCAACATCAAGGAAGGTTCACAAGTTACCAAAGATAACTTGGGGAAAGTAGGAGCTCGAGCGGCAGCCATACTTGCGTGATAACCAAAGTGTAACCACAGTCCAGCCTCCATTCCACCATTACTACTACTTCAACTACATTCCTACTTCAACTAGTTCTTCTTCTAGTAGACATCTTGTATCAATGGATGAGGGCATCAAATCCCTCACCCCACTTACTTTACTAGATTTCTCTGATACCTCATTTAACTCTAAGAAATCAGGAACTCGGCAAGGTTCTACCTCATAGGGCAGCACCTCAACACAAGGGAAAGCAAGTCATTGGTACCTGAGCAACATCCCTCCACGAATGCTCCACCCATGGATATGCTTATGAGGACCCCAAAAGTTGATTATAATGTCCTCGCACACCTAAGAAAGTTGTCACTAAGTATATATGATGCCCTTATCCTATCCAAAGAGAAGGAATCATTAATCAAGGCCCTTCTTGATCCAAAATATGCTTAGCTAGTGTTGGAGAGAGGCGTTATTCAAGAAAGCTGGAGTCACATTCACTAATGAAGACCTTCTTTGGGGGGATATGGAGCACAACCTTCCCCTACATCATAGTGGATATGGGTAGATTCATACTTTCTAGGGTGTTGGTTAATCTAGGTGCATCGAATATTATGAGCCAAAACCCTTGCCTATTTGAAGATTGACATCTAAACATCAAGGAGATCGATGATGTTGAGAGGATTCAATGAACAGGGCGAGGGCTTTAGGCTCCATAGTGTTACCTTTGGAAATAGGTGATTGGGAGACTAAAGTTCTTCTATATAATTGATTCAAATACATCATTCGCTACTTTCGGTAGGCCTTAAATACACGAAAGATGGTTCCATCCTCTCTTCATCGTGTATCAAGTTTCAAAGAGATGGAATCAAATATGTTAAAGGAGATGAAAAGACCATTCTTAATTAGAGAGGTTGAGATATAGTGTGACCTACTATCTTCCTCAAAATTAAAATATCTATTTAGCCAAAATTTGAAAAGAAGAAAAGAAAAAAAAGAAAAAGAAAAGAAAAAAAAAAGAAAAGAAAGAAAAGAAAGTACAAGTGAACGAGAAAGGGATGTCGAGGAAGAGGTAGAGCGCATGTTACATTCCACCCACGCATTCCATATAGAGATATGGGTAGATGACTGACCTCCACCAAGTAGAGGGTAGAGAGATATGGAGGCGTGGAGATGAAGACTGGGTTGGCGCCAATAAAGGCTATGTTCAGATCACAGAGTACTCTTACTATTCACATAGACTTAGAATCCAGCTTAGAGATGAGTCTCATGTGATTAACATACCGCCAACCCCTTTCGTGGGTCTCATTGAGGTGACACTCCGATAGTGATGAAGACCAGGCCTCCAAGCAAAGCATAAATGTATTTGAATCGATTATGTAAAACCATTAGGCAGTTGGGAACCTTAGCTCTAACCTCACTTTCTTCCAAAAAAAAGTTGAGGGTTTAGAAATTAAGGAAGCCCCTAGATCTTCCATGGATGTCAAGCTAAAGAGATTCTTGTTGGGATCATCATCTCAAGTCAAGAAGCGTAACTAGAACTTGAGGATAATTCATATAAAGATTTAATGGATTTATTTTTTTGATTGGTACTCACCTTGTGTTCATAATCGCAAAGAAAGCTTTCATTCCTTACACATGGTCCAAGCAGTCGAGTATTTTGAGAAGCGTGGAATAATAAAGGAAGGGATGCACAATCAAGACCGGACTAGATTGATGTGGGTCAGTTGATAATGATGATCACCGCTAGTTGTCACCAATCATCGAGTCCGATAGATCTTCTTAAACCACACTAACTCTTATGAGGTGTGTTTAGAAACTTGATGATCGTGATCTTCAAATCAAAGATGCACATCTAAAATTTAAAGAAGAAATTAATTCAATCATCGACAAGCTCAAAGAAATCAACCTCGATGAAGAAGATCCACACCCCACATACATCGTTCTCTATTGAATAAAAGAAGAAACCAATGACTTAGTTATTTTGAGTTTAGGGACTACTTTGCATGGAGCTATAAAGAGATGCCTAAATTATCTCACGAAGTCCACAAACTATCAATAGATCCTAGTACTAACCTATCAAGCAAGCTCCTTGACTCATGCGATTAGAAATTGAACATAGATCATTTCTAAAGTCAAGAAATGATCAATACTTGCTTTATTAGGAAGAAAATTACCTACCGGTTTGCCGTTGTCCCGCTTAAGAAGAAGAATGATCAAATTCACATATGCATCAATTTTGGACTTAAATAAGGCATGTCCTAAGAATGAATTTCCACTTCCTATACTAGAGTTAATGGTGGACATTACCTCATCTCATGCAATATTCTCTTTCATGGATGGGTCATCTTCCTACAACTAAATAAAGATGGCCCTCAAGGATGAGAGAATACTTTTGAACCTCAATCAAAATCTATTATTATAAAGTCATGCCCTTCCTTCTAATGCGGTGCTACTTACCGTGGAGCCATGACTCAATTTTTTTGATGAACTCATTCATCATCAAGTAGTTTGAGATGATCTAGTTGTCAAAAGTAAAGAAAAGGAGACCATCTCTTTGACTTGAGAGTATTTTGAATGGTTAAGATAATTCAATCTCAAAATAAACCTCTCAAGTGTTCCTCTAAAGTGTGCATTCGAGTAGCTTTAGGAAGTTCCTTAGTTTGTTGTCCGACATGGGAATAGAGACTAGAAAGATCAAATCTATCTTAGAAAAGACCCCTAAAAGTCTAACTCAACTTAGAACATTCCAAGGGCTATTGGTATCTAAGGCACTTTATCTTGAATCTATCGGGAGATGCAATTTTTCAGCACTTGTCAAAAGATGCTAAGTTCAATTGGGATGATAAGTGTCGCAAGATTTGAAGATATCAAATGGTATTTGGTGAAGTCGCCTAGTAGCCCTATCTTGATGGACAAGCCACTTATCCTTTACACTACTACATTGGATGACTCCCTTGCTTTGTTGGCCCAAACTAATGATGAAAGGAGAATGCTCTCTACCTACCATTGCCGATCCCTCAAGCAAACAACCCACCTATTGAGAAACATTGCCTAGCTTTCATCTTCTGCATCCCAAAAGCTATAGCATTACATGCTCTCTCATAAGGTAAACTTGATTTCAAGAACAAATCCACTAGTATCTCATGACACGGCCGACAGACAAATTGGCATGTTGGTCCATGATTCTCGTAGTTCAATATTACATTCATACCCCTCAGCTGAAAGGAAAGCACAGTGGATATTCTAGCAGCACACCACTTCTCTTAGCTTAGTGACAATCTCCCCGATGAACAAATCTTGAACTTAGGAGGTTGACAATCACCATTGGGAAATGTATTTTGATGGTGCCTTCTTAAAAGGAGAAGAACCATGATCTACTATTCCGGAAAGTCAAGGTAGGAATCATCCTTTAACTGCATCACGATGTGATGAGATTCTCATATTATCTCTCCAATCCATGCACCAACAAACGAGTATGAGGTTTTGATTGCGGTCTAGAGTTTGCTATTACGGTGTGTCAAAAGCATCAACATCTACGGGATTCTCAACTAGTCATCAACCATTGGGTCCTATAATATTCTAAAACCTAAGCTTCATCACTACTATGAGTACACCATGAAGCGTTGGCCCAAATCCTCGAGGTCACCATCTACAAGATTCCTCGAGGAGAGAATGTTGTAGTAGATGCTTTGGCCAAACTTCCAAGGAGTTTGACATGTCGAGGATGAGTCCATTCCAATAAAGGTCCAAAATAGACAAGTCTTATCTCATATTGATGATGAACTCATCAAGAGCTATTCTCTTAAAGGGGAGGTTATCGTTTCCAAGAAAGATGAGGAGCTAGATTGGGGGGCAACCATTCATAGATTACTTGACTAGAGGAAACTACCTCAAGAGAAATCACAAGCCCATCGATGAAGTAAGAGCTCTCTCATCTTGTGGGATGGCACCTTGTATGATTTTCGAAAATGTGATTACATTGTTTAGAAACACGAAGCTCATAAGATCATGATCAGGTACATTCGTCTATGAGGAGCACATCAATCGGTCTCAAGATGAAGGCAAAGATCAAGAGACTAGGATACTACTAGCCTTTGAAGATTACAAACCGCATGAATGTAGAGGAGATGCCATCTGTCACACGGTGTAATCTTGCACTAACAACCCAACATTCTACACTACATTGGCCTCATGGTCATTCCAGTGTTGGGGTACGACATAATGGGTCCGATTGATCCTCCTTCTAAGGGTCATCGATTCATCCTAGCGCCGCCTACTTTTCCAAGTGGAGAGGTGATTCCACCAGAGGTCACGCCTGGTAGTGCTCCAATTTTTTAGAAACCATATCATATATAAGTTTAGAGTGCCTCAATGAATTATATCCGATAATGGTACGCATTCAAAAGCACCAAGATCAATAGCTTTACCAGAGACACGATAGATTGGAGATACTCCATTATCTACTATCCCAAGGAGAATGGCTCAGAAGCATTCAACAAAATTCTCATCTATACTAAAGAAGACACTCAATGATGATAGTGCGAGCACTAGTTGAAGCCTTGTGGGCATACCACCACGTAACTCCAACCCAATCTACCACCATTCTCTTAGTGTATGGGTCAAGCTTCTACCATTAGAAGTTTAGCTCCCATCACTAAGGATAGCAATGGGTAGTAAAATCACCATGAGCGTAATGCTGTTGCATTATAAGAGCTCAAAGGTTTGAGGAGATGCTATGGGCATGCCGAACCTCGAGTTGTACAAAGCCAAGATGATTCAAGCTCACAACAAGTTGGTCCTCCTAGAACTTTTCAAGTAAGAGCTTGTTTTAATTCTAAGGAGACTAATTATTTCCCATTGAAAGATGGGAGGCAAGTTTGAACCCACTTGGGAAGGCCCTTTTATCATAGAGAAGGCCTACCAAGGAGGATCTTATCAACTTATTAATAAAGGGGAACACCGATGCTTCCAATTAAATGGGCTCTATTTAAAGAAATACTATCCATAAAATCATGTTTGAAAATAATCATCTACAAAATTCTATTCCAAATCATCATCAAAATATTCTCTTCATTCAAGCATTGTTTGCTTTTGTTTGCAAATCTACCACATGTGTTTAGGGTAGGTGTAAGAGAACCCAAGAGGCATCTATCCTTCTTTCACAACATAAACATAAATTAAACATGATTCCACAATGCTACTAGAGTAGGTGTAAGAGAACCCAAGAGGCATCCTATTTGACTAGCATAACTAAGTTAGGTGTAAGAGAACCCAAGTGGCATCCTTTCTTGGTGGGATCATAACTACCATTTGTGACACCATTTCATCAACTCTTAAACATGTTTTTAGGATAGGTGTAAGAGAACCCGTGAGCATCCTATCCTCCTAACAAACAAAACACATATCTTCTATCTCGGGCTATTTTGATGTGAGAGCAAGCCCCATGTGCACTCACTCATTAGATGCTCTAGGTTGGACCGACATGTTACCTAGTTAATGCATCACCCCAATGGTCTTTTGTTCAGAAGATGTGAGTCCCCATGCTTTCTTCCCCGACTTGGCCATTGCAAATTGATGAGCACCTTGTTGGCATGGTTGGCCTTACCGTGGTGGTAAGCTCATCATGATTCTATGTTTAAAATGATATAAGTCTACTTTCTTTCTTAAACAAACCATCAATAGGGTTAAGTTGAGGTTAAGGTAAGCCCCAGAACTCCTTTCCTCTTACTACTACTTTTAGTTGATATAACTGTGGCATTCACTCGAGTCGCCTAGGTTGAATAATACCGTCGATCAAGATGGACTATCACAAACAGCCCACAGTAGGAGGATGTGAGTCCCCGATGCTTTCTTCCTAGGCTATTATCGCAAACCAACGGCACCTTAGGTTGGTTGATGCTATGCTGACTCACTGGATACTCCACTCTTGGCAAATATGAGTCCCGACTTTCTCCTTGAGTTGGCCACCAATACCTATAGACATTATCTTCTTAGGGATTAGGATAAAGCCCTTAGTGGCCCCTCCCCGTGGGCACTCTACTTGGGTTATGTCCTTGCAACCCCATTTAGACACTACGGCTACTCTTGGATTGGACACCCCTTTCCTAGTAGCCACCTGGTTGGAGAATTTGTTCAACGAATGCACATATTCTCCCTTAGACCGAAATTGAGAGATAGGTCTAGGCTAATATAAGCTCCTTCTGTAATCTCAAAACCAAAGTCCATGATAAATAAACAAAAAACAAATTTATTCTCTTATGGAGTAGAATTCCCCCCAGGCCCCTTTCCCAAGTAGGCATCCTATCTTTAGGGCAAAGAAAAAACTCCCTATAGAATTGTCATACTACACTTGAGTTGAGATAAGTCCTCATGTCGCACTCTCAAAGCCCTTAGGTGGGTTCAATCTATTTTTCCACAAATGTTGCCTTATGGTCATTTCTCAAAGATGTAAGTCTACTACCCATTCTTTCTAGCATAAATCGACATGCAACCCTAAGTTTGGTTGACATATTATCTTGCTAATGTCCCCCGGATCTTTAGTTCATGAAGATGTAAGTCCCTAGGCTTTCTTCCATGAACAAATTGAAAGGCACCCATTTAATTGGATAGTTCTCCCTTGATGAAACTACCCCTTTGGATCGATAAATCTTAGGTAGGTCAAGCTGACATACCCCTGGTCCATCAAACTGGGATCCATCAAATATAATTAAAATAAATTAATTTTAACTATCTTTGAGCTAAGTCCCCAGGCATTCACTCAGAGTCGCCTAAGGTTGGTCTGATTAACTCGCCAACAAATCACCCAATGATCCCTACTTTGGAAGATGTAAGTCCTATTTTCTTCCTAGTACAGCCACCACATTGAAAGGAAACCCCTTTGATAGTCTTACAATGTGGTAGACTACCCTTTGGATTGGTAAATCAGAAGTAGGTCAGGCATGGCCCACACTCGATGGTCCATCAAAATCCAGTGGTCCATCTCAAAATTCAAAATTTAAAATCAAAACAAAACCAACCAATCTCCCCAATGGAGTCAAATTAAATAATCAAATCGATGCCTTCTCCTCTGAGATGCAAATCTTTCCAATTTCCCAATGGAGTCAATTCAATCCAAACCAAACTGCTCTAGTGGTTCACACTTTTATCCCTGTGATTTCAAATTCTAACCCCGATTTTCACAACCTCTTATCCCTGGGATAACTTGAACCTTTTCTAGTGGAAGGCTCACATACTCAATCCCTGTGGATTCCTCCTTCGCTCTCTTATGTCTTTGACATAAGTAGAGTTTCATTGCACTAAGATCTTGATTTCTTCCACATTAGAGTAGATCTTGACAAAGGACTCCTCTGACACTAAGAGTTCCTTAGTCTTGAGACACTTCTAGTGATTACGGTGAACACTTAACTAACCCTAGAGACTTAGAAGGGTTTATCATGGATTAGGCTATGTATTAGGGATTTAAGGTAACCACTTACCCCATAGCTCAAATCCAACCCATGTACACTCCTTCAAACCAATCCAAATCAAATCTCAAATCAATTCCAACTCAATTGATTTTCTCAAATCTCAAATTAATCCCAACTCAATTGAGTTTCTCAAATCCAAAATCAACTCCAAATTCAATTACAATCCCAAATGATTTAAATCCAAAATAAACCCAAATCCAACTCGAGATGATTGAAACTAGTAATCATTCAAATCCAAAACTTCTAAGCAATCACATCTATGCTTAGCCAAACCCTTCAAATCAAAGCTAAGTGATTTCTTTATAAATCACTTATTCCATCATATTCACAACTATAAATGAAATTATCATCCAAATCATCCAAATCAAATGAATATAAATCAAACCAAATCAAAACCCTTTTTCAAACTTTTGATATTTAGCCCAAATTCACAATCAAATCAATTCACATGATTCTCTCATGGGTCATTATATTCTCATTTATCTTCAAAAAAATACAAATGAAATATAAATTCAAATAGCCAAAATCAAATCAATATAAATTCAAAACTGAAATCCAAACCCAATCTATATCTTTTAAGCCAATTTCTTGATTTAGCCAAATCAATCTTAAATCAATCCAAACCTTGATTTTCTCTTCAAACAATCACTCTTTCAATCACATGCCCAAATATAACATAAACTACAATCACCAAGCCAAAATCATAACTAACTAAGTCAAAATCATGTTCATCCTTTTGACTTGAAATTGTCAAATGAACCAAAACCCATTTGACTCCAAACCACTTGCAATTGGATTTATATTTCCATCATAAGTCCATATGTGAGTTCAACCAAACTTGAATCAAGCAATGATCTTAGTTCACCCTTTAGGTCCACTTGACCCAAAGTAGCCTAAAGACCCTTTTGAAGTGTTAATCCAACCCAATTGGTTGAATCAAGGCCACCAAGTCTCACATTGTGATCAACAATCATCCTAGAATTATCAATCACTCAAATTGGGTCAAACCAAGTTAAGCCTAGATTTTGACCAAGTAAACACTTAGCCTAAATGATACAAACAAGCCAAAATTCATTATGAGCCAAATTGACAGAAACCACGATCTAAACCAATCCATAATCAATTATTAAACATGACCAAGTCCCACTTGAGCTAGACTAAACCCAATTGGCTCCTAACCCAAGATGACCCAAATTGACTTAAAAAAGCCAAAAATGGGTCAAATCTTGATCTAAGTCAAACATTGTAACTAATGGGTCAATTCATTTTAAATTGATTCTTGAACTTGACCAAAGCTCAATTGACCAATTAGACCCAACTAGCCCAATTGACCATGAACCCACTTGATCCAAAAGGTCAAATCAACTTGAAATCAAACCAAATCAGAATTGATTGAAACTAAAGCTTGCAATACATTTCAAATGATCAACCAAGCCTAAACCAACCCATGACCTAACCCAATTGGGTCAAAAGTGTCAAATTAGTCAACTTGACTCATTTGACCCAAATGAACAAAACCAAATCTAAACTAAATTAAACCAAACCAATGATACTCATAGGCTCCAAATGATCATTTGAACTTGATCTAACCCATGGTTTGATCCAATTTGACCAATTGGTCAACCTAACCCAATTTGACCCAACTTGACCTAAATGGGTCAAATTGAGCCAAATCAAATCAAATGAACACCAAATCACTTGAAATTTGGCCCAACCCAATTTTAAATCATTTCAAATCTTTCTAAATCAAACTCATAGCCAAATGACCACTTTGCCCTTGGGTATCCCATGCCCAAATCGCTTGGAATTTAGTCATTCTTTCCCAAGGCCACTTGGCACCCATCTATTGGTTCACATGGGCACCAAGGAGGTGGTGAACATGGCCTAATGAGCTTAAGTCAACCATGACCCAAGGGGAGACCAAACTGACCTCCCAATCACCCTTGGACACTTGGCTCACCAAATTCACTCACCAATCACATGGAAAGCCACTCTCCCTCACTCCTCCACCAAAGGACCCATGTGGGACATTTTCCATCAAATGATCACCAATCCAAGCTATTGAGCCAAAATAATAAATCATCCATTCACCTATTTACCTCATTTTACACCAAGTTCAACCCCTTCATCTTAGACATAGGACTCCTCTTAGACTTTAAGAGTTCCTTAGTCTTAAGACACATCTAGTGATTAGGTTGACACTCAACCTAGCCAAAGACTTAGAAGAGTTAGCCATGGGGAATAGGTCATGCCTTAGTGTTAGGAAAATTTTCACCCTAGTTTTGAACCATTCCTCACCTTCCTTCCTTCAAGTCAAACTCCAAATCAATCTTATTTGATTTTCTCCAAACTCCAATCAACTCCATGTGATTGAAATTCATAATTGAAATCCATGAATGAAATTCCTAAGTCTAAATATTTTAAGTCCTTAATCTTCTTTTAAGGATGTAGCCTAAATCATGATCAACTCAATTTAAACTCATATGATTTTCTCATAACTCATTTATATTCTCATTTATATTCACATATATAAATAAATAAATATAAATCAAACAAACCAAATCCAAAATTAAATTCCAAATTTAAAATCCTTCTTAAGTCCTTAAGGACTTAGCCTAAATCAAGATCAAATCAATTCAAATTCATGAGATTTTCTCATAACTCATTTATATTCTCATTTATATTCACATATATAAATTAAATATAAATATAAATCAATCAAACCAAATTCAAGCATCAAACTCCAAAATTTCTAAGTCCTTTAAATTCTTTTAATGGACTTAATCATGATCAAATCACTTCAAACCCATAAAATTTTCTAATGACCCATTTATATTCTCATTTAAATTCAAAATAATCAAAACCCACCCAAAAAAATCAAACTCAAATCACTCAAAATCCAACCTAAGCCTTTCAAGTCAAAATCTTGAACTTAGCCAAATCAATTTCAAATCAAGCAACCTCTTGATTTTCCTTCATGATTCAATCAACCCTACAATCATGAATCCAAATATAAATACAAACTTCAATCAATAAATCAAAACCTATTCAAAAAATCAAACCCCAAATCCATTTATATTCTTCCTTTGAATATGAAATTGTCAAATAAATCAAAACTCATTTGACTTCAAACCACTTGCAAATGATTTATATTTCAATCATAAGTCCATATACAAGTTCAATCAAACTCAAATCAAGCTTTGACTAAACCATTTCACCCACTTAGGCTCACTTGACCCAAACTGAAAAGTATCCTTATGAGCCAAATTCTAATCCTAACCAAATTGGATTGAATCAAACTCACCTATGCCTCTCATCATGATCAACAATCATGGATAGTCAATCAACCAAATTGGTCAAACCAAGTCAAACCTAAAGGTTGACCAAGTCAACTCTTAGCCAAAATGAAACTTAACATAGCCAAATTCCATCATAGGCCAAATTGAAACCATTGATCTAAGTTCATTCATGAACTATGTTTGAACTTGACCAAGTCAATATTTGAGCCTAACCTAGCAATTGGCCACTTGACCCAACTTGACTAAAATTCAAAATGTGTCAAAACTTGATCTAAGCCAAAATTGAAACCAATGGGTCAAGTTCATTCCAAATCACTTATTAAACTTGACCAAAGCTTCAATTGGCCAACTAGACCTAACCAGCCCAATTGACCTTGAACCTAACTTGACCTAAAGGGTCATGTTGATTCAAACTTAACCAAAATTGATTGGAAACAAAGACCAATAACTTCATATGACTAACTAAACCTAAACCTACACATGAGCTCAAAATAAATAGGTCAAATGGGTCAAATTGGTCAACTTAACCCATTTGACCTAAATGAAGTCATATGAGCCAAAATCAAAACTAAACCAAATTGAATCAAACCACACCAAAATATTTCAAATGATCATATGAACTTGACCCAACCCTTTTGACCCAATTTGACTAATTGGTCAACTTGACCAAGTTGACCCATTTTAGCCTAAATGGGTCAACATGAGCCAAACCATATCAAATGAACTCCAAATCCAATGAAACTTGGCCAAATATATTTTCTCAACATACCCAACATATTAAATTCAAAATCAGCCAAATGACCATTCTACCCCTAGGCCATAGAACAAAGTTTGGTCAAATCCATGGGAATTTGGTCAAGCCCTCTTCAAATCAACTTGATACCTTAATAGGTCAAGTGAACCTATGGAGGGTGGTGCACCCAACCCAATGGGTTTGGGTCAGCCAAAATGGACCCAAGGACAAAATTGACCACATGGCTCAAATTGGCCATGTGTGAAACCTCCTCCACCCAATTTAAAGCATATGGGAGGTTACCAATCTAGTCCTTGGCAAACCCACCATGTGCCAACCTAGATCAAACAACCCTTTCCATATTGAGTAGATCAAAATGGAAAAGAGAGTCCATCCGATTTCTATGGGGATATACTCCCTAATTCAATTTCAATTTTCATGTTCATTGTCGATTGAGTGAGGGAGAGTGTTAGAACCATTAGAGAGTAATCAAGCCTCCTAGAGCTCTAGCCATTTTCCCATTCTCGCCTTTTGAATAGTGAAAATATGGGAGGAAAATTGAAATTCAAACTTCCTCTTCACTCAAAACCCAATTCCCTTTGCACATTCCATCAAGGGGCTAAGTGAGTGCATCCAAGTCTTAACACAAGATCCAAAGGAAAGAGGAGAGCTAGTTCAATCAACACCACAAGCAAGAGCAAGGGAGTTGGTCCAGAGCAATCTACTCAACCCAGGAGCTAATTCTTCACCACTTCGCCTCAACCAAACCAAGCTCTCAGGGAATCGAGTGTGATCACCTCGAGGTATGGCATTTTGATCAATAGACTTAAGGTGTGTTGGTCCTTTGTGAAAAAAAAGTTTAATGGCATGAAGTTTCAACCATTGGATCATCTATGCTTTGTGATGGTGATGCAAAATTTATCGGCTCAATCGAGCTCGGATCAAACTTAGATCATGGATGGTTCCTGATTCACAAGCTTTGGGGATAGATCTCATCATCCATCCAGCATTTTGGATGGATAGTCGAGATCAAACACACACTTAGATCCGATTTAATCCTTTGGGAATGGCGCTTTAATCATTCGATCTTGATGGTGAGAAACCACATACCCAGCCATACCATGATGGGATGTTTAAGTGGTGGCTCATCCACACGCGGAAAGTGCACATAGCCGCCACCGCATGTCATGTTGTGGATTAAGAGTTTAATTAGATTTTAATTCTAATTAATCCCAAGATTTAAAATTCATATCTCCTAAATAAAATCAAAAAAATATGAGGTAATTTTCACTAAAAGATAATTCAATCTAGAATATCCTAAAATTGATTTTAATGGATTTTAAATTGTATCTTTCTCTGAGTTTTAATGGAAATCTTAATTTACTAATTACTCCTTAATTAGTCCTAATCTCAAACTTCTTGGGTATATTTGGGATGACTTCTATCTCCCCAAATTTTTTGGGATTTATTGATGGCTCAATTGGGAATTGCAAAATGCATTTCTAATTACCTTTATGTAATTAAGAATAATTAAGGGTTTGATTAGTATTTTAATCCCTTATTGAAATTGATTAAGGTTTGATCCATGAATATGAGGCTTAGGGAATAATTTTTGGGTATTTTCCCTAAGCTATTCCCTAAACCCCTTTTCTTTTAAACCTCTCTTAATTAAAGGCTAATTCATTAATTACCCTCTTAATTAATTTCTTAAAATTTCTAAAACTTTAGAACTTAATGAATCTACTTTGGTAGATGCTTGGTGTTCAAGAGCCTAAGTTCAATTAAAAATCAAAACTCAACCTATATGAGTGTGTTTTGAAATTACTAAGTTAAACCCCTTAGCTTAATTAACCATTAATCATGAGTTAAATTGCATTAGGCCCTTTTCTTTCTAGGTGCATTGTAAATTTAAATTTCTTGTAAGATTTTATGTCAACTTATTGGCTCATAATTACTTGGTTAACTATGCTATGAGGTAGTAAGGTTAATTAACATGCTTAATTCATGCCTTAACCTAATCAAAATCTAAAATGAATCTAATCATCTAAAAATTAAATAAAAATGTCAAACACATGTGAAAATGGGTTAGGAACAGCAAACTCAACTCATATTTTAAAATTAAATCAAAAAATCAAACAAAAAATCATATTAAACAAACTTTGATTTACTTTAAGCTTTCTTATTTCATAAGATTGACTTAGGATTTAATTAAATGAATGTGTTTACATGCTTTCATTGCTTTAGTTCTTTCCCAACATGCTAAATATGTGTGTCATTTCATGCATTCATACTTTTCAAATTTTAAATTTAAAATGAAAATGTTTACTTTATGTCAAATTTTCATGTGTTGGCTAAAGTAAAAATATGAGTGGCTATTATCACTATTAAATTCAAATTATTTTCAAATTGTATGAACTAATTATCAAAAAAGTGTTACTTATATTTTAATTATAAGCTTGCATGTGAGTAAGATATAAGGATGTGCTTAGTATAGGTTTTCCTTCTCTCATTTAGTATAGTTTTGAATAGGATTTGGTAAGATGTATGGTTCATTTGAAAAGAACCTAACACTTGCCTAATTCCATATCTATTCATCTATCCTATTACTTAAGAGGGATACTTTACTTACACATATAAATTGCATAAACAATGAATCGACTAATACAAAATTTTGCATTCTTTCTTTTCCATTCATTTATTTTGTACACATATTTGTATTTAAGGAAAGTGGTATATTAGTCTAGACAACTCGAGATTGCAAGGCTTTAAGTAGCCCTAAGTAGGTCTTGTTTTACACCTCCGGTTAACAATGGTTGTAATCACTTATGTCTTTCTTACTTTTATGTGTGTATGTGAAAATTGGATAAGAAATCTCTTTTACTTAATGAAAATCATGCATCATAAACTTTCAAATTTTCTTAAATGAATTACTTAGCATGCATCATAAAGTGTACACATTCTCATTTGTATGTATAGATGTTAGGACTCATTCATATGCATGTTATACATATTGGAAAAGAAATGACGTGATGTATGTTATGTGAATTTGGTTCATTTTATTTAATCTTAAAATGCCTTTCTTTTTTGAATGGGTTTGTTTAGAGTTTATCTAAACTTATGATTAATTAAAACACTTAATTAAAACATTAACTAAATAAAACTAAAATATGAATCCACTTTAGAAATTACTTATTCAAGGAAAGAAGTTCTTCTTTTCTCTCTTCATAACTTAGTAATTAATTGTAGGATTCACTTGAACCTAATCAAAAAAATAAAATAAAATGAACCCAAAATAATTAAATCACATAAATGAAACCCTCCTCTAAGTTGAACATGCTTCACTTAGAAAATTTAACTTAAAGCCATATTTAAGCATACCACACAAACCTCCAAAGCACACACATTAGCTAAGTCACCACTTTTAGCTTTAGGTTAAGGAGGTGCATGGTTTGATGTTTCTTTATTTTTTGTGATATATGTTTTAGATTTGATGTTAGGATGTATGTGCATAATGAATAGGACGATCTTAGTCAACCATTGTCTTAAGATGTGTTTAAGGGGCATTGTAATAAAAAAATATAAATGCTTTTTCTATACAGTGCTTATACTAAGCATAATCCAATAGGCCAAGTGGACTTAGTCATCCATGTGTGGGGTGATAAGTCCAAATATGCTTGGGATTTGATGATTTGTTTAGCTAACTTTTGTTTTGCGTGAGTTAGATTTACTTTTATTTTTCATGTAAATTTTGCAATTAGAATTTAAGAATGATTGTTATGTTGATTAGGATGAGCATTGATCATTAGATCACATCTTATGTATATGTGAAGCCTTTGGAGCATCCACCTTCCAACCAACCAAAAGAATGAACCAAAGAAGAAAGAAGAAAAGAAGAAGAAAGAAGAAAAGAAGAATGAAGAAATGAAGCTTCCCCATAATAATGAATTTCTTACTTAATTGTATTTAATTCATTTGTAATCCAAGTTTTATAAGGGTAGATTCATAATTAATTTACTTTTGGGTTTGTGGTACCCAACCATACTTGGCCTCTTATTCTTTTGCGATTAGCTTTATAAATTGATTGATGATTTGTTTAGCTTGTGCATTAAATGGCATCTTTTCTTAGTTTCTTCCTTTCTTTATGTATGGGGATGTGGATTAAGCTCTTAGGAAAAATAAATCTTTTACCAAATATAATAACTCAAAACTAAAATTAAAGAATTCATAGCCTCACCTAAAGCTTAGGTTAAAATCAAGATAAAAGAATTAACAACTAGATGAGCACTTCTTTATAACATCATGAAATGAATCTTGTTTCACTCTTGATTGGAGGGTTTCCATCTTTTAGAGAAACTTGGCTTGACCTTTGAGACTCATGGTGGAAACACACCTCCTTCTTGCTAATTTTGGCCAATAACTTTATTTCTCATGCATTAGGCATATGAATCCTAAGTCAAAATAACAAAAATGAAAATAAAATAAAATCTAAATAACATTAGATTTAGATCATTTGAAGCATGTCCTTACATAAGCTAGTCTCTTTAGGGAGTGAGTTTAAGGACTTAGTCTCTTTCTAAATAAATACATCTTTATCTTGTATAAAGCATAAGACTTACTTACATATATTTAAAATCATAGGAGGAGTTAGTTGGTGCTACCCCTGGTAGTTACAAATAGTCGTGGTTTGTCCTCTCTTGGAGGCAAACCAAAACTCATTTTCACCTTAGATTTAGGTTATGCTTTTGCCAAAGCTTCCTAGATTTAGGTTATTTCACCCCCTTTGTGCCATAAGCATAATTCTTCACCTCTTAGGCATTTCCTTAATATTATGTTATGGAATCATAAATCTAAATTTCTAATGAAAATTCAACTCAAACAAATTAAATCAATTTCAAAATGTAAAGCCCAATCATAGATAGTTTGAGATGCTTCTAGGTTTCTAGCATCATGGGCATCTCCTACTTATCTTCTTGGCTTGACAATAACTCCCTCTTTGATCAATCACATTTGATCTTTAAAAAATGAACTAATCGATTGATAGTCCTTTCATATTGAAATCTTTAAAACAATGATCATTTACCTAATTGAGAGTATTCTGGGATCCCATTCTTTAGGATGTAAATATGGGGCTTGCCCATGTAGAAACTTAATGAACCTAGTTTAAAATAAACCCAGCTTTACTTTTCCATGTAAAGTAGGGGAAGAATCTCTTACATATGTAGACCCATTGTCCTTAGGGAGGCTTTATTGAGGTGATTAGGTCCATTAAAGGGTGGTGACTTCTATCTCTTAAGATATATACTATTCCTTGATGATGTATCTGAATAAGCACATCTACCGAGCATATCCCAAAAGATGAATTTTATATTCTTGCCACCTGATGAAGGCCTATATAGAAATTTTCACCACACCACCTTGATACAAGGAGGGGAAATATACATTCTCTCAAACAAGAAGATATTCATTCCTCAAAGCTCTAGAAGTCAAATCAAAGCCTCCTAAGCTTTTTGTCATTCTCGAGCTTCCTTACTTTTCCGTTTAATTTTACTCAAAATCAAAATAAGAGAGATCAATTGAGCTCAACTCACCCAATCCTCAACCAAAGTTCAATTAACCTTGCACACACCATCCTTGGACCAAGGCAAGTTGAAACAAATTAAATCAGCTTATGACCGGTTAGGAGTTCTATCAAAGTGATCACCTATGTATCATGGATTGGTCTTAGCTAACTATTGAATCAAAGCTGCGGCTCAACGATTTTTGTTTCATCCAAACAAAGCTTCCTCAATCATGGAATCACGGTCACAAACTCCGAGGTATGCCATTGAAACCGACCTTAGATTAAATTTTGCTTGGTATTTTGTTAAAGAAATTATTATGTCACGCGATCTCCACCATTAGATGTGTTGCTTGTGCTTCCTAAGTGGGATGAATTTGAGCTCCATTTCAGCTCGTGATCGGCGATGATCAACGGACATCATCCATCTCTCTCCGGGAGGAGATAGATCACGATTGTGATGGATCGGATGGTCCGATCAAATCACACTTTAGATATCTCTAATTTCCTTAATTGAATTAAATCGTATGTCATCTTAGATCGACGGTCCATGGAAAGCTTCACGCCATCACTTAGGCGACAAATATGACAACTTAAATAACCAATCCGCATCACGTGGAAAATGTGTCACCGCCATGTGGCCGATGGATTAGAGTTTAATTAGGTATAACTAATCTAATTTTAATGGTGAAACTTCCAAATTCATAACTAATTATAAAAATTCAAAAAATATAAATAAATACTCATTTTAAAGCTAATTCGTGAGGAGACTAATAGAAAAGTAAATTCAATTAATTTTGAATAGTAATTTTGACTCAATTTGGGTTTTATTAGAAATTTATTTAAGCTAATTACTCTTTAATTACTCTAGCAATTAATTTCAAATTTTTTGAGATTGATTAGTGGAATGACCGCCTCCCATAAGTTTTTTTGGAATTTATTGCTTGATTAATTAGGGGAGTTGCTTGTTTCATTCTTAATTCCTCTATTAATTAATTAAATGATTGGTTAACATGTTAAATAGTAATGAATCCATTATATAAGTTTGCTAATAATTATAAAATAGTGAATGGACATAGGAATGAGATTAGGATCGCTTTTCCAATCTTTTCCCTAACTTTATTTCATTTGGATAACACTTAATCAATTTGCAACTAATTAAGGGCTTAATCACTTCATTAAATAATTTAATTAAACAAACTCAAAACTAAATCATTCTAGAACTCAATCATTCTATTCTTGGGTAGATTCTTAGGTGTTCAACAACCCAAGAGAATTCCAAAGGAAATTATAATCATACTACATGTGTAAAGGGGTTATAAAGTACTTAATCAAACTCTTTAGCTTAATTAACCAATAATTATGAGCCAATATTAGGCCCATTCATTTCTTAGGTGCATTGATTTAATTTCAATGTGGTTGCATATCATATGTTGGCTCATAATTACTTGGATAATTATGTTAAAGTGGTATAGGTAAGGGGTAATTAATGGATTTAATTCATACCTTAACCTAATCAAAAAATAAAATCAACCTAATTGTTCTAAATTAAACCAAACTAATTCACACATGGGGTATGGGTTAGGACTAGTAAACCTTCTCATATTTCTAAGTCAAATTAAATCAAAGATAAAAATCTCCTCAAAGAATTTTGATTCATTTAAATGATCTTATTTTATATGATTGTAATTAATTAGGGTGAATGTCATGTGCTTACATTCCTTTATTTCCTTCTAATCATGCTAAATATTTTTGTCATATGAAATCATGCATTCATTTCTTTTAAAATTAATTAAATAAAATATTTTCTTTTATGTCAAATTGCATGTGTTGGCTAAAATTAAGAATATGAGCTATTATCACTATTAAACCAAAAATTATTTTTAAAAACTTATAAATCAAAGATTATAAATGAAAGGATGCTAATTATAAATATTTATAAGCTTGCATGTGATGATAGCATAAGATGTATATTATGAAGTTCTCTTTCCTTCTCTTAACATGGATTCACATAGGATTTGCAAGTATAGTTCATTTGAAAAGAACACAATACTTTCTTTAAATCTAATCCTATGCATTTCTATATTAAGACTTAGGTAGGACCTTCATATTACACATGTAAATCATATAACTAAATCAAACAAAATCTCTTGCATGATTCCTTATCCATTTGGTTCTTTTATACATCTACATATATCTAAGAAAAGTGATATATCAATCTAGTCATCCGAGTTACGAGGCTTTAAGTACTAAGTAGGTCTTGTATCTTATCGTGTAGAAAATAATGGCGGCATTACTCACTTATAACTTTTATATATGAGGATGTGCATTTAGCTAATGAATGAATAATCTCTCTTTCTACATAACAAAGACATGCATTAATGATCCAATTAACAAATGGAATATCCAAATTTTCAAATTACATCTCTTTGTATTCATCATCAAAGTGTGCTAAGATTTGCATTGCATGTATAGGTATGCTTAGGATTATTCATATGCATAGTATACATGATGGAAAGAAATGAATGGGTGTATGTTATGTGATAATCTACCCTAACTAATCTAAGATGTCTTTCTTATTGAATAGGCTATTTAGAGCAATATAAACTTAGGGTTAATTAAAACACATAATAAACTACTCACTAAATGAAATTCATTAATCAATTTACCTTAGAAATCACTTAAGGTGGGGATAAAGAGATACTCTTCCTCTCTTTCTTCTCTTTATAACACTTAGTTGCTAAGTGTAGGTTACATGAAACAAGAGAAAATATTAAGTAAAATTCTTGAATCAACTAAACTACTTAAAAATAAATCAACACTTTATAAATTAAACTTCTCACACTTAGCAAATCATAACTCTAAAGCTTAGCTAGGACATATCACAAAGCTCTAACACATGCACATTGACTAAGTCACCATTTTTAGCTTTAGGTTAGGTATGGTTTGATGAATGTTTAGTTTTATTATGTATTATTTTAGACTAGATGTCGGGTGTATGGTAGTCTAGATGTCATGCGATATTAGCCTAATCATGCTTTCTATTAGGGTTGTGCTTAAGGGTGTTGTAATAAGAATATAAATAATTTGTGGTGTTTATACCCCTAACCATAACCAAAATTAGGACTTGTGGACTTGGTTATCCATGTGTGAGGTACTAAGTCCAAATTATTCCTATAATTGCTTAAGTTGTATGGTGTGTTTAGCTAACATTTATTTTGTGTGTATAGATTTACTTTCCTTCCTTTTAATGTAATTTTGCATTGATTAGGATAAGTGTTATGGGGACTAAGGTGAACATTGGTTATAAGACCATATCTTATATACCATGTGAGGCCTTGAAGCAAACTACATCCCAAGTCAAACCAAAAGAAAGAAAGAAATGGAGCAAACAAAGATGAAGGAATGAAGGAAAAGGAGTGAAGAATGGAGGATGAAGAATGAAGACCCCATAATACTCACTTCATAATTATAATTTATTCTTTCATTATACGGATGTATAAGGGTGGTAGAGCTCTACCCACATTTCTTTTTGGTGGTTGAACCCGACCACAGCTTCTTTTTTCTTTTGCTAATTTTATAAATTGATTGATGTTATGTTTATGATTGCAAGGATAGCATGACTTTTCTAGTTTCTTGTTTGATAATTGTTGAATGGCCTAGATGCGATTAGGTTCTTAGAAAAAAATAAATTTTCTATCCAATTAATCAATTCAAAATTAAACTAAATAATTCATAACCTCACCTAAACCCTAAGACATAAATCAAGATAATAAAAGATTTAGCAACCCTTAGATGGATGTATGTCTCATATCATGTATAAATCATATTGTCTCACTCTTGCTAATGGGGCTTCCACCTTGCTAGAGAAAATGGCTTGACCTTTGAGAGCCATGGTGGAAACACGCCTCCTTCTTTTGATTTTGGCCCATAATAATTTTCTCATGCATTAGGCATATAAAATCCCAGCGTGTCAAATAAAAATGTCCAAAATCAAAATAAAACTTGACAAAATTTGATAGATTTATCATTATTCATGCCCTTCATGATCTAGTCTCTTAGGTGTGAGTTTAAGGACTTAGTTTCTCTTCAAGTAAATAAATAACCATATCAAAAGCATATGAATTGCCTACATGTATTTAAAATCGTAGGAGGAGTTAGTGACCCCTGGTGGTTGTAAGTCCAATGGGTATATCTCTCTTGCAAAATAATACACCCTTTTGTCTTAGATTTGGTCATGCTTGGCTTATGCCAAAGCTATGTAGATTTAGTATCGATTTTGTTTCTCTTTGGGGCTACAAGCATAAATTATCACATCTTAAACATTTCTACAATATTGTATTGTGAAATTGTAAGTAGATTTCTAATAAAAATACAAATCAAACATATAATTCTCCTCAATTTTAATATATATATATATAAAGCTCAACCATAAGATAGTTTAGGATTCTCACTAGGTTTCCTAATATATGAGCATCCCTACTCATCTCCTTTGGTTTTGATAATAACTCTCTCATTTTTATCAATCCCACTTGATTTTTTAAAAAAATCAATTGATTGATACCTATCTTTCAAAATCTTTGTAGACGATCATTTACCTTAATCGAGAGTATTCTAAGGAACCTCATTCATTAGGATATAATTAACTATGTGAGTTTGCATCCAGGAAACTTAACAAAGACTTAAAATAAACCCTACTTTACTTTTCCATGTAAAGTAAGGGAAAGATTTACATTTGAAGCCCATGTAGGGAGTCCTTATTAGGTGATTAGGTTCATTATTGATGGTGGCTTATATCTAGATAGTACATCATTTATCAATATCATGATCACCTCAAGTACTCATAAGATCCACGGTGCCCACATACAAAAAATAAACACCATAATATTATAAAATATATCTTATATTGAAAGACTAAGGATATATTTTATATCATCTTGAAATTTACTAAGTAGATTTTATGGATCTTATTTTATTTAATTGATTTTACTAAGATATTATATTATTTTTCAAAGAAATTTATAAAACCTTTCAAAATACCTACTAAATTTTATGAATACTTTGTTGTGATAAATGAATATTGATATCTTTTTTGTGAAATTTTAAATTTATTTTGAATTAATATATAACTAATTGAATTTTTAATTATTTTTTAGTTAGAAAATTTAAGAAAAAATTAATTTGATCGAAAATTTATGAGAAAATTTCATCAACTTGGGATAATAAGAACATCCCATAACATTTTGGAGAATATTCAAATGTTATTAAATATTTTATAATTTAATTATTACTTATTTATGAAATTTAAATTAATTTTAATTTTGTATTTAATGAATTCTTAAAATTATTCAATTTTCTTAATGATTCATGTTGACCACTAAAATTTCTTATTTAATTTTATATTTAATTTGAGTTAAATTAAATTTTTAATACTTTATTTACTTAAATTGAATTATTCAACTAATATAAATTAAAATCAACTAATTAATTATAAGTTTCATTTTTATTAACATCATATTTCATTTATTCTCTATAAAAATTTATTTCACATTTTAAAAATTTATTTTATGTTTTTCATTAATTTTAAAATATTTTAATATTAATTGCATTTATTTGATTAAATCACTTATTTTATTATTTCATTATATTTAACCAAGATAAAGAGACTAAATAAATTTTAAATGATTTTTCTATTTAATTGGCATGTCAAAATATTCTTGATATTTGTTTATAAGTTTAGTAATTTTAATTTAAATTTATTCAATAAATATTTAATCTTAGTTTATAAATTTTTAAATCTTTTAGTTTCTCAATTAACATTATGTAAGAAAATTCAGAGGTAGTAAATACCACATGTAATCACTAACAAAAGTTTCACCGCAAGACACCTATGAGTAAAGCTTGACTAAAAGAGCATGAACAATGATTATTTTAAATCAAGAGCTAGATCAAGGATGAGCCTATGAAGATTACAAATGAAGAACAATTGATGCTAAGGCCCACATTGAGCCCAAAATTATATCATTATTTCTAGTATTTAAATTATGTCTTCATATAATTGACATGTGAATGATGAAAACACCAAAACACACACACCTAAGAAAGTATAAAATAATTTTTTTTGGGAGATTATAGTGTACAATTTATTTTGTGCTAGATGATTATCCATTTTTATTAAATTAGCTACCAAAATTAAGTTGGTTAATCCTAAAATCATGGAAATTTAATTAATCTTGATGTGCAATACCATATTATGCTATATGATTGCTCATTTTTTAATTATTTTAGCTTCCAAGATTAAGTTGGATAATTTTAAATTTTCTTTGATCATATGGTACAATGTATATCATACATTATTAAAGTGTTTTTTAATCACCTTATTTAAATCGTAAATTTGTGGTATTTGATGAAAGAGTTTTTATGTTGAGTTTATTACCATGTGATCATACAAGATGAACAAATAGAGAATTAAATTTTTAGTTTGTAATGATTATATAGTACAATTCTTAGTACTGCAGTAAGAATCAAGATAGTTGTTGGGACAATCATATCATCAAGGGACCCTAAATCCTAGTAACTTGAATGATTAGAAAATTTTATTAAAATAAATAAATTTTTAAATTTTTCATTAAGCATCCTCCTATAAATGGTTCATTTGGGTAGCCTAACCACTGAACTTGAGAGAAGAAAGCTTAAGAAAGGCTTAGGAGACTGTTCTCGTAGTGAAAGTGGGGAGAATTTTCTTCTCATCTTTTCCTTAAGAGATATTTAGTTGGTGAGGTTGCACTTTATTTTGGTTATTCTTCCACATTCATTTTACCATTGAGAGTTGAGATTTACCTTGAGAGAACATTTTTGAAGAGTGCTTGCGTGAGATTTTTTTTTATTGAGAGAAGTTTTTTTGTATCATGAAGAGGGAGTGACATCCTTCTTTCCTTGAAAAAAAAAAAAAAATGGTGTAGCTTCCCATTACCCATTAAGGAGATAGGCATCTCTACCTTGATTTCTTGTGCTAAAGGAGGGATAGTGGAATTTTAGAGGAGATTTAGAGGGTGGTTCGGGCGAACAACTATAAATTATTGTGTCCTTCCTTTTCTTCTTTTTACTTTTATGCTTGTCTTATCTTTTGGGTTATTTTATTAGCTTTAATCTTTTAAATTTTTCTCTCATTGGACTTTAAAAGTTTGATTTGATTTTTTTTTATGAAATCTTTTTTAATGCACACCAATTTACCCCTTGTCTCTTAAGTGTGCCATTCTTACAAGTGGTATCATAGAGGATTGCTTATTTCACGATCTAACAACTACAAGCAAATATGTATATTTCACATCTTGAGAATAGAAATACCATTGAAGGATACTTTATTACCTAACCTCCTTTATTAATGATAGTCCTTTTGATTTTTAGAAAATTCACATGTTTGATTGGATATAGAATATAATAGTGAAAGAATATTCATATATAGATGTCACGCAAACATATTGAAACTCTAATTTATGGTTAGTAGAAGATAGGGAGTTAGAATAATTAAACTCTAAATATTTAAATTGCTTTTATATGTTTTAAAATTTGAGATTACATGCATTTTTTCACTTGCAAAATTGATTAAAAAATTAAAAAAATTTTACTTATGAAAGAACTAATAAAATAACTAATGAGGTTAAACAATAACATATCAATATATTTTTACATGATTATGAACTTTTGTAAGTTATCTCATGAGTCTAATTTTAACATATACATACATTTTACAAAATTTATCATCTTATTGCTTGTATTAGGAAGAGTGTTTGAATGCTATAAAAGTCAACAAAATTTTGTATTGTTTGCAATCTTAGGATGCTAAGGTTATAGATATCTTTGAATCCAAAAATTATCAATTTATTCAACACATTAACTTTCAAAACTAACCTTATTGAAAAGCATATCCTTTGATTTAATCACTAACCTAGGATATGCTTAGCCAAATTATGGATTTTGATTAATTCACTTGGTTAATAGAATCTCCATATCAATTATCCTCAAGACCTATAAAATGCGATGGCATCATCCTCACTTTACATTAATGCTTGTCATCAAAATTTAATTAGGGGTGAAAACCATGGTTCTAGGGGTTGGGTATGGGAGATTAAAAGCACACTTATGAGATTTCCTTATTCATGTTAGACAACATCTTGAACTTCAAGCAATTTTCTAAACCCCTCAAACCAAGCTCCAATCTTTTGGTCCAAAATTAGGGTTGGTGTTGGTTCCTAGCAAAACTCGAGCAATATAGCCAAAAACCTAAGAGGGCATTAACCTTGTAGCCACCTTAAGTGAAGAATCAAATTTGATGGCCTTAGTGACCACAAATATGTTTTTCTCAAACCATAGGTGGTTATAAGTATTTTGATCATTCTAGGGATTGGGCACATGATGAGTTAAGCATGTAGCTCTTGTGCCCCTAAATCTTCTCAATTGAAATCACCTTCAATGGAAGTCTATAGACAGAGAATTTTCTCTCACATTAATGTGTTGAATATAAGATTAAGCTTGAAGACAATGAATGGATATCGTTTTTTGAGTTCAATGATCCAAATGAGCTCGAATCAGATGTTATGCATACATAAGAGTCATTTTAATAGATTTTTAAGATATATTTGTTAAATGTTTTTCCTTTGCATTTTATTAGACCAAATTTTATGAAATTGTGGTCATTGATTAACCATCTTATAAGAAATATAAGAAAAATATTCTCATGGCATTTATTCTTATTTTTTATATTTAACACATATTTTGTTCTATTATAATTGTTGAAAATATTAAGTTGAATTAAATTTATTTTTAACTCTCTTTAGTATCTCAAATAAGTCATATTAAGCCTCTTTGATAATTATCTCATAGCTTTGTGGATCATGTTAAGAATTTTTAAATGCTCAATTTTATTACTTAAAATCATAATCCAGCATCCATTGATCAAAAAAAATAATATAAATATTTGAGAATATCTCTTACATATAACTATAACTTCTTAAATTATTATATAATTTTCAGAGTTGCTGATATGTTTAGTGATTAAAATTAACAATTTGTATTATTTTCTAATTAGTAGCCTTATTAAGTAATTTCAAAAAATTTATAAAATTTAGAGATGGTCTTCAACTCATTATGAATTTACCTAATTTTTCTTGAAATTTTATTTCATGACTTTTTGTATTCTATACTTTTATGAATGCAAAATCTTGAATTTAAGGGATTTAATCGTAAACTCACACAAAACACATGCATGCAAAACCTTGAACCCCTGACCTCTTGGAAAGACAAACTCTCACCCAATGTACTAAGGTGGCTTGCATTACATCATAATCCATTTCACTACTCTAAAAGATTCAAACTTGAATTTATTTCAAATATTTTTCTATTTGTAATGATTAAAATATTAATTACTTGAATTATTTTATATATATACAAGACCCCAAATATACATATAAAATTTGAAGTTGCTATAACATCTTATTTCAAACCTTTGAGTGGAATTAGAAGATTTCTCAAAACATCTTGCACAACTTTATATTTTCAAAAAAAAAAACTATTTTCTTATTTTAAATTAAGACACTTAAGAAAATTAAATTTATTGCACTAATAGCATCACCCATGTATGATTTTCACTTCACACAATATTTTAAATATTTCTCCAATTATTTAGACTTTTCAACTTTATTTGATATTTATAATTATTTTTATTTTAACAATGATTATGAAAATATCAAATGATTTAAAAAAATTAAGTCATTTGAGGATGTTCATTTCAAAAGCTAGTGGGCATGTTATGATTTTTAAAATTTATAAGCTCTTTTGAATATCAGAATATTCATATTTTTGGTAAGGCTTAATTTGAGCTCCCAAATGTAAATGTCAAACTCTGGACAATCTCAAATAGTCTAAATTTTTTTAAATTTTTTAATATTCTTCATGATTCTTTCTCTTAAGCTATAACTATGAAAAAATATTAACTTTCAAAAAACTTCAATTATTTAAGATGCATCTTCTGATTAGATTTAACATCTTTTGAGACATCATCAATGGTTGAGAGCTTAAATTTTATCTAAGAAATCTGAAATTTTAAGTTTATATATATTGAGTGTGTGAAATTATCATTAAATAAGCTCAAATGTCAAAGAAATAACAAGAAATAATAAAAATTACAACTGTATTGATTAATGAGGAGCAATCAATTATAATTTGCATCCAATGAGTGTATTATATATGCTTTGCCGTAATGCTTTATTTCTATTAAAATACAGTGTTCTATCTGTTATAAGATGCATTATGAAATAACTCTCTTGCTGTTGGAAATAAACTGCTTTCATTGCTTAGTCAGTGCTGCTGAAGGGTTCATATTCAAAATGTTTTGAGTAACGTGTGAAGAAAAGTGAACTTTATAGTTTGTGATTTTGAAGTGTCATTGATCAGTGATGAATGATTACATTTAATTTTTATAAAATACACTAAATTTATTTGCCTTAAGTGCTCCAATATGAATAATGGCATCAAAATCATTTTACTACATACAATTTTTTTAAGCAGTTTGAGCCCTGGAATATATATATCTCAAAATTGTACCCCACAGCTGAGGAGTAACCACCCCAATTGAACTTATCTTGAATGTGGAAGTTGTATTTTTAGCTGAGCTGGTTGATTGAAGCTTTGCTTCGTTCATGTGTTACCATGAAAATGGCTTAAATGGTCCCAAAATTTATAAAAAAAAATGTGAAAGTTCAAATAACCTACTGAAAATTATTTCCAACATGGAGAAAGGTGGTCATCTTTGTTAGGTTGCCTAAACAGTTAAACCATGAATTAATCTCCTAAAACTAGTTAACAACCATCAACCTGCAAGGTACAGTTCAACATTCCAATGCAGCAACCAATGAAACACATAAGGGATCTTTAGAAATTCAATTAAAACGTTTAAATCGTCAACAACTTTAGAAACTAAAAGTGTATACAGAGGTCAATTATAAGAATGCCTATCCCTAATAATTTTTTTATTAAATAATAAGTCACACGATAAAAAAGAAACGTGGGACCACCACAACAATATGTGAAACTTGCATTTTTTTTTTTAAAAAAAAAAAAGAAAAAAGAAAAAAAGATACAGAGGTTCAAATTAACTCGCCCCTTCTGATGATTTACCTCAAAACAGCTTAAGAAGCAGCTGGTGAATATGGTTAACTGAATATCATTATAACGATGGAACAGCTTTTCTGATTTCATCACATCAGCAGCTGATGAATACTGTAATGTTATTTGAGTTAATCTTCATGCTCGTCCTCACCCTCAGAATCTGTTAAAGAAAAGGAAATCAGGTGACAAGATAATTATTAAGTTATCTAAGAAAAGAAACATGCATCAATCATTTCAATCTCAAAGTTTAAATCTATGGAGCAATTTGAGATCATTTCTTTTTATTTTATTTATGACTTTATATAAAATAAAAACATGTTTGATATTTTATTATGTATGAGTTATTTTATTTTTTTTTATAAGCTGGCTATTGGGGCTTGTGGGGATTAATGGCGAAAAATTCAAAGTGATTTCAATTTAAAAATAAAAACATCTAAAAAAATATTGAAAGTTATTTTCACTATTTTAAAAAAGTAGCTTGATTTATTTTTAAAATAATAGCTAAAATACACAAATCAAACTTACTTTTTTAAAATAAAAATAGAAAAAAAATCCTATGTAACCCCTAAAAGTTATCTTATTATAACTACTAAAATCAGAAAAGAGTACCACGCATCAACCAAACTTACCGGATCGAACATCTTCGCTGATTTTGCCTTTTCCTTGGATTTGTTTGACAATCATCCGAAAGATAAGGACCCACCAATAGATATGAAGAACAAGTAATGATATTAAGAGAGAATTGAAAACATAATAATATATGGGTCCATCCACTTTGTGTTTCTTCTTATCAAGTGCCAATACAACTTCATAGCTGCCATGAAAGTAATAGATTAAATAAAAAAACCACAAAACATACTACAACATGAAAAATTCACATCTAACATGACAAACCAAGTAGATTATAAATACTAAACAGATGATTAAGCTTGCATCAATTGAAGTCATTGAGTTAAAATACATCAAGAAAATAAGAAAAAACAATTAAAAATAAACCTAGTAGGGTGGATTGGAATGGCAATTTATGGGGTATGAAACATCTGATTGAATTTGTGTTGTAAAGATTGGATGTCAAAGATTTTAAGCCAAATTTGATCTATGTAACCAAATTTGATCTATGTAATGTAATCTTGGAACCATTTATAAGTTACTTGGGAAAGATTGGTCTTCTGCATTCGGTGCCAAGCGTTCCTTAATTTCTAGGAAGACCCACGGAAAAACAGAGTAGAATACCATAATTGGAGCTTAGCACCTACTCAGCAATTCTGAACAACCATCACTCCATCAGTCCTTACACATTCTTAGCCATCTACTACATAGTTTAGTTCCATTTTGATGGGGAAGCCTAGAATAAAGTTGGCAGACTGTTCTTCAAACGGTTTAAGCATTTAGCATGCCATATATACCGTTTTTTTTCACCTCTTCTTTGTTGCCACATCATGAAGACGGTAGAAGGGAAGAAGAGAGTACAATGAAGTTTCAAACCTCTTACATTGCATGGAACGTTAAACCATTTGCGGAGAAGGGGAACTTGCCTCCAGAAATTAGATGCTACTACATGATTTTATCCTTTTAGCAAATGTTTAAATAATAACACAAATTGACTAAAGCTTAAAATACTTCACTAAAAGAAGACATGCCCAAACACTAAAATTTTTAAAACCACATAAACCTGCAATATAATGAATCAATCATTCTAAACCTTCTTCAGAAATTTATTTTATTTTAGAATCTCACCTATCCATGAAATTTGAAGTTATTGGTTGCATCATGCCATAGGACTTGTAGCACTGCACTGACAAACAGTACTATGCTATCTTACAGGATAACCATTTGCATTCATCTCATCAAACATTAAAATCAAGTGATCATGCATTTTCTGTTTAACTTAGGGCATTGAGTTATAAGAGCTGGCAGACATAAATCATTACATATAATCTTCACTGTAGCTGTTGTGATATCATAAAAAGCGGTCAAGCCAACCATATCCAAAATAAACGAATGCTTACTTCACTGAAGTTTAGACAACAATTCAAAAATCCAAAGGTTCTCTTAAAAAATAAGCATATGCCAAGAAAGTGAAATAATGAAGGAAAAATATCACAACCATATACAATAGATAATGATTCATAATTATCGTGCATAAGATATCATTGGCACAACTCATCATCACATTCCTTGGCATGATTTCTCATCAATACATGTAAGAATTTATTGGAGATAAATCTGCATTGGAATTCAAATAGTAAGTTAGATTACCTCGTACTCCAAATGACCCAAAAGGGAAGTAAATGAGTCGAAGTGCAACCCATGAGACAACAAATAGAATAAAGGAGGCTGCTGCAAGCCATACAACCACTGTACTTGACATCTTTCCTATTTCCATAAATACATCACTTGCATCATGAATAGCTAGAACAACAGAACCAACTCTAGCAAATCTGTTTACAGTGTATCATTAGAATAAAATAAAAAAATGTAAGCCATCAGATAATTCATCTTCACAAAAAAATGTAATAAATATGACTTGTTTATCAAAATCGTGAGCAGTTATTCATTAATAATGTATCCATGCCTTTGAAAATAACAATTGATCATTCTCCTGAAATGATAGATTATAGAGAGCATTAGCAAGGGTAACAACTTGCTCAGTTCTTTGACCTTGTTTTGTACAAACCATGCAAACTTAAAGATGACAGCTATTCATTGGTGAAAGAGCAGCATCTTTGAGTCTTAACATACAAAGTAGTTGCAGTAAACATGCGACTGATAAAATGTTGAATGTTAAAATGGGAACCGACCAAAATTGCACCCATATGAATGATGATAGCCAATTTGACTTGAAATTACTTGTACGGATAAAATCAATCACAATATGTTGTTTGAAGGAAAACCTCAGTAGCTGATTATATGTACAGGCACTTTCGGGATATGTACAAACACAAAATGGTACCTAATGTATCCATAATCCCATACATACAATTTTGAAGACAGGTCGTAAAATAAGCTTATTTTAAAACACCTGCTTTGTAAGACAAAATGGTGGGCTTTCAGCATATAAATCAACCCAGATGATATTTATTAAATGTTGAAGGAAAAGAAAGGAAGTTATGCACAATGTATCAAACTTAATGGTATAGTTTGAAAGACAGATAATTATGCCACAATATAATGTTATTCCATCAATATATTGTTGACCTGATATCTGGTTACTAAAGAAAATGAAGTTATGATTACTTGTTTTATGTATTTTCTTTTTCTTTCTTGATAGAAATTTTATGTACTATGTTATCATGCATCTTCTTCACTAATTAGTTATAAAATTTTGCTACTTCTAAATAAAAGAAAAGGTTTCGATAACTAACACTTAAAATAAAAGCTAATGCACAATAGGAAAAATAAAATTCATGCTTACAGAAAGCTTTCACAAGTTGATTGAATCCTAAAACATGCCCCAAATTTCATGTTATTACTTTTAATTCTAAGCTAGCTCCTTGGTTTCTTTTTTTCCCTTTCAATACTAGTAAGGTTAAATTTCAAGTCTGCGCATCACACACAAAGAAATAAGAATGGTCTTTTGGTAGGTTTGTCTCTTATGGGATAAAAAACTCACATATGAATTCAGCAATAACCATGAAATGGCTTAAATCCTTTAGGATGGTTGACGCAGTCAGTATACAAAGGAAGTAAGCAGTGAGTAGTGGATTTAACTGGCAGTGGAATGTACTGGATAAAATAAGATGATGAGGCTTGGACAAGGACAAAGTGATGAAGTGTAGAGTGATGGGCGGGTAATAGAAAGAGCAAAATGAATAAGACAAATGTTGAATCATAAAAATTGGACATAGGACTCATTCAGGTCACAATCTTCAAAGTCATTAGAGCTATCAATCTTCAAATTTCCTTGCCTCCTTTTGTTGAGGTTGAGGCTACCAATCTTGGACTTGTTCTTTCTTCTTGATTGAGATGGCTTTTATACTCGCCTCTAAGATGTTGTTGACTTAATAGACACAATCCAGATCGCAATCAACAGTCTGACCTCATGATTAATCTTTCCTATGTAAATTTCAAAATGGCTCTAAACAACAAACAACAGATTCAAGATACATCAAGTAAAGCCAAATAAACTATTAGAGCCTGAGTATGGCCCCAATAGAGGTGGAGTATTAAAAGGACCAAACAACTAACCTCATGCCATTGATCTACATCTTAGGTACAATAGTACAAGGAAAAGGGATTAAAAGGCTAATAAGAGGGGTGCGAGATGGTGAACTGGGTGTGCTATTAATTTTTTGCACTGAATTCCCATCAAAAAATTTTGCTAATTCAATCCCACACAATAAGTGCTGATAGAAACTAAATGGATATTACACTTACAATCAATCTGAACATCTGTAACAAAATTATATAATACAAGTAAACCAAAGCTATCACCACACAGGATTAACTTAGGTGTAACATAGATGATTTAAACAAATATTTAAATCTTTGTCAATTGAGAACTATATAAATATGAACTTAACTCAACAAGTTTAAGTAAACATTCTACTAATACCAACTCAGTCAAATTTGTTGACCCCATGAGCTTACCTGTTCACTCGATTTGGATAATAACAACTATGAAAATTGGACTAGTGACTATTTGATTCTTGTGCAAATACACAAACTGTCATTAGTACCAAGTGAAGATAGTTATTTAGAATAAAAATATTTTCTTGTTCTTCATAAGCAAAAAAAAGGTATGAACAAGGAATTGAAACAAGGTAGCAAGCATGATAAATGAATCAAATCCATTATTTTCATAATAACTTTAAACCCCATTTTTTTAATATAAAAATATCTAGTTCAAAATATATGGTATATAATTTTAAAATTACCAGAAACTCATTTTGAGATGATAAATAAATTTAGTTTACAAAATCACTTACTAGAACAATTACCAAAAATATAAGTATTAAAATTGTCATGAATTTATGAACCTTCTTTAAGGCTTATAGGCCTCCGTAAAACTTTGCTTCAGTCCATAAACTATGAGTATTTTCTAAACTTCATTGAATTAATCTGACAAGTCTCCAACAACTCCTTTACAGGACTTCATTAGTTTTAATGTATCCATTAAGCAGTTTTTAAAACATATTCAAATTTCAAAACTACTCATTTGTGATGTAAATAATTATTTTCAATGCTTTATTTGTTATTATGTTTTGTATCAAAGAAATATATTATGAAATTACATATTTTTATCATATAATTAAATTCAAATGAATTTAATTTTATATACTATAACCTACTAGAATCACCAAAAAAAATGGAGAAGGAAAGCTTGTAGTTCAATCAACTTCTCATCAATTTCTTGTTCTACCATACATTTCTATAGCACACATGTGCTATTGCACATCTGACGACAAACGCACTCCTAAGGGGTATCAAAATAGAGTATTATTTTCTCTATAGATGGGTGCAGCATATATCTCTCAAAACTCATGCTATCTTGATGTCTAACACTTCTTATTTAAAACTAATATTAATTAATTTCTTTTATATTATTATTATTTTTTTATTAGTTATCAGCACTTCAAGATGAGTGAAAAGCATGCAAAGGGTTGCAACATACAAGCTTTTGTGAGCTTCAATAGGTGACAATGACTATAAAGGCAATGCCTTCAATAGGCGATGATGATAGTAAGGGTTTTGACAAGTGATGGAGAAGGCGACGGTTTTGATGGGTAACAATGAAGGATATGATTTTGATGGTGACAAACAAAGGCAATGATGAAGGCAACATCTCAACAAAGGCTCCTCTTCACATATAAGGTGATGTCCCCTATTATGTGCTTATTATTACACTTGTGAAAAATAAGGATAATCTTAAAACTTTATCTTTTCAATTTTATGCTATGATAGTTTATTTTTTAATTTAGTATTCATTCATAAACTTTCAACTATAGTTAGTTGCATCATTATCTATAATTTTTAATATTTGATGTTATGACTTAAATAGTGTGAGTTCTACATTCTCAATTCTTCATACCATTAGCATGTAAGATTATTGTTAAGTCTTTTATAAAAGACATAGAGGTGGTTCCCTTGCCCATCATAAAGACAAGAGTATGATCCCTCTTTAATAAACTATTTTAAGAGTTTCTTCATCCCCATGGAGCAAATAAGAAATAACTCAATTATTGAAATGTGGCCAGTTTAGTTTAGAGTATTACATTTCTCCAATTTATCCCTCAATTGTACAAAGTTGATTAGAAAAAATCCCTTACATAGAAATTATGATACAAATTTAATGTCAATTTAGTATATGAGGAATCATTTTAGATCAATTTTGTATAATAGAGGAACTAAATTGAAAAAATATGATACTATGGGACTAAATTGATCACATATGAATATAGAGAGACTATTTTTGAGTTCAACCATTTAAGGATGTTAGATGAATGCTTGGAATTATCTCTTGAATATCCCTTTAAAAGATTTATGCTTAGATCAAATATTTCATTATAAGGAGTATTATAGCCTCAAACAACTTCAAATTTGTATTAAAATATTCCTAATTATGTTCTAGAAAAGCAACCCTAATGGTTATAAAGGAATCTACCGATGACTAATAAAACTACAAATTACTACCTTAAGCATTCTACATCAAGTCCAAACCTAACAAGACTAAAGTGGTTACCATCTACTCAATCTAAGCAAATGCTGCAATAGCAGTTGATGGCAAATTTATAGCTAAGAAGTGCCTCCAAATTCACACTTGCACAATTTTGAAAATGCACAAGCCTCAAAACTAAAGTTTGGGTCATTTAAAATTTAATATAATCATCACTTAAAATTTAGGAAGATTCACATACATACCACACAATTCTTATGTATTTGTATATCTAATACTTAAAATTAGATGTTTACTAATCTAACACTTTCCTATGCTTAAAAGGTACATTTCACTTTTAAAAGTGAGTGATTATGATATTTTTAATGTGATATTGAAGATTAAGGTGTTATATATATGTAAAATTGAAGTTTAGGCGTTAGATATGTAATTACATAAGAATTGTGTGGTATGTATGTAAATAATCCTAAAATTTAATTATTATTCTTATAGGTCATTATTGAGTAGAGAAGAGGATGAAGGTAGATATCAGAAATATAGAGGAAGACTAAGGGAATGTTAATAAAATTGAGATTAAGGGAGAAGAGAAAGTACTTAACTATAATGATGATTTTAATGAAGACCCTCTAAAAATGAGAGCAAAAGAGACTTTGAATTCATAAATTAAGATTTTAGTAACAGGATGTTGAATTTGAAGTGGGAGAGACTTATTTTTATGATTTAACTTTAGCATGTTATAATCTTACTTTAAGGTTAGCATATTACTTATTATTTCATCTTTTATTAATGTAATGGTTTAATTTTAAGGCTTAATGCCTAATCTCATAGACAAAAAAGTATCTCAAAACCAAACTGCTTAATTTCAAATCTAAGTTACATGGATTCACAAAGTCAACAATCTCCCTATTTCATATAACAAATTGAAGTTGGTGTGAAAAGATAAAAAATAATAACATACAACATCTTAATTCCCCTCATTATATGAGTAGATTTTTTTAAATATCATTATTTTGTGCACCAATATGATAACAATACACCTATGATGCACCAATATTAATATTTCTCTGACTTTTGACATCATCAAAAGGTCAACAAGTAGCCTTAGATTGACTATATTGCTAAGATTGCACATCTTTAATTAAAATAATTTGATAAAAAATAACATGTTGAAATTAACATGTTTGATAAAATATGTTAATTTATTCTCCTAAATTTATAATAAATTGATCTCCCTTCTCAAAATATTTTAACTAAATCTATATTCTCTTGTTTGATATAAATTCTACTAAATACATAAAATATCAAAACTAGATCCAAACAAATGATATGGTGATATATAAAGGTCTTAGTTAAGAGTAAGCAATTAACTTCTAAGTACAATTTATATTGATTTTACTCTACACAAAGTAACTAAGCAATTATTGCATGAACCACCATAATGACATACAAAGCTTTGATAATATAAAGAAAATCAAAATCTAACTGCAAGTAAAATTATATAGCATTAAAACAAAGCATATTTATGTGATTCAGTCAATCCCAAGGCCTACATTCACACTTAAAACAATCTGGATTAAGATTCCTACTACATCCAAACTTGCAATTAACCCAAAATCCTCCTTCATTGGGTAGAGAAGCTCTTTTACCATCTTCTTCTTGAGTCAAGATTAGCATTCTTGATTCAATATGAGTATCATGCTTTGCTCCTCACAAAGCACTTGCTCCCATAAGACTTGAAAACTTCTCATGAGATATTATATCTCTATTTTATCTAATAGATCTAAGATACTTAAATCTATTACACATTAGAATCATCTTTTAATAATATTAAATGATAATTATTACATCATATAGGCAAAAAATTATATATGACTTACGCTTTTATTTTAATAATTGTAAGACATCTATTTTTTAAATGTTTTCTTTTACATTATAATTTTATAGTTGTCTTAGTGGATATCTCACTAATTATAACTATATGATATACAAAAACATATACCAAGTCACTTTACTTTAAATATCCTATGTAAACATCCCCATCACAAATTAAAAAATAATGAATTCAATTCTCGTAGTACTCTATCATATACAACAACAACAACAACAACAATAACAACAAGCCTTTATCCCACTAATGCTATATGAATCTTTCGCTCCATTGTGTCCTATTATGTGTCAAATTCTCATTTAATTCAAGTATACTAAGATCATTTTTTTATACATCTTAACCAAGTCTTTTAGGTTTATCTCTACCTTTCTTAACATAAAGAAATCTAATACATCTACTCTCCTAACCAGGTCATCGGACGTCCGACGCTTTGTGGCCAAACCATCTAAGAATTCTCTAATCTTACCGCCAGATACTCCAACTTTTTTCCAACATACTCATTTGGCATTTTATCTCTAAGAGTAAAGCCACTAATCCACGAGCATCCTCATCTCTCAGAACTTAACTTAGTCTTATGCTTCTCTTTTATTGGCCAACATTTTGCACCATAAGTCATCGGTGTCTTACCACCATCTTATAAAATTTTCTCTTAAGTTTAAGTGGAACTTTTCTATCACATAACGCCGATGCATTCCTCCACTTCAACCATCCAACTTGAATTCTACTAATAACATCTCCATCTATTTCACCATCATTTTGAACAATAGAGCCTAAATATCTCAATCGCTCACTCTTATTAATGACTTATTCACCTAATGTCACAACACTACCACTAAAACTTCTACAACTAAAATTACACTCCATATATTCGGTTTAGATCTACTTAAACGAAAACCTTTAGACTCTAATGTTGACCTCCATAATTCAAGTTTCTCTTGGACTCTCTCTAGTCTTATCAACAAGAAGAATGTCAAAAAAAGCATACGGTTTCAATTGTTTTATATACTAATCATATGAAGGTTTTCAAAATAAAAAAAAATCATATGAAGGTTTTCAATTGTTTTATATACTTATCCATTAATTATCTTGACGCAAAAATTAGTTTCATTATAGATCTTCCTAGCATGAAATTAAATTAGATCTCTAAAATTGATAAACTTTTGTAAGAATAGGTATATTACTCTATTATATAGCTTCATTGTAATGACTCATAAGTTTGACTTATATATAGTTAGCACAATATTAAATATTGACTCTATTTTTAAATTAAAATTGACATCAAATATCTTCTTTAATTATTTAACACTCTCTTAATCTTTAAAACTCTATTGGAAAGATTTATTTACCAAATCACTACAACATTCCCCAAAACTCTCCAAATCTCATATGAAAAATGTTATAGTTATGCATCTTTTTTAGGAGCTTACCACACTCAATTTTGGGATTAATCTATAATATAGTACTTTCTATTAATTGTTATGTTATTCCAAAATAATTTCTTAAAGCACTAAAACATCTCCATCTATCCTTGATGTCTTAATATTTAACTTCACTTTTAATACATCTAAATTGATTGAAATCACTAATCTCTTATCTCTTACACTAGTCATTATATGTACATGCATCTTTCCTTATAATCAAGTCTAGTTATAAATCATCAAAAGTAGTAGCCTTTCCATACTCACCACCATCTTTGCAAGATTTTTAACTTTTTTATAATCATTAGAACCGAAATAGTACTCTTTTTTTATCAATTTTAAAAGTGCATTTCTTTTCTTGAATAACTCATTCAATCTCCTTCACTATCAAGTCTCCTTATCAAAATTTAATTTATTTTTAGACTCTCCTAAAACTTCTATAGCAATATTCTTAATAAAACTAACCATCATATCTCATTTTAAATTTGGCTCAATCAAATAGTTTCAATTTATCTCCTTTAATAACCTATGTTAAAAAAATTTTTAAATTTCTCACCATTCAAAGTTCCACCATTTTGTTCTAGGGCCACATTTTTTTATTTCTTTAATTTCATGACTACTACTATATTTTATGTGGTTAAACTTTCTCATTATTGGAAAAGAGAGTGGAAAAATAAGAATTCTCGAGTTTTGATTGAAATTGTGATAACTGTTGAGACTATTGTGGAGATAAAGTAATAGTTGTGTGAGCTCACATCATGAATGTGCTTAAGGCTTCACATCATGTTAGCATGTTGTAGCTGTTCTAGCACCTTGTATTATATCAATACATGAGGAAGGAGATAATAAACATTGCTCTTAATCAATCAAGGATGATCATTAATTTTTCTTGGATGAACTTCAAGTGAATATTAAGTAGATTCAGAATGGCAGCAAAATTGTGAAGCATGAAAACAAGAGAATTGATTAGCCCATGAAGCGATGTTTCAACTAAATGTTGGAAGTTGGACAACTCCAATGAAGGAAATCTGGTTTAACAAAACCCAGTCTAATTATCAGTGTTATTCAAGTCAAAAACCAAAACTTAGTTCAAACCTCTCTTTTGGTCTTAATTTCGGAATGATTTAAATTCCTTAGAATAAATTTTAGAGTTTTATAGCTATTGGTCCTGTGAGATTGAAGTTTTATGAAAATTGAGACAAAGGTTTAACTTTGAATTGCTTGAAGAGTTTACTAGATCTTGTTATGCAATTTCTTGTGGAGATCGTCTTTGGATTGAATTTGAATAAGATGAAAATGTGATGTCCAACTAGGTAGTGAGGGAAGGGTAGACAATGTTAGCATCTTTTATTATTAATGGTGTTTAATTAAATTTCTATCATGAAACAAATGTATATGATTTTATGCTTCATCAAAAGATGTTTTAGTGGAAAATGTGATAAATTTTATATTTTATATTGATAATTAATAAAATATAATACTATGTTCATGGCGTGTTTACCCTACATAATAGTTATATCGTATCATTGTACCCATGTTGTATCATGTCACTCTGTGTTTCATAGATGACGGAAAAACTTCTAAAGTCAAAGCTGTGAGTAGTTTACTAAGATTACAAGGTAGCTATTTACATGATGTGTACTAGGATCAATGACAACAATCTAGTCCTTGCTAGGTCCTGCCTCTTACAGAAAATCACTACATACTGTAAACTCAATTAGCAATTAAGTTTATAAATTAATATAGAGAAAACATACAAAGTCCGAACAGACATGGATCATGCAGTAAAAGATAAATGTTGGCACATCTATGAAGATAAAAAAAAAGCATAGGAAGAACTAACATAAGGACAAAGTAGAAATTAAAAGCATTACAGTGACAATCTACAGCCAATTTAAACTGGATCTAAACCTGAATATGTAAGATAGCATTATGAGAAAGGCAGTTGCTATATGATGGGACAAAGACACCCCAAAGTCTGATCGCCTTGTTTCCCAAAAGAGCAATGCAAATATGGAGTATACGTAGAACCCAGCAGCATACATGTAAACTGCCTTGAGGTTCAATCTGTAGATCAAGAATCAATCAAAACCAAATTTTTTAAGGAAACATAAATTTAATAAAATGATGAAATTGAAGTTCAATATGTTTATCATACTTTATTTTTGGTCAGGCCAGACCTGCTCCCCTGGTCCAAGCCAAAAGAATTTGGTGTTTGTGAACCATGGTTCGTCATATGTAACATAAAGAGACAAAAGCTCTCCTGAAAGAAAATAGATGCATTTCCAAGCAGATTCCTTGAACTTTCTGATTTTTTTTCTTTTACCAGGGGATGCAGCATCAATATTTTCATGGCTTCGCCCAAAATGCATCGCCTGCCCAACCTCTACAGCAAAGACAGAGCACTTCAAAAATCATCCTATAAGTGTATCAAGAATAACCAAGAAGGCAAACTTGTTTAAAAACTTTGCTTAAAAAATTTTGCTTAGCAACAACAATGCACATCATTTGTAAGACAAGGCAATGAAAATTCTTGTAAAATTCAAAATTAAATGCAACATAATCATTGATAGCTTTTTCAGGGAAATTTCTGATTTCTTTATTTCCCAAATAACACAAACAACAAAAATTAGCAAAAATTTAGCATTAAACAAACTATTTTATGCTGATTTGTTCCTGAATGGGTTATCCATCGGGACAAACAAGTAATTCACAGATAATTACAACCTCCGATCCATATGATCTAAAAAAACAGAAATAATTAAATGAAATATAATTTTCTAGTATTTTAATTTATAGGTTAATGTAAAAAAGGTATATAACACTACTGTTATTGATCATAAAATATATTTTTTAAGGACAGCATTAATAACAAAAGAAAACATCACAGATGAAAAAAATAAAGTTAATATCAAAATATATTACCGAATTATGGTCATAATGAAATATTTTTAATCTGATTAGAAGTATTTAACTCTAAATCTTCGGTTCTTACTCGTCAAAAGTTAAGAAATATATGGAAAAAGTATACATTCAGAAAACTAAATAATCAACATTAGAAAATGCAGCCAAATATTGATACAACATGTTCAACCCAGATAATAATCAAAACAGACTCCGCGTGCAGTCATATGGTAGTACACAAAACTTTAAATTGGGCTCTAGCGGGGTTTTTCGGCGATGTCTCCTCTTTCTTTTTTGGTGACATTCCACTTTCTTCTATACTTTTCAACTCAAAGATCATCCTCGAGCTTCCTCATGGAGTGATGGTGCCGATGGTTCTGAGCATCTTGTCTCGATTTCATGGTATAGAGTTTAGTTGGCATCACCTTCAGCATCTCATCCATAAATCTTTCTTGATAGTTGTTTTCTAGTGATATTGACCGGTTTATCGATTGGAGTTAAAGTTGCTTCCTCGACAAAGGCAAACAATGCATGGTTTTCACGAATAAGAGATTGCTACTTTGTCTAAGACTTTTGAGTTTGCATTAGTTGTTAATTTTTTTTTTTATCAGCATACTCGATTGGACTTTTTTGTGAAACTTCGCTTTTGAACCAAATTTACTATTGGTCTTTCAAAATCTAAGCATTTACTTGTGGGAGTTGACAATGAAGAAGACTATGCTAGATTATTTTCTCAAAAACTTATCATTTTGTTGGTTTTCCTATGAGATATTGAAATGGACTCCTATCCTAAGTTTAGCCTTAAGCAAGAACAGCATATTTCTCCTACTTGGAGTGCCATATCAATGATCATTTAATTAACTATAAAGTCATTTGTTCTTTGGGTGGTATTTATGGTAAATTTTAATTTGCTAATTCTTCTATTACTAAACCATCTAGATCATCCACAACTAGAGTTTTAATTGATATTTATGTTCCTAAAAAACTTTCATAAAGAAATTTGGATCTATAATTAAAATGATAGCTTTCAGTATAAAGTTATCTTTGATAAAGTTCCTTTGTATTGTCCTGAATGTAAAATACATGGTTAAAAATGATAATTAGAATTCACCGCCACCTTCTCCCTCCCCAAAGATCCAATGGGGCAGCAATCTGCTATCTTTGATCTCTGACATACCCTCAAGAGATGAAAAGGCTATTGAAGTTGGCTTAATCAACCAAACACATCTTGAGGTGAGGTAACTTGATATTCCTTTGACCGGTAATATTCAATCTACTAGAAATGATCATATTGGAAATTTCAAAAATGATGTTAAATTTTGTTGTTATAAGAAATCTATACAGCAATTGAATTAGTTTGTTTAGATAGCCACAAAAGATGATAAATACTAAAAATTATACGTTATTAATCAATCTATTCTTGAGGTTGGGTATTGTGCTTAAAAAATTGAAGAAGTTGATACTACGATGGTTAGTAGGGTTGCCTCTGTTGAGTTTGTGCCCATTGAACTTCCCTCTTCAGGTGGTTTTAGTATTCACACTATAGGTGGTGCAGTCTCCTTATTGCCTTCTAATAATGTTAGAGCTAGGAAGCCCATCTCTTTTGATACTTTTGTTAATGTTTCAATCACTTAGCACTATCCTAGAAATCATTTTGTAGAAAGATTCCTATTGGTATGGCTGAGGTAGACATATTGTGAACACCTGCCATTGACTATAAAAGGAGCCTCCAATTTTTGGATTATTTCTAGTTATAAAGATGACCATGAAGACTTAGCTTGCTATAAGAGAGGAAAAAAAAATAAACGTTACCTTAAGGTGCCTAAAATTAAAAGGATGTCCACAAATTTACAATGATTTTCTCTTTGCATTTTGGCTTGATTTGGGTTAGTTTGTGACTTTCAATGGCCTCTATCATGAATATTTGTTTTGGTGTTATTGATAATTTCAATTACTATTATTTAAGTATATGATCATATCAATATCAATCATGGTGATGATCTCTATGTTGTGATTTTACTGATTGAGGTTTTCTACCTTGTTAATAAATGATGCTCACATTTTTTTGAAGGATTATTAGTTCAGGATTAAAATTCAATGCAACTTGGTAGTTCTCTGGGTTTGGTAATAACATAGCTTATGCATTGTATATTACCAGGTGCATGAAGTTCTATGATTGGGATGAATTTTATGGCTTAATCTCTTTTTGACGGACGTGCTCTCTTTATAACCCTGACAGGCGGTATTTATTTATTGTTCAAGGTGGGGAGAACCACACATATCATGTAAAGCCTAAGATAATAAATGCGATAAGGTGCAAGTTCACAGTACCACCACATTTTGCATAGAAAAACAACAGAAATGAAAGATAAACATCACAAGTTGCAAGTCCAGCATAAGGAGTGCCAAAATGATAAAATAAATTCCAGGATCAAAACGCTTCTCCATTCCCCAGTATAATACAATATAAGAAACAGATACAATCGGAGTTCAATTCCTTTTCATGGCCACCAAATTCTGTGACTTGATTATCCCATCAACATTGTAAACAAAAAAGGTAGGATAGTGCTGACGTGATCACACATAGTAATTGATTAATAACTGTATTTGTTAAAAGGAAAAGCCATCTAGCACACCTTTTAATAAGCAGGATTCGGATAAGAAAACGTACAAAAAATACAATATTATTTGAGGCATTATGAAACAATGGAAGCAAAATAAAAAAGTATATAACCAGGCTAAATCAAAATAGATAATTTATGCTAATTTAACAAGCACCAAGAAATTGACAAGTGCAGACAACTCGTTTTAACTTAATAAAAAGGTAAACTTGGTGAGTGTAAAAAAGACATCGTACGGCATGTCAAGGCACTTTTCAAATAGCCCAAAAAAAAAAAAATAGCCATTGTTTAAAATACCTCGGGTCACTATCTTTTATGCATTTATTTATACGAAACTTATGCTCGATGCTTCATAACATCAGAGAATGGTCTGCATAATTGGAATCTATTGTTCAAAAGGGTTAAAAAAAAAACCATTTTAAACTACGGTAAGCCAAGCAACACCAACACTACTCTGCTATAATCTGCTCAGCATACCTCAAAAGATGTACTAAAATAGCTAGCCTAACAACCACAAACTTCTCATGTCAATTGATTAGGTATAAGTAACCAATATTTCAACGTGCCCTAGGTTCAGGATCTCATGATAATCATACTTCCGAGAAACAAAGTCAACTCTAAGACTAACATATACACATAGACGGACTCCAAACCCTTGAATTGTCCAACGCTTTCACAAGAAGAGGCATATAAACACGTTATATCACCAAAAAAAAATGAAAAGAAACTCACATCCCAAGTCGTTGATGGCACCATTCTCAACCCATTAAAAGAAAATCGGGGAAAATAAATAGAAAAGAGAAGAAATAGACGAAGCCGAGAAAGAAAAGCACGATTAATCCCACCTCAAACACGAATCTATCGAGGAAGATTCTCACAGTGGGGAAGAGCAGCGCGAAGAAGGGCACGGCGACGAAGTCTTTGTAAGCCGGATAAGATTCATTCTCCCAATTTAAAGTCGGCCAGAAACCCATCTTCATCAGATTCAGAGCCGAAGGAAGTTAGAAGCGGATGAAACTAAAGAGACAGAAGACGAGAGCGGTCGTCAGAAATACGGATGCAAGTAAGATTGGCAACTCTCCGCACTTTTCAGCGAAAAGCAGTCCCAGTCTTCCGTTTCTCCAGCTCTCACGTCAGTTGAGGTAAATGGAACCAACAATTAAAGCCCCTCGTTCCAGAAAGATAGGCAATCAAATGACCAGAAATTACGTTTCTTAAAAAATATTTAGTTTCTAAATTGTTTGCTTGGGGCAGTTTGATTACGTTACGGGCTGTTTTCTTTCTTTAATTATTTATTTTAAAATATATTAAATATAATATAAAGAAAAATCAATTATTTATAATATTTTATTAATATTTGATTGTTTGTAAAAAAAATAAGAGTTTTTTTATGTTTAGTTATTTGAAGAGTATTTTAAAAAATAAACAGTAAAGAGAATTTTAAGTACATGTTTGATATCAATTTTATTTTATATTTTATATTTTTATTTTATACTATTTTTAAAATATATTTCTTTAATATATTTTAATTATTTTTTATTTTATTTTTAAAATAAATTATATATTCTTAGAAATATTTAAAATATATTTTGAATATTTGAGTATTTTAAGAAAATAATTATCACTATCAAATATATATTATTTAAAATAAAATTAAAAAAAAATAAATTTAAATCCAAAAATATAAAATAAAAATGATCCCAAATAGCCTTTAAATAAATTAAAATTTTAATGCATTTATTTTTCTTCTAATAAAATTCTAAAATTTTTAAAATTATGCAATAGTACTTGTAGCCAAACACCCTCTTATTAGTGATATCTAAAGATTTTAAGTATTAATTATTAAATGATGTATTGTTATTATTTTATTTTAATATGAAATAAAATAAATTTAATATTATTATATAATCATTATTAGTAACTAAAGTATTCTTGAAATATTGCATAGCATGATCAAACATATGTAGTGACATATGTTAAAATCTTGCTCACTTAGAAGTTGAGCAATGAATTTTCTTATCTGATGGTGATTAGGCCATGTCGAGGGGCGATGGTCGGTAGTTAGTGGCAATTAATAGATGGCAATGATTAGTGATGGTGGTTGGGTGGTGGACTAGCGATGATATGAATTGCGACAACGGTTCAACAACATTAGTTGGGTGGCGAATTGACATTGATGGCGAATGGTGATGGTTTGCAATTATGATCTAGAGGTAGTTTGATGAGTAATGATTGAATGATGGCTCGAGATAGGATAGTAGTGTCTATCAATGACACGGTAGATAGTGACCAAAAGTGGATGAAGGCATCAAGTGATAAATAGGCAATGGTGGTGGACAACGGTCTAGTGAGTAATGTCGGGTGATGGACTTGCGAGGTGGTTGGCTTGTTCGATAAGAAAACTATGAGCCATTTACATGAGATAATAGAGTCTCTTCTTATGGACTATGAGCGATTATCTTTAAACTTGGTTAATGCAATAAGAATAGTTAACTCTTTCAAGTGATAATTGAAGCCTTACCATAGGAACTATAGGCCTCAATTACCTTCAAACTTAGTTCATTCAATAAGTATGGTTGATGCATTTTAAGAAAAATCAAAGTCTTATCTTAGAAATTACAAGCCTTCATCACCTTTAAGTCCATCCATCGATGAGAATAGTTAATGCCTTTCTTCAAGAAAAATAGAGCCTCACCATAAAACTACGGATCTTGATTGCCTTCTAACTTCGATTTATCGATGATAATATTTAATACATTCTTCAAGGAAAATTATAACACTATCATAAAAACTAGGAACCTTGATCACCTCCAAGCATAGTCCATCCGATGAGAATAATTAATGTCTTTATTCAATAGAAAATTGAAGTCTCATCACGAAACTATGACTATTGATCATCTTTAAGCATGGTCCATCTAGTAAGAATAGCTAATGCCTTTTCAAGGGATAAATGGAGCCTCGCTATAGGAACTACGAGCCTTGATCACTTTAGAACTTAGTTCATCTAATAAGGATAGTTAACGCCTTTCTTCAAGGGAAAATCAAAGCTTCACCATAAGAACTATAGGTCTTGATCACCTTCAAATTTGGCCCTTCTAATGATGATAGTTAGTGAATTCTTCAAAGAATAATTGGAGCATCACTATAGAAAATTAGGTCTTGTGATCATCTTCAAACTTGGTTCATCGGCGAGAATAGTTAATGCTATTTATAAGAAACAATTGAAGCCTTATTGAAGACACTATGGGTTTTAATCACATAGACCAATGAGGACAATCAATTTTTCTTTCAAGGAATGTCAGCACTATTAGTGAAAAAAGTTTTTTAATCACCCATAACCCATGAACTTCTATTAGACAAATTATCATCCATTGTAGAAGAGAAATGAATCTTATAGGAAGAACCATGCCTCCTTATCCTTTATCGGTATTTATAAATTCACATGAGGAGAGCGAGGAAAATTTTTGAAGAAAACTAAAATTTTTTTTAAGGATCTTTAAAATTATTGAAGTCATATGATTTGTCTTATAAAAATAGTAAAAAAATATTCCTAGAAATTGATAAATTCAAATTTTTTATTTTTTTATCTTGCCATTAAAGTGCACTTACACATGTGTGCACTCATGGAGATGCTGTCTGCGAGCAATGAGCATGTGGGCATGCAACAACATGTCGTTAACATGCATGCATGTATCTGCTACCCTACGTCGTTCAGAACCAATCTACACATGTTGCAAATGTGTGATTGTGTATGCAACCATCATTATTGACACCAAGGGCATGTTCAACCCCACTTAAGGTGGATTTTGGTATTCTTGAGATTTTAAGGCCCTTTTTTATATCTTAAACTCAATTTTATACTTTTAGATCAAAATAAATTCTATACACCTATTTTAAACAACTTTGCTGAGTTTGGAGAAATTTTTTTAGTAATTTTAGCTATAATCAACACATAAACTACAATTGATGTCTATGGAGTGATTGGCCACTTAATTTCATACTAATTATGATTTTATGCAATAGAATTCTTTGATAATTTGAAATGTATTTTTGAACAATAAAGATGTTGACATTAGAAAATAAAGGACAACGAATACATCATTGAAAAAATCATTTATTTAAGTATGAATCTCATTATACGTGTGATTAGATATCTCCTAGAATTAAAATCTTAGTCAACCAAATTTTGCTCTTGACAAACATTTAAATAAGCTAACCACCTCAATGTGGCAAAAGAATGACCTCTAAAGTAGCTAGATCAATGTTTAAAGAGCCTCCATTAAGCACTTAAAATATAGTTAAAAATTTTGGGGTTTTATTTAAGTCCTTAAATTTCTTTAAAAAAATGGCATATTTATAGTCAAATCAAACGTCTCAATGAGAATCTAACGAATTTAAGATATCACTCTCAAAATGAGAAGAAGTTGGAAGTGCTTGATACTAAAAATCCTAATAAGCACTTCAACCTATTCTTTGGTTTAAACTTTAAATTTTGAAATTGAAATTTATTTTAATTTTGAGTAAATTTTTTATTAAAATGCTAGGACTTATATCCTAAAGCATAAGGCTATAAAATGCCTAAGGTATAAGGACTAAATCTCATAGTATATGAGAAAGAAGATGCCTCGAACCCTATGATTAAATGTGCTTTTAGCACAAGTTAGAAGCTTCGACCTGATCTATAAAGGAAAATTGGGACTTATTGATTCATTTCAACTAAGGAATAGAAACTTATCTCGATTCTTCTAGACTAATAACTCAGATAGACTACCAACCATGTGGCGGTCTTATAAATATGAAAGATAGTTTAGGCTATCATTTATTAGAAAAAAATCTAAAACCATAAGCTCATTTTCTAAATCTATGATCATAAATGGTATGTAAGTTATCACCAAAGTTATAAATTTTAATTTTAATTTCAATTTAAATCAAAATGATTTTATAAATTTCATGGATGTATCTTAAAGTTAGGAGGACATCTTAGAAAATGCTTCATAATATTTTGATTAATTTTATATTATTAATAATTTAATATAATTTACTAATTAGTTAGAGAAGAAAATTCCAAAGTAACATCTAAATGTTTCCAAAAATATTGTGAAAATGTTTTTAGAGTTAGGTAACCCTTATTTAAAATTAATTTTGGTGTTTTATAAATTTAAATTATTTTATGTTCAGAAAAACAGTTAAATTAAAATGTATTTTATAAATTCATAAACATTTCAAGGGTGTTGAAATGAGGTCCTAACACTCACATAAAAATTTCAGCTTATTTATAACTTTTTTTTTCTATGATTTAGTTGATTTACTTAAAATATTTTAACTATCAAAATAAGCTTATTTTATTTTATTTTTTCCTAAGTCTTTTCTATTGATGTGGGTTATAGAAAAATTTTGGTGATTTTTCTAACTCTATTTTATTTATTATTAAATTTTAAGTAAAATGAAAATTAATATAAATTTTATATTAAGATAAATGTGTAATTATTTGAAATTAGTTTTTACTAATCTAATTAATCCCAAACCTAATGAAATTATTAACTAAGATCACGAGGAACCTCAGGTTATTTCATAAATTTTAATAATTTTAAAATTATTTATTATTTAATATTTTAAAATTTATTTGTTTAAAAATACAAATAACTTAATAAATACTCCATGATGCTTCCTATACCATAGAATAACAAGAGGGCGCCATGGAAAATTTGTAAGAGTATTTTCATAATTTTATAATTTTATAAATTTTAAATATTATTATTAATATAACTTTGAAATACATATCAAATTAACTCCAAATTTAATGAAAATATTTCTAAGAGCTTCCACTAGTCTCTAGAACTATCTATATAATTTTCAAATCATTAGGACTTTATTTAAATTATTTATGAAATTTTAAGTTTTAAAAGTTAATTAAGTTGATTAATGGACTTAATTACAATGAGAGGTACTTGGTATTTTTTAATGATCCCATCTACTTTCTAAGTGATTTATACCATTAATGTATAATTTTCATATATTAATGAAACCATTTTACACATTAACCCTAATAATTAGAAAACTCATAAAATATAAGAATAAATTTTTTGAAAAAACATAGAGCTCGATGATAGTATGCAGAATATTCATTAAATATTTCAAAACAATTGTATTTATATTTTAAGACTAATTACAAGATTAAGTTTTTTAATAATATTTTAATTACTCCCAAAATACCTAAGAGAAAATAGAACTTTTAATTTCATTTTATTTTTCTCTATAAGCTAAGCATAGAAAATGGGTCATAATTGATTTTGTTTTGTAGTTTTATGTAATTTGTTATAAATTTTCAAAATTATAATTGATTTAATGGATTAATTAAAGCTTAATTAATTGCAAATTTGGGGATTTTATGATTTAGCCAAAATCATAGGGCATATTAAAATTTTCTAGGCTCCTCTATGTTAATGAGATGTGTTTAACCCTAAAACAAATTTTCAATATTTCTTATAGTTTTACAAATTAATTTCAAGTGCATTTATTATTTTGGTTTTAAAATCAATAACTTCTCATGTAATTATGTAAGTGCCATGAAAATTTTATGAGGGCAGTATCATCAAGAACATTCCCAAAAGATTTAGACCATTTGGATAGATAATTTGAGATTAATTTTTAAAATATTTTTAAAGTCAAACTCTCATTACTCTAAAATATTTACTAATTTTGGGGATTTTATTTTCTTAATGCTCGCTTTATTCTCTTGAGATCATAGAATATTTACATGCATTGTCTAGATGATTATGTGATTTATAGTAATTTTAAATTTTCATTGAACTTTCCTACCACTTATCTTAGTGCAGCGGGTTTAGGGTGGCTTTACACATGACACTCTTTTGTTGGCCCACTTAAATGGGGTAACATGTGGCTTTCTAGTGTGTAAAGATCCTATATACATGTTTCTAATTTGAAGGTCTAAGAATTTTGAGTTCAAATCCAACATCCAAAGTAAAATTTCAACAACTATGAGGTTGTTTTCTCTTTAGATGGTAGCTCTTAGTTATCTATCATTTCTCTATTGGTCTAAGCAACTAAAAGGGGCTAGCTGAAATTTAAAACATTGGATAGGATCAGAATGAAAATGTGGGGTTCTCTGACTAGATCCTTGTATGGTGCACACTTGCATCATAAAGCATTAACACCTAGGTCCAAACTAAGTTTTCAAGTGGTTACCTCACTTGTTATTGTCTAATGGAATCCACTTACTAAAGAGCTTCATCTTGAAGAGAGGAAGCTTTGGGTGGAATTTGACCCTATGCCTCCTCATCAATCAGAACCACCGGTGCTCTGCTTCTTATCACCCAATTTTGTCGAACTCATACTTCATGTGCTTTAACAAAGTGGGAAAAAGCTAGATTTTACTCTTTAATTTGTGGTGAAGCTTTTCATTGAATAATTTTTTCACAATGGTTAGGTGCTCAGATTAGGGAGTGGCGGTGGTTAGTTGAAGGGTTGGCAATGGTGACTTGGGCACTAATAGCAATGAAAGGTTGGGGAGTTGATGACTATGTTTAGAGTTGTGAAGAGTATTTTGAATCTATTTTCCATAATTTTCCTCCACTATGTTGTGCCCTTTTGAAACAAGCTATGAGCTTGATTTGACTATCACAAGAGGGTTATAAAGCTCTTGGAGCTGACCTATGTGGTGTGCCAAGTATCCCAACTCTTTTGAAATCAAGATATAAATTAGTGGGATGGTGATAGGTGAATCAAGCCTTAACACTTTCACTTCCCACCTTTTGGCACCTCTCCAACATGGTAATTAGCATTAAGTCGTTTGGCTTAGCTAAAAATGAACCTAAGCATAGTTCTTTCGAATTATGATGGGTTGGTGCCTAACTTATTTTATACTTTGGCCTTATTTGGAGACTTTTGGGTCTTGATTCAATTGAGTTCTACTTAAATCGGGTCCAACAAGAATCCAAACAACCTAGCAGATCCTTGGGGACCCAATTGAGATTCCAACCAAAATTGGTTTGATTTGTGTTAAACTAGGTTATGTTTGGCTCATGGTGACCTAATTAGGTTATATTGGAACCAATTAGGCTAATTGGTCAAATTGGAAAATTTTGGCCCAAAGGGGTATTGGGTTAAGTTTAATTATAATTTTAAAATATTTTGGAAAATTTAGTTTGATTCTATTTGGGTACAGTTTGAATTTTACTCAATGTGATTCAATTGGGTCAAGTAACCAAATTGGTTATATTAGACCTCAATTGAACATGAGTTGTCTTCAATTAAGTTTTTGTAATGATTCTAAGGATTTGGATTAGCTCAATTTAGTTTGAATTGGTTTTATTTGTAGCCTTAGATAATTAGCTTGGGTTAATTGTGCTAATTAACCAAATTAAACCATCATTAGGCTTCAAATGAGTTTGGTTAAAACTTTTAAGACTTTAGAACAAATAAATTTCAATTAATTTAAGTTTAATTTTGATTTATCCCATTAAGGTGCAATTATGTTAAGTTGACCTAAGTGAGCCAATTAATCAAACTGGGCTATATTTAGCTTCAATTGGGTCAATTTATGGCTTGTGAGCTTTGGGGATGATTAGTTTAGGTTAATTTTTATTTGTTTCAATATTGGGCTAAGGTAGTTTAAATGGTCCAAATGGGTTAAATTAGGTTAAGTGACTGATTAACCCAATTAAAAGGCCAATTGGGTTAATTTTAATCTTAGAATTTATTTGACTTGATTTAACTTTGGGTTGGAGGTGCCTAAGTTTCTACAAGATTAGGTGAGTCCCATTAACTTAATGTGGTTAACCCTTAGGTTTAGTCTTATTTGATTTGGTTTTGACTTTCGTGTCCCCATAGTCACTAAAAGTATTTTAAGGTTCTAAGTGAGAAAGTTATATTGTGCTAAGATAGATTCTAAGAACTAAGAAGAGGAGTATGTGTTAACCTTCTTAAAATGAGGTTACCAAATGAACCCCTAATAAGTGTGGTAGACTGAACTAAGTACACTACACATATTTAAATTATTCAAATAGATCCTACAGATTATAAGTAATAATGCTTGTAATTATTTTGAAGATTGAATTGGATTTGGTTATAATTTTGGAAGTTTTTTTATTCATATTTGAATTTGACTTGATTTTAGAGGTTCAATTTGGTTTTGACCATAAGCCTAGAGATTCGTGACTTGAATTTATTAAAGATTAAGCTATGAGAACAAATACGAACTTCCTATTGATAAGATATCCTAAATTGAGAAGACATTACACTAGGTGTGGTTCAAATGACTTATTCATATCTAGGATCATTGATCTGAAAATATACTATGTGATTTTAGGGTGACTACACTCAAGAGTGAATGTCATTAGGGACTTGATCCTAACTCAAGTACATATTAAAAAATATTCTACTAGGAAGGATGCCATTGAAGAATCTTACACTTGCTTTTGATGCATTAATAGGATATGATGTTGCTTGAGTTCTCTCATATACCACATTTTCTTAGAATGGATGATACCTAGGATCTTTAACTTCTATTTAGGTGTATTGGTGGGAATGGATACCACTTGGGATATCTTATACTAATCCATACTAAAGTATACATGCTAAGAAAAATGTCACCTAGTATCTCTTACACTTATCTTTTATGTACTAATGGGGAAAGATGCGCCTCAGATCTCTTACTCTATCCTCATTGTCCTAGAAAGAATGCCGGTTGAGATCTCTTACTTCTATGTAGGTGTACTAGTGGAATAGATGTCACGAGATCTCATACTCTAATCTCTATACTAATGTGACTACACTAAGAAGAATGCCACCGGGATCTCTTACACCTATTTTAGTTGTGCTAGTGAAAAGATATTGCTTGGGTTCTTTTACACCTATCCTAACCATACTAGAGTGAGTGTAGTAGGGGATCTCTTACTCTTATCCTAGTTGTACTAATAAGGGAAGGATGCCTTTTATGATCCCAACCTTTATTATACTAAAGAGTTTTTTTTAGAAAGAATACTACTTGAGATCTCTTACTCTTATCTAAGTGTAAAGGATATCACCTATCATCTCTTACTTTTGTCCACACTATATTGGTGTGACTCCTAAGATGGATGCTACTTGGAATCTCTTACAATATCTTAATTATGCTAGTAAATGATGCCACCTTGGTTCTTTTACAAATATCTTAAGCAGATGGAGTAAGTGTACTAGGACCGATGCGCATAGGATCTCTTACTCTATATTATATGATTGGTTGATTAAAGTTTCGGTTGGCAATTTGAGGATGAGTTAAGCAAGATTGGATTTTGATTTTAGCTTTAGTTGTAGCTTTGATTGAATTTATTTTGATAGAATATTTATTTATGAGAGAAAGAAAATAATTGAGATTAGTGTTTCTTCCTTGAAAAATTTAGACCTAATCAAAGTACGTATGCACAATATAACATGAAAAATAGAATTTTATTAATAAAACTTATTTTTAAGTACAATCATGTGTAGCATTTCTTTTGATAATTTCCATTGATAGAGAGCATTAGGTGTTTACCTTTGTAATCGATCAAATGGTATGATCCTCCTTGATAGGCCTTTTATATAATAAAAGATCCCTCCCACTTTGGCTCAAACTTCCCTCACAACCTACAATGGATTGCAATTGGCCTTTTAAGAAATAAGACCATCTCTCCAACTTGAAAGCTTTTGAATGGACTACTTTTTTATGAACTTAAACCATCTATGTTTTGTATAGTTGAGGTTTTGTTAAGATTGAAAATGCTTCTCTTTAAGATCTTCGATCTCCTCCAATCAAAGCTTACCATTCTACTTAGCGTGATTTGGTTGTTAATAATGATCCTTAGTGAGGGAGCTATACTTTTATAAGGATAATAGTTTTAGACCCATAGACTTAGGAAAATGAGGTGAATTGAGTCAAAGTCTTATCGTAGTATGGTAAGCCCATAAGGCTTGACTAGATTCTCATGCCACTCCAACATGTTCTTATCAAGTGTCTTCTTCAAGATTTAGTGAGTCTTGTTAAAGTCTTAGCTAACTAATTAGCCTAAAGGTGATAGATGGTTAAGTAGCTAATCTATCTTGTGCCATTAGCAAAGTTATTAATTTAGTGTTGTTGAAAGTTGCACCATAATTAAATATGATTCATTAGGACACATCAAATCTATATATGAAATGGTTCTTGAATAAATATAAAACAAGGTAGGCCTCAAAATTTCTTAAAGAAACCACTTCCACCCACTTGAAAAAGTAGATAGTCACTACTAAGATGAATCTAACCCTTGGACGAAGTAGGTTAATCAAGATAATGTTTTTATCCCAACTCTCGACTAGCCATAAGGCAATCATTAGATATAGAATGTTGGATGGTTGATGTAGGTAGGCTGTCAAAAAAAGCTCATTATTGTGAAGAGCTCGTGTTTGGCTCATTAAGTAGCTCATGTTCATTCGATAACTAAACGAGTCAAACACAAACAAATATTTCTCTATAAAGATAACATGAACAATCCTTTATTCGATCGTGTTGCCATTTAGCTCAAAATAAAAATTATATTAAATTATATTATTATTATTATTATTATATACATACAAACACACACACACACACACACACACACACATATATATATATATATATATATATATATATATATATATATATATATATATATATATATATATATATATATATATATATACATAGATATTGATTAAAACTTTTGTTATGCAAAAGATTGGCCTAGGTTTGAATCCTCCCTCTTACATTTTTTGGATTATTGCATTTTGAGCTCGGAGAATACAAACAAAGCAATTTTCAAACGCAGAACATGAATAGTGAAATTTTGAGCCATTTCAAAAAATGAGCCACGAACAAATCAATTTTCAAATGAGCTGAATATGAATAAGGGTTTGGCTCACTCAAGCTCAACGTTTACACCCCTAGATGTAGGACTACTCACTGTGTACTTAATATTTGTAGTAGTGGTGGGAAATGTCTATGTAGTCAACAATCATCAAAGACTAATAGTACGAAGTCTCTTGATTTTAGTTTTCATCATTGGACCCAATTATAGTGCACCGCATAATCCCATGTGCATCTCTATCACAATTCCACTGGGCTTCATATTTTCCTAAATAATATAATCATATATGATCAAAGGAATGTGTACATGTTGTCATCAATAAGAACATTTGATCATGCTCTCTTTCTAATTTATTGGGATTAAGACCACTCTTAAGGTAGTTAGCCCTCATGTAAATAGTTAATGAATGGTTGTATTAAATCAACCTCTTCATCATCTTCAATCGAAACCTTCCCTTCTAGAAGGAAATTATCAATGAGTTTCATATTAAAAGAGGTAAGGACTAATGGTTTTGTACTTCAATTGAAATTGAATCATCATTTTGACATGTCATCTCTTTAGCAAGTTTTGCTAAAGTGTATGCTATGAAGTTATTTCCTTGAGGAATTTAATATAGAGTCACATATGGGATGCTTGAGTCGCTCCATCATGTGTTAGTAATATTGATGAATCTTAGTCTTGAAAACTTTGTAGGTTCTAGCGATCTAGTTCACCATTAGTTATCAATCCTTAAGGATCATATTTTCTTTAATCTCCATTAAGATGGCCAATTCTAGACTAGTAATTAGTGCTTTGTACTTAGCTTTATTGTTTGTGTATGGTTTAGATAAGTGATGCAAAATTATATCATCTCTTGGTCGAGAGTTTGAAAATCACTCTAATTCCTATCTTGCTTAGAGAGTAGTTTGTGGTTCATCTTCTCTATCATAAGATGTTGTACCATTAAAGCAAAACTTCTAATGGTGGTCATTTACTTCCCTAAACAAATGAATTGCTTGTTAGAGAGGTCAATATTTAAAGGGCAATTCAGCATGAAGGAATGTGCTGCTAGGAGATTAGCCACTACCTAACCTTTCATAACATGAAGAGGGATAAAAGTAATGTCAAATTGAAATAAAATCATAAGTGTATTTTTGTATGGTAATGGCTCAAGTAGTAAAGTGAATATTAGAGCTAGACAATGCTTCTTAATAGAAAGATACTTTAATTTTGTATGGTAATGGCTCAAGTAGTAAAGTGCATTTTTCTTCCCTTCTTTGTTGACTTGGGCCAATAATGCACCATGGGAGTCATCTAATGCCATAATGTAAAGATGAGTGGCCTACCCAGGATAGGAATAACTTGCATCGAGGTGTTATAAGATATTATTTTATACTTTCAAATGTAAGTTAACACTTATCAACCCATCAAAATTTAGCATCCTTTTCGTAAACAAATACTTGAGACATACCAAAGAGATTTCATATAAAGTATCTCAAATACCAACTTATCTTGGAATGATCTCAAATGGATAAGAATTTTTTGGAGGTGGCATATTTAATATCATTTTAATCTTCTCGGATTGATTTCAGTCCTACAATATTAATTGGCATGCTTAATTATTAGGAATAAAATTAATTATTAGGGCGAAAATTATTCAACAAAAAAATAATTGTTTAGTTTGATATAAATCATACAATATAATTTCCACAAAAGAAATTTAAAAAAATTAATTTATGTTCTCGAAGGTGTGTGTGTGTTTGGCTTTTTCATCATTCATATGCTAATTACATAAAGATAAAATGAAATACAAATATTGGAATTATAATTTTGGCCTCATCTTGGATCTTCTAGTGTCGTTCTTCATTTGAAGTCTTCATAGGCACTTCCTTAATTTAGCTCTTGAAAACAACCATTAGTTCTACTATCTAAGTCATATTTTATTGAGTTGCTTATTTTTAGTTAATGCATTAAAAGTTTATCATAGTTTGCATAAACAACTAATTAATAATAATAATTATTAAATCAAAAATATTTATCATCATTAAAACATGTAAAGGCTCATGGGATTAACAATCTCCCCTTTTGATGATGGAAAACATTTTAGGCGAGTTTGGTATTTTTTTGTAAAAAAAAGGAAAAATGAGATAATTCCCTCAATTTATGCCTAAAAAATATGCAATGAACAAAGTGTTGTTTATGCAAATATGCAAAGAATGCAAAAATATATAACTACATATAAAGATGTGCAATATGCAAGAGATATCTCTAACAAAATAAATAAAACATGCTAATCTTTTCCCCTTTTGACATATTAAAACCGTCAAAGTGAAAAGAAGGATAAAAGTAAAAATAAAACATGCAAAACAGCAAATGTGTGAAGGCATACTAAATAAATTAAGTTAGATTAATTTTTCTGAAACATTTTAATACACACACTTATAAAATTAGTATATTTTAAATGCTTAATGAATGATTGTATGATTTGTTTCACTAATTATTTCCTACTAACCCTACAATTATCTATTCTTATGCAACACTTATGTTATCATACTTCATAATCTATGTAAACAACATCAATCAATTTACTAAATTTTCTAAGCATGTTTGTAACAAAAATAAAGTGTTGCTTAAATTTTGTTTGGATGAATAAAGATACAATGCATGATTCAAGTAGATAAATAACTATTATGAAGGGTCACTTAATGAAAAACTACGGAGGTATAAATTTTTTTTTTAATACTTCCTGCTTTAGGGAATTTTTAAATTATTAGAATTTGTCTATTTAGATTTTATCTTAGTTTGTAATTAACCATACCACTATTATCATTACATGATTCATTCTATAATTAGTAATATCATATACATATATACTAATATTTCTAGACAAATTATTATATTACAAAATGTAAAGAAAGATATAGTTAAGAAAGAAGATATGATTTACATAAGAAAATTTATATTAAACAATTATGTGCATCATCATAGAAAAATTTTAGAGTATTTGTTTAGGTTAGTGATTCATACTTCTACTACACCAATTTTTGTATTCTAAATAAGACTCAATCGAATTATACAATATAAGCAAGTTTGAGGAAAATATCACAATGACTTATAATTCATAGAATATGACATAAAAGAGCACCTATTAGAAAAGTCATGTAGAACAAATATATTAAAATTGACTAATGTAGATGATAAAAACATAATTATTAGTACAATGTCAAATATAGAACTGGACAATTAAAAAAGTAAAAGACTACATTAAATACAAAAGGCAAAAAAAAGGTAGAATAGATTACAATAAAAGTAAAAAAAAATCTAAAACCGTGATGGTTCCATATCTCTTGGTGGTGGTCGAATATGTCGTGAAGTGAGTCCAACTAAGCTTGATTATGAACTCTATCTTCAGGCGCTACCGCTAGTACTTCTCCCGGGACTCTCTCGCCATTGATGTGCCTATCGACTTTGAGTTCTAGCAATGCAAAATGCTCAATTTAGGTATCTTGATTGTAGTAATAATGTGTTGATGGTTCTCCTCTCTAATAGCTTCCTCTTCTTCACTGTAGCCTAAGTTAGTCCCTTCTTCTCACTATAGTTGATGTATAATAAATTATCTATGAAGTGATAATGAGTGTAGTCCGGTGCTTTGGGAAAAATGAGATTGTTATGATTATGAGATTTTCATTGTAGCAAATCAAAAGATCCATTATATTGAACTATGTATAGGTCATACAAAAATATGAAATAATGAAAATAAGTCGTGTGATGTTAATTTGTCCACTAACTTTAGGAATGACATTATGTTTAAGCACATACAAGATAATACAAACAGTTGACATAAGTCCATTAAGTAAGGGTTGGTGTTGGTGAATTGGAGACTCTCTAATGATCATGTTAATAGATAAGAAATTATAAATATGGTTATTTGAGATACTATGGGCAAATAGACTAGGGTTTGAGACATAAAGGTATTTGAGAAGGTCAATATCATAAAAGAAATCTTCTTACCATAAACTCTAGACTAGAAGATGGTATGGTCGAGTTAACGACAAGATTAACAAAAATTCAAAAATTTTTGAGTGAAAGGGTTATATGAAATAAATCAAGGAAAAGATTGAGTATGGGAAAAGGCAACTTATCTTGTAAATGTAACTTGAATCTGATACCACACTCCTTGTACTTTAGAAATGCAACTTCATCATATTTATATCTAAAGCGGTTATCACACCTACTACTACATGGTATTTTGCTAGCCATGGAACTAAGCTTGCACATAAAAAAGCTCAAGAATATATGAGAAGTGGAGGAGAAAGCATTGTGAGAAGGAATGAAAAATGATGGTCTATTTATAGAGTTTTTGTTCGATAGATTGTACAATACGAATTGGGTTTATAAAGTATGATTTAGATCATCCCAATGATTTTCTTAATGGTTACTTTGATTAAGTCAATTGCATACTTCAATAAGAAAATTGTACAATACGACTAAATAATTTTAATCATCCCAACATTCACTTCAAATAGATAGTTTAACTGGGTTAATAGTTCTGAATAATGTCCAACCATTCTTCCCAACTTAGAGGGTCGATAATATGATCGTAGTAATTTGGTATTTTATTTATTTATTGTTAAGATCAAAATAAAAGCGAGTGTGATTAAGAGATCTCTAAGAAAAAAAAATATAAATTTAAAATAAAGTAAAAATGTATTAAAAATAAAGTAAAAATAGGAAGCATGAAAATCATAAAAAATACATGAAAAAGTAAAACAAAGTAAAAGAGCATAAAATGAAAATTTCCTAAACACAAAAGTCTATCACTCCTAAGCGTGATCTAAGTAAGCACAACCAATCAAAATTCAACACTTTTGTGAAAATGTTCACTAACCGATTCTTTGTGTTAATGAATTGAATAACAACATCTCCTTTAGAATATAATCTCTAAGGAAACAATACCAAAATCAATATGTTTAGTGTGTGAGTGTTGAATTGAATTCTTAATTATAAAGATAGCACTGGTATTGTTAGACATAATTAAAATCAGATATACCTATAGTTCAAGTTTGAAAATTTATTGCTTCAACCATAAGACTTGGACAACACAACTTTTGTTACAATGCATTTAAATACAATAATCGATAAAGAAACATAATTTTATTTTCTTCTAGACCAAGAAACTAATGAGTGACCCACAAACTAACTTGTGTTAGAAGTGCTTCTTCTATCAATTTTGTATCCAACAAGATCAAAAGTTATGGTTCATGAGGGTGCCAAATTTCTAAATTAGGTGTGCTAATTTGATACTAAAAATTTCTTTTATAACTTTCAAATGAGACTCTTTTGGATCTACTTGAAATCTTGCACAAAGATAGACGAACATAATATTAGGTCTCGCTAGCAAATAAAGTAATCTTTAAGGTCAATGAACTTACTAGTAGATCTTTGTCTAATTGACCGGGCTCATTGGGGTGTTGATGCTTTTACATCCTTTTGATCAAAACTTTTAATTAGCTCTTTAGTGAACTTAGATTGACTAAAAAATTTACCATTGTAACCTTCTTAACAATGAATCTCAACAAGTAAGTAAGATTATCCATTATGCTCCCCTCAAAATTTTTGTTCATTAGTCTTAGAAAATCTTCACAGAAAATAGTTAGTTAATCCAAACAAAATATCATCTACATAAATCTACATAAGAGGAATATCTAAATTTACTTTTTTTAATAAAAAATGTAGTATTAATGTATCATTTAATAAATGAATTTTCTAATAGCAAAGTATTATATCTATCATGCTAAGCATGAGGTGCTTGATTCAAATCATATAAGGTCTTTTCAATTGATATATATGATTATAGTATAATAAGCTTTCAAATCCTAGTGGCAATTCAATATACACATCTTCTTCTTTTACACCAATTAGAAAAATACTTTTAACATCCATATGAAAAATTTTAAAACCTTTAAAATAAGAAAATGCAAGAAATAATCATATAACTTCCAAATAAAAAATTGGTATAAAAGTTTCCTCAAAATCAATGCCTTCTATTTGATTAAAATCTTTAACCACAAGCTTTAATATGATCTTACCAATAACTCCTAAGTTATTTAATTTATTTTGAATACCCACTTATTGCTAATCACACTTTGAATTGAGGGTCTACCACTAATTTCCAAACATCATTTCTACTAATTTAATTCAATTCTTCCTACATTTCCTCCACCCAAAATTCATAAGATTAGTTCTTCTACATTAGTGGGTTCAATCATAAATATAATGGTTGTATGGCTAACTTCTTCTCTAAGGATATTTCTAATCATAACTTCTATGGATGGGTCTCTTATGATCAAATCATGGGGATGACTTAAAGCATATCTCCACTCTCTAAGTAATCTCCTGCATAATCCTAATTTTCTTCCAAACCTAGATTCTCAATTACACCACAAAATCATCATTATTTATAGGATCTCTAGTATGAGAAGAGATAAGAGATTTATCAAAATAACATGCATAGACTCTTCAACCAACAAAGTTATTCTATTGAAGATTTTATAGGCTTTTCTTACAATGGAGTAACCTAGAAAGATTGATTCATCAAATTTAGAATCAATCTTCCTCAAATTATTCTTTCCATTAATTAACACAAATTATTTACATCCAAAAATATGCAAATGACAAAGATTTGGAGTCTTACCTTTAAGAAGCTTATAAGGAGTTTATTTAGCTTGGATATTTACTTGATTCAAGATATAGGAAGCTTTGTTAACTACCTCCCAAAAGTAGTTAGGAAGCTTGTTCTCTAAGCATTGATCTAGTAACTTCTATAAGTGTTTTATTTATTTTTTCATTCTACTATGCCATTCTACTACTATGTATTAGAGGCTAAAAGTTATGTTCTTTCTCTATCTACTTATAGAAAACTTCAAAATAATCATTTTAAAATTCTCCACCATTATCATTATGACTAGATGCAATGTTACAATAAGGTTTTTTTTAATCAAAGTAGCAAAGATCTTGAATTTAGAAAAATATTTTATTATGTCTCAAAACTTCACCCAAGTAAATCTAGTGAAATCCATAATAATAACAAATCCATATGACTTTCCCCAAGACTTGTGGTGTTGAAAAATCCATATGTTGAATTTCTAAATGACATGAAGTGATAGTGCCTAAATAGAATTTAAGAGTTAATTTAGTTTGCATACTTTGTTGACATGCATCACACAAATAATCATCAATGAGATCTAATCTAAGTATATCTTTAACTAAGTTTGCTGCATAATCTTCTTAAGAGTATACATTCTAGCATGACACGTCCTATGCCACAATAATAACTTATTTAATGTGGATTTAAGATAAACAACCAACGAATAACTTAACTTATCAAGATGATGTAAATATTGTTATCCCTTACACCTTCCAAAATAAATTTATTATTTAAATTAAGCAAGAATTTAACTTTTAAGAAATTTAACTTTAAAACCCTTATCATATAACTGACTAATGATAAGCAAATTGTGTTTCAACCATCAATAAGAAGGAGGCTTTTATAGATAAATAATTTTTATACTAATAGTACTTGACCCAAGAACTTTACAAGTTATGTTATCTCAAAGGGTGACCTTTCCTCCGCTTTTAAGTTCCAATGAGATGAATTTTCTTTTATCTCCCATCCTTTGTCTCATGCACTCATTGTTTAAGTACCAAATGCCTCCATATCTGTAATACAAATTTAAGTTAGTTTTTGGGAACTTCAACTTACTTGGGTTCCATACATTAGCAAGGTGTCTAAATATATCCATGCATATGATGGGTTTGTATGTAAATGATGTATGCATATATTAGCAATATGTTTAAATATATCATAATAAAACATCCAACTTTATGAAAGAAATACAACATTTAGGGAAGAAATGCATCATTTTGTTGAATTTAAATTTTCATTTTAAAGAGGATGTATTCTTTTATAAATTTTGCTTCTTTTAAAAATTTTATTAGCATATTTAAGAAGGCTAATTTTTCAGATAAATCATATTCCTTTTTGAATTTTTGAATTTTTAACTCTTTGCATTCATTTTTCAATTGTTCATGCTCCTACAAAATTTGTTATGACTTTTAAAACTATTTTTTTAAGCTAAATATTTTATTTTTAAAGATTTGAATGTAACATATAATTTATCATAACTAGGATTATTTATCTATTTGTCATTAAAATCATGAGAATCTTATTTTGTCATTAAATAGAGGTTTGTGCCTTCTTCTATAGCTTCGATAGAGGAGTCAATCGAATTGATCTAGAAAGCACCTTGAGTCTTTCTTTTGCCCATCTTTGCATCACATTTTCCGTCTATTTATATTTCTAATTGTTGTTCTTGAGTAAAGAACATTCCAATTGATGAGACTTGATTTCTTACATTCATATTAAATAAGATTAATAACCTTTAGAAAATTTTTATTTTACCTTTTTCTCTCTTCAAGTCATATCTCTTATTTTATCTTCAATAAGTTATTGAACTTCTTAATTATGAGAGCTACATCTTCATCATTAGTACTACTTTCCACCTTGCTCCAATCGAGGCATTTGCTTTTAGAGTAATCACCTTTTTCTTTTCATGTCACTTGTCTCGGTATTTCTTTGTAAAATTTTTGTTCATAAACAATAAGAGGACTAAGCAACTGACAAATTAAATAATTAGACAAATTTTTAGATTCAGAATTAACAATTACATTGGCATCCCATAACTCAAAATAATGTCAAATTTTATTTACTTTCTTAATATTGTAAATTCTCTTTTAATGCATGTAATGACGTGAAATTTTTTGTAAAATATGGACTCATGAGGTAACATATGAAAAGTTTGTAAACATGTAAAAGCATGTTGATATGAGATTGTTTAACCTCATAGTTTATTCATAAGTAATACATAATTTTTCTCTAAATGTTTTACCAACTTTACAAGTAGAAACATGCATGTACTCCTCAGACTTTAAAGCATAAAACAAGCAATTTAAACATTTTGAATTTAATTATACTAGTTCTCTATCTTTTATTAACAACCAATTAAAAGGATTTTCAACACGTTTGCCACTAACAACTTCATCTTGGGGTGAATGTCCTACCTCTATCATATTCCACACCTAAAATCAATCGATTGAATTAAAGTAGACATGCAAATTTTAAAAAAATCAAAAGATAAATCATCAAAATAGAGGAGGTTTGATAATAGAGAATCCTTCAAAGATGTTTCGTTTTCTAGAAATCTATGCTTCAAAAGTTATATGAGAGAGAAAACTTAAAAATAAATCCAACAAAATAGCACAAAGATAAGTGTAATAGAAAATAAGAAAAAGAAAATAAAAGGAGCACAATAATTTACAATGGTTTAGCTTAATGGACCTACGTCCACTCACCGATCTCCTCCAAAATCCATCATGTCCTCTTTGTCACAAGAAGCGGCGAGATGCCTCTCTTTTTAAGTGGTATTGGAGAAGCCCTACACCACTCTCCTTCTCTTTCATGGCAAGAAAGAAGCCACCCATCTCCAAGCTGCAAAGAAACGTCTCCCAAAAAAAGTAAAATCAATCTCTTTACAAGAATAATCTCTCAAGTTAATGCTTAATTCTTAATAGTAATATGGTTAAAAAAGAACAACCTAAATAAAATTGCAACCTTACTAACATAAAGATCTCTTAAGGGAAAAGAGGAGGAGAGAAGCATCCCCACTTTTCTCTAAGAGAACACTCTCCCTTAGCCTCCCATAAGCTTTCTCACATTCAAGTTCACAAGTTATGCTTCCCAAATGGGGTATTTATAATGAAGGGTCATAATTAGAGATTTAAAATTAATTTTTTAATAAAATGACCCAATCATATTGTATGATTTACATCATAGTAAATGATTAGTTCAATTTTTGAAGGTTTAGAGATAATAAATGATATGATCATCCCAACAACGGTCAATATTCATATTATATGATAAAGAGCCATATGAATAGTACAAATTAAAAAAAATTCTATCTATTTGTTCAGATGTACTATTACATTATGTAAAACAAAGTGAATAAGGTGAAATTCTTTTCATCATAACAACAAAATTTTAAATTTAAATCATAGTAATTAGTACATTAATTTTAAAAAATTAATTTTATATTATCTTATTTGTATGTGTGTGTAGTTATTTTTCTTCATTCACATGCTAATTACATGAAGATAAAATAAAATACAAATACAAGAATTACGTTTTTGGACTTGTCATTGATCTTCACGCTATCAATTATTTCTTATTTGTAGTCTTCATGAGATCTTTCTAAATCTAACTTTTGAAAATAACCAATGTTTGTGTTATCTAAGTTAATTTTATTGAGTTGCTTATGTGTAGTACCTACATTGAAAGTTAATCATAACTTGCACTCACTTTTGATTAGTAAAAATAATTAATTTACTAAAAATATTTATGATCATCAAAACATGTAAAAACTCTTAGGGTTAATATAGTTAATATATGGCTCTAGCCTTCTTAATGTTGAAAGGCATGAATTATAGCAACAAATTATAATTGGAGGTTAAAATGCAATATGCTTCTCATCCTCGATGCTAACTTAATTTGGTTATAATCGATGACCCATCCATAAATGAAGAGATTGCACATGAGGATGTTATGTCCGCCATCAAGCGTGATATAATTAATAGAAATTCATCTTTAGGAAAATCCTTATTTAGATCTCAAAATTCAACACTTACTATTCTTTTGTTTAACTCGAACAAAATTGGCTAACCAAGTAGAATAATTTTTTCTCTAATTAAGCTAACATCGATCAATTTCTTGACTTATATGATGACTTTTTTTTGTTTAATTTCTAATCACATGTGTTAGGGCTTTCTTGGATTACATCATCTTAAATTTTTAGTTTATGGACCACTTCATCAGGGCCTATTCTAGGCATATTTGAGCATTTCATCATAAATCCAAGCAAAGTAGTCCTCAAACTCTAAAATTAGCTTAAGTCTTTCGATCTCATTTAATAGTAAACTTATGAATGTAGGGCATAGATCTTCTTTAATGCTTTATTTAATCTATTTTTGTTCATCTATAATTATTTCTATCTCTTCCTCTAACTCGGTGCATCCCAAACTTAGAGGTTATTCTAATCATCGAAATTTCTAATTTGATTATTTCAAATGGATTACGCCATATAAAAGAACCAATCAAACTCCAAGTTATTGGTGATGACTAAGTAGTAATAATTATTATTCACTAACTTAATTATGCCAAATCCTAATCCTTACCATCACCACTGCCATCTTCTAGCATCACCTCCAATTTAGTCTTTACATGGGCCATACCGATCTATGCACGACCACATATGACTCATAGTCTGAGCTGGATTCCAAGTCAATGTATATTATAAGAGAGCTTGGTAGTTGATTGGAATGTTTATCTTCCTCTTCCCATGTCAACCTAGTAGCTTACACATTCTTATCCTTTAGGTGGCTAGAATAGGGAGGTAAAATGGAGCTAAATAATAATCTTTGGGCCTATGTCTTTTCTAATTTTTCTTATTATTATGCTCTCTTTTTTTTTCTTTCTTCTTTTTTTTCCTTTCTTATTTCTTTTTATTTTTTCTTTAGCTTTTATCTTTAAGGATTCTTCTTTTGTTTGATACTATTTTAAGCACCCTTAGAAAAGGTTGTTGGTTTTGGGAGGTAATAAGTCGTGTTCTCATAGATCCCAATCTTATGTATATAAAATGGCTTTAGGTCTCATTTAATGCAGTATTCCACACCATAGAGTAAGAATTTGATGCCCTAATCGAGTGAGAAAGACATCATCTTATTCTTATGAAGCCAAGGCCTTCATAGTAAAGCATCAAAAGAATTGTCTAAGTCTATGATATGGATCTTTACCTCAATCTTCAAGTCCCTATTCTATATGTAAAGTGATTAAACCTATATAGCTCTCTCACCTTGATCATTAAATCATCTCAATATCATCTTATATGAGCTAAATCGCTAATATTAATCCTTAAATAGGCAAGTGTTCATAGACTTATTATGTTGACCGATGCACCTAGATCAACAAACAATCTAAAACGTTTGAATTATCCATATTTATAGAGATGGAAAGTGGAAGGTTTAGATCTATAGTTTTAGAAGTATTCATCTAAAAGTGACTCCTAGAACTTTCTTGAAGTATTCATCAAAAGGTGACTCTAGATCTAATATGGGTTTGATTAGTTACTCCTTATATTTTTTGATAAAATAAATATGTCATATATGCTAAACCAAGATAGCAACTATAAAAGATGAGCTAAAATATTATAGTTCACTTTAGGCTAATTATCTACAAATATATCATGTGGAGGAGCATCTTGTGGAGGGACAGTATTAACTTGAGCCAACAATTTACTTTCCTTTATCTTTAAAAGACATCCTAGAAGGTAGGACCTTTCCACCATTAGGATTGACTTTTATGATCTCTTTGGATGGAGGCGAGTGGTGGTTATCTCGCTTTTGGTGGCACTGGAAGATTCTCCTATAAAATTCTTTGAATCTAAGGATTCAAAACCTATCTTAATAGGAACACCCATAAAACTTAAGATATGGGATCCTTATTAGTGTCAAAATCATCATGAATGATAAGCTAATTAGAATCATTTTGAAGTTTATCTTAATTGATATGATTATTTTAGGAGAGTTATTATTACAACTATCTTTGTTTACAAATTAATTATTTGAGCCATTTAAGCCATTATCATTATAAAGAGACAAGATGTATGTAGAATCTTTTTTCATTGCTTTATTGATTCCTACTAAAAAAAGAAAAATCATATAAATTAATCAACAAGAGTGGCCTAATACCCCATTTGTATTAACAATACTCATAATGTCGCTAGTTGTATTCCCCATGTCTCAAGTATCCTCCTTCTCTAAGTTGTCCTTCAAAACATACAAACTTCACTTTAGAGTGGAGACCTGAGCTTGTTCATATATTTATAGTGATAACTTTTTTTGACTTTAGAGATGATTTTCAAGAGAATCTAATAAAAATATATTCTAAACATCTTGACCTTCAAAGAATCGAATGTTCCATCGTCTTACCTTAATAGATCCTATTTCAAGTTTTACTAGGTATTCTTTAGAGATTACTATGGCTCCAATTTTGTAATTCTTTTCTAGAAAATTCTTAAAAGTAATGCAATATTATATGGTGTGCCAAGCAAGAGGTGGTAAGTGCAATTGTTAGGATTATCACTCATGTTCACTTCTTTTGACATTTTGGGCTCAAATAATTAGAAGTTTACCTTCTTTATCAAAATTTTAAAGATCTTCCTAACCATTTTCTTTAAAGGGATATATTTTTCTTAGCTTTTAGTGAGGGTTGGGGAAGTTCTAATTACTACTTAGAAGAACTATTAAGGTTGTTCTCGCTATGGGGTGGTGGAAGTGGTAGATGTTAGAATCTATTTCTCTTTAATTAAACTTGTATAGGTTACTTCCCTCTATCTTGCTCTAAAATACCATCTAAGGCTTTGGCATAGATTATGATCTAAAAATGATAACTACTTGGCCTCTTTTGAAGGTTGTCATCATTACTCAACAGACTTCTCAAATGTCTTGATATTTAATCCCCTAAGCATAAATGCTACTAGCCCATGGATGTTCTTGAGTATAATCTCAATAGCATGTTGATCACGGAGCTACACACTTCATTCTAAGATTCCTCAATCTAAGAATGTAATCACTAAGGACTCATTAAGTTTCTACTTTTCTACTACTAGGTCCACTATTGTCACCTTTTCTTGGGATCATATGAATCTTTTGATTAGTATGCTCCAACTATATAAAGGTCTTCACATACCCATTTGGAAGCTTATCACGTTAATCAAATGATGTTCTTAAGAAGCTACTCACAAATTATCAAAATAAAAGCATATTATTATCCTCAACATTATAACAACTAGTTGAAGTGTACCATATGCTACTTTAGGTTCTTGGTGCCATCAAAAACTTTGAAGGATGGTGACACAAACCCATTAAAGTGCTGCATTACATCAAATTTCTCCAAGTAAGGTCTACCTTTGAAGCTGAGGCACCTTATGTTTGTGCCAACAATTCCTTGACCTATTATTCCATCAACTATTTATTGTCTTTCTCATGTAAGGTTGTGCTATTAGTACCTTTCTTATGCAACTTGCCAAGGTCATCATCTATTGTGATGCTCTAGTTTCTCCCCACTAGATGAACTAGCTTAGACTTATCTATCTCAATTAGGGCTATTTATGGTATTAATGCTTGACCCTAGAGGGTTATCACCATTGAAATTAATTCTTCTACTCTCTTCATTGATTTGTTTATTCTTTTAGTTCTAATGTAGTAATTAATGAGTAAAGTTGGGTTACCTTCTTCAACCACAACATGCAATGATTAACATCATATTTATGCACTATAACACTAGTCTCAATCATATGGAGCTCCACTAACTAATCTACCATATTGTCTTTATCTACATCAAAATTTATCATGTTAATGGATGCTTCTAGCTATCATCCCTTACTATCACTACTGATAGTCATCTAAGATCTCATCCACTATATGATCATCTATGCACTGGGATCCATAAAATGTACCTTGGGGTTCATTACCTTGCTTTTCATTCTCTCTACTTGGTCAAAGTGATGCTAGTGACATCATAACTATGCTCTTGGGCGCCACTCCATCATCTCCACCAACAAAGAAAGAGGTTGTAAAGAGGTGCACAACCTTAGGTCATTAGTATGAAAAGAAGAAGGATGGCCCTCTTGGCATAGTCTAATCATTAAGGAAGAGATTTTATTAATCTTAGAATGCTTCTAGTACTTTTATTGTATGTCAAATGTTGGAAGTTGAATAGAAGAAGGTGACCTATGGGATAAGTAACATGATGGTTGTAGTGACTACTGTCAGAGACACCTACCTCATGACTGAGTTCGATGAGAACAATCATATCACTCCTTCTACTAAGATAAGGAATTAGGGAGCTGCTTTGTGTATCCATTACATATAAAGACTACCAAATACCTAGAGAACCTCCTTTTCACTCTACAATCATCTTGTTCAACCACCCCGACATCTACAACTTCTTCATGTAGAATCTAAGATCTAACCATTTTAGAGATGAACCCTTCCCTTCGCCAACACCCCCAACCCCTCAAACTCCTAGCAATGTCCATCTTAATACATCCATCTAACTCTCCTAATACCCTAAAGACAAACCTCAAATCAAAATATAGAGTGCGTCTCTTCTCTTTAGCCGTGGCTCATACTTAAGTGGGCATGGCCATAAAGAAGCAATGCGAGACATCCTCTTTCCCTGCATATTAGAGGGGTTGGAACCTATTACCCTTAATAAGAAGAGAAGTATTTGGTAAAGAACCATCCTCAACACCATGTGACATTGTATTTATCTCCTAAAATCCTTTCATATTATTTCTTGAGTTTTTTATTTTTTCCTTCTCTATGTCTCGTGAGATGAGTAGTCTGAAAGATGAGCCAAACATAAAAGTTGAGAGAGCAACTAATGATTCAAATATAGTAATCTCTTTAGAAATAAGGGTTATAGTTGGTACCTTCTTAGCCTTGCCAAATTAAAAGCAACAAGGGTGTGAACAATAGATTTCATTATAAGGACCTTTACAACTTTTCTCTTTAATAATAAAATTAGCCTTAGACTTCAAGTCAAATTGCAAATGAGGCTTCTGTCTAGCCCCACCTCATGGCTCACTATAGACAAGGCTAGATCATTATAGGTCATTACGTGATCTTAAATGATTGGATTGTTGATTAGATGGGTTTGATCCATGGCCGATCTAGCATAGTGCTGAAGGGGAAATATGTTTTCCAAAAGACATCTTCCTCTATTTGATTAATAAGCATGATGTCAAAACTTTGATGTGCCTTTCTTTAGAATTTAGATTCACACTCATCAAATTTGGTTATGATAAGTGTGGTTGAAGTGATCATAATTAATTTTGAAGTGTTTTCTTTTGGAGAGATAATTTAGAACCTTAATCATGATAACTTATTATGACATATTTAATGATTTTTGGAACTTGCTAAACTTGGTTATGATAGTAAGTTTAATAATTCTAGGATTTTAAAGGAGTTAATCGAGAGATTTAGATTTGGAATAGATGAATTTTGGAATAGAATTGAGATTGATTAATTGTGAAGTTACCTAATTAATCTTTAAGTTTATAGGTTAGGATGGAACATTGCTTAAGCTATTGGAAATGAAACCTATTAGGGAGTCCAATAGGAGGTTCTAGAACCTATTCTAACTAGTGATAAACAAGAGATTCTAGAATCTAAAATCTAGGATGTTGGAAACACTTGTCTAAGGATAAAATGCATATGACATTGAATGAAATGGATGATAGTCTAAGCTTATAAGTAGCATTACTTACTATTGATGTGTATGGACAAAAGCCGTCTACTAAAGATATAGAGAAGAACTTTCCCTAGTAGTGTCGTGAGAAAAAATAATTGGGATTTAAATATGAGACACCATGCAAATCTTAAGGGTTATTATTTAAGTGACTAAACACGACATCAAGAAATAATATTCATCCAAAAAACTAGAAATGTCACCCAATGATGGATTTAATCAATTAGTAAAGACTTCCAATGTTGATGGGTTTATGTGTACTAGATACTTTTCTTCTACCAAATATGGGCAAAGTAAGATAAGGTTTATTTTAATATTAGTTATAAGTTCTCTATAGGGGCAATCTATAGTTAATTAAATCCTAGAAAATGTGAGCTTCTAGGAAAATCATAAGTGAAGTAGTTGTCTATATGTCTATAGATTTTAAAGTATAAGTTAATGTTGCCAAATTTTGGAAGTTAAATGAGATAGATCAAGTGGAACCGTTCTTTCTATATTCCAAATGAGAAGATGTGGAATTACTTTGATCGAGAATCCCAATAAGCACTTCAACTTATTATATGGTTAAGCTTTATATATCTAAAACAAGTTTTTTCTAGTAAAGATTTTATTAGAATGCTTAGACTTATATCCTAATAACATAAGATTGCTGGAAAGCTTGACGGGTGAGGGCTTAATCTTATAGCGTAAGAGAAATAAGATGCATTAGACTTTATGACTAAAAGTACTTCTAGCACAAACTAGAAGCTATACCTAGTCCAATCAAAGGAAATTAGGACTTATCAATCAATTTTACAAAGAAATATGAACCTATCCTTACTCTTGTAAACTTAGAATCCACCTAGATGGGCTACTAGCGAATACCCCTTATGATTTAAAATCATGTGGCCTAAATATGTAATTTTGTTTAGATTTTGTTTATTAGAAATATATATATATATATATATATATATATATATATATATATATATATATATATATATATATATATATATATATATATATATATATATATATATATATATATATATATATATATATATATAAGATCTTAAACTCACTCTTTAAATTTAAGATCATGATTGATATGTAATACCTCTAACTAATGCAATAATTTATAAATTTAATATATTTTTACATGCTTGATTTATTTAACTAGCTTAGGTATGTATTTTTGATTTTATTCATGTAATAATTGAAGTGGTCAAAATCCAAATTACATCTTTAGAAGACAGAATTCATTAAGAAAGGAGTTCTTTCTTACTAGACAAATGTCCTCTTATGTGTAATGGGTGAAGCGTTATACATGGATATAAGAAAAAAGATGCATTACGGTTCTCCAATATAGGAATTCTAGTTGGTTTTATTGATTATTGGTATGGGTTTAAATGTGATTCATTATGGATTTTAATTTAAGTTACAAGATGATTAATTTTAATTGGGTGAAAATTTTACTTTTCTAAGAGCTTAATGAAATCTAGGCTTACATATATTCTAAATATCATCATAAGAAGAAACCTAGGAAACAAGTAGTTCTAATGAACATTATAATGCATGTTGACCTCATTTTGGATGAGGTTAACATCATTTTTCAAATTAAAAAATAAGATATCTAAACCTAGATTAGGAGCCTCCTAATTAAGCACTTAGAATACTACACCTAATGGCCTAGTGCATCCTCCTTGGGTTTGATCTAACCTTGTGGGTTTAGGTAGACTCAACCCAAATCTTAAACATAAATTAAATCAAATACATTTCACATGAAACTTGAATTCATTTGAGCTTAAAGCAAGGCGATTAACCTAATTACCCTATCTAAGCTCAAAATTTATTAGATCCAAAAGAAATTAAAATAAAATCAAAATAAATCCTAAAAAATTTAAATCAAATAAAATGAATGAAATCAAATCAAAATTAAGGTTAGATAGTGGTCAACTCTTTTGGCAATGGGTTTGACTTATGTGGGTTTCACCAAGTCAAAGGTCATCCCACCAAAATTGATAAAATAAAATCATTCCAAATGGCTTAAATAATAATATATTCATGTTTAAACATGAATTTAAGAGAATATAAATCAAATGAGGCTTTAAATAGGCAAAATAGGTCATTCGATCTAAATAGGTCTAAATGGACCCTATTGGATTCAAATTCAAATTAAACCAAAATTTACTCAAATTAATTATATAAAATCACTTAGAATGATCAATAAAGATAAATCAACTAATTCTAAGGCTCAATTTTCCCATTATGGAAATTTGAACTACATGAACTCAAACCCCATTAAGTCTAAATGGGCCAAATTGGGTTTTAAACCCCATGTAAATGGAATTGAATGATCCAATCCATTCCTATGTGCTTGGATCATCATAATTGAAAATTAAATGCATTGTAATTGAGCCAAGCACATCAGTTGACTCAATCAAAGTCAACTTAACCAATTCAAATCATAATGGGACAAGTTGACTCAAAATCCAATTAAACTCCCATGTGACATAGGCTAATTAAATTCTCAATTATCCAATGGACAATCAGTGATGATCTAAACTCAAACCTAAAATAAATCAATAAAAAAACACAATCAAACCATTTTAAATTAAATCAAATTCAAATGGAACAATCAAGCACCAAATGAACCCAAGCTTGAACCAAACTCATTCAAATCCATCTAAGCTCATTCAAACCCATCCTAAGATGTGTTAAGGGTAATTGACAACAAGTTTAAGCAATTAAAACAAAGCCCAACTAAAATCGAATAATGGAATATGTCATGGGAAGCAAAATCCAACTTCCCCAACCCTCATTCTTTTGTCCATCCACCTCAAACACCTCTAGACAAGTGTGAAACAACTTATCATCCTTGAGCTAGCCTCTAAGGATAGCAATCAACCTTAAGAGGAAGAATAAAACTATAAGAGGCTTCTAAAGGAAAAAAATAAGAGAGTCCATTTTGTACTCAGCATTACATCACCTTCCAGTTAAATGAAGTCAAACACACCTATACTCCACCTTGCCTCTAGGGCAAGAATGATGAAGCTCTCAATTCGTCCGTACCTTGGTCCATAGGCAAATCCACATGGGGAGAATCTAATTCCTCCTTCCCACACCCTCGTCGCACCGTTTTGAAGCTATTCAATCAATCCCACGCCAGATCACCGAGGTACGCCATTAATTGACCCCTTTAAGCTTTCGGTTTGGATCCTTTGAAGGAAACTTGATCTTAAATGAGATCAAGCTATATAGATGTGCTCCTCGTGATGTCTTGATGATTTTGGAAGTAAAATTAAGCAATTTAAATAGTTGGATCATCAAAATCATCGATAATTGATGTACGGCTCTCAACTTTCTGATCGAAGGATGTGAAATCTTCGATGTTAGTTCCTTAGGAAAGGGCGACCAAGATTTAGTTGGACAAATGGATTAAAACCTCTATAGCCGCGGAAGCATCCGAACCATCCGATCTTCCCGTAATGAAACCGCATGTGCCACCATTTTAATGCGGGATCCACTTAAATCACGCATGGATGATTGACGTGGCGGCTCATGTAAGCTGCGCCGATGCCACATAACCGTGGTTAAAGATGAAAATCATTTCTAATTTTAAAATTGCAAACAAAATATGCTAAATTTTTTAAAAAATATAATAAATCAAATATTAAGCCAAAAAATCCAAATAAAGCTATATGGATTCATCTCAATGAGAGGAATCCATTAAAATTTAAATCCCTAAATTTTGTGAAGTAATTTTGATTAATTTGGGTTTAAATGAAAATTTTCAAACCTAAATTAATTCTAATTATTTGAAACTATGGAGAACTAAAACTAATGTTTAAATATACCTTATAGAAAATTCTCATCATTTATTTCAAAATAAAATAGGAGATAATGAATTTTCATTCCTAAAACCTAATTTTAATGAAATAAATAAATATTAATTAAAACAAATTATGGAAATTTATAGAAATAGTTTAAATCATCATAAAATATGCTAATAAATTTAAATACATCATTGAAACTCTCTAAAACTTAATAAAACACAAAATCACCTAATTTAATGATTAATTGAATTAATTATTTCAAATAATCAAGTTGAACTTAGAAAAATCATAGTATATCAACCAAAATTTCAAAAATTATGAATAAACCCTCTATGGAAACACCTTCGAGAGAGAAATCTAGGGGAAAACCTTTAAGTTAATTTCTCTAAATTTAGCTTATTTTTAATTTTAATGAAATAATTAAAATCTTAATTAAACCTAAATTATACATCCGATCAAGATGAAATTCTAGAAAAATCAAACGGTCAAGGAACCCCACTTGCCAAAAAAACTTTCATACCCAATTGACTTCTAGATTGAGAATTATTAAATTTCCAAGTCTCTAGGTCAATATAAGTGAAATAATAAGCCAAAAATTATTACATTTTATAAATTTTATAAATTTTATAAAATAAGTTTGAAACATTATAAAATATATCGACAGTTGAAGAAAACTTCCAAATGATGCACAAAATGATTTAATTAAACATAAGCTTGGATTTAATATTAAGGATAATTACAAAAAAATATGAAATTCAATGAAACTTCAAAGTTAATAATTCAGTAATTGATCATAAACTCACTAATAAACTGAAATGTAAAATTCATTAATCTCTAAACTTATGGACCTATTAAGGTCATTTAAATTAAAAGAACAAAATAAATATGAATACAAATAAACTTAATAAGGATGAATTGATTAAACATAAATGATATAAGCATTAAAATAAATTAGGATAGGTTAATACATAAGAAAATACCTTCTTGGACCATAAATAATAATAATAATTACTCTAAATCAAATTATGAGGAGAACCTTCCTAAAACAATGAAATCATAATATATAAATGTTAATGAAATCATAATACATAAATGTTAATAAAATCATAACTTGAAATGAACCATTTCAATTCAAACTCATTAACAAATATAAGAATGTTAATGAAACAAATAAATGAAAGTAAAGGAAATCAAATAAAACTTAAGCATACCAATTGAAAATAAAATAAATAAATTATAAAATTAAAATATGATGAAATGTTGACATCAAAATTAAGATTGAATACTAAGTTCATTTAAGTTAATGAACATTAATGAATATAAACATAAACTTAAAAGAAACATTAATCAACAAATGAAGTTGACCTAAAACCAAAATTTAATGGATAAGAAAATAAAAATAAAATCTAAATTAAAGTAAATTATAATAAGTTTCATTAAATAAAATAATCATTAATATAGTAAATAAACCTAGTTAAGTTAATTGAATGATACAAATCAGATAAATAAGATGAATCTAATCAAATGAATTAATATAGTCAAATTATAAAATTCAAACTATAATAATAAATGAATTAATTTTAAAGTGAAAACCAATTCTTATCAAATTAAATTATGATAAAGAAACCTTAACTGAACTTTTAAAAGAAATATACTAAATTAAAATATAATCAATCAAATAAAAGAAAGAACAAATGAATGAAGAGAAGAATTCAAAATAACAATTAAGACATTCATTGAAATAAACTTAAATTAAATCAAATCATCTAAATAAATTATAAGAAAGGATTAATTAAGATAATGTGGGATCTTAGTTAGACCTTTGGAATGAACCTTCATCTTAGGGTGAAGGCTTCATTCTATTAGAATTTAGGATCTCGAATAGAATAGGCTCCACCCAAAATGGAACTTATTGTATTCTTCATTCTTGAAAACTTAATTTCATCTTAACATAAAATGAATCTAAAATTAAAATCAAATTATAAATCATTAAATCATTAAATTGAAATCACACATGTTAAATTAAACTAATTTTAAAACTAAAAGAAGTTAAAAGAAACATATGGTATATAGTCTTGCAGAGGTCCCGTGGCTATTGGTTTGAAGGAGGTCTTGATACCTCAAATCTCTAGTATAACAATGACATGTACCTATGAAGCAAAATTCTAAAAATAAAAAAGTATTTAAATCAAATTAAATTAAAAATTAGAAACATAAATTGAAATTTGAATCTAAAAGGCCTAACAAAGTCTTGCCACACAAACCCATTTTCTTGACACACTAGATCATTAGTCATAAACCCTAGACTTTTAGGTCGATCAGATATTCTATGATGTAATGTGATATATTTTTCTATTTTTATAGTGTATTATTTTAGACTACATGTCTAGGATTATTTTCCCATTAGGCTAGAAGGTAGGCGTTCTTTTAGAACTAAAGTTTTCTTCTGAGGCTATGCTAAAAGGGACCGCCATCATAAATTATATATAAATGTTGTTTACTTACAGGTGCTAAATAAGTCCCTTAGCATAGCATAATAGGACAAGTGGGCTTGGAAAGCAACTATTGTTAAGCCCATATATTTGCAAATATAACTGCTAGTATGTTGTTTACATTTTCTTGATATTTATTTGCGGGGCTTAGGATTTATTTTAAAATTTAAATTATGATTTGATGCTTAAAATTAGGTTATGATCTATGGGGTCTAAGAATAGCAAGAGTCCTACCAACAGATAAGTATAGCGGTCTCAGCGCTAATGGAGGTCCCCAAGAAGGAGAAGATCCTAGAAAGAAGACCTCCATAGATCTAGACTTTCATAGGTTAGGCTATATATGGGTGGGTGGGCTGCAAATTTTCTCTTTCTTCCGGGGTACAACATACACAGTCGATTGTCCTATTCTTTAATTTAAATTGACTTGATTTACTTTGGGTGTATAATAAAATCATCTTATTTTTCAAGGTTTCTTTCGTGTTGTGCTTTTATGATGAATGCTTGAATGTTAGGCTCTTAGGAAAACTAAATTTTCTACCTAACTTAAACTTAAACAAAAATAAAGAAACTCAAAACTTCACATTAACTAAAGCCATAGGAATAACTTAAAATCAACTAAAATAATCGCTTTTGCAAACCATGCTAATATATTATTCTAACTTTGTAAATTGGGCACTTCACCCATTTCACTTAAGGCATCGACCTTTGATGATAATCACCTTCTTGGGAAGTCAGTCTTCTTGATTTGTCCCATGACCACTTCTAATTGCATGTCATTTGGGCATAAAATGCATACCCTAAGACCTTAAATGAATATTGAGTCGAAACATCTAAAAGTTGAATAATGTGCATTAGTTAAAATCATTTCATGCCCAAACATGATCCTAAGGATTAGGAAGTGAGTTTAAGTTCTTTGATTCTTTCTTAAAATGCAATATCCCAACCATCTTACATATATGAGAGTTGGCATTGTGGATCTAAAATTTTCTTAGGTGTGTTAGCTAGAAGCCCTTCTAGGTGGGTTATAAGTCTAGAAGAGTTAGAGATAGGTTTCCTTTCTTAAGTAAGAGAAAGGCCGATAATTCACAAAAGTGAAACTAGGTAAAACATCCTGACTTGTATTAAGTAATTATAGACTTAAGATTTGAAGCATCCTATTAGAATAAGTCTTCAACCCTAAGTATTTTTGTAGTGTTCTAGAATCTAAGTCCTAGATTTTAATAAAAACTTGAAATTCTATTTAAATTTAATATTTAAAGCCCAAAATAGGATAGTTGTGCCCACTAGGCATCCAAGTATCCACAAACATTTCCTACTTCATCTCGATTAACTTCCAAAAATAAGTCTTTCCAGTTTGCGCATTCCCAATTGAAATTCTAAATTATTATTTTCTTTGGAAACTAGTTTAGAAATCCATAGAAATAATAGCTTATTTCTTTAATAAAATTTCTTAAAAGAGATCGCTTGTTCCTAAAATGTAATTAACTATAAGGGCTTGCCCATATTGGGAATCATGAACTCGTTTAAAATAAATCTTGTTCTACCTCCTATGTAGTTCAGAGGAAAACTCTTTGGTATCTTAACAACCCATTAGCCATAGAAGTATTTTATTAAATGATTGAATCCATTATAAGATAACATGTTTATGTTTTAATGATGCATTTGATCATTCAAATAAAAAATTTATAAATTCTATGTGGTGTCACTAAAAAAAATTATAACAATGTAAACACAACATTAAATAATTAAATTAATATATAGAAAGGTTGTTGTAGATGGGTTCATTATACACCTAAAAAAGAAAACAATGAAAAGTATGTTGTTGAGCTATACCCTTACGCCAACCTAAAACTAAAGAAACATTACTTATAAAGGTCTTCAAGCATCACTATGTTTTCTATGCATGCATTCAAATAACTTAACCAAAGCCACATAGCTCAAACTTAATTTTTGTTATAGATTACATTCAAAATTCTTAAAATAAAATCCTAGCTAAACTTGCAAAATATGGGTTAGCTAAAACAAACATACATATAAGTAATTACATTTCACTTATTGAACTTAGAACTAGTGGGTACCAAGCCCCTCTATCCTAATGAGCCATGCTTAGTGTCTTAAGCAAGCACCTACAAGCAAATGTGTTAGTTTAAAACATTATAATAGCCACTTTTAATCACTCCTTGCAACAAGTGCAATTAATTTTAATAAAATGGCTTAACATATAATCTACAAGCAATAAACCCTAACATTTCATAGAAAATATTATACCATAAAATAAAATAAATTTGTATATCACAATCAAACATTGTCTTAGCCTAAGTTTAAGATTGATGACCTAACAATTTAATGTGTATGTAAGGCTTGTGGTGAAATAGTTTAATGCTTTCATGTTTAAGTTTTAATTCGAAGTGAGGTTTAATTTATTATGATCGGTGATTTTGATTTAAATGATTAATGATTTCAAAATGATTTTAGATTATGATTTGATTTAGGTTTAAGTTGGATTTAGTGTTTAAAAGAGTGTAAGGAGTAGTGGCTCCCCACTTGGGGTAGTGCCGACTCTTCTTAGCACTCAAGCCCTAATGGAATGAGTACTCCACCAAAAAATGAGGGACATACTAAGAATCTAATCCAAATATTTTTATGAATTTTAATTAATTTAATTAATGAAATTTTATTTTAATTAGCATCTAAGTTATGAGTTTAATTTCAATTTAATACCAAATGACTTTATAAATCTTATGGATGTATCTTAAAGTTTGGAGACATCTTAGGGAACACTTCATAATATTTTGATTATTCTTTATATTATTATAATTTAATATCATTTATTAAGTAGTTAGAAAAAAAATCCAAACAAACATTGAAATACTTCAAAAATTTTGAAAATATTCTACACTAAGGGAACTCTGGAGAAGCATCTCATAAACATTTAGAATTATTTTAAATTAATTTGAGTTTTAATAATTTTTATATTATTTTTCTCTAGAAAGTATTTAAATTTGTATATATTTTATAAAATCATGAAAGTATTCAAGAGTGTACCCAATGAGGTCCGATTGCTCCCATAAAAATTTCATGTTATTTTGGAAAGTTTCTAATTTTTTATAATTTATTTGATTTATTTAATTATTTAAATTATATAATAAAATTTAACTTATAAAATAAGTTAATTTTATTTTATTTTCTAAGTCTTTGTTTGTTGATGTTGGTTAATAGAAAAAGTTTGGTGATTTTTGACTCTATGTTAATTATCATGAATTTTCTAATTAAAATGATAAATAATGTAATTTTAAATTAAGGTTGATGGTTATTCATTTGAAATTAGTTTTACTAACCTAATCAATTCCAAATCTCATGAAACTATTTCCAAAGTTTAAGAGGAACCTTAAGAATATTTCATAAAGTTTTAGTAAAATTTGAGAATTATTTATTATTCAATGTATTTTACTTTATTTATTAAAAAAATATAAATCAATTTACAATAATTTAATAAATACTCCAAGATACTTCCTTTAACTTGAATTGGAATAAGAAGAAATCATGGGATAATTTGTAAGATTATTTATACAATTTTAAAATTTCATAACATTTAAATATTATTCAAATGATTATTTTATGAAAATATTTATAAGAGTGACTTTATTTGAATTATTTATAAAATTTCTAAATTATTGGTTAATTAATTTGTTAATTAATGTGTATAATAAAACCTAATTATGGTTATTAGTAAACTTAGAGGTACTTGATATTTTATGATACTCTTTTTAAGTGATTTAGACCATTAAAGTGTAATTTTCAGAATTTTTATAATTTTAAATTAAATAATTAGACCATTTAACCCATTAATCTTATAATTAGAAAACCTATAAAATATAAGTACTAAAATTTTGAGAAAACCATAGAGCTAGATGTTAGCATGCACAACATACCTTAAATATTTCAAAATAGGTAGACATATATTTTATGACGAATTATAAAATTAAACATTTTAATAAAGTTCAAATTACTCTCAATATGTCCAACACAAATTGGGATGTTCAGTTTCATTATATTTCTCTCTATAAGTTTATCCTAGGAAGAGTCAATTGCATTTTTTGGAGTTTTGTGTGATTTATTATAAATTTTCAAAGTTCTAGTTAATTTAAAGGATTAGTTAAGGCTTAAATCAAATTTGGAGATTTTGTGATTTAACCAAAATCGAAGGGCTAATTAAATTTTTCTAGTTTTCTTTATGTTATTGAGGGTTGTTTAACCCCTAAAAACATTTTAAAGTAATACTTATAATTTTAAAATTAATTATTGAATGATTTTTATTATTTTGAGTTCAAAATCAATAACTTCTCATATAGCTTTCTAAATGCCATGAAAATTTTAGGGTATCATCAAGAACATTTTCTAAAATTTCAGACCATTTAGATGGATAATTTGAGGTTTTGTCAAAATTTTTCTTTTCAATCAAACTCTAATTACTCTTAAAACATTTACTAAAATTTTAATCTTTTACTTTCCAGATGGTCTCCTTATTCTCCTAAGATCATAGAGTAATTTTACATTTTTTTGATGTGTGTGTGATTTATAGTAATTTTTTAAAATATTAGCAAATTTCCTATAAATTTAAAACCCTAATTTCTCACATATCCTTGGTGATACCGCTAAGATGGTTTTACATATGACACTTAGTTGTTGGCTTGCATAAATGGTGTCTTTAAACACGTTGCATGCTAGTGTGAAAAGATCCCGAGATATGAGTTTAAAGTTCACATGTTCAAGAATTTTGGGTTTGGATCTATCATTCAACCCAAAATCAAGTGGCTAGGTGATTATCTTTCTCCTTTGATAGTAGCTCCTTGTCCTCCTTTATTTAGCCATTGATTTGAGCAAACAAAGGATCTTGCACAGATTTAAAACCATGGATAGGATCAAGAATTTAAATATGAGGTTCCCTATGGCATGATCTCAATGCTATAAACACTTGATTCATAACGCATCAACACTGGCCTAATTAAGTTTTCATGTGGTTACCTCACTTGAGTCGTTGTTATGTGCAATTCACTGTGGAGCTATGCCTTAATGGGAGGAAGTTTTAGGTGGAATTCAATGATATTCCTCTATTAATTGCCGAACCACTAGTGTCCTGCTCATTGTCGATTTGGTTGAACCCATACTTCCAATGCTCGATTTCACTCTTTAAGGTGTGGTGAAGATTTTGAGTGAGAAAATTTTCCCTCACAATGGCTAGTGCTTGGATTGGGGAGTTGGGGTGGTCAACTGATGCCTTAGCAATGATGACTCGAGCTCTAGTGGGAATGAAGGCATGGGGAAATAGTGGACTATGGGGATGTGAGAAGTTCTTTATTATGTTTTCCTCATTTCCATCCACTATGTTGTGCACCATTTTAACCATGCTATGAGCTCATTTTGACTTTGGAAATAAGTAGGAAAGATGAGGTTTGATAAAGACCTATGTGGTGTCTCCAAGTATACTAAATCTCATTTAAGTTAATATATGGGCTGATGTGATGGTGAGAGGTGAACCAAGTCTTGAACCTTTCACTTCATGCCTTTTGGCTCTCTCTAGAAAAATTAGCTTAACTAAAATGGACCTACCCATAGTTCTTGGGCATTATAATGGGTTGGTTCCTAACTTAATTTTACACTTTATCCTTATTTAGAGACTTTTAGGTTTGGTTCAACTGGGTTCAACCCAAACTAAGTCACCATGGGCCCAAACCTCTAGATCTTTGGGAACAAAGTGAGTGTCCAATAAAGTTAGGTTGGATTTGGGTTCAGCTAATGTTGACCTATTTTGGTTAATTAGGGTCTAATTAATTGGACACATTGAACCCAAAGGGGCATTTGGTTAAGTTCAATTATCATTTCAAAATATTTTGGATAATTGGTTTGGTTCAATTTGGATTTAATTTAAATTTAGCTTATAATTCAATTAAAAATTTAGGTTAAGTGACTTAATTGAACAATTGAACATGAGTTGTGTTCAATTAAGTTTGTGTAATTATTGTAAGGCTTTATATTGGCTCAATTTGGTCTAAATTGGTTTTAATTTGATTTAGGTTAAAAGGCCTCAATTGGTTAACTTGGGCTAAGTGGGCTAGCTAAAAGTTGTACCATCATTGGGCTTCAAATGTGTTTGATTAAAGTTTTAAGGCTTTTAGAATGATTAATTTCAAATAAATTGAGTTCAATTTTGATTTGGCCCATTAAGGCTCAATTAAGTTAAGTTGGGCTAAGTAAATTAATTAAATTGAACTACACCAGTTTAGTTGGATCAATTTATGTCATGAGAGCTTTGTGGTTGATTAGTTTGACTTGATTTTGATTTTATTTGAGTTTGGACCAAAGTATTTTCTAACATCACTTTTGGTGATGTTAAACTCTATTCTCTTTAATGTAGGTTTTCATCTTGGCACTAGGACTTTCACTTAGTGTTGGGATAGTTTTAATGATTAAGAGGATACCTAAACTTATACCCAAATGATTTAGTCAATTCTAGCATTAGACCCTAAATTAGATTAGTAGACCTCACTTAGAAACTAACCCAAACCCCTAGACACTAAAGCAAATTGATTTTAAATCAATCTTGACCTCAAATGTAAGCTAATAAACACACTTGGTTTCAAATGAGCTAATGCCCGATAGCCTAGATTAGCCCATTTGACCCATTTAGTGCTTTGATCCAAATCTTAATCGAATCTAAATTGATTTCAACTAATTGATTCCATGACACCCAAAACACTAATTATAGAATCACACCTAATTGAGGTCCAATTTGACCATTCATTTCAATCAACATAACTTGATCCATTTAGGCCTAAAGGGGTAAAACCTAAAATTAACCCAAACCATTTAAAATTGAACCTCCCAAATTATTTGAAACCTTAATTGAACTTGGTTAAAGTCGAATTAAGACCCAATTAATCACCTCATGTAGCCCAAGTTAACCTAATTGGATTCTATAAGGGCAAAATTAAATTCAATCTAAATCTAATCCAAATTGAACGAGATCAAGTAAAAAACACTTCAAATTAATTTTGAATATAATCTATTGATCAATTAAACTTAATTTGATTAATTTGGCATATTGTCCTAACTCAACCTAATTTGACCTATATGAACCGTTGAGCCAAACTTTAATCCAAGATAAATTGAATCAAATCAATCACTCTTACATCTTAAAATTAACATTTGAACATGATATAATAGCCCTTGGGACCAATTAAGGTCAATTAGTCAACCGTAACTGAATTTACTAAAATTGACCTATATTATATTGAGTTGGAATCAAAATAAATTAAAATTAAATCAAATCAAAAACTCTAAATCACTTAGAGCACTTAATTAAACTCAAGGAAACTCTCCCTTCCAATTTGGCCAATTTGGCTAATAAACTCAAGTGAGAACCCGACAGGCTAATTTGGGTTGAACCAAAATGAACCTAAATCACTTGTAATCAACCAAACTCAATCACTCTAAGCAACTCATTAGACAAAATTGAAGCACAATGTAGATCCAAATTGATCACACTAAATATTTTGCCAATTCTTGAATTGGGTTAACTCATGCTACTAAAGACACATGTGACGAGGCCAAACTTACACACCTAACCTCTCCTAATATCTTTATGTATGAGTGGTACTTTAGTTTGGAGAGATAGAAGAAGTCAAAGGTGGGGAGGCAGACAAAGAAAGGAAAAGTACAAAGCTCTAAAACTCACCTTCTCCTTACATCACTTCATTTGCTTATCTTAGAGTCACCATACCATGAATGCTAGATGCCCACCATCAATGGCTACACCCCACCATCACCTCCTATGGTGATTTTTTTCCATGCTTAAAGAGGGGAGAAAAGAGGCTTAAAATCTCTCCTTTTTTTTTGGATAGAAACCCTACTTTACCTCCAAGAAGTAAAACCACCCATTCCTTTGTCCTTGCACACACCTTTTTTCCATATAAAACACCAAAACTAGGTGGATTTTAGCAAAAGGCAATGTCACTTGGTTAGAGAAATCTGAGGGAGGTAAGTGAGCAAATTAATTCCAAAGCTTCATCTCAACCTAAGGATTGTCTCTAAATAAAAAAAAAATCCATTCTAAATTAACTTGAGTTAGATGAAATTTCAAATCTGAGGCAAGAAGCCATAGGTTTGATATT